>CAWUFW010000567.1:1470000-2070000 GCA_963921515.1 Calotriton arnoldi
CTCGAAATAGCTGGGTTTGCCTAGTTGTAGCCAGGCGGCGTCCAAATGGTTGTAGGTGCTTACTATTTATGCAAGAATAGGTTTGTTTTCAGTATGTACTGCTTCTTATAGGCGGTCCTCAGTGCAGTCTCTCATGTGATACTCGTACCGCACGCCTGCTATCGTCAGCCTAAGACTTACATACTGAAAACAAACCTATTCTTGCATAAATAGTAAGCACCTACAACCATTTGGACGCCGCCTGGCCACAACTAGGGCAAACCCAGCTATTTCGAGGCTCGTAATCAGAAAGGTTTCTTGAGAGGACATTCAAATCCTTGTGTTGAACAATTCAAGCATCGTTTAAACAGATAGTGGAGTGTATTTACAACAGGATCCCCAATATATTATAGGACATCTAAACATTCTTGATAGACCGGTTTTTAGAAGCTAGGCCCAAATCTGGGTGTGGCATCACTAATTGCCTTTTTGAAATCAACAGTATCCTTATAAAATACGTCACGGATATTTATAACAGTTCTTTTATTCCCCTCCCTTCACCTGTTATAAAGTATTCAATAATAGGTCCTGATGAAGATGGTTTTGAAATCACTATACCATTGAAACGTACGTCGACCAGAGAGAGTGTGACACCCTAGCTACCAGCACAGCAACCGAGGGTTGATTTCATCACCCGGCTTTTCCATCTGTGCATGCAGTGTTGTTCTATGGTGTATATATGTTGAATGCATTGAGTATAAGAGACATGACTGTGGAGTTGTGAGAGGTGTGTTTGTGTGTGGGGGTTTGCTGAATTCTATTATTATTATCTCATTTTAGGTGATCTTATAAGTTTTGTAATACTGTGTATTTATTGAGTAGTACTTTATGATAAATGAAAAAATTATTGTGTTGTAAATTGAAGAATACATACACGTACTTTCTAATAATGTTTTTATAAAATGTGAAAAATTTAAAAGAAAGAAAACTAAAAATAAGAAAGAAAACTGAATAAAAGATGTAATAACAAATAAGCACTTTGTGTGGAGAAGTGTGTTTATTATGCCCTGATCTCGAGCTTTGAGAAGCCGCAATTTAAAGAAATTTAGGTCTTGAGGGAATACTACCTCGGTAGTTTCTGTTTGATATATATGTATCTATATACATATATCTATACATATATATGTATATAGATACATATATATATCATTCACTCTTTAGACTTATGTATATATATGTATCTATATACACATACATATGTATATAGATACATATATATATACATATATCATCTACAGAGAGAAAGAGACCCTCTCTCTATATATATATATATATTATCTACTGGCGGTCGCCAGTAGATAGTTATAGTTAGGACCTATTTTCCATAGGAAATCCGCGACATTCTATTTGAAATAACTCTTGCGTCAATTGACGAATCTTCGCGAAATTTTCAAACTTTATGGCCCGCCCCGGTCCGCTCCTACCCTGAAAGTCTCAGGGTGATTCGTCAAGCGGGGCCCATAGGAAACTTTAGACACGGCTACAGCCCGAAATGCTGAACGGAATTACACCAAATTTGGCAAAGAGGTAGTTCTTGGTTCAGAAAGAACCCTTTTGTTAAATGGTGTAAATCCGTTCAGTAGTTGCGGAGAAATTAAAAAATAAGAGTCAAAAATCAATTTCCCATAGGAAACTTTATGCAAGGCTACAGCCCGAACTGCTGAACGGAATTACACCAAATTTGGCAAAGAGGTAGTTCTTGGTTCAAAAGAACCCTTTTTGTTAAATGGTGTAAATCCGTTCAGTAGTTGCTGAGAAAATCAAAAGTAAAAACACATATATATCTGGGCGGAGCCTAACCACACATGTCATCGTGAGATCTGATTGGCTGTCAGCACTTCATCCTGGAATTGCTGGCAGCCATCTTGGGACCAATATAAATGATAGTACCCCTTTGAAATGCATTGTAGTGAATCAAAGATTTTGAGGGTTACCAAAAGGAGAACTATAAAGGGTGATAACAGACTTTAGTTACATTAGAATTCATTTGTTGATGGTACCATACTAATTTCAGGAATTGTGGTGTGTTCTAAGGTGATTTTACCCTGTGAAAAACCTTCTGCTGGGATATCATGAATCATGTTTGAGAGAAAACTATTTTCACATGCTTGTCCCATACAGTTTTGGAAGGTGCCCCAGAAGCTAAAATGAGAGCATATTTTCTGTAAATTCACATTATCTTTCTCAGTCATGTGAGAATGAAGTCTGACATTCTCAGTAAAACATGTACATCCAACAAGGGCAGAGACTGTCAGTTGATTCCTTTGTGTTCTACTGCAGCTTCCCAGAGTGTTCTAAAGAACAACTAGAGTGCTAACAGCTTTACTTATGACAAAAGTATGGCACACCTGAAGCCATCTTGATTGGAATAAACTGGTAACACTTAAAACATTTAATTTAAAAAGGAACAAAATGATGGGGTTCATCTTGTCATAGAAATTATGGTTAGTGCTCTGGAAAGAAAAATTAGGACATGTTTCAAGTGTGATCTCAAATATCTTCCTGTTATATTTCAACAGGAGCAGCCTGTCAGTTGATGCCTTTGTGTTCTACTGCAGCTTCCCAGAGTGTTCTAAAGAACAACTAGAGCGCTAACAGTCTTACTTATGACAAAAGTATGGCACACCTGAAGACATCTTGATTGGAATAAACTGGTAACACTTAAAACATTTAATTTAAAAAGGAACAAAATGATGGGGTTCATTTTGTCATAGAAATTATGGTTAGTGCTGTAGAAAGAAAAATTAGGACATGTTTCAAGTGTGATCTCAAATATCTTCCTGTTATATTTCAACAGGAGCAGCCTGTCAGTTGATGCCTTTGTGTTCTACTGCAGCTTCCCAGAGTGTTCTAAAGAACAACTAGAGCGCTAACAGTCTTACTTATGACAAAAGTATGGCACACCTGAAGCCATCTTGATTGGAATAAACTGGTAACACTTAAAACATTTAATTTAAAAAGGAACAAAATGAGGGGGTTCATTTTGCCATAGAAATTATGGTTAGTGCTGTAGAAAGAAAAATTAGGACATGTTTTAAGTGAGATCTCAAATATCTTCCTGTTATATTTCAACAGGAGCAGCCTGTCAGTTGATGCCTTTGTGTTCTACTGCAGCTTCCCAGAGTGTTCTAAAGAACAACTAGAGTGCTAACAGTCTTACTTATGACAAAAGTATGGCACACCTGAAGCCATCTTGATTGGAATAAACTGGTAACACTTAAAACATTTAATTTAAAAAGGAACAAAATGAGGGGGTTCATTTTGCCATAGAAATTATGGTTAGTGCTGCAAAAGAAAATTTAGTGCATGTTTTAAGTGAGATCTCAAATCCTCTTCTATTTCATTAGAAAATTCTGACATGCAGACTGAAACAATCACTTTCAATACCAGCAGTAGACTTCCAGTTAACTCCTTGGTGAGCAGTAGCTTTACTACAGTGATCTAATGAACAACCAGAGTAATAACATTCTGAATTTATGGCAAATGTGTGACACATCTGAATGCCTTCTTGATGGAATCAAAGTAAAAACTGAAAGCATTTCCTACTGAGGAGACTGCAGTAAATGAGGAAATTAGGAAACTTCATAACAAAGAAGTCTTCCAAGATGGCCACCAGTGAAAAAAGAGCCCAAATGTAGCACAAATATTACCCAGATGTAGACCACATATAGCCCAATGACAAAAGTGTGCAAAACACTTTTTATTTTTAGTTTTTTGCAGTTTTATGTAGTGCAGACTGGTCAGGTATTGGAGCATTGCATCTTAAAACATGACCCCCTACACTACAAAAACACCACTGCACTACCCTAAACCCTAAAACCCTACCCCCAGCATGACCCCCTACACTACACAAGCACCACTGCACTATCCTAAACCCTAAAACACTACCCCCAGCATGACCCCCTACACTACACAAACACCACTGCACTACCCTAAACCCTAAAACACTACCCCAACACCACTGCACCAACCTAAATCCTAAAACACTACCCCCAGCACGACCCCCTACACTACCCAAACACCACTGCACTACCTTAAAACATGACCCCTACACTACACAAAAACCACTGCACTACCCTAAACCCTAAAACACTACCCCCAGCATGACCCCCTACACTACACAAGCACCACTGCACTACCCTAAACCCTAAAACACTATCCCCAGCATGACCCCCTACACTACACAAACACCACTGCACTACCTTAAACCCTAAAACACTACCCCCAGCACGACCCCCTACACTACCCAAACACCACTGCACTAACCTAAATCCTAAAACACTACCCCCAGCACGACCCCCTACACTACCCAAACACCACTGCACTACCCTAAACCCTAAAACACTACCCCCAGCACGACCCCTACACTACACAAGCACCACTGCACTACCCTAAACCCTAAAACACTACCCCCAGCATGACCCCCTACACTGCCCGAACACCACTGCACTGCCCTAAACCCTGAAACACCAGCCCCTGCACGACCCCCTACACTGCCCGAACACCACTGCACTGCCCTAAACCCTGAAACACATACACTAGCACGACCCCTACACTGCCCGAACACCACTGCACTGCCCTAAACCCTGAAACACCACCCCCAGCATGACCCCCTACACTGCCTGACCACCACTGCACTGCCCTAAACCCTGAAACTCCACCCCCAGCATGACCCCTACACTGCCCAAACACCACTGCACTGCCCTAAACCCTGAAACACTACCCCCAGCAAGACCTCCTACACTGCCCGAACACCACTGCACTGCCCTAAACCCTGAAACATCACCCCCAGCAAGACCCCCTACACCGCCCGAACACCACTGCCCTAAACCCTGAAACACCACCCCCAGCACGACCCCCTACACTGCCCGAACACCACTGCACAGCCCTAAACCCTGAAACACCACCCCAGCATGACCCCCTACACTGCCCGAACACCACTGCACTGCCCTAAACCCTGAAACACCACCCCTGCATGACCCCTACACTGCCCGAACACTACTGCACTGCCCTAAACCCTGAAACACCATCCCCAGCACGACCCCCTATACTGCACGAACACAACTGCACTGCCCTAAACCCTGAAACACTACCCCCAGCAAGACCCCCTACACTGCCCGAACACCACTGCACTGCCCTAAACCCTGAAACACCACCCCAGCAAGACCCCCTACACTGCCTGAACACCACTGCCCTAAACCCTGAAACACCACCCCCAGCAAGACCCCTACACTGCCCGAACACCACTGCACTGCCCTAAACCCTGAAACACCAGCCCCAGCATGACCCCTACACTGCCCAAACACCACTGCACTGCCCTAAACCCTGAAACACCACCCCCTGCACGACCCCCTACACTGCCCGAATACCACTGCACTGCCCTAAACCCTGAAACACCACCCCCAGCACAACCCCCTACACTGCCCGAACACCACTGCACTGCCCTAAACCCTGAAACACCACCCCCAGCACGACCCCCTACACTGCCCGAACACCACTGCACTGCCCTAAACCCTGAAACACCAGCCCCAGCACGACCGCCTACACTGCCCGAAAACCACTGCACTGCCCTAAACCCTGAAACACCAGCCCCAGCACGACCCCTACACTGCCCGAACACCACTGCACTACCCTAAACCCTCAAACACCAGCCCCAGCACGACCCCCTACACTGCCCGAACACCACTGCACTGCCCTAAACCCTGAAACACCAACCCCAGCAAGACCCCCTACACTGCCCGAACACCACTGCACTGCCCTAAACCCTGAAACACCACCCCCAGCAAGACCCCCTACACTGCCCGAACACCACTGCACTAAAGCCTGAAACACCACCCCCAGCAAGACCACCTACACTGCCCGAACACCACTGCACTGCCCTAAACCCTGAAACACCAGCCCCAGCACGACCGCCTACACTGCCCGAACACCACTGCACTGCCCTAAACCCTGAAACACCAGCCCCAGCATGACCCCTACACTGCCCAAACACCACTGCACTGCCCTAAACCCTGAAACACCACCCCTGCACGACCCCCTACACTGCCCGAACACCACTGCACTGCCCTAAACCCTGAAACACCACCCCCAGCACGACCCCCTACACTGCCCGAACACCACTGCACTGCCCTAAACCCTGAAACACCACCCCCAGCACAACCCCTACACTGCCCGAACACCACTGCACTGCCCTAAACCCTGAAACACCAGCCCCAGCACGACCGCCTACACTGCCCGAAAACCACTGCACTGCCCTAAACCCTGAAACACCAGCCCCAGCACGACCCCCTACACTGCCCGAACACCACTGCACTACCCTAAACCCTGAAACACCAGCCCCAGCACGACCCCCTACACTGCCCGAACACCACTGCACTGCCCTAAACCCTGAAACACCAACCCCAGCAAGACCCCCTACACTGCCCGAACACCACTGCACTGCCCTAAACCCTGAAACACCACCCCCAGCAAGACCCCCTACACTGCCCGAACACCACTGCACTAAAGCCTGAAACACCACCCCCAGCAAGACCACCTACACTGCCCGAACACCACTGCACTGCCCTAAACCCTGAAACACCACCCCCTGCACGACCCCCTACACTGCCCAAACACCACTGCACTGCCCTAAACCCTGAAACACCACCCCCTGCACGACCCCCTACACTGCCCGAACACCACTGCACTGCCCTAAACCCTGAAACACCACCCCTCAGCACGACACCCTACACTGCCCAAACACCACTGCACTGCCCTAAACCCTGAAACACCACCCCCTGCACGACCCCCTACACTGCCCGAACACCACTGCACTGCCCTAAACCCTGAAACACCACCCCTCAGCACGACACCCTACACTGCCCGAACACCACTGCACTGCCCTAAACCCTGAAACATCACCCCCAGCACGACCCCCTACACTGCCCGAACACCACTGCACTGCCCTAAACCCTGAAACACCAACCCCAGCAAGACCCCCTACACTGCCCGAACACCACTGCACTGCCCTAAACCCTGAAACACCACCCCCAGCAAGACCCCCTACACTGCCCGAACACCACTGCACTAAAGCCTGAAACACCACCCCCAGCAAGACCACCTACACTGCCCGAACACCACTGCACTGCCCTAAACCCTGAAACACCAGCCCCAGCACGACCGCCTACACTGCCCGAACACCACTGCACTGCCCTAAACCCTGAAACACCAGCCCCAGCATGACCCCTACACTGCCCAAACACCACTGCACTGCCCTAAACCCTGAAACACCACCCCCTGCACGACCCCCTACACTGCCCGAACACCACTGCACTGCCCTAAACCCTGAAACACCACCCCCAGCACGACCCCCTACACTGCCCGAACACCACTGCACTGCCCTAAACCCTGAAACACCACCCCCAGCACAACCCCCTACACTGCCCGAACACCACTGCACTGCCCTAAACCCTGAAACACCAGCCCCAGCACGACCGCCTACACTGCCCAAAACCACTGCACTGCCCTAAACCCTGAAACACCAGCCCCAGCACGACCCCCTACACTGCCCGAACACCACTGCACTACCCTAAACCCTCAAAGACCAGCCCCAGCACGACCCCCTACACTGCCCGAACACCACTGCACTGCCCTAAACCCTGAAACACCAACCCCAGCAAGACCCCTACACTGCCCGAACACCACTGCACTGCCCTAAACCCTGAAACACCACCCCCAGCAAGACCCCTACACTGCCCGAACACCACTGCACTAAAGCCTGAAACACCACCCCCAGCAAGACCACCTACACTGCCCGAACACCACTGCACTGCCCTAAACCCTGAAACACCAGCCCCAGCACGACCGCCTACACTGCCCAAACACCACTGCACTGCCCTAAACCCTGAAACACCACCCCCTGCACGACCCCCTACACTGCCCGAACACCACTGCACTGCCCTAAACCCTGAAACACCACCCCTCAGCACGACACCCTACACTGCCCGAACACCACTGCACTGTCCTAAACCCTGAAACACCACCCCCAGCATGACCCCCTACACTGCCCGAACACCACTGCACTGCCCTAAACCCTGAAACACCACCCCCTGCACGACCTCCTACACTGCCGGAACACCACTGCACTGACCTAAACCCTGAAACACCACCCCCTGCACGACCTCCTACACTGCCGGAACACCACTGCACTGCCCTAAACCCTGAAACACCACCCCCAGCACGACCCCCTACACTGCCCGAACACCACTGCACTGCCCTAATCCCTGAAACATCAACCCCAGCAAGACCCCCTACACTGCCTGAACACCACTGCCCTAAACCCTGAAACACCACCTCCAGCAAAACCCCCTACACTGCCTGAACACCATTGCTCTGCCCTAAATCCTGAAACACTAGCCCCAGCATGACCCCCTACACTGCCTGAACACCATTGCTCTGCCCTAAATCCTGAAACACTAGCCCCAGCATGACCCCCTACACTGCACAAACACCACTGCACTGCCCTAAACCCTGAAACACCACCTCCAGCAAAACCCCTTACACTGCCTGAACACCATTGCTCTGCCCTAAATCCTGAAACACTAGCCCCAGCATGACCCCCTACACTGCCCAAACACCACTGCACTGCCCTAAACCCTGAAACACCACCCCCAGCACGACCCCCTACACTGCCCGAACACCACTGCACTGCCCTAAACCCTGAAACACCAGCCCCAGCAAGACCCCCTACACTGCCCGAACACCACTGCACTGCCCTAGACTCTGAAACACCAGCCCCAGCAAGACCCCCTACACTGCCCAAACACCACTGCACTGCCCCAAACCCTGAAACACCAGCCCCAGCATGACCCCCTACACTGCCCGAACACCACTACACTGCCCTAAACCCTGAAACACCAGCCCCAGCACAACCCCCTACACTGCCCGAACACCACTGCACTGCCCTAAACCCTGAAACACCAGCCCCAGCACGACCCCCTACACTGCCCGAACACCACTGCACTGCCCTAAACCCTGAAACACCACCCCCTGCATGACCCCTACACTGCCCGAACACCACTGCACTGCCCTAAACCCTGAAACACCACCCCCTGCAGCACCCCCTACACTGCCCTAACACCACTGCACTGCCCTAAACCCTGAAACACCACCCCCTGCACCGCCCCCTACACTGCCCGAACACCACTGCACTGCCCTAAACCCTGAAACACCACCCCCAGCACGACCCCCTTTACTGCTCGAACACCACTGCACTGCCCCAAACCCTGAAACACCACCCCCAGCACGACCCCCTACACTGCCCGAACACCACTGCCCTAAACCCTGAAACACCCCCCCATGCACGACCCCCTACACTGCCCGAACACCACTGCACTCCCCTAAACCCTGAAACACCACCCCCTACACTGCCCGAACAGCACTGCACTGCCCTAAACCCTGAAACACCACCCCCAGCACGACCCCCTACACTGCCCGAACACCACTGCACTGCCCTACACCCTAAAACACCACCCCCAGCATTACCCCCTACACTGCCCAAACACCACTGCACTGCCCTAAACCCTAGAACACTACCCCCAGCACGACCCCCTACACTACCCGAACACCACTGCACTACCCTAAACCCTAAAATACTACCCCCAGCACAACCCCCTACACTACCCGAACACGACTGCACTGCCCTAAACCCTCAAACACTCCCCCAGCACGACCCCCTACACTACCCGAACACCACTGCACTGCCCTAAACCCTAAAACACTCCCCCAGCACGACCCCCTACACTACCCGAACACCACTGCACTGCCCTAAACCCTAAAACACTCCCCCAGCACGACCCCCTACACTACCCAAACACCACTGCACTGCCCTAAACCCTAAAACACTACCCCCGCATGACCCCCTACACTACCCAAACACCAATGCACTACCCTAATCCCTAAAACACTACCCCCCGCATGACTCCCTACACTACCCTAAACCCTAAAACACTACCCCCGCATGACTCCCTACACTACCCAAAGACCACTGCACTACCCTAAACCCTAAAACACGACCTCCTACACTACACAAACACCACTGCACTACCCTAAACCCTAAAACACTACTCCCTACACTACACAAACACCACTGCACTACCCTAAACCCTAAAACACTACCCCCAGCAGTACCCCTACACTACCCAAACACCACTGCACTAACCTAAACCCTAAAACACTACCCCCAGCAGTACCCCTACACTACCCAAACACCACTGCACTACCCTAAATCACTACCCCCAGCACGACCCCCTACACTACCCAAACACCACTGCACTACCCTAAACCCTAAAACACTACCCCAGCACGACTCCCTACACTACCCAAACACCACTGCACTACCCTAAACCCTAAAACACTCCCCCAGCACGACTCCCTACACTACCCAAACACCACTGCACTACCCTAAACCCTAAATCTACCCCCAGCATGACCCCCTACACTACACAAACACCACTGCACTACCCTAAACCCTAAATCTACCCCCAGCATGACCCCCTACACTACACAAACACCACTGCACTACCCTAAACCCTAAAACACTACCCCCAGCACGACCCTCTTCACTACCTAAACACAACTGCACAATTTGTTACAGGCGTTGCAACGCAGGCCTGTGGTGCTTACTGGAAGTACCGAGTGGGCTAGTTGGGCCCCAGGGACCCTCAGGATTCAAGGTGACCTAATCCCCCAACTTAAAATGCACCACGGGGCGCATTTGCACAGTGGTGAAAGGAGGGGGCGGGGCCTCAGGTGACATGTGCGCAAACACGCCCTGTGGTGCGTTTAAGTTGGGGAATTAATTCCTTTGAATCCTGAGGGACCCTGGGGGCCAACTAGCCCACCAGGTACCTTCAGTAAGCACAACAGAGTTGCGTTGCAGAGAGGTGAAAAAAGGTGCGTGGCCTCGGAACGCCTCTCTGCAACTCAGCTCTGTGGTCCTAACTGTAGGTACCTGGGGGCTAGTTGGGCCCCAGGGACCCTCAGAATTCAAGGGACTTAATCCCGCAACTTAAAAACGCGCCACGGGGTGCATTTGCACACATGTCCCCTCAGGCCCCCCTCCCTTCACCACTGTGCAAACGCGCCCTGTAGCGCGTTTTAAGAGGTAGTTTTAATCCCCCTGCCCTATTATGTACTAGGGACTTGCAGAGGAGGTCATGCTAATCACAGGGGTACCCCAACGCATAGTGTTCCCTAGTGTATGTAGGTGTTTTCACTGTATTCTAAGTGTCTTTTAGCATAGCACTGGCTCTGGTTAGTCAGAGTCAGTTACCACCAGTACCCGTCGGAAAAAGTTGTGGGCACAGGATGATTTTGCAACAAGGCCTCTTTCTGCTCCTCTGTTGGTTCTTTCTGCACATCTTTTGCTTCTTTCTGTGCGTTTTTTCTTCTTTCTTCACATGTCCTACCTCTGTAGGCATAGTTAGAAACTAGCATTTAAAAAAACCTTTGAAATTCACTTAAAAATCATAGGTTTCAGGCACGTTATAGTTAGAAATTAGCATTTAAAAAACCTTTGAAATTCACTGAAAAAAACCATAGGTTTCAGACACGTTATAGTTAGAAATTAGCATTTAAAAAACCTTTGAAATTCACTGAAAAAACCATAGGTTTTAGGGACAGTTATAGTTAGTTGGACATTTCACTCGTACAAAACCATAGAAATTCCCCGTTATAGTTAGTTCAGCTAACTATAACTCGCGCCCCGCAATGCACTGCTGATGACGTCACATATTACATCACTCATGACATGATCAGTGACATCACTGATGACATCACTGATGACATCTCAAATGACATCACTGATGACATCATCCATGTGATAATTTCATGCATCTTCTACACCCTAATATAACTTTTGATACACCCACTCTAAATTACAGACTGCCATTCTCAAAACCATAGACACTCCAACACCAAAAACTACATACCCACTCACTGATTCTTAGGTCTACACACACACCCACTCACTCACCCGTACAGTCACTCATACTTAGTCACTCAGTACAGGACTATCATATGCACTCATACACCTATATAAACAATCACACACCGCCACTCATCCATAGAGGTACTCACACACCTAGTCAGTCATGCAAAAACTTAATCACCCACCCATTTACTCACCTATACAGTTATACACACACCAGCTCACTTACTCATACAAATACTAGCACATTCTTACGCTCTTATACAATCACTGATACAAGTACACACTCATCCATACAGCCACTCTCACAATCACACACTCTCACTTATAGCCATTTATATACTCCAACACACATATATACTGCCTTTCACATATGTAGTTACTCACACATGTACCACTGAGATATACATTCAATCACTAACACACCCATACACACACTCACCCACCCATACAGTCCATCACAGATGCACTCTTGAAACCATGCACCCAGTGAATCACCAACTCACACATCTATGCACAGAGTCACACACACCCCACCCACACAAACACTCAGGCACCCATACAGATACTCAGACAATCAATCAATAACCCATGTAGACACTCATGTAGCTATTCAGAAAGCCATGCAGCCGCTTACAAACCAACAGACAGACGGATACAGACATTCACACAGTTTATTCACTAACCCATGCATTCAGTAAGATACATTTAATCACTCACTTGTAGAGTCAGTCACTCACGTACTAAATCATCCATTCAGACACTTATACACCCACTCATTCTTCAATACGCCTTTCACTATATATATTAAACATATTTAAACTTTACAGATACACACAGTCACTGGATGATGTCATCAGTGATGTCATCAGTAATGTCATCAGTGATGTCATTTGAGATGTCATCAGTGATGTCATCAGTGATGTCACTGACCATGTCATGAGTGATGTAATATGTGACGTCATCAGCAGTGCATTGCGGAGCGCGAGTTATAGTTAGCTGAACTAACTATAACGGGGGAATTTCTATGGTTTTGTACGAGTGAAATGTCCAACTAACTATAACTGTCCCTAAAACCTATGGTTTTTTCAGTGAATATATATATATGTATATATATATATATATATATATATATATATATATATAGAAAGATCTCTCTCTTTCTCTAATTTTTTTTATAGCTATGGCTTCCCTGGGGGCCGATTGTGGCCCCCACGGAAAGCACATAGCTATAAAAAAAAATTGACCCCACAGGGGGTCGGCCACTGAGCAGGAGGACCGACCCCCTGCCAATATTGCCACCATCGTACTTTTTTAAAAATATTTTCAGCATTTTTGGGGGGCGATCGTGTCCCCCAAGGAAAGCCAACATGTCTAAATAAAAAATATGCCCCCACAGGGGGTCGGCCACTGAGCAGGAGGACCGACCCCCTGCCAATATCGCCGCCATTTTTTTTTTCCCCATTTTTTTTCATTTTTGGGGTGCGATCGCGCACCCCAAACAAAGCCAACTTTTAAAAATTAAAAAAAATATGCCCCCGGGGGGCCGACCCATTACCACGAGGGCCGACCCCCAAAGACATCCCTGGTGTCTAGTGGGGTTTCCTGGCCGTGGATCGCAGCGCTGCCGCGATCCACGGCCAGGAAACCTTTCAGGAAGGCCTCGTTTGAAAGGGGAGACTCTACCCTTTCAAACGAGGCCTCCCTGAAAGCTGGGGAGGCCGTTTTCGGCCGGATTTCCCCATCGGAGTCGAGCGCGGCCTTACCTGCTGCTGTCCTCGGCTCCGGTGGGGAAATCAGTGACGCTCAGAGCGCCGCGGCGCGCTGACGTCACAGATGGGCAGGAGGGGGGCAGGGGAGACGCGGAAAGCCTTCCACGTCTCCCCAGGGGGAATAAAAAAAACAATCTCCGGTGCGATGCACCGGAGGTTTAAAGGGGCCCTCCCTGGTGACGGCCAATGGACGTGCGCCGCACCAGGGAGGTAGTGCTTGCGTCGGCCATTGGCCGACGCAAACACCAAAGGGGTTAAAGTGATTAGCAGAAAAATTAGGACAACCACACATTGCAATATTTAGATTGTTCTGTGGAGCCGCCTATGCTCGGTGCGCTTTTGACCTGTAGACAAGCTGCTAACATGATCCTATTTGGTTACCCTGGAAACTGGTGCATAGTAGAGGGAGAGGGTTTACTGTTGGTTCAAGCAAAATAAGTTACTTCAATTTAGAGTCCTTCTCAATTCAAATAGAATGTGAATTAAGAAGTTTATTTAATTACAAATTGCACAGTACACATGGAGAGTGATACAGGGATATTGATTTGAAATAAAGGTGAAATAATAACTAAATGAAATAGTAAGTGTAGAGGTCTGGTAATGCATACACCTCCTGATTCACATGGTCTAACCCCATGAGCAGTGTGTCCTATGTTCCCTGGACACACGCTGATATAGGACACCGAACCACACAAATGAGTAGTAGGAGGCAGTAGTGATAGGGTGGGGAGGTCCGTTTTAATTCTGCACACAAGGGTAACAGGGGTCACAGTCTCTTCTCGGCCCACGGAAGGGCGTAGGGACAAAACAGTCTTTTGCAGTCTCTGTGGCTTCTGGACGGCAAGGACGGCTGCGGCTTCCTTCCAGCAGCAAAACGTTGCGTTGGTTCGGAGGGGGGGGAGGGGGGAAAGAAAACAAAATAGAGCCACAGGTCACTGGTGTGCACAACGGAGCTACACGGCAAGAGGGAAGGGTCGGTGTGAGGGGTCACCCAGACTGCCACCATGTACGAACGGTGAGAGAGAAAGAGTGCGGTGCCCACCCTTGTTAACTACCCGTTCCCTCCCTGTGATAAAGAAAAGCCCCGTAGACGCTGACGTACCTGCTCCAGCCACACTCCTCCTGGAGCGGGGCGGTGCACGGTGTCGTTGGCCTCCCGGCACTGGTCCCGTTCCTGGCGTCTTCTCCTCGGCTTCCCGACCTCCGGATGGTGCAGACCCCCGCGACGGCTCCTCCGGCTCTCTTCCTCCGTTGTCCTCCTCGGCTCGGTCTCCGGCATCCGCTCTCCTTCCGGGTTCTTGTCCTTCCCCTTTAGCCACGATGGAGTCTCCTGATAGGCGGGGAGGATCCGACGTCCCGCCTCCGGACCCAACCTTCGCTGGCTCCCAAGTCGGATTTAAAGGGCCAGGCCAGTCCTGTTCATGAAGGAGGCGTAAATCGTCAATGCCCTGTTCGGACTGTGGGGCCCACCCAGGGACATCGTGACACAGTGGGGCTAATTCACACATAAATGATGGTATGTACAACCTGGCTGCATGCAATTGAAAATATACACAGTACAGGTCGGTTGCACACTAAGGGATAGGCATTTGTTCAAGTCAGATTATGTGTACAAAAACAGAAAATCAGTGAAAAAACAAAGGTTAAAGTTGTGTTCTAATTAAGTTTGGTATTTAGACACTAATACTGCCAGCACCCACTGCAACAGTTCTCCTGTTCAGCTTGCCTGCAGTCCACTACCCTCTGCTGCCTGTCTACCTGCTGCCCTTTGTTTGTGCCTCCTCTGCTGGTTTCTTGCTCTGTTTTGCCTTTCTGCTCATTTTTCTGCCCTCTGTTTTGCCTTTTTCTCCTAGCTTTTCTGCCCTTTGCTTGACCCTTTCTACTTATTTTTCTGCCCTCTGTTTTGCCCTATTCTGCTCTGTTTTGCCTTTTATGCTAATTTTTCAGCCCTCTGTTTTGCCTTTTCTGCTCTTTTTTCTGCCTTTTGTCTTGTCTTTCTGCTCGTTTTTCTGCCCTCTGTTTTGCCTTTTCTGCACATTTTTCTGCTCTGTTTTGCCTTTTCTGTTTGTTTTTCTGCCCTCTGTTTTGCCTTTTCTGCTCATTTTTCTGCCCTCTGTTTTGCCCTCTTCTGTTCATTTTCCTGTCCTCTGTTTTGCCCTATTCTACTCTGTTTTTCAGTTTCTGCTAATTTTTCTGCCCTCTGTTTTGCCTTTTCTGCTCATTTTTCTGCACTCTGTTTTGCCTTTTTCTGCTTGTTTCTTCCCTCTTCCCGCTGTTTCCCTACTCCTGCCTCCCAGTGCCCTGCCCTCCCCCCAGGACCTACTTAATGGAGGCTGCAGTGTGACCCCATTGAGCTGGTCCTTGTTCCAGCTCTCCCAGCGACAGTTCTCCTGTCCAGCTTCCCAGCAGTCCGCTACCCTCTGCTGCCTGTCTACCTGCTGCCCTTTGTTTGTTCCTCCTCTGCTCGTTTCTTGCTCTGTTTTGCCTTTTCTGCTCGTTTTTCTGCCCTCTGTTTTTCCCTCTTCTTCTCTGCTTTGCCTTTTCTGCTCGTTTTTCTGCCCTCTGTTTTGTCTTTTCTGCTCCCTCGTTTTTTTGCCCTCTGTTTTGCCTTTTTCTGCATGTTTCTTCCCTCTTCCCGCTGTTTCCTCAAGACCTGGCTTTTTAATGGAGACTTCGCACCCCAGCGCCCAGATACCCCAAGGGTTGACAGTGCTGATCAACAAATGCTGATTGATTGATTGATACAAAAACGAAAAAACATGAATTAACTGAAAAAAATAAATGTTAAAGTAACGTTATAGATAGGTGTTGAAATCAATTAAGAACTTGTGTTTAAAAACTTAAAAACCTCTGAAATCCACCAGTTATAGTTTAGTGAATTAATCATGACTTGTGCCCTCATCATGCACTGCTCATGACGTTACAATGCACATCTGTTGGTGCATATAATAGACACACTGTATGTCCTTTTCAGTGAATTTCTATCTTTTTTTAATGTATGTTAAGATCTTATTACCAAAATAACTATACCATCACTTTAACCTTTTCTTCAGGAAAAAAAAAAATATATATATTTTATTGGCAAAATGACAGGTATAAATACATTTTGTCCCACTGAGTCACTGTTTCAAAATATATAACTTGATTGAACCAAAGTGGTAAATTGCATAATATTTTTTTTAACTGTTTTGAATTTTTCACCCTTGCACTGCATCATAAGCATTACACTGTTTTTCGTTTCCTTTACACATTACGTCATTTCCGACGTGTTTAAAAAGACTGCAGCTGTTGCAAATGGTCCTGTAACCAAGACCCTGTGTGTTGTCGAAAAGCGTCTTTGTTTCGTTGCCGAAAAACATTTTGCAAAGCAGAACTAACTGGTGTGGCTCCTTCCTTACCTGATATCGAAGGAGAGGTTCGTTGCGATATATATATTTGAATTTACACTGCACAAGGGCCATTAAATGGGTGGCAATATGCTGCGGTCTGTCAGACTAAGTGTAGAAGTTGCATTTTCTACCTTTGAGATATGTAATACAAAAATACAAATACCACTGATGCTATCCTTCAACAGACAAGAACTAAATGATTGACTCTAAATGATAAGGTTAATGTAATGGCAAAATAAAGTATTGCGATAACGCCGCATGCTAATATGCCAAGATGCTAATAAAGGCATTTTAATCACAAAGCAACTCAACTTGACATGTGTACTGTGAGATAGCTAAGTCCTCCGTATCATAGGATCAAACCATTGCATGGCTGACTCGAACATTCATCCTTCCAAGGCCAATAAAGGTCAAATGATTAAGTGTTCAGATGAGAAAAAATAACACCTGTTTTCTCTGTGGTGGACGTTGTGTACGCAGCTATTTTTAGTGCATAGTTTGGCTTGTTATGACGTAAAATATATGTTTTGCTTCGAGCAGGAATAAGTTTATTGACCAGAGCAAATGGATTACTGTAGGCCGCAAACATAGTAGTTTGTAATCTCTTCTAACAGTCTTGTTGTAACCGTCTCGGACCCCTTTCCCTGAAAGGGAAGACTGGAACTAGAACAAATAGCAAACTTACTTTCACTCCCTGAGCCACAGTCTCGCCAATTCTTCTTAACGTTGAATGAAAAAGGGAACTGTTGACAAGGCTGGCAACAGTAGGAACCAGAGGCACAAAGCAGTCTTTCATCAGCAATGAATGATACATCTAAGGTTGTTCATTCATCTTATGAGCAGTCTGTTCAGTAGCCAAAAATCCCTGAGGACAAATATTGACTCCTGCTGGAGACAAGATAAATAAATAACGTTTTGTGAATGTAAGGTATGGATGTCTTCCATTGTATTTTCAAAGACGCATTGAAAGTCTAGGCAAGAGCGGCTCGATGCGAAAACGTCATCTTTGAAATATTCATACTTGACCCTCAAAATGTTTTGCACTATCTGATGCATAAAAAATTCTATTTCAGTTCCTGGTGGGCCGAGTGTTTCATTATCCATCTTGCCCCCCCAACCCCTATCTTACCTCCAATGACACGTGTCCACGCTATCCCTTTCTTCCTTCCATTAATGGTTCATTCTCAGGATAACATACAAGAACAAGATGAGAGGCAAGGGTATGTGGCCTTTGTGCCGCATCTTTCCTGCTGAAAGGCATTTCACCACCTGCACCGCACTGAGTAAATAAACAAGGCAACAAATGCAGGTGGCAAAGTTTTCATCGGGAGGGGTTAACACCCATAAACAGTAACACAGAGCAATCACCACGAAGCAAATATCCAAACCTAGGCCCAGATTCTCAAAGGTTTGATAGGAAAAGTTGACTTACAATAATTTGGATACACTCCCGATCATTTGCAACGGGCAGTGTTGGAAAGGGTAAAACCCTTAGAAAAGAGAAAGCTCAATGTCAGGAAATACAGCACTGGATTTGTTTTACGAACACTAATGTGTCTGAGCTAAATGCTGATACAGAGCCTAGTCTATTTAAAATTGCTTGACATTAGATTTAACTCGCCGTATCGCCTACATAAGATGGCACCTGTTTTGGCAAAACCTTTATTTGGTTACGCATAGCAGTTGTACTGATCAACAATGATGTGTCATCCATTTTAAAAAGCTGATTTTGTTATATGAAGACTAGTAAAGCTAGACTTTTCTGTGAACATACTGATGAGTGATATCTTCTTTTACCACAGCAATATTGGGGGAGTGCCTGGATCATACACATTCACAGACAGACCTCACAACATTATTAACGTCAGTAAGTACCAAATGAGGGTTTCCCAAGGAAATAGGTTGACTCTGGCACATCTCAATGCAAGAATATGCCAGCCTCTCTGGTATTCAATAGGAGACAGCCCATGGCATCCTCTGCGAAGGCACTGTGATTTGAGTGGGAAGAATGGTGGGCTCTGGTAAAACGTCTGCCCTATTCTGGTGAAACCAACTGCTTTAAACTATACTTGTATTGGCAAGCCCAGGTATGGTACCTCAAGTTATTTTGTACTTTTTGCAGTAGAATGAACCCAAGTAACATGGTTATGGATATTAATGTCCCCCTAGACATAAAACTTGAATGACAGAATGCAATGGGAATGTATTAGTTTTTAATTAGGAACCACATTCAGACAACATTTGGCCAAGTGTAGAGTTCTGGTGCATTATATGGATTGGGGCACTAGTGCTCAATGTTCAGTCAATAGCCTGACAATTTTATTAGATAGCTAATGTATCTCACACTTGAATGAAATGCACTATGCTCAATGTGAAATCATTTATTGTAGTCTAGTATCGTACTGCTAGGATGGAATTTGCCTTCCTGCATATGTCCTTTCACAATCGCACAAGCTGCGCTGTATTGCTGTTTACTATTTATGGTAGGCTGAGCAGAAACGTCTGTGTAAATGATGTATTCATACTGATCTAGAGGCATATTTCATTCAGAAGAGGATATTCTTGTTCATATTGTAGAAATGCTTGTGTTTTTAATGTAGAATCAAATTTGTAGTCTACATCTGTTGCAGTGAGATAATTAGTCCATTGTATCCATCGTGGATGTAGTGCTTTTGCGTTTGGAACGCAAGCTTTTGTAACAGCCTCTAAGGCCGGTACCAGAGTTATGACAATTATTTGTTTCCCCTGAGCCAGTGCTCTTTCTCTCACTACAGCAGTCTGTACTGCTGTCAGAATTTTTTCTGTTGAAGCAAAGCGCATTTCAGCGTTTGTGTTCAAGTGTGACTTGTATGCTATTGGAAAAGTTTCACCTTCATTGTAGGTTAGGTAAGTGTACCCAGACTGACCCGCGATTACACGGATCACCAGATTTGTGGTATTTACACGGGTGTGTAGGTGTTTTGAAACTATCATGTCTGCTTGTAAGGAACAAAGCAGATCTGTGTGTTCCTGTGTCCATTGTCAAATTGAAAAATCAGGTCTGATTAAATCGTAGAAAGGTTTCACTTTTTCTGCGTAATCTAAAATGTATGTTGTGCCGAAATTTAGAAATCCTGAGATGGATTGTAAGTTTTTCAGAGTCTTTGGAGGTTGGAGCAGTGCACACTTTTCTAAAACTTTAGCTGCTAGGCTTTTTCCTTCACTTGAGAGCTCGTATCCCAAAAATAGGACATTGAGGTGGGCTATTTGTGATTTTTTAAAGTTGAATTTGTAGCCCTCAGAGGCGAACCCTAGAATTATGTTGCTAACCCTGGTCAAATGATCCGATAAATCATCATCCGTCAGATAAATTTCATCTACATAGGACAATGCCTCCTCATCAAAATTTTGAAGTAACTCTGTTACCCTAGCTGAAATCAACTCAGGCTATTCTTATACCCTTGGCGCAGTCGGAAGAATTGACGCTGAGAGCCTAGGGCTGAAAATGCTGTCAAATATCTGCTTTCAGGCGCTATATTTTGGCAGAAGAATCTATTTGAGATATCTAGTGTTGTTTTATATTTTTTCCGCACAATGTTATTAATTAATGCAGCACTGTGTGCATTCTGTACTGCAAATGTCTTTGTGCATGTATTCAAATGTCTGTAGTCTAAAACTAGATGATATATTATCGGGTTTTATTACGGGAAACAAAGGCTTGTTCATTGGAGAGGTGCATAATTCCTATCACCCCTGGTATTCAAGTTGATCTAAGATCTCCCTGACTTGTTTCTTCGCTTCTTGTTTTATGGGGTACTGTCTCTGTGGAGTTGGAGGAGGTTTTACTGGGATTACATGGTGAGGTGACTCAGTATCCCACCCAACATGATAGTGATATAATGCTGGAGCAAGTGCTACCGCACACTCCTGTGCATATGAGTGTTGTAGTGATTTGGGAACGAGGTCAGAAAAAGCAGGTTAAATTACCGTTTCCCCTTTTGGGCAATCCATAATGATCTCCGGTGGCCAATCTTTTTCAGCCAAAAGGATGTCGTATCCAAAAGTCAAGTTCTCCCAAAAGAGACCTTTTACCTTTCTGGGTTTGTCCCCTTCCATTTGGAGTATTATTTTGTATAACAGATGTGGGACACTTACCCTAGTATCAGGTGTCTCTACCATGATATGTT
The DNA here is from genome assembly GCA_963921515.1 of Calotriton arnoldi. NCBI lineage: Eukaryota > Metazoa > Chordata > Amphibia > Caudata > Salamandridae > Calotriton > Calotriton arnoldi. The sequence continues at coordinate 1,491,335 of CAWUFW010000567.1, forward strand.
CATTCAACGCCGCTGTCACCAGAAATTCCATCAGGTTCTGGCGAGCTATTGTTACTTCTGCTGCACTGGCTAGCATCGTCAGAGCCGGTTCCCCGTTCAGAAGTTGAGTCCTCAGCAGCCTGGGCATTTCTTACTTTAAGGCCAGCTACTTTCTTCTTTTTAAATTGACGTTTTGATTTTGGTTATCTTCTTCTTTTATATTAAAGTTTGAACTGCGATGTGTATCTTTGGACTTTGTTCGCTCTTCTGATCTGTGTTCTGACCGTCCTTCCCTCTCAGAGTTTTTTGATGAACCCTGAAAGGAACGAGATGAACATGTATAAGTATATTGATATCTGTCATGGTTTTTAATGTTGTCACGATTCCTAAGGTTGTACCTCCTTTTGGAGGGCTCCGGTTGAGGAGACCCACCCCTTGATTGTGATCTATTCTCTCTATTCTTTTGTTGTTAATTATCCTATTTCTTTTTGGAAGAATCAGGTGCTTGTTTGGTGTTATCCTTTTCAGGACCACCAATGAGTTGAGATTTTGTTATTATCTCTACCTAATTCGGCATATCTATCTTCGATAATTTTAGGTAATTCATGCTCCTGTTGTACAGGAGTGAAATCCCTTAGGTGTTGGCGTATAGCCACCGCTGCTGCCTCCCCTTTTATGTTTACTAACATAATCGTGGATACCTGGGCAAAATTTCCTAGCAATTTCATCCCTAAGGTCAGAGCAAGGTCTGCTCCATACTCATTCTGTATCTGTCTCAATATGTCTGGTATCACTGCTATTGAAAGGATACCATGAGTTCTGGTATAGATGGCAGCAAAAACTGGTACAGTCCTCTAGTGGAGGAGCTATCCCCATTGGCAAGCAAATAGTTCGCATTCTGTGTTTTTCCCTAGAGCTTGTTCTATCCAGACTGGCATCTGCTTGCATTTAGTGGGAATTTTACCCATAACTGCGTTCAGCGCTTGTGGAGTTATTTTAGTTGCAGTTCCTTGTATTTGTCCTGCTGGTGTAACCCTTGTTGGTTGAAGTGTGAGTGTTCTCATAATGAACTGTGTTAAATTTCTGTAAAGTTGTATTACTTCTTTGTGTAGATGACGTAAGTCTGCTACTGGCATTGTGTCAATGTCTGGATGCTGCGTGTAAGCCTCTAGGACCGGCCAAGTTTCTCCGTCTCTGTTGAGCGGACCGAGTCTTACTTTATCTGTTGTGTGTGGGAGGGCGCCTTTATACCAGTTTATGTGCTCCTGGTAGGTGAGCAGAACTTCAATGTCCTCATATGGACAGTATTCATATGGTAGTTCATCTTCAGTGTATGAATGAAATGTATTTGTGCGTGCATCTGTTGATGGGAATTTGACCCACGAATAGAATACCTCTGTCCTGTACGCCTCGTGTGCCACAATCACGAAGGTTACTGTCCCACCTCTTGATGTGAATCCATAAGCTGCTAATTTTAAAGTAAGGGTAGTTCTGACATTTTCAGAAATGTTTATAGCACCTTCCTGTCCCTCTTCCCCCGTTGCATTCGCACGTAATGCTACTGTATTGTCTTCTTCAGTCATTGTTGAAAGAGTTTCAAGGAAACTGAGATAAGGTTTTATGCACAATAAAGAACTATTATCCTTCAAGCTTGAATAAACCTACAGCCAATACATAGGATATGCGTACTCAGCTGTGGCGGATTTTCCCTTCCCAATCCAGACCTCTCTGGGTAGATGTGAGTAGGGGTCTCTGAGAACAGCACTACTGAACTACTCAGATTTGACCATTAAATAAGAACCAAACCAACATTGGCGGCGCCATCTCGTGTAGTTCCTATAAATCTATATAGGATCTTCGCATTTAGACAACATAAACTGTGGGATAGGTGTCCAGACTGATTCAAGACATCCCCACCAGATATGTTCCGCCTGTATACCAGCTAGCTCACAGTGCCACTATGAACCTCTCTTACCAAGGAGAGGATAGTTTCTGGCAACTATCGAACATGACAACCCTGACCCCTCAGGGATCGTGGAACAGTACAGTACTTTTCACTCAGTCACTCGTGCTCACTTTGTCTCATAAAGATACACAGAATAAATGATGGGGACGTTTTCAATAAGCATTTATTGAACCAGCGTCATTCTAGTGTAAAATATGTGTGCTGCAACAGCCATAAAACAGAAACAGATATAAATGTTTATAAGCACCAATAGAGTAAAAGGATGGTAGATTTCTACCATAGTGCTAAAACAATGAGTATATGCAGGTATATAAATACATGACAGTAATAATGCGTACTCCTACGATGCTAACCCTTGAGATGGACACCCCGCAAGGGATGTCAGACCACTGCGTGCTGGAGTGTCTGCGTGCCGGAACCTCAGCGTCTCGCGTCAGTGTGTCAGCATGGAAGTCTTTCTCCTCCGCCTGCCCCATCAAAGATACGGTGTTTATATACCCAAAAGGTACCCTCAGGGGTTCTACCTTGCTGTGTCTTGTCGGCCGGGGATGACGATAGTGATGAACCTTATACATAGTTATTATGCAGAAGATGGTAATCCTGCTGTGATTCTGAGAATCCTCATGCATAATAAATGAGGCTAGTTTTCGGAGAAAACCACACAACATTTATGCAGCACCCAATCTATGTAAAAGGTCAGCACTAAACCCGTTATGTAGTACAATGGCAGGGTAAATGTAGGTGAAAGGTTAGGAGACTACCCAGGCCTATATTGGGGTACATTGCGAATCATAACATTATCTCTTCTCTTGTGCACAGATTGTGCAAAACTCTTCTGCTTATTTCATCCATCCTCTTACTGCTTGTCATTTGCTTCCAGTTCCTAAGAGTTCCTGTGAGAAAACCATATGTATATGCCATGGAGCTTTGTTTAGAGAAGACCCTACATCTCATCAGCAATGTTTTGGTCCCTATTTTCCTTCTTGCTCTCTGTGATATGCTTTGGCTAATCTATTTGTCTCTCCAAGATCTGGAAAGTGCCAATGGGGAGTTCTCTCTCTGCCCTACCTGACTGCCAAGTATCAGAAGCTGCTTCCCCTGCCTCTTCGTTCCCAAGCTAACCATCGTCTCTTCCTCAAGAATCTTAAAATCCTGCTTTTCTTTAACATAATGAAGTCCTTTGGGGGTACTGGTAAGATTCACTGACAAGAGACCCCTTGGGGGTAAAAATGGGCTCCCCAAATGCTAATCCTTTTATTAAATATATATATATATTTTTTATAAATATTTTTATTTTATTTTTGAAAAATAAGACAAACTTCAAACAAAGCATGAATACATGATGCACCATTGATGACAAATCACAGTGACAAAAATGGCAGTTGTAAAAACAAAATATTTGTCTCAGTGGAATCCACGGAGGGGTCCGAGCCACCCAGGCATATAAAAAATAAAGGGTCATGGTTACACTGCTCATGAGTACAAGTATTAGGAACCAACATTACATCGTTCAAGGCTCTTTTCCCACTTCTCCAGACTGCATTCCCCCTGCCTCTACCTCCCCCACCACTTCCAGGCCATAGTACTTGATCCATGGCGCCCATATCTTCCAGAACTTCCGAGGACAGCCCCTAGCCTTGTATGTCACTTGCTCCGCCACCATGTACAAATCAAGACATGCCCTCCACTCTTTCAATGTTGGTATTTGAGGGGCCCCCCCGTATTTCGCTATATCCCGTTTTGCCACCACTAGCCCCAAATTGGCCAGTATAAGTTTACGTCGTGGGATATCCACATCGGTCGGAATTCCCAAAAGGAGAAACCTTGGTTCCAAGTCTATTTGGACTTCTAATATGGCATTTAACTCTCTCACAATCCTATCCCAATAAATCTGAATCTCTGTGCATTCCCAAAGGGTATGTATGAATGTACCACATTCTGTACGACATCTAAGACAATCTGGGCTTTCAGCTCTCCCTATTGTATGTAATTTTGCTCTAGCAAAATATACTCGGTGTAGGATTTTGTATTGAATAAGACGCATCCGTAATTTGATTGCCACTCTCGTGGGTGCATAAGAGTGGCCTCCCAGTCTGTCTTCCATTACACCAGTGGTCTTTTCCCATTGCGCCCGTAGTGGACCCAATTTATCAGGCATGTTATTGAGTATTGTTTTATAGGTGTACGAAATGGCTTTAGTAGGGATCTCTTCTTGGAGGAGTCGGCCTTCTAGTGGGGCATATTCCGGTAGCGTCTCCTTATCTAACCCCTCGTCTGCCCATGCATGTTTCAAGCGGAGATATGCATATGCCTGTGTGTCGTGGAGCTGGTATCTAGCTTGAAGGTGTACCAAATGAAGCCAACACACCCTGCTCCAGGACATCTCCTAGTTTAGAGATGCCAATTAAGTCCCATTGCCTAAAGCCTTTCAGTTTCCCTATCTCAAGTAGCCGTGTCCCCTCCCACAAAGGGGTCTCCCTGGTACATGTGTGGTCCCACCCCATCTGCTTAAATATATTTTTGAGCATGAAAGTGTCCCCTTATGATGACTTTATTACTCCAAGAAATCACCAATTCTGGGAAGATGTGGAGTTTAATAATTTTTGGACTATTAGGTGTTCCGTTGATGACAGCTCACATGGATAAAAGGTCTGAATAAGAGACCTGCGAAAAGCACTCTAATCTAAGACAGAGCAGTTGGTTAGTCTTGTATATGTGGTGTAACTTTTGAATGTAAGGGACTGGCCCCAATTGGGCAATGGAATCTAACTGAGAAGTGTCTATGATCCAAACATTTTCCGGAGTCTGTGGTTTGCAAGCTTTTTAACACAGCAGTTTTGCTGAGAATTTACTTAATAGACTGGGCCATGTTTCAAATGTTTCAGTTTGAAACAGGAAATGGGCCCCAGTGCATGTTGCTCCCTTCTTTTTCCCTTGTCCATGCTAATCATGTCCCTGTTGGGATCAGGAGTAGGTAGCAACCCTTCCTTGAGGCCTGCGAGTTTGCTTTCCTGCCCTCACCATCACTAGCCAATATTTCTTCCTCGCTTTCACTCTCTAAGGTTATTCATGTCAAAGTTGGCAGAAGGATGCTGTCTCATTGCTTCCATGCCTGTACATTTTTTAGTTCTCTATGTCAACCTGCGATTTTATTCCCACATCCTGCCCCACAAGGAGCATAAGCATCTGATCATGCACAATGAGAAATAGTTGTTGTTATGCCCTAAACCCAAGGTGTTCTGTGGATGTTTGGGAAACAGTATTTTTTTATCTGCTGTGTAGTGTGCCTACTCGCAAAACATCCCGATGCAATGCAAGCGGATGAGGATCTTCACGGATGGGGCTGAGTGGATAGTACACTCAGCGAGGTCCACCAACAGTACAGCTGCACCATGTGCCTGATCTTCAATGAAGTAGGGTCTAAACTGCATGCACGTACTTGGCCTCAAATATTTTTTAGAGAAGAGAAGTGACTTATGAGCAACGTCCCGGGCAGCTCAGGCCTTGGAGCATCACAGAGTGTGCAACTTCTCTCTTTACTCCTAGCCTGCTGTGGAAACACAAAGCTCTGACCAGTAAACCTACATCCTGATCTTGAGACCACATGGTGCCAATGGGATAACTTTATCTTTTTTTCACTCATACAATATAGCCATTTCAGAACTGGATGACTCCAGGAAAGCGTGCATGCACCCGTGGGCCACAGCAGCATAGAAAGTATGCTGCATAGTCTTTCCCTCTTCAAGTGTAATACAGATTTCTTCAGATGGAGAAAAAGGAATTGTAGATTGGTACAATGTATAATGTAATGCTTTTCCACTTAAGAACACTGTTGACATAAGCATAAGCAAATCAATATGTTCCAGCTCCCAGGCATTGAACATAGGTGTTTAGTAGGTGTCGCTTCTATGTGGGACTGCAGGTATTTGGAAACCTATCCATTAATTTATGCAAAGAATCACTTGTTTGCATTCTCATACTTCAGGTAAGTAGGGAAATAAAATGGCTACCCATTGATTCCACTAATAGTCTACCTCGCTCTATTGTGAGTGAAGCTTGCACCTCTTCTGCCTTTACTGTGTAAGTTAGTGCATGAGTTGCAGGCAGCACTGCCCCAAAACCATCCCTGTTTCCAATGTGTGCTGCGTGCAGTTCATTCATTAACTCGCACAGTTGGAAAGTTAAGCCTCAACCTCGATGGGACCAATAATCCTAATTTTCACTCAAACTCATGTTGCGCCGAAAATGGTATTACAGTCTGGGCAAAAGCTGAGGCTAAGTGCTCCTGCGATTTGCAGCAGACTTGCAGGAGCAAATAGCAGACTATGGGTAGTCTTGCACCTCGAAATAAGGAATAATATGAGGTATTTGCTTAATATTCCACATTCTGAGATGCCCAACTTGTAATCGGGGGGCACATCCTATATTCTTACACCTAAGGAACAATTGATTATCAGCACTCATCTCCTCGGCTGATAGAGCGCTGACGCATTTGTTCTCAGTGCTGTAGCTGTGAAGGGTGATTAATGTCAAATTAAAAGGGTCCATTTGTGACTTTGACAGGGAGCACCATGCTACTTAAGATGGCGGCGCCAAGCTCCTGAGATCTCTGTTTAATTGCCCCACAGGAAAGAAGATGAGCATCTTCCTCTTATGCTTTAGAGAGAGAAAAGATTTTCAATACTTAAACACCCGCCAAAATTGCAGGCTGCTTGTCAACAGCCCGAACAATAGGTCGCTCATGCTGCTCTGGTCTAGTGACCTTTCAGAGGCTTAGAGGGGCGCAATCCATACCAATCTATACCATACATCAGAGCTAATCTCAGGAAAGAAATGACAGTTTTATTGCGGGCGTTGTCTAGTAAATCCTCAAGAGCCGTTTCAGCATTCTGTAATGAAGGGAAAAACAATCAAAATGGCTGACTTCCACCTGTGGCGCACTGAACAATTGCGGCTGATATTATTTGTGTTCCAGATATGGAGCGTTTTCATCAGAATCAAAAAGTAGGGATTTTGAAGAAGTTTAAATTCTAGTTATTCGGTAGAAAATATGGTCTCTATTGTTGAGGTGCTTTGGTTATTTTAAACACGATTGCTTTCAAATTATCACGTTGCTAGCGTTTCCCGATCCTTTCTTTTTAACGCAATATTTCAATTAAGGCACAGCTGAGATTAGAAATGTTTCTCTTTCTAATGCAGTTTAGTAAAAATGATTTGGTTAAACTTTGGACGGTAAGTACTTTTATTTTGTTTATCTTGACTTTAAAAATATATATATTTTCGTAGTAGTTTTGTTCTAACGTGTTGTAAAGTGTAATCTTGTGTTGGGTCCAAATTGACGTCTCCAAACTTCACAGTTCCAGGATTGTAATGTTTTTGTTTACCCTTATAGACCACTAATACATTATCCGGTTGAATTAGATTCACAAGTCATTGTATGTGTGTAAATGTGATTTTCTAATAGACATGTTGGTTATAACCTGCTGCATTCATATATGTATGTCTTGCCGGTGATTTAGTAAGGCAGAAACATAAAAGTTGTGCATGTTGAGGTGTCACCTACATGTATGTGTAACTAGCACAAAGTGTGTGTAAAATATGCAGTCATAAATTCTTCTTACCAGTGCACTGGTGGGCATTCGTAGGGTTTCTCACAGAATTGGTCTTGGAAAATCCGTGGAAATGATGTGAACTTCTTTGCAGATATAACTTTGCAAGTACTCATAAACAATTGTAAAGAATTCCTCATACTCATTTGTATATATAAACATATACCTAGAAGATGCAGGCGTAAGTGATGGAAAATGTGTGAGAAAGTTCATGAATAGCCCTCATTTTCCTAAATTATGTGTAAGAAGGAAAGGAAATTGATAGAAAAAATATTTACCATGAAGGAAAAAACAGAAAATCTAAAAATACCCTGGTGATCTGTCACTGTTTCCGAACTAAGGGGCTCATTATGATGGCGGAAGGACCGCCACCGCCGGGCCGGCGGTGGCGGTCCTTCCGCCATCACAATGAAAATTCCCACCGCCAAATTAGGATGGCGGTGGTAATCATGAAGGTACCGCGGCGGACGGAAAGTCCGTGCCATGGTCCCGCAAGGCGGTCCTTTTCCGCCCGCCTTGCGGAACCCGGAACCAGGGCAACATTGCGTCGGTGCCGTGCAGGCACCGCCGTAATGATTATGATGTGCCCTTCCGCCTGTCTATTTGTGGCGGATATCCCGCCGCAAAAGGACAGGCGGAGACTGGCTTTGGGGGCTCGTTGTGGGCCCCCTCTGTGTGTGGGGGGGGGTGCACTGGGGGGTACCCATGTTACCCCCCTGCATTCCCATGCACAAGGTGGCAGGCACCGCGTGGTGCCTGCCACATTGTGAATGGGAATGCACAACGTGGCATTTTGGCATTGCGAACGGTGCTGCAGCCACCAGCACCGCCCGCAATGTTAAAAGGCCTGGATGCGCCCGCCATGCTGGCGGGCGCATCCTAATTGGGCTGATGGGACTGCCTCACGTCCCATCACCGTTATGATGTCGGGCGGACTTATGTCCGCCCCCATCACAATGAGCCCCTAATTTCCCAACCCTTAACATGCAGAGCCTATGCAGGTCAGTGGCTCTACACATGTAGGGGCAGATTTATTCAGACTTTGCGCTGCCTCAAGTCAAGCACAGTGCTTCAAAGTTTTCTTATAGTATTTACTTTTCAGTGGAAAACTTTATATCCACTGGAATGTTGCTCTAGTTTGTGGAGTACAAATAGCACTTTGTGCTCCTTTGCATTAGATTGCACCAAGGAAGAATTTCATATGCACTACTTGGACGTCCTAACTCTACTGCTCATGGTTTTTGATGCAAAGCCATATCTACAAGGATTGTCAGACCAGGCATTGCATCAAAAAATATTGCAAAAGGTACAAAGTTGGAGAAATGTTTTAATTTTCCCAAATATTTCAGATAGGGCGTTTGTCTGCACTGCACAGCTGACATCCAGTGTGTGAAATGTTAAAAAACATGTCTAAGCATATAATTTTATACTGAAAGGGTACCTATAAAATTCATAAGTCATGAAGAGGAGGGTCAGCAAGCTTTATGAATCAGCAACTCACTCACAAATTCAAACAATGTTGATCTGTGTGCCATGCGTGCTAGCACACAGATAATCTATATGCTAAGGACCTGATTCACAAATGTACCTTCATTTAACTTAGAGGCACAACTAAATCCTTTCTTTTGAGAGGACAAAAAACGAAATGCGGGCTGGTTGAAATTTATTTACACGCAGTGCTTAATTTGAGCCGGTGGTTTCCAAAGCTCAGCACTGGTACTTTTCATGAGCACCAGTTAAGGACACATTTATTTACAGGGAGATTAAGTGGTTTGTCCAGGTTCACAGGATGCTGAGACTCGAACTTGGTTCTCCAGCTCCAAAGTCTGCAGCTCTGGCCATAACCCCACATCCTGTCCCCATTTTCATGGTTAGTAGTTGGTTCTGTTTTTGACAGCGCTAACAGGTGCAATCTGCTGCCTGACGAGAGCCACGGCACTTATGTTTTTTTACAGATTAACCACTGCTTACACGAATGGAAATTGTGAATAGGGAGTTTTGTCAGTAAGGGACAAGGGGTGAGTGTGGGCACTGCTGGGATATTACTACCTGCAATATTAGGTGACAAACCGCAAACTTGTATGTTTATGGGTATTCATGCACCCTTTGCAATTGGTGTCTTACCTTAGGCTCACTCCTACGTGAACTGTTCTAAATGGAATAAGAAAATGTGTTTCCAAAATGGGGAGGTTTTAGGAATACCCCCATCTCGAGAGTAGGGGATGGAGTTTATAACGGGCAAAAATATTTTTCGCCACTGGGGAAATACATTTTTTTTAAATGTACTAATGTACATTTGTGTCACATTTCCATAAGCAGAAATGTGTACCTTTTGGAAATTGCAGCATACATAAATATTAACCAAGTCAGTCCCCCTGAAAAACGACCACTGGTTAGATTTCCAAGAGTACTCCAGGGACCTTTATGAATCTCTGGAATGTTGGAATTGTGCCCCAAATGTAGGAGCAATCCAACCGTAGCAAATTTTGGATTGCTCCTCCTTGACCTTTGTGAATTGGGTAACATAACATAACATAACATCTTTCCATATATAAATACCTTCTAACAATGATGCTCAGTCTTAAACATGTTTAAATAAAATATGTTAATTTGGTTCTTGTGGTAAAGTGTTAGTGGTTGACATACCATATCTGCTAGCAAAGGTTTCAAAACTTTAAGACATCTGTATATTTTTTAAGGCTTGCAGATGTACATTTTTCTCAAAGTTGTCAGCTTCGTTGAATTGTTAGCATGCATGATCGTTTCCCAAACTACTGAACGTGCTGCAACATAGAAAGCCTGTGACCGGACTGAATACTTAGTTGCCGATATAGTTCAGTGTCAGAACTGTCTAATATCCTGTGAGAATTGAATTCTTTTCATTTCTGCACTGGGGCACCTATCCATGCTATACTAATTTCTGGGCAACCTGGTAGCCTCTCCACTAAAATTGATTTTTGCGAAGTATCAACTGTGTCATAAATTGGCTGTCACCCAATTTTACCTGTGTTCAAAGGTTTTATTTTCAATACATATATTGTACGAAATGAAAATGTGCAGAGTGGATACTACCTGCATGGACAGTGCATGCCGAAATTGTGTCTTTTTAAGATAGCACTTTTGAAGAGCAGGAATTAAAACAATGGATACAAAGACCTTCAACACTGGCTACAGAAGTAGTGATCTTCGGCAAGAACACCTCTCCATCGGACTGCAACTGGTGGCCAGATGAACTTGGACCCATACCCAGGACCCACACCAGGAACCACGGAATAATCATCGACAGCAACTTTGACATGACCGCACAAGTCAACGCTGTCACTGCATCCTGCTTCCACACAGTGAAAATGCTGAGGAAGATCTTCAAATGGCTGCCTAGCAACTCTGGAAAAACTATCACTCATGCTCTAGTCTACAGCAAGTTGGACCATGGTAACACCCCCTAATCCGGCATCACCAAGCAATTGACTAGAAGACCCCAAATGATCCAGAACTTGGTAGCGAAACTCCTCCTCAACCTTGCACAAGGAACTCACATCACAACACGCCTCATGGAACGATACTGGCTCCCGATACATATACGTGCTCAGTTCAAACTCCTCACACATACATTCAAGACACTACACAACGCAGGCCCCACCTACTTCAATAGTTGCATCTCCTTCTACCAACCACCCAGACACCTCCGCTGCACAGGACTCCTACTCGCACACATCCCACGCATAAACAGAACCAGATTAGGAGGATGGACATTATCTTACATCGCTCCTAAAGCATGGAACGGCCTCCCACTCCGCATCAGAACCTCCTCCTCTCTTCTTGAATTCTGTAAGAAGCTGACGACCTGGCTTTTCAATTACCCAACTTACTATTGGCAGGACTAGGCACACACACCTGCTCAAGTGCCAGGATACTCTCTATGGTGATAGTGTGTTTTACAATTACACATAACATCTTAAGTACAAGGTTCAACTTAGGTTCCTGAGGGCTGGATCCATGCTAGATTATCAGTATGAACACTGACTTTGGAAATAAATACCATTTAGATTCATTGCATGTAATCTTCTCTTTTGTTGATGTGGTGAACATTGGGCACGGATTTATTCCTCCTCAACTTACCTCAGTAACCCATGAACTAAAGAACATAGTGAAGTTTAAGCACAATTTTAAAAATGTGTTTCTTAAAAAGTATCAAACACAGCTGACATTTTAAAGTAACTGCTCAAGGATTCACAAAGGAGATGCTTATTTAATGTTTCTGTGATATATTTATCAATCAGTCGCACAGTTACGGCCATCTGTAAATGTGCATTTAACATTGCTAGTAGCGTTTACGTCACTGCAAAATATTCTGTTATGTTTAAGTAATCTGCAGAATTCACGCAATTATGTGTCATTCAACTTACACAAAATGTTGAAAATTACACCAGTGTGAAATGTCATGATCTTTTTTGCTGCAGGGTGCTGGTTCTAGGAGAAAACGTATTGCAGGAGACATGTTTGAGCAGAAAATGTCTTGCAAGAGAAATTGTCTCCTCCAACCAGTTGCCTTGCCAATATCTAGCGTGACTTCTGAATGCAAAGTGTGCCTTCATATTTATTTTTCACTCAAGATACCCGAAAGTGCATTTCGCATGATTTGAACTATTTTCATATAATGTTTTCAACATTTCAAGTCATTTCTGGACAGAAATTTCAACATACGTAAGTTCCATATGATAATCGATTCAGATACCTGGACTCTGGCTGGACTCTGCTGCACAGTAATATTCTGTTGCACCAGGCATTATACTACAACTCACACTGCTGCTATAATTGTTGCAATTTGTTTTTATAAGAGTTTTTATTTAGGGCATATAAAAGTAACCTTGGGGCATTTTTAGAAGACTTGGAGGCTAAGCTGGTCGGCAGTGGTGCGTTAGACCATGTGACCAGGAAGTTGGTAGATAGATTCCGAGGTTAGTGGTCTAGCCGAAATGAGACACGGTTACTTAAGCGAGAGTGCTGTATGGCCAAGCAGCTGACACGCTCAGCATGCACGCCTAAGGCAAGCCCACCTGTTCCCGTCCGCACCCGGATGGCGCCAGGGGTCAGGACCCCTGGTCCCTTAATGCCAGCCCCCATTCAGTATACCAAACTTCAAATACTGGGTCTGCTCACCACTCTGCCCAAAGCCTCTGATGCTTCTCTTAATCTAGGCAATGGGGACTCGCTCTGTGGTCGGTGTGGTTCTTGCTCCAAAACCCTACTGCATCAACCATCATAACCAGCCCTGGCTCAAGATCCCGTATTTCCTTTAAACTTATTTCACTAAACTGTAGATCACTGGCTAAACACAGGATTGAAATACATGACTTCCTCGAAGATTACATGCAAGACGAGATCTTTTTAACTGAGACATGCTTCATGAGGACTCTTCCTCTGATATATTACAGGCCATTCCTCAAAGGTTTTTCCATTGTCAGGCAAGATAGGCTTTTCAAAACAAGGTGGAATTGCAATAATGTTTAAGAAAGAGTTCCAATGCTCCTTTTCTGGACTCTCTATCAAGGGCTGCGAAGCTGGCAATTCCAATTAGCATATCTTGCGCAAGGACATCAGGGATTCCTGTTCCCCCCGTATGGGCACAAAGATGTTCTGAAGTGACCCCTGAGAGGCTTAATCAGGCCCTCGATAATTACTGTCCAACTCTCAATAGCTGTGTCGATAAAGCCAGCAATCAACTTGATAACTGGCTTAGAGGTGCACTTGACCAGATTGCTCTCATCAAAAGAAGGTGGAATTGCAATAATTTTTAAGAAAGAGTTCCAATGCTCCTTTTCTGGACTCTCTATCAAGGGCTGCGAAGCTGCATTCTTCTACCTTGCTCTTTCTAATAATTTTGCTATGTCAGGTGCTCTTATCTACCATCCCCTGGGGCCGCAGCTGAATTTTTCCACCATACTAATGGATACACTGTCCCCTCTAGCCATGTGCTACTTGAATAATCTGTTAGTGCTAGGCAACTTCAGTGCTCATTTTGATGACGCCAACTCCCATGCAGTGAAAGCCCTAGTTGAGGAAATGGAGAGTCTTCAACTCCCCCAGCATGTTCTTGCCCCTACACACAGATTAGGGCATACTCTTGATCCAATGTTCACTACCATGGCTTGTGCTGAAACTCGGCTCCTTATCCTACTGACATCAGATCATCTGGCAATTCCAATTAGCATATCTTGCGCTAGGACATTAGGGATTCCTGTTCCCCCCGTATGGGCACAAAGATGTTCTGAAGTGACCCCTGATTGGCTTAATCAGGCCCTCGATAATTACTGTCCAACTCTCAATAGCTGTGTCGATAAAGCCAGCAATCAACTTGATGACTGTGCATTTGACCAGATTGCTCTCATCACAAAACTAGCCGCCCACAGAAGCAAACTGTCAGCTGCATGGTTATCAGATGAACTTCTGGCCCTAAAAAAGAGGTTAAAGAAGCTCGAACGTCTCTGGTGTATAACCTACGATAAATGTATCAGAGACAACTATAAGATAGCTCTGAAAGCCTATCATCTGCATATTAACCAGTCACGCCGAGAGCACTATTCCAAGAAAATCTCTGCCTCCAAGAACTCTTCTCGTGAACTTTTTCAGATCATTAAATCTCTTACCTCACTAATTGCTGTTGCAACCTCTTCATGTCCATCTGTAGAGAGCTGTAACTCCCTGCCTGATCTACGCTTCTTTTTCATCTGAAGCCAGAAACCATCCACAGCTGGGGACATGGTTTGACCCTACAGGCAAAACTGTTAAGCTCCGGCGCTTCAGCCCCATCCAAACTGAGTAACTCACTTTTCTCTGCTCCACTAAAAAATCTGGGTCCCCAGCTGACCTGATCTCCCCTGCCATCCTGGAGCAGAGTTGTGAAACTATCCACCCAGTCCTATGTGAACTTATTAATCTGTCTCTGGCTTCTGGATGTGTTCCCCAGCGATGGAAATACAGTATGGTGGTACCTCTTCTTAAAAACCATTACTCGATCTTGCCATACAGGAAAACTATCAGCCCATATCACTGCTACCTCTATTTTTTAAAATCGCAAAGAAGCACGTGAATAGGCAGCTGTCCAGTTATCTGGAGGATACTAACCTACTGCAAGGGATTCAATCTGGCTTCCGCCCCTCATACAGCACCAAATCCACCCTGCTGCTGGCCTCCGAATCGGCACGCTGGATTATGGATGAGGGCGACACAGCGGCCATCCTTAGGTTGGTTCTTAGTGCCGCCTTTGACACGGTTTCACACAACATTCTGTTAAAGAGGATTTGGAACTGTGTAATCAGAGGCAATGCACTTCACAGGCTGTCCTCATTCCTGTCAGGTCGCACCTCCCAGGTCCCTCAGAAACCTTTCAAGTCGTTGGTGCACCCCATGCAGCAGGTAGTCCCACAGGGTTCTTCGCTCAGCCTGACCCTTTTTAATGTATATGTCCGTCCTCTGGCGGAGGTCATTGAGCGACATGGTTTTTCCATTATCTTATATGCAGATGACACACAAATTGTCATCTCTCTGTCGCAGAACAGTGACACTGTGGCCTCCACCCTCCATGTATGCCTGTCAGAAGTAGCGGCATTGATGGACCTAAATTGTTTGAAGTGAAACTGAATGCTGGGAAGACAGAGGTAGTGGTCCTAGGCAAGCACATCAACATTTGGTCTAATGCCTGGTGGCCCGATGACCTGGGTCTTCTACCCTTGTCCAAGGCTAAGGTTAAGAACCAAGGCAATTGGTTTGCTGGTAAGCTGTCTTTTGATGCCCAGATCACTGCCCTCAGAGGAAAATGCTTTGGGATACTGAGTTCTCTGAGGAAAGTTCTCTATCTCCTACCAGAAGCCACCCAAAAAACACTAGTCCAGGCCATGGTGTTATTCAGGCTGGACAACTGCAATGTTCTATATCTGGGTGTGTCCAGTCCCATTTGAACAGGCTACAATGGGTCCAGAATGCTGCGGTTGGAACACTGCTTAAGCTTCCCAGCCCGCCATCCATTACACCCACTCTGAGAAAGCTACACTGGCTTCCGGTGAGGCAAAGAGTCTTTTTTAAAGCACTTTGCTATTGCTTTAGGGCTCTTTCCTCCCATAGCCCTCACTGTCTTCAGCTGATGGGGAAATACTATGCACCAACTAGAACCCTTAGATCAGCTGAAGCTAAATAGGCCATCATTCCAAAATTCAAAAGGGCCAGAGCACGAGGCAGCTCTTTCGGCCTTCTTGCACCTAAAGCCTGGAACTCTCTGCCTGTGGAAATTCGGCAACCTCCTTCCAAAATCCTTTTCAGGAAAAAATGTAAGACCTGGCTTTTTGGCTCAAAATGAGCCTTTCCCCTGGACTGTATAACCTTTTCTTTCCCTGAGTCAGTTTCCAAGCACTGGGAGCAGCTATGCACTCTTAAAATTACATTATTATTATTATTTTTATTATTATTATTATTATTATTATTACTATACCAAGTCACACAATCATTCCAAAAAGTGATTTCTTTCCAGGGTATCCTTTTCAAGCTCGAGGTGGAAGGTACATTTAAGTAGGGTTGGATGAAGAATTCGGCTCCGCCAGTGGAGTTCGTAGAGTTTTGCTCACTCCGCACGGAGTGCGGAGTTCCAAAAAACTCCACGAAGTGCCGCGGAGCTGAGCTTTTTCTCTTGAGTGGCTCTCCAATGATAAGTTGGCGAGCGCTTGCGAGAAAAAAATCAAGCGCTAGACCTTCTCCCGGCGAGATTTCTCATAGCGGGCGGTCGCAGCAGGTCGCTGCAGGTCGTGACCGCTCGTGTTGAGAAATCTGCCATTTGCTTTGAGGAAGCTGCCACTCGAGCAGGATATCTACTCAAACGGCAGAAAGCAGCAGTGCCCTCTGGTGCGACGCATAGTGCTGTTCACACTGATTTTACAGCGTGGGACAAACTCTCTGCGCTAAAAATCAGTGCGAGCAGCGCGACTTACCAGGCTCCGGCACTGGCAAAACTCTGCAGCGCGGCAGAGTTTTTCTGGCACTTTGCGGAGTTACGCAGAGTAAAACTCTGCGAACTCCGCCCAGGCCTACATTTAAACGATAACTTCATGTTGGAATCACAAAGATTTACATAAACTACTGCACATCCTGTTTGTTTTTTTCGATTTATATTCATTTGGGAGGATACTGTTCTCCAAGGGCGGAAAGTTATGCAGTGGCCTCCCCTTGAACTTTAAGGGGTGCCCACCAGAGGTAAGTGGACCTAAGGTAGCTGTCGACCATTCCTTTTGGATTTGATTGTTGCTGGTGCCCATTCCTGTGCACATACCATACTTTTCTGCATTACAATGACCCTGTAGTTTGGGCGAATTGAGACATTCTGGGCACTGCTGCAGAAATGTTTAGGCAACATCAAGTAGTGTAAAACGTGCCATTATACCGAATTGTGCTAATTCTGTTTGCAAACACTCAGATTTGTACCTGAAAAGAGCCTGTGCACTACTTTAGTAATACTGTACAGGGCAAGAACCTCCACTAGTGCATTCAAATTAAGGAGTTCCCTTATTGGCACAATGATGTCACAGACGAGCACCTGCCTGGAGAGGCACATGAGATTTGCTACCTAAGGTATGACTTGAATTTTGCACATCCCAAAGTGGACTTTTCAGACAGGGTTAGGAATGCCCCATGGGCACTCAGTGACCAATCTGCAGGAGCTGAAGACAAACACATCACGTTCCAGAGGCAGAGCATGATCCCTGACAAAGATAATGCAGGGGTAGCAGTAGCAGAACACATATAGGTAATAGTGGCGGTAGCCATGCTGTCTGTATTGGCACTGGTTTGCCCTGACCCACCGCTAAGGTTGCCCCTCAGACCCTCTCACAGGTAAGGTGGCCTCCAGCACAAGGTCAGAGGAACGGTATGTGTAATTCTACCACTCAGTCAGAGAGTGGCAGACATCCTGGAGAGCAGCCACACACTCATGCAATGTCGTCCCATGGCTCAAAGACTTGCACAGCTAAACCCTTACCTGTTATGTAATCATTGAAGACACTATAACAAGTAGACATGAATAAGTGAATTAATTGGATCCAGCTGTCCCGCCTTTCAGAAGAGCCACTTCAAGGTAATTGTTCTCTTATCAACGCAGTTATATAGACTGCCACCAATTTATTATTGGTACGTTACCATATCAAGATTATTTTGTATTTCCTTGTGTCAATGATTGTAAAAGCTTCTGTCAGGACTGGTGGGTGCTTAGCTTTTGCTAACATTAAGAATATAAAAGTCTATTTTTTATTCATCATGTTGCTTTTACACAGATCTTCTAGAACATTGGTGGATTGTTTTTCAACTTTTTTTTGTTGAATATATCCAATCATCCTTCCACCTTTGTTTTTATCTTTGTTCGAGGCGAGGACTGGAAAAAAATGCAGTTTACTTTGTTTTGATCATCCAGACAGTGTCACAGTAGGGGTGACATGGTCCCTAATGTCCGAATGTAAGCAAGGAAAATGTACCTGTCTCTCCCCATGGTCAGCTAGTAAATGACAGACATAATGGGCGTTCAGAGAGCTGTTCATGCCTTTGGGCCCCAGTGCCACTGCACCTGCTGCACTATTGATCGCTACACCCAGCATTCTTAATGATGCCAGAATTAAGTAAAATCCCTGGAAAGAACTCTAAAGCTATCTCCAACTCTAACACTTTCTCCTAATTTAATCATACCCCAAGACCTAACCTTAAAACACATCTCTAGCCCTAATGCTCAGTCTAAGCAAAACACTATTCCTACTAGCTTAAACATGAGCCTAAATACGACCCCAGCCAGTAGCGGCTGCTACCGGATGGGGGTGGAGGGGCGGGGGGGTTAATTAATCAATAAAAAACACTTACCTTAGAACGGCAAGTCAGCTGCCGCCTCCCCTGCGTCCCCTTCCTTCTTCCTCTGCAGTCCGACCGGCAGCAGGAAGCACCCAGCACACAGGCTCCCCAGAGCTCAGCACAGCGCTGCAATGCAGCGTTGTGATTGGTCTGAGCACTGTGGATCGGCGCTCAGACTCAAAGAGGAAGCCTGTGCATGTTCCTCACCAGGCTGTGTAATGCAGCCTGGTAAGAACATGCAAAGTGTGCATGAACTCATTGGTCGACCCAAGAGGGCCTGCCAAACAGTTCATGCATACTTTGGGAGTGCAAACCACTCCTCCTCCGCTCTGGCCAGCCCCGCCCGCCTCGCCCCATACTGCACACAGGCCATTGACTGCATGCAATAGGAAAAATAAAATGACAATAACAATACGTTATTGTCATATTTTTTTTCCTTTTTGAGCAGTGGGGCAAGACTCCTCTGCCTTAGCGGAGGAGCCGCCACTGACCCTAGCCCATATCGTAACCTAAACGTAAGAAAATTTAGCCCTAACCTAAACCACATCTTATCCCTAACCCAAACTCAAATCTACCACCCAACATACCACAAATGTTAAAAGGAAGACACTGCTTGGAAACAGGGACAGACAAGCCAATTACCGAAACAACCAAAGTATATCATATTACCGAAACACAAAGCAACAGCTGCAAGGTTAAAATTTCAAGCTGACACTCTGTGTCAGGATGCGTGAACCAGATACTTGGGAAAAACCACATAATTCAAAATTGTGTCAAGAGACACACAGAGACTTTATAATAGGCTTTAAGTTAGCCGAAGCTGAATGAAAAAAAAGAAACTAGAATTGTTTTTGCCTATGTTCTCTTTATTAGTTTTCTGTTTTGTTTGTCTTGTAATGATAAGTTAAACAACAATTTCCATGTAAGACTCAAAAAACAGCAAATACGTGTTTCGTCTCATGGACGTTCTCAAGAATTCAGATAAATATGGTACGATTGTGTATGGAAACGGTATTAAGAAGAAGTAGCATAGGCTTAAATTGTTATGCTCTGTAACTCAGAGTGTTGAAATGAGATGTCCCATGTCATTGATGCTGGAGGAAGATAATGTAATAAAATACTTTTGTGGTTGAACAGGCTACGTATGAAGTCTCGAGTTCCATAACCGGTTTGAGCCATATTCAAACGCTAATAGGAAGATACAGAAGTCTACAGTAGGTCGTTCCAATAAGTAAGTCATTTTTGAGGGTGTATGACACAATTTCAAGGTTATCAATACTGACCTGTAACCATATTGAGTCCACAATATCGACTACCACTATACAGTCACATTAAGGGCTTGATTTAGATCTTGGCGGATGGGATACTGCGTCACAAAAGTGATGGATACCCCATCTGCTGTATTACAAGTTCCATAGGATATAATGAATCTGGTAATACGGTAGACGGGATATCCGTCACGTTTGTGATGGAGTATCCCATTTGCAAAGATCTAAATCGGGCCCTAAGTGTTCTCAACATATACTTACCTAGATGATTGAGGATTCAGTGTTGTTGCGGCTTGATATTGCCACCTCCCCATGTTGTGAGTGAAGTTATATGGTGATGGTACTGCTAAGTTGCAATCTGTCATGATGGGTTCTGTACTTAGGTCACACCTGCAATTATGGAGACCCTAAATTGTAACATAATACTGACCAAATCTCATGCCTTCAAACAGCCTTACCCTTAATCTTATCCTTAATTACGGATTCAACTCCACAATACTGAAATCATTAATAACTAGAAGAGTGTCCAGTGTTTAATGATTTTGTGCCTTTATATTCAAATTGGAAAATCTTCAGTTTCACCTTTTATTGAAACAGATTATTTCAGAATGGTTTCCTCTTTTTTACGTGTTGTACTAATTTTGGAATTTAAAGTGCCCCTTTGTATCCTTGTTGCGCTGATTTATTTAGAGTCCTTTTGCTTCTCGCCCGCCTAAAATCCATTGTTCTGGTTTATGACATTGTTTTTAACAACATTATTTAAATGTTATTGGCACAGGAAATATTAATTGTCACCACAAATAGACCAGGTCTCATCTTACAGAGTCTGCACACTTCTAATAATTCCATTCCATCGACATACATCCATTACAAAGCAATTGGCAAAATAATGTTAGAGAAAACCATTTGCTTCTCTTGGATGTTAGACATCGGTGTACAGAAAAATGAGGGAGGCTCTCTTCAATTTTTTGTGTAGTCATGTAACTTCCACTTCAATTATACAGGTAATATAAAGTCTGCAACCTCCTATGCTGCCAATGTGTGCTTAAAATTGTGTGTTTCTGAGGAGAGTAAGCAAGCTCCTCAAGCGAGGCGATTCAGATCCCCCCACATCCTCATGCTGGTGGTCCACCTACAACCTAATCCAGACTTATCACTATCTGTAGGGCTACACTATTATGGATATTGTGTGTAAACAAATAAAGTTGTGTTCTGGTTCTGCTTGACTCTTTATCTACATATCATTCACAATACCTGAAAAACTTTAAACAACCTCTGGCCTGCACCACTTTTAAGTTGGATGATCTTCAAGGAGTAGGGAGCCTGGGTTTCCATCTTGTGGTGTCGGCTCAAACTGCCTTTTCAGGTATTCTAATGTATCACCCTCCCCCCCA
Source organism: Calotriton arnoldi (assembly GCA_963921515.1). Taxonomy (NCBI): domain Eukaryota; kingdom Metazoa; phylum Chordata; class Amphibia; order Caudata; family Salamandridae; genus Calotriton; species Calotriton arnoldi. Next base: position 1,512,426 of record CAWUFW010000567.1, read on the forward strand.
CCCAGGTCCTGCGAGGGGCTTTATTGGATCCCTTGAAGCTGCTTTGGCCCCTCATCTTCTGCAAAGGGCCAATTTCACAGTGCTAGGGGTTTTCAATTTACATGCTGATGATCCTCTAGACCTACTGATATCTACATTTATTGAACTTATGCTCTCCCTGAACCTGCCTCAGTGGGTTTTGGCCCCTACCCACTCATCAGATCATACTCTTCATTTGATCTTCTCTAACTGTGTGTCTTCAACCTGTCCCCCCGTGCTGCTAACATGGTCCAACCATTACCTGATCTCTGTTATTTGGAAAGTGGTCAGACACCTTCTCCTTGACAAGAGGGCCTACCCCATGACCTCTAGAGCCTGGTCAAAGGTGGATAGTGAGGAATGGGTGAATTTTCTTGATGCTACCTGCCCTGCCTGACTAGTGAGGTAGAGTCTGATGTGAGGGCTGTCAACTCTTGGATAGTGGGGTCAGCGGATGTGCTGGCCAATCCACAAGGGCGGAAAAAGAAACAGGGTAGCCTCCCGTCTCTTTGGTTCTCTGACACCCTGTCCGCAGAATGCAAATCCTGTAAAAAGCTTGAACGCGTTTGGCGGAAGAGCTATCCTCCAAATAGAAAAGAGATTTATAAAGCCGCTCTTAGAGCTTATAATGCGACTCTTAAATAGGCTCAAAGTGAGTTCTTTGTGGATAAAATTAATGCAGCTGAGCACAATCATCGGTCAATTTTATAAAGTGTGAACACCTTCCTCTCCTCCTAGCCCTGTCACAGTGCAACTACTCCTTCTCAAGAGTTGTGCAGTGGTCTAGCCACCTTCTTCGAGACCAACATTTCTGATATTCAGAGTTCTCTGCCTGCTCTCCAGGAGAACTCTCCTCCTGCTGGGGTCCTGGTTTAGGACAGCTTTAGTAGGAGGCTGAGCCAGTTCAGGCCCATCTCCTTGTAACAATCGAGAGAAGCAAGCCTGAATTGCAAATCGGGTTCCCCGTTGGATGCTTGCCCTCTTTCGATGCTAGTTGCGGCGGTAGATGTCATCAACTCCCTGATTAATTCCATTTTTAATCAGTCTCTCACTCTAGGGGCTCTACCTACCGCTTGGAAACTGGCCAAAGTGGTCCCACTGCTAAAAAAGCCAACCTTAGATCCTAACATCTTCTGTAACAATAGGCCAATATCACTTCTCCAAACCTTCACTAAAATGTTAGAAAAACTGGTCAACGGGCAGCTCTCAGAGTATCTCAAACTAGGAAAGCTGCTTCATCCCAGTCAATCCGCCCCCGTCATAGTACTGAGTCAGCTGAAGAACTGGCTTGGCAGTTCGGGCTGGACTGTTCCCATGAGGCACAGAGTCAAGACTGATTTGCATATGGCTGGGTCTGAACTGGGGTGGCGAAGTGAGCTAAAGAACAATGATGGATTAAACTCAGATCTGTGACTGGGGGTGAGTGTCTGAAAAGCTTCAGCGCTCCATCCATCATCTCTTTGTGTTTGCTTTGTTTGCCCTAAGTTGGCAGGGTATGCCCAGACATGGGTCCCTTGCTCACTTTGCCACTGGATTCAATCTAGCCTGGATGATGAGGGGTGTTACCCTAAAACCGGTCCCAGGATGCTTGTTTCCGGTCCAGGGAAGACCTGGCTTGGCAGTTCGGGCTGGACTGTTCCCACAAGGCACAGGGTCAAGACTGATTTGCATATGGCTTGGTCTGAACTGGGGTGGCGAAGTGAGCTAAAGAACGATGATGGATTAAACCCAGATCTGTGACTGGGGGTGAGTGTCTGAAAAGTTTCAGCGCTCCGTCCATCATCTCCTTGTGTTTGCTTTGTTCGCCCTAAGTTGGCAGGGTATGCCCAGACGTGGGTCCCTTGCTCACTTTGCCACTGGATTCAAGCTAGCCTGGCTGATGAGTGGTGTTACCCCGAAACTGGTCCCAGGATGCTTGTTTCCGGTCCAGGGAAGACCTGGCTTGGCAGTTCGCGCTGGACTGTTCCCATGAGGCACAGGGTCAAGACTGATTTGCATATGGCTGGGTCTGAACTGGGGTGGCGAAGTGAGCTAAAGAACAATGATGGATTAAACCCAGATCTGTGACCGAAGGTGAGTGTCTGAAAAGTGTCAACGTTCCGTCCATCATCTCCTTGTGTCAACTGTTCAGGAGACATTGGACCATATTAAATGGTCATTGGATGTGGGGAACAATGCGGTCCTGATCCGCTGCCTTTGACACCGTTCCACACTCTATCCTCCTCCACCGACTGCCTGCTTTAGGTGTGGGGCGTACTGTATGGGACAGGTGTAAGTCCTTTTTGGACTCTAGAAGCCAGTCAGTTTCGCTTGCTCTTTTTTCTTCTGAAGTTAAGACAGTCAAGCAAGGGGTGCCACAGGGGTTCTCGCTTAGCTTCACCCTTTTTAATATCTTTATGTCCCCTCTGGCTTCTGTGGTGGAGCCATTTGGATGTCAAATCATCTCATATGCTGATGATACCCAGCTGCTTTTTGCGTCCAGTGGCTCCCATGCATCTATTGCAACCTCCTTTATGGATTGCATGCACGCCATTTTTGATTGGATGCAGGGCATCCAACTTAAATGCAACCCGGAGGAGACAGGAATCATCACATTTGGATCTCATCTATCTAATTGGTGGTAAGATCTTTGGCTCTCCATTCTGTTGGCCCCACCCCCTCCTCCTGCTGTGGTAAAAAAAATTGAGTTGAAGTTTTGGCACTGCTCTTTCTATGCAGCCCAGATCTCAGCAGTGGTGGGCCAATGCTTTGCCATACTACACACCCTGAAAAAACATCTTCCCCGCCTCCCTTTGGAAGTGAGGAGAGTGGTTGTTCATGCGTTGATCAATTAACTTCTTGACTACACCAACACTCTCTATTTAGGGGCTGTGGAGGCGTTGGTGTGCTGCCTAGAGGTGGTCCAAAATGCGGCGGCCAGGCTTCTTCTACGTCTTCCTAGGCCTTCGACCCCCGGATCGGCATTGAAGGCTCTCCATTGGCTGCCCATCAGAAAACGGATATTATTCAAAGTCCTGGTCTTGGTGCAAAGGGCAGTGTATTTAGCTAGTCTGAATTATCTGGCATAGAGATCTGCACAATATTGTCCTTCTAGAATGATGCATTCTTCCTCTGCCTCTTTTCTATCTATCGATTCCTCACTTCAGATGGGTCTGCCGGAGAGGCAAAGCCTTCACCTTCATGGCAGCTAAAGCCTGAAACAAACTCCCATGCAATTTACATCTGATTCCCCTCAAGACTGCATTCCGTAGGAAACTGAAATCCTGGCTCTTCCTAGTGTGACTGTGAGGTATGTGTTAGCTGGTTTGTACTGTAGGGTTTTTTGGCCTCTAGTGCCGAGACACTCCTAAGAGCAGCTGTGTGCTTTATAAATCAAAAAAATTATTTAAAAAAATTGTTGCTCATCTATACATACATTTTAACCATTTAAGAGCAGATGGGCACTTTCTTCCAAGTTGACATGTTTCAATGTAATTTGGCCTGACAGAGGGCCTATGCTTTCTTTGGGGCTAAAAGCAAAGCACCTCACACTTTACTCATTGAATAAGGTGTAATTCATATAGCTGTCAATGATTCTCCTGAAAAATAATCAAAGCGTATCCCAATAAGTGAAAACATTAACAAATACCCAGTACCCATGCCCATATGTGTTGCTTTATGGTCCGGCACGGTAACACCTCATCATTAAAAGCAAGTTTTTAGAGTGGATATTCACATATTTCCCCAACTCTAAATATGTTTTATTTAAAAACAATGGTAATGGTAAATTTGGTCAGTTGTGGGTGCTCTCTTGAAGGACCTCATAATTCACTCACCTTTCAAACTCTCGCACAAATTAATTCAAAAGCATTAGGTATAAGCAGGTTAGATTGAGGCAATAATTCAATCTTCTTAAGTTTTATTAAATTAACTTGATTTAAAGAAGAAGGGCTGTTAATCTTTTCTGAACTGAGAGCGACTTATGTTCAATGAAACGCATTGAGAGCTACAAATATTATTAGTGAGGTAAAATCTCCATTTCTTATATGTATATTAATTCAACCAAGCAAAAGCTTTCTATGTAACAATCTGGGCTGCACACAGGTGAGCTACTCAGAGGTAGCTGGAGAGCTACAGCAGCTCAAAAGCTACTGGTTGGAGACCCCTTACACTGCAAAGTTCCTGGAAAACAAAGCACCTCCTGCATTTACCAGCTCTTAGTGGGACAGCCACTGTCTCTTGAAACCATTTTTTGAGAAGGGATTAACTGGTGGGTGGCATGCTTGAGCATGACCGCTTTGGAACCTAATGAAATATGTAGTACTATGACAATATATTTCTCTATGAAATATGTTGCTGATACAGAATGTCAATTACAATCATGCAAAGAGTTTCTCCGACTAGGAGTTTGACATTCTTCTGGAGGAAAGGGCAGAGAAGAAAGAAAAGTTGTTTAGGAAAAATGACCAGGAAGTACCTGAAGAAGGAGGATCCGTCATGAGGCACCGCTGACATCCAATGAACCGACAAATTATCTTCCTCGCCATTGCAGAGAGCCCTAACCAACCTAACCTCCCTCAAGTATCTGAAAACAGGCCCATTCCTTGAGGACTTCTCATTGAAGCACAAAGACTGGTGCTATCTATACTTATTTCAAGGGACAGGACCTTCTAACAAACAGGATTTTCTCATCAGCTGATCTTGGAGAGGAGGATCAGAGTTGGCACACTCAACAACTCATCTACCCTTTTCTTTCCTACTATGTTGTATCGTCTGTCAGCCACAGAATCATCAGGTGATCACTGGCAGGCAGTCAACAAAACACCTTAAATGTCAACAAAACATCTTAAATGTAGATAAACGGACAGCTAAAACTGAGCTCTACCCAGTCACGTCCTAATCAGATAGGCAACAGTACTCTTACAGCTACATTCTCCAGTCTGAACATTCATGTCAGTGCATGGGGCTGGGCGACTTCGACAAACCCCTCTATATTTAAAATATCAGTTTACACGATTTGACAATAAAAAGGTTTTTATAGCTGATCTGCTCTTAAAAATCACCAATTCGCACCCAAGTGAGTGATGTGTAGCCTCTTTAAATTGACAGACGTCATTGATCCGAGCACATGTTTCTTTAAATAAAACCAGGCCAGGACTTTTCTGCTCCTGAAATAAACCAGGCACATAGAATGCCTTTTTGTTGTCCTGACGCAATGTATGTCCTATTTTCAAAGAATGTGCGAAGTACTTATTCAGTCATGCAGCATGTGTTTCTTTCTGCAGGTTTACTTTTGTTCACTCTGGAAATTGCTGACACTTTCTCCTTCAGCTCTATGAATGGCAGACTTTAATTTCTTGCAATTGTGATTCTTTCACACTGTATAAAAGATTCCACTTTTGTGTCCTGTATTTTTCATCCTACATAAAAAAAATAATTTGATGCGATGAATCAGAAGCTTAAAATCTTTCTGCGGTGATCTTTGTATGACGCCAAGCCTGCCTTGGGAACATATGCCGCTGTGCATTAGTACTCAAGGAACCTGCATTTTTGCCATTTGCAAAGTATAACAATTTGCACTTGTCCAAGGGGCACTAGAAGACCAGTAACTGGTAGGTGTGGCAAAGATGGCAGCAGGAGCAGTCGCATAGTTGTGAGCTCCGTCCTGGCGCCGCCTGATCCTGGTGAAACCGTCGACATCCTCTCACCCAGCCTGTGAAAACAGTCTGCCGAGCCTATCTGTCATCCAGCGTGCCCACAGGGGTTGTGGCGGACAATGTGAGCTCCCCTAATGACTCGGGGGCTACCGCAGCAGAGCGTGGGTGGGAGCTCCGGTCTGCAAGGAGATTTAGGTGGGCCCACTCTGGCAACAAAGAGAACGAGCGGGCCTCCCTCGCCCACCCTTTCGATTTTCTGGATACCAGAAACTACGCGAGGTACAGCAGGCGGCTGGGAAGGCCTCATCACTTAATGGACGTTTCATTAGGGCAGTGCCTTGTGGCGGAGACAGTTTTTATAGCCTGACAGGACCTTTAGGCAGTTTTTCTCCGCTGATTGCTATATTGCCACATGGAGGTCTATGCTGCTTCTTACTCATTACAGAGGTGTAGTCGAGGGCCCATGGATTGAACTGCCTGATTGTGAAGGGGGTGTTGGTCCAGCCTTGCTCCTGTGACTCATATGTTAGGGTGCTCCGACTGTCCCTTTGAGATCCCTGGCAAGACTGCCTACCAGGGGTGATTGTGGCTCACCTCATGTGGGGAAGGCTGCCCCTCCTCTGACCTGGATAAGCTGGAAGCCTAGAGGCTCACCTGGATTGAGGAGCAAGTGAAAGTGTCACTGCGTGGGGTGCAACCATCGAAGGGTCTAGGAATGATCGGGAGACGGGGTCTGGACACATCCTTAACAATATTTGCGATGCCAGGATGGTAAAGCAGAAGGTGATCAAAGTGGCAGAGAGTCAACTGGTGCCCTACGTAACCAAGATGGGGTCTGCCCAACCCGGTGCACCTCACAACGCAGAGCATATGCTGCAGGCCTCTAATGTTAAATTCACGGAGGTCCTTGCTGCTGCGCAAAATTTGAAAACGTCTCTAGAACCAAAGTTGGACACTCTGATCATTGACATGGGCATCATGAGAGAGGAGAACAACAAATTGAAGGTAAGAGTAGCCACACATGAGACCACCATAGCTGAGCTTCAACCCTCCGTGACCAAGACACAAGCACAGATCGTGGCCTTGCAGCGGGAGGGAGACCTGCTGCGACGCAAGACAGATGTTGAGGAAGGCTGCTCGCACCACAATAACATCAGGGTGGTGGGGCTACCTGAGAGGACTGAGGGCCCAAGCACGGACCTATACATGGAACTATGGCTGGCTTTAACAGTACTGGGAGGCAAGACGTCCACCTTCTTCTCTGTGGAGCGGGTACACAGAGTGCCAGCCAGCCCCCCCCCTATCTGCAGCATCCCTACACCCGGTGTGTCCTTTGTGTGTGAAGAACCACCCCCTCTTGCTCCGCTATCTCAGAATCCCTTGGGAGACCAGGCACACAGACCTAACATGGTTTCACAGGACTATAAACTACTCTGGTGGAACATAAGAGGCATGGGTACATATGTTAAGTGGCACACGGTTTACGCCTACTTAAAGAGGCATCAGGTACACTTTGCCTATCCACAGAACAGAGGCGGAACTCTTCAAACTGTGCAAATGCTGATGGGGTGGGCTCTTTGGCACAACTTATTTAGGCTATGCCAAAGGAGTGCTGGTGTGACTATCCCCTGGTGTCCCATATACTGTCTCCCATACTAGAAAAGACCCTGCGGGCCACTTTGTGGTGGTGGGGGAGTGCTGGATGGTATACCACTGACACTGGTGGTGGTATATGCCCCGAATGAAGGACAGGCAACCTGCTTTACGTCCCTGGCACCCGCCCTTCTGGTTGACCCTGCAGCATCCATGCGCTGGTGTGGGAACTTTAATGGGGCCCTGGATTTCACAACAGACAGATCCACACCCCCTGTTGCAGAGGGCACAACAGTTGCACACATGGGTGCACAAAATGCAGGTGGGGGAGGTATGGAGGCGGTTACACCCTGAGGATAGGGAGTACTCTCATTACTCGACAGTGCATGCATACATTACACTCACGACTAGACATCATATTTAGCTCCCTGATCTGGTCCCTCAGTTCACACGAGCGGAATACTTGGGGCGCACCCTCTCAGACCACAACCAATTGATGGTATTGTTTGCGTGGGGTAGGCCCAGGCAGAAATCCCTACTTGCCGCTTATCCACAACTGCTCTTAATGATGCAGGGTTCTGTACACAGATGGGCAAATCCATAGCGCAGTACTTTCAGGAAAACGAGGGATCTGCCTGGATGCCCTGATTGAATGGGATGTATTTACGGTGTCCTAAAGGGGCTGTGCCTGAAAAATGTGTGTGGGGTGCAGAAAATCCTGTCAGCTCCAGTGCTTACCACAGAGGACTACATTGAGTCACTGAAGAAAGAATATGTGACATTCATGTAGTGTTGGGCAATGCTGGTAGAGATCAGAAAGGAATATGGGGCACTTTAGTGCAGGTTGTCTAACTTTGACTACAAAACCTACCTTCAGCGACAACACAAATTAGGGGATAAATCAGGCTGCCTGCTAGCTTGGCTGCTGCGGACGGACTCCCCCAGTTGTCCCCTAGTTGCCCTCCACCTGTGTTCAGGGGAGGTGGTGAATTCTCAACTGGAGACAAATCCAGCATTTGAGGAATACTACTGGGGATACCTCTGGAGTAACAAAGGATACGGTCTCAGGATATCTAACAAGGATAGGAACCCCCACAACTAACCCTCTACATAGACAGGAACTGGATGGCTCTTTAACTCTGGAAGAAATAAAGGGGGCAATAGCACAGATTGCACGAGGCAAGGTATTGGGTACGTATGGACTACCGACTGAGTTTTAACCTACCTTTCAGCCTCAGTTGGCCCCTAGGTTGTTGAAGGTCTATGAGGAGGTGTTGTCTTGTGGGTCCCTCCAGAGCTCCATGAGGAAGGCATTGATAGTGGTGCTCCCGAAGCCAGGACGAGACGCACTGAACTTGATGTCCTACCGTCCCATGTCCCTTTTAAATGTGGACTATAAGGTGTTCAGTAAGATTTTCGCCAATTGCCTGGTGAAGGTGGTTGGTACATTGGTTCATCTGGACCAAAATGGTTTTAAACCAGGGCATAACAAATTCCTTTCTTTGCGCCGGCTGTTTCCCACCATGGACTGGGTGAGGCGCACGGGGACAACTGGTTGGGTCGCATCATTGAAATGTAGGTAGGTAACCCCCTTGTTAGGTACTTCAAGGTCTGGGTACAGGGGGAAAAAAGGATGTAAGAGAAAGGAAATGTACCCACTTGACCTGTATTTCTTCAATCTAGCTACTATGAGCAGTTGGTTCTGTTCCAATTATAACTAAATAATTACATATGTGAGGTTTTTCATATGATCATATTTATTATGTTCTTTTCATATCTTTTTTTCAGAATAATTCATTTACAAATGGAAAAAGTGTTTGGACAGTCTACAAATACATTTCAATCAATCAATCAATCAATCAATCAACAGAATTTGTAGAGCGCACTACTTACCCGCGAGGGTCTCAAGGCGCTGGGGAAGAAAAGGAAGGGGGGGAGCCGCTACTGGTCGAACAGCCAGGTCTTGAGTAGCCTCAACAGTTCATTCTTTGTATTGTGACATAGCTATTCTACCAAATATCATACATTTTTATATAAAAAAACATACACTCTGACTCAAACTCTAACATACTAGACATTCATACTAACAGCCCAGCGTACTACACATATATGCAAGCAAGCAAGCCTCAATAGTGGTACAAAAGAAAATTGTTATCCGTTGTGATGTTGTGGGCGGGGATCTTTTGTCTAACAAGGGGTCGACGTTTTGGTGTGGGCATGAAACCTATCACCTTCTTCAGGACCACACAACAATAATATAGTCACTTCCAGGGGTGGGTATGGAGGGAAGAATCTATTGGGAACAAATAATATATGGAATCAGAACTAACAAAAATTCTCCAGAAACCAGGAGAAAAACCTTTACATTTATAATGGGTTCCCATGCGTAGTGCCATTACACCAAGTAAAAACAAAGCATTACTGTGTACGAAAGAGGAATGCTCCCTCTCCCAGAGATTCCTTGGACCACTGCATAAGGTGCTCTTCTCCTATTTACAGTGCAAGGAGTGATTCTTAAAGACATATTCTGTGTGTTAAGTGAAATGTGAAAAACGAATAATGAAAGCTGAATGCCAGGTAAGCATGCCAACAGAGACTCTCATTCCAACTTTTAAGGATGTATGTGTCACCTCATGCATCCGTGCAGTTAGCAGTATCAGGGCACTTACTAATATTGTCACGGCACTGCACCCTATCACTATGTGCGTAAGTCTCTATAAGTCGTATCCAGACTCAAAAAGGCAACTCCTCACTATTATTTTACTTTAGTGTGATGGTTCCCTTGCATGCGCCACTGCGTTATGGGAGACAAGTAAATAATGCTATGTTTAATTCTATCACGCGTGGGTTCCTATTTTTTTCAATATACAACTGGATGTTACCTTAGTCTGGTTCTACATAATTTGTCATCATATATATGTAGATGCCAAGATTCTTGAAATTTCAATTCAGCTGCAAAGGCTCCTGGTTCAAATAAAAGATGTCCTCATTAGTAAGAAAAAAGGGAAAACTGTATTATTTATTCTTTAAACGATTACTTAATTGCTAAGTTTCTGAAAGTATAAGCATATACTGAAAAATTTCTCCTAGTTTGCCAAAATGATGGAAGTACTGCCAATGAATAATCCATATAGCCCCTACTGATCCTAAATTGCAGAGAACCTGGTTTGGATATGTTATCTCAATGTATTCACAGATCGTAAAGCTGTTGTTCATGTCTGACTATCAGGGTAACGAGACATTATAATGAACTTTAGCTTTTATAAAAGAGTGAATTATAGATGAACAAAGTTGAAATAGCTCAGCTGGTCAGGGCAGTGTGTATCTGAAGGAATAAACAAGGATGTGTACAAGTTCCTTTCCTAATCTATTATCATACTGTGCCAACAACCCTGGGGCCCAGCTCAATCGTTATAGGCTGCATTACATGTGCGAATATCACAGCGTATCGATGTCAAAAAGGCAGCTGTTGTTGGGCTAAGGTATTTGAGATACTAACACCGCTATAGTGATAGCTATGGGTACATTTCCTTTCTTTGGATCCTATCATTGGACCTTGAAAAGGTGTACAACACTTTGGGGTGTTCATTTCTCATGGTGGTCATGAGGAGAATTGGTATTGGACTGTCCTTTCTCTGGTGGGGGCGCTTTAATACACAGTGCCAGTCCCCCAGGTGCGTACCAGTGGTGTGATCTCGGACCCTTTTCAGATTGGCAGGGGGACATGACAGGGGTACCCCCAGACCCCTTATTAATTGCCCTGGCAACGGACCCACAGGCATGCCTGCTTCGGTAACTGGCACTGCAGTGGGTCCATATGGTTCTGGGGCAGCCGCAGGCCATATCATTATATGCTGACGATGCGATTGTGTAGCTGAGGGTGGACCCTGACGTGCTTCCAGGTGTAATGTCAGAACTATAAGTCTTTGGGTGAGTGTCAGGACTCCGCATTAACTGGGACAAATCCTGTTTGTTACCCCTGATGCCACTAACGGACAACCAGAGAGTGGCTCTCCTGTGAAATGGTTTGGTCTGGAAATTCGACACCATTAAATATCTGGGGGTTCAGGTATATCACAAGGAAAACAACTTAATAGAGGGAAACCTGGGTAAGGCAATAACCCCAATCAGCCACTCGCTCCCTTTTTGGACCAGATTGACACTGTCGCCGATGGTTGGATCGTCATCTCTATAATGTTGGTGCAGCCCAGACTTCTGTACTTCTTTGGGGCCATCATGATGGTCTTACGGAAGTCATTTTTTAGGGACCTGCAGGGCTTGTTGACCCTACTATGAGGAGACGGTGGACAGTGAGGGGCCCTTATTAAGCTCTACACCCCTTTGGAAGAGGATAGACTGGCTGCTTCCAATATGAGCTATATTATGAGGCAGCCCAGCTGCAATGGCCAAAGCGATGGTGGGCTCGAGCCACACAACTGGAATACTCGGGGGTAGTGGGTGAACTGGGAGGACGACCCCTCTTTCACCGACTTCTGGATGTGACTCCACCCAGGAACTCTGACAATATATTACTGCGGGTGGCCCTGTATACATGAAAGCGTATACGTGTTGGTGCGTAGTCCACATCTTATGCTTTCAGCCTCCCCACATGGATGATGCCAGAGTGCGTGACCTTGCGCATGAAGTACTGGACTAGGGACTGGGAAGAGGCAGGGATCCAGACATGGCCAGATGCGTTGTCAGATCAGGGGTTACACACCTTTGAAGAACTGATGATTGACTGTGGGCTGGGACCAGAGCAGTTCCTTCTCTACTCAGGCCTGAGAAGGGTGCTGCGTGGGCTGTGGGTTACCGATCGTAGGGTTCCACCCATAGGGGCTCCGTTGGAGGCGCTATTGACTGGAGTGGGATGTAATAAGGCTATTACTCGCTTATACACTGAATTGCGGCGGCACTCTACTAGGGGAACTGAAGTGCTTTAGGACTGGTGGAATACCGCACTGAACACCGATACAGCGGACAAGTTGTGGGCCCGTTGCCTTCAGACGATTCAACAGGTGGCATGCGATGTTCGGTTCTGGAGCGAGCAGTGAGTGCTCTAGGTGTGGGATAACAGAGGCAGATTTTGTGCACATGGTGTGGTCGTATGCGGTGATATCCCCCTTCTGGCTGCATGTGACACAGAGTGTAGTGGAGGTGTCAGGTTTCCTGTTTCCACTGGACCCAGTCCGGTGCCTGCTAGACACTGGTTACATTTCTAAGAAGATGAAGGGCCTGCTATGATTTCAGAACCTGGCTTTGATTGTTGTGAAGCGATGAATAGCCATGGTTTGGAAGTTGGACACGGCCCCTCCACTGAGCCGTTGACAAGCTGAGATGCGCAAATGGGCTGCAGCTGAGTTAGCTGTGCACAGGGCGTTATGCATGGGGAAGAGGGGAGGACCCATTGGGCCACTGGGAAGCATACTTTGAGAAGTTAGAGATGAGCTCTGATGACCTCACGTGAAGGTGCCTGTAGCCCTTTGGGGAGCCCCGTGGGGCACTTGGACCACCCAACCATTTGACTCACACACTTGTCCTGCAGGCTGAGGGACACAGGAGCTGAGTATATTACAACATACTGTAATAGGGGCCACTTATTTGGAGGGGGCCTTGTGGGACACCGGGTAACGGATGAGTCTCTGATGGGGGCAGTGGGGGGCGGGGGGGGGGGTTGGGGGTTGGATACATGCACACATGGTTTAGAATTGTTGATTCTTTTTCATAGTTCAGGCTGAAACAATAATATGTTTGTTGTTGTTTCTCCTTCTGGTTTCTCCTATATGCCTATAATCTATGCTTAATGCTTTGCCTGATGTGTCTTCCTTGCTTCCCCACAGTGGACAGTATCTGTGTACTAGGGGACTTGAGCACATTCTGCTGGGTATTTTCATGGTTGTGCATGAGAAGCGCATGATTGATTTCCCCTCTCTGACCAGGGTTGTTGGAATTGTAAGAGATTTGTGGATTTTATATGTGCAAAAAAATCACTGAACATATTCTACAAAATAAAAAATAAAAAAAGACCAGTAACCAGAGATTGTGTAAGAGCCCTGGAGCCATGCCACCTCCAAATGAATTCCTGATTTCATCATTGTTGAGGAAAGCATTCGTACATCACATATTCCACTTCCTCATGACAGATTGCCTCCCACTGTGGGAAAACTGTATCACAAACAGTGAGATTAGCTTCTACGAGTGATGGCATGTGAGATAAGGATGGTGTTTGCACCATGCATTTTTGACACAAACTCGAAACTCCGCTGTGTCTATTGGGATGGACTTTTATCTCAAACTGAGGCTAAAATTATAAATTCAGCAATATATCAAGGGCGGTGAAGCAGAATTTGCCCACAGGAGTGACAGAGAAAAGTACTTTTGCAAACCATAAAGATTTATTAACAAATTAATTAAATTACGATTTCAAATCGAATCAGTTAAGCATAAATCAATAGTCACCGTAAAACAGCATATATGAATATCATACAGGCAATTTAATTCAGCAAATGCGAGTACACATTATTGAAGACAGCATATGCAAAGGGAAAATCCCTAAAGCTAAGGTTGTGGGTAAGTCGGAAACTTGAAGCAAATACAGTATTGAAAGTTCGACCAAATGACGGGTCCAATGAAAAAAAAGAGAAATGTACTTGCTCTAAAAAGTAAGTCTATGAGCAGAAATATAGGGGTAAATGACGTGCGCCTGCGAAGATGGACAGTGGCAAATCTGACTAGCTAACTCAGTTCACACAGTTAAAACATGAAATTAAGTCAAAGAGATACATTCTACAGGTTCCACCGAGTAAGTGGGGAGAGGATGTTGCCTAGTGGCTAGGGCGGTTGATCTCAAATCTGGGGAACCAGGTTCGAGTCTCGGAAATGACGCTCAACATCCTGTGATTCTCGGCAAATCATTTAATCTCCCCATGCCTAACAAAAAAATGAATGTGTCCTTGTGTAACGCAACTGGTGCTCATGTAAAGCGCTATGATACCTTCGGGTCAAGTTCGGGCTATATAAAACTATGAAAAGAAAAAAAGTGTCCCCGTTGTACTTGGTGTCGCTCTACTTCGCACTGATATTACAATGCCAGATTCTTTTATCATCACACACCCCACAATATCTCTCAAAGGAGTGTTCACCTCCTCTGCCTCCCATCCCATGCAAGTGCCGAGACTCATCATCCAACCAATAAATTGCAGCAAACATGACCTTCACACAATAAGCTAAAAATTAATTGTTAACTCAAACACTGTGACTTCTGGTACCTAAAACAAATAGAAAGTTATGCACACCTAGCAAAAATACATGGTTGGCTTTTAAATGGAGTCCTCCACGTGTCCTCATTGACCTTCTCATGTCAAAGTTAAGATGCATATACCTGACTTACTATAGTTAATTAAAAACATATAGATCACTTTCACTAAATCAAAGTGTAAAATAATGTGTGCACACATATAAGTAATGATTATGCGTGTTACAGGTTAAAATTTCATTAAGCACAAATAAATGATGGAGACACTGTCACCATGAGCACCATTACTGCCTCTGTGTTCCTTTTATGTCTTCCATCCCAGAACAAAACTTTTGTGCAGGTAACTTGGATGGCTATTTTATCTGTCTATTCTCTATTACCTTCTGGCTTTCAGATGCAGCAGCATGAATTGCAAGAGAACTCTATAAAGCTCACTCAAATTGCAATCAATAACTGCAAAGTTACTAGGTATTTGCAGGCACAACGTTCTGATGGACCAACGGAGAAAGTACCATTATAAGACATCATCACAAGAGTTTGTGATATCAGCTAACGCTTTGCTGAGGGTGAACCATGAGATCTCAGTCTAGCACGTACAATGAATTAAAGTATGCTAGAAATCAGACTCTGAAGGTCCCAAGGAAGTCAGAGAGTAGTGGTCCCCATTTGTAACAACTGCGGCCTTTCGCTACTGTTTCCCTGGCTCCCTGAACTGTGGACCCTCAAACTGGAAAGCAAGTCCCCCTTTTTAGGTCTCGCCCTGAAAGCCAGCGCTTCAGCGCTGCCTCTGGGCGAGACATTTTGTAGTGGGCTTGCAGAAATGCGAACACAACGTTTGGCTGGCCTAGAGCATGCGAGTACGCGCACAGTAACGCGCATTCCTCGCATGCTCCAGGCGCCATATGTCTTTCATCTCACTTGCTCCTCCCCCTCCCCCACCACAGAGCGCTTCTCGGGGCCGCGCGGCCGTGTCACTTTCACGGCCGCGCGTCACTTGCTCTCCCGCTCCTCCCCCCTCCCCCACCACAGAGCGCGTCTCGCACGGCCGCGCGGCCAATGCTTGTTCTTTTGATTGCTATATTCCGTGCGCAATTAATAGACGGCCATGTTGAAGTCGGGAACTTCCTATTTATTTCCACCAATAGGGGCTATGTTTCTATGATGGCGGTGTTGTTCGTGCACGCGCCTTGTCGTGCGTCATTTCCGTGTCTTCCTGTGGTTGTAGCTGTCGTCGGTCATCGTGTGGAGTAGCTTGGTGTTGGAGGTCTCATCTTTTTTTTGTTTCTTGTTGCGGGTTCTTCTTGAGAGAGAGAGAAGATGGGGCGATGAACGGCGAGATATAAGATAGTCTTTACTCCCGATGTAGCATGCAGGTTTTGAGATCTGTGTAGTTGAAGCTTCACGCGCGCCTTTCTCACTATTCTGATACTGCGACGCCATTAGTGGGTTGTCTCGAAGTGTCATTTCTTTCGAGACGTTTGGCTTTCCTGAAATTCCACCCGTTTTTACTGCTAGGACTGCTGTTTAGACGTCTCCACGACACATTAAACGTGTTAAAATATCGCTGTGTTGAATAATGGCTCCGTAATGAATGTTTTTGAAAGAAAAACTGTTGGACTTTTAATTCACTATTCTTGATGTGGGTGGGGAGAAGCTCTTTCTGACACAAAAGTATTTATATTAAATAGGATTTTTATGTGAATTACACATATATTTTTTTAATGTGGCTTTAATTATACCGATTTATGGTGTATTACGTTATTCGGCGATGCTTATTTTTAAAAACTTGAGTTTTTTTCTCCTTTCGTTAGGAGGAAAGTATTTTGAGCTTCGTTTCCGTTAAGACCCGGCGCAGGCGTCACCTAAACATTTTGACACAGAGAATGGCTTTAACAACTTTCTTATGTGTAGGGAGGGGTAGCGGAGGCTGGAACGCGGATGTTAATCCCATTATAGTATGTGTGAGGTTTTAAATAGCCTACCGGCACACGTCAACGTTTAATTTGTGTTCTAATACAATGATCACTTTCATTGCCACACAGTGTAGTTAAAACCTTTAGCTGGCGTGGTTGTGACACGGGGAAGCCTTTACTACTAACAACTGGAAATTGCTCTAGCTTTAACTGCACAATTTCGAAAAGGTAATTTGTGTGGTTTTTTTGTGTGGTTTTGTTTTCGTGTAACTTTGTGGACGAGTGCTTTAATGACTCTAGGATATGGGGAAGAATAAATCTCAGTCTGATGTTTTTTTGAGAGGGGGCAGTGTAACTCTTACTGTAAAAACCATTTCGACATGGAGTCCATGTACCAGTAATTATTTGGTATCTAAGCAGTTTTGATCGGTGGTTGGTGTTTAACATAAATACGACAATTGGATGGTTTGTTTGAGCAGTACAGCATATGTTATAGCGGAAAAGTGATGGATGGTTAAGTAGTTGGAGATGTTTGTAGGGGATAACGTGGCAAAATAGAGATTTGTGCATAGTCAGATCATTGCTGAGCTGTGAGCCCAAGAGATATTGGGAAGCTATCAAAATCCTCTAGTAGAGCTTAGGGTTCAGAAAACAAGGCGCATCGGATCTAAAGAGGATGAAAACCAGTTCCCATCCTCCAGTATGTGATATGACGAGATAATGTGTGGGGCTATCAATAGTGTTAACTGCAGCACACCAATAGAAAAGGAGGTGATGGACAGTCTTTATCAACAAATTAACATATTTTTTCAGTTTTCATTAATATAACTATTCAGTCGTTTAGAAAAAAACTGGGTTTAATACAGGAAAGCAAAGTCAAGATCTGTTTTAAATTGGAGTTTTGCTGATCTGGATAGACTGTTTCTTTTGGCACCCAGCTAGCGATCACTTTTGAGAGTGTCTTGCTGTCTAGCATTCTGCAGTGGTACAAGCCTATATGATTAACCTGATGAAGCATCCTTGCTTCTAGAGCAAACACAGTATTTGTGGCCTCCTGTTAGAAAATATAGGTATTTTCTGTAAGAATAACCGCCTGGCGCAGCAGATGTAATGGGGCCATAATCTGAGGAGATAGAATGCAGAACGTGGACAGAAACCGGTTTCAGTGGGGGTCCTTTGTAAAATCACAATTTCCTAGTTGCTATTCTTTTGTGGTATGTAAAGTAAATCCATAGAGAAAATACACTAGAATCAAATCATTCCAGTTCTGGGATTACATATTACACAACATGAAGGATGCACGAAATATCAAAGTAAAAGCCAGTCTTTTTTTCCTGAGTTTAATTTCAGGCACTTCTTTGCCATGTAGGTGATTAGTCTTCAGGATGCAGCCTCTAAAGCGTAACAAGTCCTTCTGTTTGTCCCCAAAGACACACAACACTTTGGTTTGATGTACTTGTGCAAGGGGAAAATGAATGTCATCAAACTGGCTAGGTATATGTATGTGTATGTGTATATATGTATGTGTATGTGTATATATGTGTATGTGTATATATGTGTATGTGTATATATGTGTATGTGTGTATGTATGTGTATGTGTGTATGTATGTGTATATGTGTATGTATGTGTATATATGTATGTATGTATGTGTATATATGTATGTATGTGTATATATGTATGTATGTATGTGTATATATGTATGTATGTGTATATATGTATGTATGTATGTGTATATATGTATGTATGTGTATATATGTATGTATGTGTGTGTATATATATAATTCACTGAAAAAACCATAGGTTTTAGGGACAGTTATAGTTAGTTGGACATTTCACTCGTACAAAACCATAGAAATTCCCCCGTTATAGTTAGTTCAGCTAACTATAACTCGCGCCCCGCAATGCACTGCTGATGACGTCACATATTACATCACTCATGACATGGTCAGTGACATCACTGATGACATCACTGATGACATCACTGATGACATCATCCAGTGACTGTGTGTTTCTGTAAAGTTTAAATATGTTTAATATATATAGGGAAAGGCGTATTGAAGAATGAGTGGGTGTATAAGTGTCTGAATGGATGATTTAGTACGTGAGTGACTGACTCTACAAGTGAGTGATTAAATGTATCTTACTGAATGCATGGGTTAGTGACTAAACTGTGTGAATGTCTGTATCCGTCTGTCTGTTGGTTTGTAAGCGGCTGCATGGCTTTCTGAATAGCTACATGAGTGTCTACATGGGTTATTGATTGATTGTCTGAGTATCTGTATGGCTGCCTGAGTGTTTGTGTGGGTGGGGTGTGTGTGACTCTGTGCATAGATGTGTGAGTTGGTGATTCACTGGGTGCATGGTTTCAAGAGTGCATCTGTGATGGACTGTATGGGTGGGTGAGTGTGTGTATGGGTGTGTTAGTGATTGAATTTATATCTCAGTGGTACATGTGTGAGTAACTACATATGTGAAAGGCAGTATATATGTGTGTTGGAGTATATAAATGGCTATAAGTGAGAGTGTGTGATTGTGAGAGTGGCTGTATGGATGAGTGTGTACTTGTATCAGTGATTGTATAAGAGCGTAAGAATGTGCTAGTATTTGTATGAGTAAGTGAGCTGGTGTGTGTATAACTGTATAGGTGAGTAAATGGGTGTGTGATTAAGTTTTTGCATGACTGACTAGGTGTGTGAGTACCTCTATGGATGAGTGGCGGTGTGTGAGTGTTTATATAGGTGTATGAGTGCATATGATAGTCCTGTACTGAGTGACTAAGTATGAGTGACTGTACCGGTGAGTGAGTGGATGTGTGTGTAGACCTAAGAATCAGTGAGTGGGTATGTAGTTTTTGGTGTTGGAGTGTCTATGGTTTTGAGAATGGCAGTCTGTAATTTAGAGTGGGTGTATCAAAAGTTATATTAGGGTGTGAGAAGATGCATGAAATTATCACATGGATGATGTCATCAGTGATGTCATTTGAGATGTCATCAGTGATGTCATCAGTGATGTCACTGACCATGTCATGAGTGATGTAATATGTGACGTCATCAGCAGTGCATTGCGGGGCGCGAGTTATAGTTAGCTGAACTAACTATAACGGGGGAATTTCTATGGTTTTGTACGAGTGAAATGTCCAACTAACTATAACTGTCCCTAAAACCTATGGTTTTTTCAGTGAATTTCAAAGGTTTTTTAAATGCTAATTTCTAACTATAACGTGTCTGAAACCTATGGTTTTTTCAGTGAATTTCAAAGGTTTTTTAAATGCTAATTTCTAACTATAACGTGCCTGAAACCTATGATTTTTTAAGTGAATTTCAAAGGTTTTTTTAAATGCTAGTTTCTAACTATGCCTACAGAGGTAGGACATGTGAAGAAAGAAGAAAAAACGCACAGAAAGAAGCAAAAGATGTGCAGAAAGAACCAACAGAGGAGCAGAAAGAGGCCTTGTTGCAAAATCATCCTGTGCCCACAACTTTTTCCGACGGGTACTGGTGGTAACTGACTCTGACTAACCAGAGCCAGTGCTATGCTAAAAGACACTTAGAATACAGTGAAAACACCTACATACACTAGGGAACACTATGCGTTGGGGTACCCCTGTGATTAGCATGACCTCCTCTGCAAGTCCCTAGTACATAATAGGGCAGGGGATTAAAACTACCTCTTAAAACGCGCTACAGGGCGCGTTTGCACAGTGGTGAAGGGAGGGGGGGCTTGAGGTGACATGTGTGCAAACGCACCCCGTGGCGCGTTTTAAGTTGGGGGATTAGGTCACCTTGAATCCAGAGGGTCCCTGGGGCCCAACTAGCCCCCCAGGTACCTACAGTTAGGACCACAGAGCTGAGTTGCAGAGAGGCGTTCCGAGGCCACGCACCTTTTTCACCTCTCTGCAACGCAACTCTGTTGTGCTTACTGAAGGTACCTGGTGGGCTAGTTGGCCCCCAGGGTCCCTCAGGATTCAAAGGGAATTAATTCCCCAACTTAAAACGCACTACAGGGCGTGTTTGCGCACATGTCACCTGAGGCCCTGCCCCCTCCCTTCACCACTGTGCAAACGCGCCCCGTGGTGCGTTTTAAGTTGGGGGATTAGGTCACCTTGAATCCAGAGGGTCCCTGGGGCCCAACTAGCCCACTAGGTACTTCCAGTAAGCACCACAGGCCTGCGTTGCAACGCCTGTAACAAATTGTGCAGTTGTGTTTAGGTAGTGAAGAGGGTCGTGCTGGGGGTAGTGTTTTAGGGTTTAGGGTAGTGCAGTGGTGTTTGTGTAGTGTAGGGGGTCATGCTGGGGGTAGATTTAGGGTTTAGGGTAGTGCAGTGGTGTTTGGGTAGTGTAGGGAGTCGTGCTGGGGGAGTGTTTTAGGGTTTAGGGTAGTGCAGTGGTGTTTGGGTAGTGTAGGGGGTCGTGCTGGGGGTAGTGTTTTAGGGTTTAGGGTAGTGCAGTGGTGTTTGGGTAGTGTAGGGGGTCGTGCTGGGGGTAGTGATTTAGGGTAGTGCAGTGGTGTTTGGGTAGTGTAGGGGGTACTGCTGGGGGTAGTGTTTTAGGGTTTAGGTTAGTGCAGTGGTGTTTGGGTAGGGTAGGGGTACTGCTGGAGGTAGTGTTTTAGGGTTTAGGGTAGTGCAGTGGTGTTTGTGTAGTGTAGGGGGTGGTGTTTTAGGGTTTAGGGTAGTGCAGTGGTCTTTGGGTAGTGTAGGGAGTCGTGCGGGGGTAGTGTTTTAGGGTTTAGGGTAGTGTAGGGGGTCATGCGGGGGTAGTGTTTTAGGGTTTAGGGTAGTGCATTGGTGTTTGGGTAGTGTAGGGGGTCATGAGGGGGTAGTGTTTTAGGGTTTAGGGCAGTGCAGTGGTGTTTGGGTAGTGTAGGGGTCGTGCTGGGGGAGTGTTTTAGGGTTTAGGGCAGTGCAGTGGTGTTTGGGTAGTGTAGGGGTCGTGCTGGGGGAGTGTTTTAGGGTTTAGGGCAGTGCAGTGGTGTTCGGGTAGTGTAGGTGGTCGTGCTGGGGGAGTGTTTGAGGGTTTAGGGCAGTGCAGTCGTGTTCGGGTAGTGTAGGGGGTTGTGCTGGGGGTAGTATTTTAGGGTTTAGGGTAGTGCAGTGGTGTTCGGGTAGTGTAGGGGGTTGTGCTGGGGGTAGTGTTCTAGGGTTTAGGGCAGTGCAGTGGTGTTTGGGCAGTGTAGGGGGTAATGCTGGGGGTGCTGTTTTAGGGTTTAGGGCAGTGCAGTGGTGTTCGGGCAGTGTAGGGGGTCGTGCTGGGGGTAGTGTTTCAGGGTTTAGGGCAGTGCAGTGGTGTTCGGGCAGTGTAGGGGGTGGTGTTTCAGGGTTTAGGGCAGTGCAGTGGTGTTCGGGCAGTGTAGGGGGTCGTGCAGGGGGTGGTGTTTCAGGGTTTAGGGCAGTGGTGTTCGGGCAGTGTAGGGGGTCGTGCTGGGGGTGGTGTTTCAGGGTTTGGGGCAGTGCAGTGGTGTTCGAGCAGTAAAGGGGGTCGTGCTGGGGGTGGTGTTTCAGGGTTTAGGGCAGTGCAGTGGTGTTCGGGCAGTGTAGGGGGCGGTGCAGGGGGTGGTGTTTCAGAATTTAGGGCAGTGCAGTGGTGTTCGGGCAGTGTAGGGGCGCTGCAGGGGGTGGTGTTTCAGGGTTTAGGGCAGTGCAGTGGTGTTCGGGCAGTGTAGGGGGTCATGCAGGGGTGGTGTTTCAGGGTTTAGGGCAGTGCAGTGGTGTTCGGGCAGTGTAGGGGGTCGTGCTGGGGCTGGTGTTTCAGGGATTAGGGCAGTCCAGTGGTGTTCGGGCAGTGTAGGGGGTCGTGCTGGTGTTTCAGGGTTTAGGGCAGTGCAGTGGTGTTCGGGCAGTGTAGGGGGTCGTGCTGGGGCTGGTGTTTCAGGGTTTAGGGCAGTGCAGTGGTGTTCGGGCAGTGTAGGTGGTCGTGCTGGGGCTGGTGTTTCAGGGTTTAGGGCAGTGCAGTGGTGTTTGGGCAGTGTAGGGGGTCATGCTGGGGCTGGTGTTTCAGGGTTTAGGGCAGTGCAGTGGTGTTCGGGCAGTGTAGGGGGTCTTGCTGGGGCTGGTGTTTCAGAGTCTAGGGCAGTGCAGTGGTGTTCGGGCAGTGTAGGGGGTCTTACTGGGGCTGGTGTTTCAGGGTTTAGGGCAGTGCAGTGGTGTTCGGGCAGTGTAGGGGGTCGTGCTGGGGGTGGTGTGTCAGGGTTTAGGGCAGTGCAGTTGTGTTTGGGCAGGGTAGGGGGTCATGCTGGGGCTAGTGTTTCAGGATTTAGGGCAGAGCAATGGTGTTCAGGCAGTGTAGTGGGTTTTGCTGGAGGTGGTGTTTCAGGGTTTAGGGCAGTGCAGTGGTGTTCGTGCAGTGTAGGGGGTGGTGTTTCAGGGTTTAGGGCAGTGGTGTTCAGGCAGTGTAGGGGGTCTTGCTGGGGTTGATGTTTCAGGGTTTAGGGCAGTGCAGTGGTGTTCGGGCAGTGTAGGGGGTCGTGCTGGGGGTGGTGTTTCAGGGTTTAGGGCAGTGCAGTGGTGTTCCGGCAGTGTAGGAGGTCGTGCAGGGGTGGTGTTTCAGGGTTTAGGGCAGTGCAGTGGTGTTCGGGCAGTGTAGGGGGTCGTGCTGGGGGTGGTGTTTCAGGGTTTAGGGCAGTGCAGTGGTGTTCGGGCAGTGTAGGGTGTCGTGCTGAGGGGTGGTGTTTCAGGGTTTAGGGCAGTGCAGTGGTGTTCGGGCAGTGTAGGGGGTCGTGCAGGGGGTGGTGTTTCAGGGTTTAGGGCAGTGCAGTGGTGTTTGGGCAGTGTAGGGGGTCGTGCAGGGGGTGGTGTTTCAGGGTTTAGAGCAGTGCAGTGGTGTTCGGCCAGTGTAGGTGGTCTTGCTGGGGGTGGTGTTTCAGGCTTTAGTGCAGTGGTGTTCGGGCAGTGTAGGGGGTCTTGCTGGGGGTGGTGTTTCAGGGTTTAGGGCAGTGCAGTGGTGTTCGGGCAGTGTAGGGGGTCTTGCTGGGGCTGGTGTTTCAGGGTTTAGGGCAGTGCAGTGGTGTTCGGGCAGTGTAGGGGGTCGTGCTGGGGCTGGTGTTTGAGGGTTTAGGGTAGTGCAGTGGTGTTCGGGCAGTGTAGGGGTCGTGCTGGGGCTGGTGTTTCAGGGTTTAGGGCAGGGCAGTGGTTTTCGGGCAGTGTAGGCGGTCGTGCTGGGGCTGGTGTTTCAGGGTTTAGGGCAGTGCAGTGGTGTTCGGGCAGTGTACGGGGTTGTGCTGGGGCTGGTGTTTCAGGGTTTAGGGCAGTGCAGTGGTGTTCGGGCAGTGTAGGGGGTCGTGCTGGGGGTGGTGTTTCAGGGTTTAGGGCAGTGCAGTGGTGTTTGGGCAGTGTAGGGGGTCGTGCTGGGGCTGGTGTTTCATGGTTTAGGGCAGTGCAGTGGTGTTCGGGCAGTGTAGGGGGTCGTGCTGGGGGTGGTGTTTCAGGGTTTAGGGCAGTGCAGTGGTGTTTGGGCAGTGTAGGGGGTCATGCTGGGGGTGGTGTTTCAGGGTTTAGGGCAGTGCAGTGGTGTACGGGCAGTGTAGGGGGTCTTGCTGGGGGTGGTGTTTCAGGGTTTAGGGCAGTGGTGTTCGGGCAGTGTAGGGGGTCTTGCTGGGGGTAGTGTTTCGGGGTTTAGGGCAGTGCAGTGGTGTTCGTGCAGTGTAGGGGGTCGTGCTGGGGGTGGTGTTTCAGGGTTTAGGGCAGTGCAGTAGTGTTCGGGCAGTGTAGGGGATCGTGCAGGGGTGGTGTTTCAGGGTTTAGGGCAGTGCAGTGGTGTTTGGGCAGTGTAGGGGGTCGTGCTGGGGGTGGTGTTTCAGGGTTTAGGGCAGTTCAGTGGTGTTCGGGCAGTGTAGGGGTCGTGCTGGGGCTGGTGTTTCAGGGTTTAGGGCAGTGCAGTGGTGTTCGGGCAGTGTAGGGGGTCTTGCTGGGGGTGGTGTTTCAGGGTTTAGGGCAGTGGTGTTCGGGCAGTGTAGGGGGTCTTGCTGGGGGTGGTGTTTCAGGGTTTAGGGCAGTGCAGTGGTGTTCGGGCAGTGTAGGGGGTCTTGCTGGGGGTAGTGTTTCAGGGTTTAGGGCAGTGCAGTGGTGTTCATGCAGTGTAGGGGGTCGTGCTGGGGATGGTGTTTCAGGGTTTAGGGCAGTGCAGTAGTGTTCGGGCAGTGTAGGGGGTCGTGCAGGGGGTGGTGTTTCAGGGTTTAGGGCAGTGCAGTGGTGTTCGGGCAGTGTAGGGGGTCATGCTGGGGGTGGTGTTTCAGGGTTTAGGGCAGTGCAGTAGTGTTCGGGCAGTGTAGGGGGTCGTGCTGGGGGTGGTGTTTCAGGGTTTAGGGCAGTGGTGTTCGGGCAGTGTAGGGGGTCTTGCTGGGGGTGATGTTTCAGGGTTTAGGGCAGTGCAGTGGTGTTCGGGTAGTGTAGGAGGTCTTGCTGGGGGTAGTGTTTCAGGGTTTAGGGCAGTGCAGTGGTGTTCGGGCAGTGTAGGGGTCATGCTGGGGGTGGTGTTTCAGGGTTTAGGGCAGTGCAGTGGTGTTCGGGCAGTGTAGGGGGTCGTGAAGGGGTGGTGTTTCAGGGTTTAGGGCAGTGCAGTGGTGTTCGGGCAGTGTAGGGGGTCGTGCTGGGGGTAGTGTTTTAGGGTTTAGGGTAGTGCAGTGGTGCTTGTGTAGTGTAGGGGGTCGTGCTGGGGGTAGTGTTTTAGGGTTTAGGGTAGTGCAGTGGTGTTTGTGTAGTGTAGGGGGTAATGTTTTAGGGTAGTGCCTTGGTGTTTGGGTAGTGTAGGGGGTCGTGCTGGGGGTAGTGTTTTAGGATTTAGGTTAGTGCAGTGGTGTTTGGGTAGTGTAGGGGTCGTGCTGGGGTAGTGTTTTAGGGTTTAAGCTAGTGCAGTGGTGTTTGTGTAGTGTAGGGGTCGTGCTGGGGGTAGTGTTTTAGGGTTTAGGGTAGTGCAGTGGTGCTTGTGTAGTGTAGGGGGTCGTGCTGGGGGTAGTGTTTTAGGGTTTAGGGTAGTGCAGTGGTGTTTGTGTAGTGTAGGGGGTCATGTTTTAGGGTAGTGCAGTGGTGTTTGGGTAGTGTAGGGGGTCGTGCTGGGGGTAGTGTTTTAGGATTTAGGTTAGTGCAGTGGTGTTGGGGTAGTGCTTTAGGGTTTAGGGTAGAGCAGTAGTGTTTGTGTAGTGTAGGGGGTCATGCTGGGGGTAGTGTTTTAGGGTTTAGGATAGTGCAGTGGTGCTTGTGTAGTGTAGGGGGTCGTGCTGGGGTAGTGTTTTAGGGTTTAGGGTAGTGCAGTGGTGTTTTTGTAGTGTAGGGGGGTCATGTTTTAAGATGCAACGCTCCAATACCTGACCAGTCTGCACTACATAAAACTGCAAAAAAACTAAAAATAAAAAGTGTTTTGCACACTTTTGTCATTGGGCTATATGTGGGATACATCTGGGTAATATTTGTGCTACATTTGGGCTCTTTTTTCACTGGTGGCCATCTTGGAAGACTTCTTTGTTATGAAGTTTCCTAATTTCCTCATTTACTGCAGTCTCCTCAGTAGGAAATGCTTTCAGTTTTTACTTTGATTCCATCAAGAAGGCATTCAGATGTGTCACACATTTGCCATAAATTCAGAATGTTATTACTCTAGTTGTTCATTAGATCACTGTAGTAAAGCTACTGCTCACCAAGGAGTTAACTGGAAGTCTACTGCTGGTATTGAAAGTGATTGTTTCAGTCTGCATGTCAGAATTTTCTAATGAAATAGAAGAGGATTTGAGATCTCACTTAAAACATGCACTAAATTTTCTTTTTGCAGCACTAGCCATAATTTCTATGGCAAAATGAACCCCCTCATTTTGTTCCTTTTTAAATTAAATGTTTTAAGTGTTACCAGTTTATTCCAATCAAGATGGCTTCAGGTGTGCCATACTTTTGTCATAAGTAAGGCTGTTAGCGCTCTAGTTGTTCTTTAGAACACTCTGGGAAGCTGCATTAGAACACAAAGGCATCAACTGACAGGCTGCTCCTGTTGAAATATAACAGGAAGATATTTGAGATCTCACTTAAAACATGTCCTAATTTTTCTTTCTACAGCACTAACCATAATTTCTATGGCAAAATGAACCCCCTCATTTTGTTCCTTTTTAAATTAAATGTTTTAAGTGTTACCAGTTTATTCCAATCAAGATGGCTTCAGGTGTGCCATACTTTTGTCATAAGTAAGGCTGTTAGCACTCTAGTTGTTCTTTAGAACACTCTGGGAAGCTGCAGTAGAACACAAAGGCATCAACTGACAGGCTGCTCCTGTTGAAATATAACAGGAAGATATTTGAGATCACACTTGAAACATGTCCTAATTTTTCTTTCCAGAGCACTAACCATAATTTCTATGACAAGATGAACCCCATCATTTTGTTCCTTTTTAAATTAAATGTTTTAAGTGTTACCAGTTTATTCCAATCAAGATGGCTTCAGGTGTGCCATACTTTTGTCATAAGTAAGGCTGTTAGCACTCTAGTTGTTCTTTAGAACACTCTGGGACGCTGCAGTAGAACACAAAGGAATCAACTGACAGTCTCTGCCCTTGTTGGATGTACATGTTTTACTGAGAATGTCAGACTTCATTCTCACATGACTGAGAAAGATAATGTGAATTTACAGAAAATATGCTCTCATGTTAGCTTCTGGGGCACCTTCCAAAACTGTATGGGACAAGCATGTGAAAATAGTTTTCTCTCAAACATGATTCATGATATCCCAGCAGAAGGTTTTTCACAGGGTAAAATCACCTTAGAACACACCACAATTCCTGAAATTAGTATGGTACCATCAACAAATGAATTCTAATGTAACTAAAGTCTGTTATCACCCTTTATAGTTCTCCTTTTGGTAACCCTCAAAATCTTCGATTCACTACAATGCATTTCAATGGGGTACTATCATTTATATTGGTCCCAAGATGGCTGCCAGCAATTCCAGGATGAAGTGCTGACAGCCAATCAGATCTCACGATGACATGTGTGGTTAGGCTCCGCCCAGATATATATGTGTTTTTACTTTTGATTTTCTCAGCAACTACTGAACGGATTTACACCATTTAACAAAAAGGGTTCTTTTTGAACCAAGAACTACCTCTTTGCCAAATTTGGTGTAATTCCGTTCAGCGGTTCGGGCTGTAGCCTTGCATAAAGTTTCCTATGGGAAATTGATTTTTTGACTCTTATTTTTTTAATTTCTCCGCAACTACTGAACGGATTTACACCATTTAACAAAAAGGGTTCTTTCTGAACCAAGAACTACCTCTTTGCCAAATTTGGTGTAATTCCGTTCAGCAGTTCGGGCTGTAGCCGTGTCTAAAGTTTCCTATGGGAAAATGAATGGGGAAATCATGTTTTGGGACCACCCTTTTTTCTCGGCCCCCGCTTGACGAATCACCCTGAGACTTTCAGGGTAGGAGCGGACCGGAGCGGGCCATAAAGTTTGAAAATTTCGCGAAGATTCGTCAACCGACGCAAGAGTTATTTCAAATAGAATGTCGCGGATTTCCTATGGAAAATAGGTCCTAACTATAACTATCTACTGGCGACCGCCAGTAGATAATATGTATGTGTATATATGTATGTATGTGTATATATGTATATGTGTATATATATGTATGTGTATGTATGTGTGTTTATTTTATCTCACGGGAAAGGGCTCTGAAAGAAGATTAAATGAAGAGGACAAGGAAAGGAGCTAATGGTTTGTAGCAGGCCAGCCACTTCCGTTCTATTTCACTGGTACAGAGCGACCCGTTAGTCACCTGTAAAATATCAAGGTTCCTTGTATGGAATGCCACTCGAAGGTCTAGTAAGACTGCAGTGGTATTATCCGCCTTCATTCATGCTCTTACTCGAGTAGAGGTGATTTTTAAACACTAATTATAATGTGCAGCCAATGGCAGTAAAAAGCCATTTTCATGAAGTTGAGAAACCGTGACTGATGCCTTTCCTCTCATATGGCATAACTTAGCCTCTGGCTTATGAAGAAGCTCATTTTTATCTAGGTATTTTAAAAAGTGCCTCAATCTTAGATGGGACAATGATATATTTTTGCAGGCTTTCCAGCAAATGCAGCCACGTTTTAGAAATCCAAAACACCTCTGGAAGTTGCAGATTTAGCCAACCTTCCCAATCCATATCTGGAAATCATGCAGACTGTAACCCACAAACCTCCCATGCCTTACTCGAGAATGGTGGGTTTAGGGCAAAGATCAGTCCTGTGAACATAGAGGACTATGTATTTTAGTGAGTTCTGAAGCCTCTTTTCCAGGGATGAACATATTGAAGAAATCCACACTATATATTCAAAAGATTTTTTTTTTACAAATTAATACCCTAATCTAGTGCACATTATGACTAGATGTTAATGTAAAAACCAACTTTATGGTTGTAAATAGAAAGGCTTTTAAGCAGTGTATTAAAAAGAATTGCAACATACTTGATGGTGTTCAAATAAAATTCATTAAGTTGAACCATTTACTAATTAATTCAATCTTTGGTAACAAACCCATATCCTTCCGTTTCGCAGTCCCTAGGTAACCCTCATTCACACCAATCAGAGTTTATGTGGCCTCTAACCTGTATACCGTTAACTGGAATTTGTTACTCAATCAGCTACTGTGCTTTGAGAAGGCAACAGTCTGTCTTATGGCATGCCCACGCTGAGAAATATGCTGCTAACGCCTGGATCAGAGAGTCCATAGCCTTCACTGCAGAGGTTTGCAGTACGCAGCTTAAAGTAAATTCCAAATGGAAAGCTGCAGATGTCTTTCCAAAGAGGTCTGTCAGACTTGAATACCCTTTTCTGATTATTATGACAAGGTCAAACCTCGTTAAAAATGATGTAAAAGATAACACAAATTATTTTGCACATTTACCAAAATATAATGCTTCTTATAAATCACATTATACAGATACCCTATCAACCTACAATAAAGCAAAATTATAATGTGTTATGTCTAAACAATGCGTGTATTTATAAATGGAAAAATATGCACTTAAAATGCATGCATGTATGAACTGCAGATGGGGCACATAAGCAGACAATGGAAAGCATACATCAGTGGGTTGGTAGTTGGCTGTAAGCTTGTGGTCGAGACAGTTTAACTTTGTTCCTTAAGAGGACAGGAAGGTATTGCAGCCTCCATACGTTCACTATACCTCAGTATGGAAACTTAGATATTCTGAGATTTGTTCCAAAAAATTGGCTGACCCAACACTTCAGTGGGGGTTATGTTGGTTTTCTAGTGCCGTATTTTATTGCAGTTTTCAAACACAATTGAAATGTGACATTGTTTTTATAACACTCTATGATCATTGATTATATATTTTTTTTGGTCTCGCCTGAGCCAGCGCATGCGCTGCAAGACATTTTGTAAGTGGGGTTTTCAAAGTGCTACCCCACACGCTTTTGCTGGCCTAGCGCTTGCGTGCACGCGCGCAGCCGCCAGCTTTCAGCGCCCGAGGCGCCATCTGGAGCGCGATCGCTTTCACTTTCGCGGCCGCGCAGCTTTCACGGCCAATGCTTGTTGCATTTGCAAGTCACAATAACCTCTCCGAGACGAATGCCAAATCAGCTGAAACTGAATCAGTGCAGTTTGTGTGATCTGATATTTTTGCTTGCTCAAAATATCAACCGCAATGTTTTGCATCCTCAATTTAAAACAAAATAAAAACAATTATCTTTTATTGCTCAAGCTGTTGTGATGTATCTAAGGGCTTCAAACGGCATTAGATACCCACTTCCTCATCCCGTGTCACACCATCGGACCGCTTCCCCTTCAACAAGGTAACTCCAGGAGAGAAAGCAACAAGAAGCCCTTTCTGTTGGCGCACGTCTGCTACGGCATCATACGTTACTAAGCGATGCAGAGTATTCAATAACACGAGCAAGCAGGAATTATGAAACACCCCAAACTTATAAGCGTCACTCAAACATTATTTAGAAATGAACGCTCTGCTTTCAACCTGTCCATCATCTGGGGAGCTGGAATCTGTAAACATACTTTTAAGTTTGTTTTAATATCAGCCAAATCCTGTGTTCTGTGTAAGGGCCATGATGCATTTTCAACAACTTCTGAAAATCGGAAATTTCCCTCTCCCTGTGCCCCTTTTGCCCCGCATCTCTCTCCCTGTGCCCCTTTCGCCCCACACCTCTCTCCCTGTGCCCCTTTGGCACGCACCTCTTTTCGTGTGCCCCTTTCAGTTGCAGGCTGCTCCTTCCATCTGTATTGGCCGATTATTTGATCGAAACAAATTTTCTGCATGATATAGCGCTTTATGCATGTTTTATATTGTGGGGATGTTGTTCAAAACGTGAGTCTGTTAGAAACTATACCCTTCCGCTATTGATTTACCACAAACCACTATTCCCTTCCGCCTTTGATTTACCACAAACGTTGACGTCTATAATGGCTAATGTAATGGGTAATATATTGCGTTGGTCCCAAAGGCGAGACCTATTGGCTATGCCAATGCTTGTTAGCACTTGACTCTCGGGGTAGCGAGGCAAAGCAGTCCAAGGCTTACTCAGGGGAAGTGATGTGGGTTGGAGACTCAGAACTCAGCAACACAATAAACAGTACTTAAAAATGTTCTGTCCAGCCTGTGTTTTTCCTTATAGAAAAGTACTTTATTACACACACTGCTAAATGCCACACACAAATTAACAAATATTTAAACATGGCAGGGGAAATGCTTATTGGTGACAGTCTAAAGGGCCTGAAAACCAAAAAGGAGCTCACAGGTCTAGTAACCACCAAAATGTACCCTGAACCCCTTGCACTACAGGTAATCCTATGGCATGCATGCCTGCAAGTCCTAACCCTAAACCATAGAAACACATTACCCCACTACGTGTCTCACACAGCATATGAAGTGCATTAAGAAAACCTCAGACCTACTGATTTTGTTGAGATGTCACCATAACAGTCAAAGCCAAATATTTGTGTAAACAAAACATAAATCAAAATTCAAAATCTTTCAAGGTGGTACCACCTTTGAATAACATAGAGAAAGTATACGCTGTGATTTACTGTAAAAAAAATACACATTCATAAGGTTTTAAAAACGCAAAATAATCCGTTAGAATCTTTCTTCTGCCATAAACATGGTTGTGCATGTTACAAAGCTAAAATAAAAGTATAAGCAGTGATATACTGTAAAAAATGTACAGTAATAAAGTTTTCAAGTCTCAAAAGAATGCAATGTTACAATCTTTCTTCTACAATAAACATGGTTACAAGCATTTCAATAAAGGTCCATGCACCATATAACCTCTAAACGAAAGTCCCTACTCCAAAAGGTGCTTGTAAAGCAGAGAAAAGTCTTTGAGATCACACATTCAGGACCACATGAGTCCTAGGGTGGCAAAATTCAGCAAGCATTGTGGGGTTCTTTCTGGGAGCCTGCCACAGCCCAGGCAGTACATGGAACCAGCACAATGCTTTCTGCTCCTAATGGAGCCCCACAATAGAATATTCAAAAGAGTGCTCCAATGCACAATGGTGTGCTCCTTTATTGTGTGGGCTTTCTTTTCCAAACCTGCTATGCCAGTAAATATTTCCTTTTTTGTTTTTGCCAAAAGATAGCGCCTGCTGGCGTGCTTTCACTTTTTTTTTAAGAGACCACTGTCCCTGTCCCCACCTGTGGTGCACCCGCATGAGGACAAAAGGACCATGCTGAAGCCAAAGCTCACACTGCCTCATCAACTCCTCACCTGCACAATAGTGCTCACTTGTGCTGGCAGTCTTTGTCTCTCACCCACTAGCTACAGTGAGAATGGGAGGATATTGATGGTCCAGCTCTTCCCCTTCCCTGGACATGGGCACGGGGAGTGAGTGTGCAGGCCACTCACATATTCAGTTCTTCCTAGGCCTCCCCAGTTGAAGTGTGGTAGTGCAGAAAGCAACACGTTCTGATTGACAATGTACCCCCAGGGTGCTTGCCCTATCATAGGGTTAAGAAATTCCTGTCGTCGGATGTGTGACAGTGTGCTTTTCATTGGGCTGATCCCCGGGATACTAGCCCTTCCAAGGGGAAGTGCGGTAGTGGATGAGAACTACTTACTCTGGGTGCCAACATACCTCCAGAGAGCTGCCCCTACTGAGTGCAATTAATTATAAACCTCTACACACAGGACAGCTGTTCCTGGCCCAGCAAACTCGGGACCATCTGGTCGACCTGCAACAAGCAATCCAAACCAACACTATTTTCATTGGGCTAGCCCACTGGGGCACCGCCCTCCCATGGGAAAGTGCGGTAGAGGAGACCATGACACGTTCTGGGTGCTGAGGTAACCCTGGGATGCTGGCCCTCCCCAAGGGAATTCATCATAAACATCTACACTACAGCTGATCCTGGTCTGGCAACCTCAGGGGCCCGCTGGTCGACTTACAACCAGCAAACCGAACCAACAGTGGTTTCTCTGGCTCCAATGGACCACTTTGCAGGCTGTTTGCTGTGTTTTGCTTTGGTGTCTTGCTTCTACCTCCAGGGGTGTCTATTTAGGGTTACCTGGCCTCTAAACATTTACTTTAGCAAATTCTTTGTATCTTGTTTTGGACTGTTCTGCCACCGATAAGGGAGCGCTCCTAGACCTGACTCTCTGCTCCTTCAGCTCTTATTACACAAATCTCTTTTACAGCTCCAGAACCCAAATGCTTCCTTCCAACAGAAGGTTACTGTGTGGAACCAAGAAAATGCTCTCTGGTCTAGGCCCATGGTAATCTCCTAGGCCTCAGTCCTTTCTTCAAAAGCATCTCTTGACCTTCAAGGCAGGTTACATTGCCTGCATGCACTCCCAAGGTGCCACGGCCACCTGGCCACTTGTAGGGCAGCCATGTGTCCAGCAGGCGCGAAGGCATACCTCATCCAGGGGCGCCTACCACAGAATCAAACCACAGAAGTCTAAAGGGCTCCTTTACTTAAGAGTAACCAGCAAGTTCACCCTTGACTGTACCCAGAGAGAGTGGGGAGGCCAGTGCCACTGGCCATGGATACAAACATCCAGAGAGTCCCTAAAAGTACAAGTCCAGAGTGTCACTCAATTTCAGATAGGGGTTCCTCCACAAGGTGTCTTTCATTCTTCTATAGTTGCTCTTCATCTTTGACTTTCTCCTATTGTGAAGGGATTTAAATGTGAAGGTGGCAATGTCTAGAAGATGGGTGTCTCTGACCAAAGCAGAAGTTCCACGTCACCCCAATACCTTTAACAGACCTATTCTAAGAGCAGCCTACTGGATTACAGAGTTTTCAAAAATGGTGGAATCAACTTTTGGGCTCCAATTTACTAAACTTTCATCCAATGGAACAGAGCAGGGGAACTTCGCTACACTGTGTTGAGTGGAAGGGAGAGAGCAGACATGTGCCTTATTTAGACATTTATAGGGCCTGATTTAGATCTTGGCGGATGGGTTACTCTTCACAACGGTGACAGATATCCCATCCGCCGCAATATAAATCCCATAGGATATTACGGGATTTATATTTCGGCAGACCAGATAGCCATCACTGTTGTGACGGAGTAACCTGCCCGCCAAGATCTATAGTGAACTGCTCTCTCCTTGCTCTGGTGCACTTGTGGCAGCCTAGCACAAAGGCAGGCACCCTTTCACCATGACGCAAGAGTGCCTGGGTAGTGATTAGAATAGTTTTTGTGCTAGAAGGAATACCTTCCTGCACAAAAAGCTATTCTCAGAGGCTTCATTGCTGTATGTGTGTGTGTGATCTCTCTTCTGAGCCCTACCCAAGCTCCTAACTTTCACTGTAGACTGGTGTTTTCCCTTCAAGACTTCAAAAGGGAGCCTCCTGACTGGTACCAGATGTCTATCTGCTCTACTTCGTCTCTGTGAGAAGGGCATGCCTAGGCTTGTCAAGGAGGTGACCGTTAATCAGTCTGAGTCTTCTCCTCATCCTCTCCCTCTACCAGGAGATGGCTCAACCCCCAAATGGGCCTATTGTCTGGGAGAGTTTTTTATCTACCTACTGGCCAGCATGATCTACCTACGAGCCAGCAAAGTAAATACCTTGGCCCATCAGACAAATATATACAGCGAAACACAAAGTATGTAAGGGAGTCCAGATATGGGCAAATTAAATTTGTGCTGGGGGCCCTTTTAAATGTATAAAAAGTGACTATAATACTTTCTTATGTTGAGCCTCTGCAAAGTTAATATTTTCACTTGCTTTCACTTGGAATGTGACTAGAGTAAAGTAATACAGTCACACTTTAGTCAAAAATAAATGGGGAACCTTTTTGATTGGCCAATTAACTTATTAGACTTGCACAGTCCCTTACCAATTTACTCAACAGGCTCGCTGAGTGCAAATATGAGGCTGTGTTTAACAGTAGTCACACTCGCTCAACCTGCACGTGTGTGCATACATGTCTTTTGTGTACCCAGCAGAGAAACTCTTAACCCAGCTGCACTACAGTGTGTCTTATTTTAAAAGGCAGGCACTGACAGTTAGTACTCAAAAAAGCATTTTACAGATGCTTACTGTGAGGTCGTCTCAATTAGTGAGACACATTCACGGCAGAGATTAAAAAATGAGGTGGTAATAAAGTAAAACAATCTTGGAGGGTTTAAGCAGGCTGGAATCCACTCTGTCACAACATAAAAGGAAACAAAGAGAATATTACTTGTAAATGGAATAACAGATTTACTTATTTAGAATCATCAGAACATAACAAAAATCAAGAGATCTGTCAGTCCTGAAAATGCAACGCTTAAGAAGCATCAATAGCCATTTGATGTATGAAAATGGAATAGAGAAAATGCCTGGACACTTGTTCAAGATGTCTGCAAGAATATGCAGACACCACATCTTGGAATGCCCTATATTAAGAAGGCACTGACTTAAGGTGGAGGATATATTAATAGGATAATTTCTTGACATCAAGATTGAGATTTTGTCTATTCTGTGACATTTGATATTCCTGATGATTATAACTTCTTTTCTAAGAAACAGTTGACTTTGCTTTCCCATTTGATGAATGTTGTAATAAATCAGATAAATAGGAAATTGGGATACTAACCCTCCAAGGATATCAAAGTGGATGGATGTCGAGAACGGATTGAGCCATAGGAATCGATAGTAAGTAAGTCCGTTTTTATATAGCGCAGCTACTCACCCTTACGGGTCTCAAGGCGCTGGGGGCCGTCGTGGAAATTAAGTGAGCTATTGCCCAGAGTCACATGGTGCTGAGCTGAGCTGCCGCCGGAGCCGGGGATCGAACCGTGAACCCTGTGCTCCGAAGTCAGCTGCCCTGGCCGCTGCACCACACCTCTCCTCGATGAAGCAAATAACAAATTCTGAACACTAGAAGAACTAGATATTTAAGTATAGAAAATACACCCATTCTGTTAAGGTACAGTGTATGGTTGCGAATATGATAAATTTGAATATCAGCAATGATAATAGAATCGAAAGCCAATCATCTTCAAATGAACAGTTATTGTTTTTATAGTAGTTATTGTTTCTGTACTACTTAAAGGATGAACGATGTCCTGGTGTGGACTAGGTAAATGATTTTTGAATATATTTTGTAAAAGCTGTTGAGCCACATATTTTTCAATGATTTTAGTTATAAAGTGGAGATTTAAATACAGCAGTATACTGTTGTTTATTAAAAGGTGATGTAATTGGGCCTAACTGCATGTTCTCTAGAAAAATACCTTGATAATTGTGTTTGTACTATTACCAGTACACAATATGCAACACCCCTTACATTTTGTAATTGTATGCAGAGCGTATATTTATCTTACTGTGGGCTTTATCTAGTTTTCATTTTATGTGTAACAGCTTTGCCTAGATAATATTAATTCGACATTCTATATAAATCTTAGTTAAGTCTAAGCAGAGGTACAGATTGATCTGAAAAATGTGCCATGCCTGTCATTGGTTTAGATTTGATTTTCAGGGCGATAGGTGCTAATTTATTAGCAACTTCGTCCTCAGTGAGTCATATGATTGTAAAACCGCCTTAACTGCTTGCGTGCTATGGACATGCTGGAGACGTCCATAGCACCAGTGCTCAGGTGCTATGAATGGCTACAGCACATCCAAGCACTTGTGGCTGGAAATCCCTCTGTCATGATCACCAGCCCTACCCACACAAGTGTAGTATCATTTTCATCGAGAGACTTGGGGGAATGCTAGGTGGTAGGAAAATTGGGGCTCCCCACAGATTCCAGATGTTTTCCTTACATAAATGTGAGGGAAATGTGTTTTCTTTAGTGAAAGTTTAAGATTTGCAAAGGATTCTGGGTTAGAAAACCTGGTAGGAGCCACACAAGTTGCCCCACCATGGATTTCCCCATGTTTTGTAGTTTTGAAAAATGTACAGTTTTGCCAGGTTTCCCTAGGTGCCTGCCAAGCTAAGACCCAAAATCCACAGCTACCTGCATTGAGAGAAACGGTCAATAATCAGTGGAAAAAATGTGATGTGTCCATGTTGTGTTTAGGGCCTTTTCCTGTCACAGGCACTAGGCCTACCCACACAAGTGAGAGACCATTTTTTATCAGAAGACATGTAGGAATACAGAATAGTAGAACATTTGTTATTACCAATTGCATTTCTCTGCATTTGTGCCTTTCTTCCAATTGTAAGGCAGTGTGTAAGAAAGAAGACATTTTGATAAATGTCTTTGAATCACATGGTAGTATGGGTACCCTCAAATTCAGAGATGTACAAATAACCACTACTCTTAAACTCTGTATCTGGTTTATATTTCAGAAAAACATAGGTTTCTTTGATACCCATTTTTCATTCTTAATTGTTTAACATATGAATTGACCTATACTGGGTGCACAAAGAAAAACCATAGTAAGGTGCAGTTTAGTTGTTGGCTCTGCGTACCTCAGATATATATCCCCGCAATCAGAAGGGTCTAGCAGATGTAATGGTATATTGCTTTTGAAAATCAGCCATCGTAACAAGAAGTTACAAATGAAAATGTTGTCACAAATGGCAGTTTATTCCTACTCATTTTCAATATTGCTTTTTTGCAACAGTTAGGGGGTGATTATGATGGCGGAAGGCCCGCCACCGCCAGCCGTGCGGTGGCGGGCCCTCCGCCATCGGACAGCAATTTTCCCCTGCCACATTACGATGGCGGGGGGAATCGCTTTCCGACCGCGGCGGTCGCAAAGACCGGCCGCCACTCTTCCGCCACAGGCAATCGTACCGATTGGCTGGCGGGGATTGGTTGTGGGCCCCCCTTGTGTTGGGGGGAGGTGGTTGTGCACTGGGGGGTACCCATGGTACCCCCCTGCATTTCCCTGCACTAGTGGCAGGCACCACGTGGTGCCTGCCACGTAGTGTAGGGAAAGGCACTACCTGCATTTTTACTATTGCGGCGGGTGCTGCAGCCAGCAGCACCCGCCGCAATGGCAAACATGCAAGATGCGACTGCCACAGTGGCGGTCGCATCGTAATTTCACGTGCCGGACTGCCGCCATACAGGCGGGCGGTCCCAATCACCACCTCGATGGCGGGCGGACTCAAGTCCGCCATCGTAATGACCCCCTTAGTGTCTTTGGTAATACCGTGAAGGATCTACACAAATGACTCCTTGCTGAATTTAGAATTTCATCTACTTTTCAGAACTCTATAGCTTTCCCAGATCACCCATTAGTTTCACCCTGGTTTCCATACAAAACTGGAGGCAGGTTGAAAGCACAAAATTAGGAAAAATGGGCTACCTCTTTCAAAAATACCAAAACTGTGGTAAAAAATAGTCTTTGGATTCAGCTCTGCATGTTCCTGAAAGCCAGGAAAATGGCAACTTTAGCACATCAAACCTTTTGTTGATGACATTGCGTGGAGAAAAAAAATAGAAGCTTTTTTGTGGAGCACCTTTTTCCTATTTTTCCCCAAAAACCCAAACATTTGCCATATTTTCGCTATTTTCTCAGTCCCCTCCAGGAGAATCCACAAACCCGGGGTACCTTTGGAATCCCCAGGATGTTGGAAAAAAAGGATGAAAATTTGGCGTGGATGCATTATGTGGAAAAGAATAATGGAGGGCTAAGCGCGAACTATCCCAAATAGCCAGAAAAGGGCTTAGCATTCTAGGATGAAAAGGCTTAGCAGCCAAGGGGTTGATAGTCAACAGCAAAGCATGGAAGGTTATTATTTTCAGCCACATCATAGCCTGTAAAGAAATAGCTTGGTATGAAGCATTTGTGATTTCTGATGTCTAACTTTCCCCACATTGAAGGTTTTTGAATATTTCATTTTTATGGGATCGTTACGTAATCAAACCAGTCAATGTTTTTAAAATGTTTCTGGAGTTTACAAATGAAAATCTTTTTCTGCAATAAGTTGTGACAAGGAACAATGCTGTGGATAAATAAATGCTTAGTATATATTTGTGAATAAACTGATAAATATTCAACTAAATCTGCTTTAATTTTTATTCCCTTTCACGTCAGTGATGTCATCAATGATGTCAATCAAAATATCTTTATTCTGCTTAAAACAGCAGCCACAAAAGTGCACAGAAACAATCAATATCTTAAACAAACATTGAGTAAAAATATACAATAATTTAAAACATCAACTAAAAGCAACATCTTAGTCCAGCTATACAACAGTTAATCAAGTACTTAAAAAACATCCATCATAATTCTACCAACCTATAATGTTTCCATAAATTCAAAGCACTTTGAATTAAATTAATTATACCCAAAGAAATGTTTTCTTAGGTCATTTGTTGTAAAACAATTAGTGCTTGTTTTGCCCTCCTTATCTTAATCCCGTGTAATAATAGCAAATGAGCGTTTCCATGTGGCAATATAGATTTTACAAAAGATGAACAAATGCAAGGTGCTCTGCGCAGTATGACTGTTACAGGGACATTCAATGAGATCTTCAAAACAAGTACCACAGCTAGAGAGTGCAAACAGAAATTGCACCATAGTCTGAAATGTGTTAAGTAAAATCTATGCTGAGGATAAATGATCATCAAAAGATAGGGCTCCTGGCCCCTCCCAGTCATTAAGCCAAAGTGATACTGAATTGATGATTTATTTAATTCCTGTGCTAATTTAGCTTCCTCCATGTTTACTCTGGAAATTTGCTTTAACACAGCCTTACTTGTTGTCATAGCTTGATCCGGCATGCTAAAAACGTTTGGTAACTTCAGCTGATGAAACGCATTGTTTAAATAAGCTATCCAGGGGATATGCAGAGCCTTATCCAGATTTAGGCAATCTTTTAAAAATCGGTTGCTTAAGGCTCAGCTCCTGACTCCACCATACAGACACCCTCAATATCAGCGGACTGATCTTTACTTGATCCGCAACAACAGATAGTCCTAGCTCGGTATGACATATATAAGTAGAACAACCTTTTGGGACTGCCAGCATTCTCCATAAAAATGTATTCTCTACTTTCTGCAGCTGGTCTACTTCATCATATCCCCACAGGCCAGCTCCATATGTAGCAATGATAAACATTTACTCCTGTATAATGTAACCATTTCTTTAATAGGGTTGTGGACAAGTTTTTGTGTGAATCTAAAAATTGCCTTGAGGGAGCTGTTGAATTGCTGAGATCTAATGTTAATCAAGGGGTGCCTAGTAAGTGAGGAGTGAAAAGGGATACCTAGATATGCAAAATTCTTAACCTGCCCCGTTACAGAATCCTCTATTACATGTAAACTTGATTTTGCATTCTTTGGACCACAGATCATAAAAAATGTTTGGTAGGGTTAACTTTAACATCCAAATTATTCATAAAAAGAGTTAGATGATTTAAAAGGCCCTGAAGGTAGTTTGCAGTCTTGGCTTGCAGAAATCCATCATCCACATCAGCAACAAGGTGATCGGGTGCTTACCCACAATGGGTAGGTCCTTTACATGGTTAACTGAATAGTCCAGCAGCCCATTAGTATAGAGCGTGAATAGGAAAGATGCTAATATGCAGCGTTGACGGACCCTTCCGACTGATTTCATTTTCTCTTTGCATTCCCCATTTGGGTCAAAGCGTACCCTCGCTGAGGCATCTCTGTGAAGATCTTTAAGTAAACAAATCAAGGAACTCTCCACCCCCATTTCGTTCAAAGTAGACCAGAGCTTTGAACAATTAACCACATCAAATGCACTGGTCAGGTCCTTAGTTGCCAAATGTATGGCTGTGCCCTTAACTTTAGATTATTTTGCAGTTACTAAATACAGATATAGGGACTGTTCTACAGTCCCTAAACCATGGTGGAAGCCGTATTGGACACCTAACAAAATAGTTTTCTGATCAGCCCATGTCTCAAATCTAGGCCAAAGGACTCTGCCTAGGATCTTAATTGTAGAGTCCAGTACAGATATTGGCCGATAGCAGCTGGGGTGTTTATGTCAACCTTATTGTATATGGGTACAATAGTAGCCTCCAGCCACTTGG
Source organism: Calotriton arnoldi (assembly GCA_963921515.1). Taxonomy (NCBI): domain Eukaryota; kingdom Metazoa; phylum Chordata; class Amphibia; order Caudata; family Salamandridae; genus Calotriton; species Calotriton arnoldi. Next base: position 1,553,227 of record CAWUFW010000567.1, read on the forward strand.
CTGGAAGTGGGCACTTGCTAGCAGGCCTTAGTACATTTGTTATTAAAGGACCCCAAAGATCTGTGTTGTTTTTTAACAAGTTTAACAGGACTCCTTCTGGGCCTGGGGCCTTGCTATTGGGCCTGTCCTTAATAGCCCAAATTACTTTGGCAACTTCAAAAACTGGACTAAAAGTCCCATATCCAGATTCCTGGGCCTCATACTCCTTATCTATTCCCTTGTTACATTCCTGTATGGGCGAATAAAGCTTGATCACATGGTTTAACCATATTTCAGCTAGGATCAAGGTTTCCACCTTCAGGGCATGGGGCTTATGTAAAAAAGGTTGATTAATAACCTTCCAAAAATCTCCACTATCCTTTAATTCACCTACAGTGATAAGCTCCTGCCAAGCTTGGTTTAGATATCACTCTTACTCTGAGCTATCACTTATATTCGGCCCTGCATTCATGAATTTCCACATGAATTTGTGTTTTCTTTTTAGAGCTGCTTGTAGTTTTCTGTGGGCCTTCGAACAAACACTATTAAACCATCTATGTGGCTTCGTATCTCTTGAGACTTTATCCCTAGTCATCAAATTTTGTAAAGATTCACAGAGTACAGTATAAGAGTTAATTATCTCAGTAGGTTCTGCACTATCATCTAAGCAGATCCCACAAGACCTCACACTTGCCTGCATGATACCTTGAAGTAAGTAATTAGGGTCTAGTTTGCCCCATTTAACTATAACACCTTTATTTTTGGAGTAGGATAAATCAGGCTGTTCAGGTCCTATTGCAACTGTATCCGAGCACAAATTCAGTTTAACATAAAGTGGATTATGATCATTGCAACAATTTGCAGTAATATTAAAGTCAAGCATCCAGAGAGAAATCCCCTGGTAAAATAATATATAGTCAATAGTAGGGCAGGAGTCCCCACCCATTAAGGAGGGTATGATCTTATCCACTGCTGTGTACACTTCGGAGGCAAATACAAGATTGTATTTCATCCGCAAACGGTTGAGGGCCTCACCATATCGATGATGGCTAAAATGCATAGTGCCATTTATATCTAGATCCGTCACCCCACAGACTGCAGTTGTTGAATGTGTACACAAGGCTACATTAAAGTCTCCCACCCACATAATATTAACCGCAAACTTGCTGTTCGAAATAAACTTATTCAGTTTGCATTCTAATTCATTTATAATTATTGGGTTACTTCTAGGATTGAAATGATAATATAAATTAATCAATAAAGTACTTTTCCGATCAGAGATTTGGATATTAAACAGCTGAAAATAAGGCAAGGAAGCTATAATCTGCATTTTACTGATTTGGGTAACTATTGATATCAAAATTCACAAACCTCCCTTGGCTCTACCTGGTCATGATCATTCAATGGAGCTGAAAAATGAGCGGTACCTGTCTAAAACAAAAAGGGTTCAACTGCCCAGGTTTCCTGAGAGCAGACAATTACATGGAGCCTAACAATTTTAACCCAATTTAGATTATCTAGTTTGGTGGAAATGCCTGGAATATTCCAGGAGACTTTCTGAATAATATTGCTTCTAGTGGCCTTAAGTCACGTTTAACTATTCTCCGAATCCGGAGATACTTGGGTGTTCATAAAGAGAGAGTTGGAATAGGGGGGCATTTTGACCAGCTTTTAAAGGGGAAAGCGTCGGCTTCACAGAATATAAAGGTCAATCATTCTCATACAGAACATCAAGTAAGGAGAACAAGTTTTTTAGTTTCTATGTTATAAGCCATTGGTGTTGGTTCACTGCCTTTACACTCTAGGGCTTATAAAAAATACTCTAAGGGTAGAGCCTTAATATTGCCAGCTTGTGTGGGAACCTGATTGGATGTGTATAAAATATTTCTGACAACAAAAGCGTTCTTAAAATTCACGAACACAATCACCCCTGCAATTTGAAGGCCTCAGATCCACCCATGCCAGTCTCCTAAATATGTTAATTTCCTTGAAGAGATCAAACCCATTACCTGAATGCCTCTGCAGCAAGTGTACTTCTCTATTCACAGATCTCTCCACCCTTCCTTTTGCATTTGACGTGAAGGTGGCACATTCTTAGGAACTATCACATACAGCATGGATGCTGGTGGTAGTTGCAAAGTGTTACTACAGGGCACTATATCAGTAAGAGGTTTTAAGGATATATCAGAGGTGGGTGTTATGAGTGTATTTTCCTGCCTAAGTCCTGGCTGAGAAGTGGTCTTCCCTGCCTCCCCAGCTGCCGAATTAAGAACTGCATTGCCGCACTACAATTCTGCTTTCCCAAATTGGCGGGTACGGGCCACTGCCTGAGTATTCCCGAATTTTGTTGGCTGCACAACGTTTCTTTCACAGTGTGTATACACATGGTTGCTTCCCCATGTTTTACAAAGCTATCAAGTAATCTTTGCTCCGAATTATTCACTCTGTCTACAACCATATCACTGAAGCATTTAATATTCTGCTCAAGCTTGGACAGCCCTTGATTTAAAAGTTTGCATAGGGCCTGGTACAGACCATTCTAATCCAAACCTGGGGAGATATCAATATTTATTTAAGAGTTTTATATAGCGCTGGCCAGACCCGAGGGTATTCGGAGCGCTTTACAACATACGTGTCAAGGAAATCACACAGTAACGCAGTAGTATCAAGGAAAACACACAGTAACGGGGTAGTATACATAGTGGTTCATGGCGCTTCGGAGGTCTGGGCACGCTGTACCACATTAAGTCAAAGAAGCAGGAAAGAGTCCTCTCTCCCTGGACCACGTCATGCAACAAAGTTGAGTTCTTGGGGCAGTTCTTTAGTAGTGTTATGTGCAGTACGAGTATTGTAATTCTTCTTTTTTTTCACTAGCTGTGGGTTATTGGCGGCAGTACACCGTTCAATGTGATAAATAATGATTCATTTAATACACATGGGTTACTAGCTGGCATTATCTTTGTTGACCAGTGAACTCTTAGGAGGATTAGCATGGACCAAAATATTTCCCTCTGCAGAAAGAAGCATAGATTGACACTGTGCTACTAGTCTTTCCTCCACACGTCCAATCTCGGTGTTAATTGCGTCCATCGCATTGCAGAGATAGTTTGTGATTAAGGATACTGTTTTCACCTTTTGTTCTTTGCCATTCCATAGGATTGGTTGATTTTCTCTTACTCATTTTAGTAAAATGTCACCTTATCACTGCCAGGTGTGCAGTTAACCAGTAAGCATAAAGTTTATGATAGCACCACCAAGAGGGATGGCCCAGCCCAGTCTCTTCCAGGCTCTGACTGCACGCTCTAGACCGGGTCTTTACTCGGGCCATGCCCGGGTGTGCCGCATTCTCGTTTTGCAAAACAGTAGTGCTGTGTGCTCTAAACAGCGATTCTTTCTCCTCCTCCACCCTGGAGCAGCATTGTAGTCTGGGAGTAGTAGACCTCCCACAATGTAACCAGGATAAGTCACTTGAGTCCTCCTGAACGAATAAACTTTTTTTTGTAAATTTCTTTATTGATATTTATATCACAGGACCTACAATATTCACTTACACATATAATCCAGTAATACCTTAGCACCAAATCCATTACATACTCTGTTTAAAAACCCAACCAAATAAACACAATCATTAAAACAATTGCCAGTTTGCTACGGACATCTTACATCGTCATTTTGGGGTCTCCAGGGATCGCAGCTGCTACACCAGGATTGGCCTTTGCGACACCTGGCACTCTCCTTGCTATCCCTGGCGTCAAAAGTGGCAAAATCAGTGTCAAGGACACAGGGGCCGCTCAGCATACCTTATTTTCTGCCCATTTTTTATTATACTATTAGTGTAATAAAGAATGTCGCAAACGTAGCGGTAACGGGACCTTTGGTGGCAGCTGTTGTCAGTAAAAATGGTTTTAAATGTATGTTATGTGTATGCTTGCAGTTGAGAGGATGTTTATGTGACAGAGAGCACATGTATATGTGTGCATGTGTGTCTGTATGTACAAGCATGTGTCTGTGAGTGAAAGTGAGTGAGAGTTAGTGATAGGTAGTGAGTGAGAGTATGTGAGATTGTGGCCCAGATATACTATTCCTTGAAGCTTGTCCCTTCCTGTAGACAACTATTCTTTAATTTCCCACTTTGTTTGTGTGCTGTACAATGCAGCACACTGGCAAAGTTGGAAAACCAAGGAGAAATGTAAAGGTTTCTCAGCATTACACCTGCCTTGAGGAGACGTAAGATTTTGGAGCAAATTCCTGTTTAGTAATGTTTGTAAATAGAGATTTGCACCAAAACCCATGGGTGAATACATGGGAGCACCCATGCACCACCCATGGAACGCTCATTGACACAAACAAATGCCAAGCTGCGTATAGCAAAACTTTGCTTTACTTTGGGATATTATTCAATGCAAATCTTTATTTATGTTGGATAGTAACACCTTGTAAGCAATATTCAGGAGCTGGCATACCTGCAGCAATTATTAGCATGACAGACACCTATAACAAAATACTTGCACTAGCACACTGGGGGGTAATTCATGGCATAAAGGGCACCAATTGTAAAATACTGGTACTGGCATACTATAGGGAATTCTTGACATATAGGGCACCCTTGAAAAAATACTGGCATAGTAGAGGAAATTCTTGTCATGTGGATACCAGTGACAAAATGCTGGTACTCGTAGAATTGAGGTAATCCATGGCATAAAGGTGGACCATCTGGCATGTGGAAGGTTGGCAACCATGACTGGTCCTAACATACTGAAGTCACTTTTGACATAAGGGCCACCTATGGTATATGGGCGGCATAAATTGCAAAATTCGGGCACCAGCATATTTTAGGCCTGTTTTGTTAAAAAGGGGCATCCATAGAATATGGTGGCTCTGGCAAAATGGAGGCAATTAGTTACATATGGAGGCACCCATGACACATTTTGAAAACAAAATGTCCTAAACTCCTGGGAATGTCATGTTTCATTGCCTTGGCACACCATAAAAGGATTAGAAGCTTTAATGAGAGCCCCTTCAGTGCCTAATGGCATTTAAGCAAATTTATGTGACAGTTGTGCTTTAAAATTTACAATTTCACCCCATTCTTTTCAAATTTTTCACAGGGGAAGAAACTTTGCCAGAAGAGATCTGGCTTATTAGCTTTGCTCACTCACTACAATTCAGGGCAAGTATTATGCCCCAGAACTTTCAAAAATGAAGTCAGCACCATAATATAGGTGGTATCTAAATAGACATTTGTCTGTGTTATGCTGTTATACTTATCATGTAGTTATAATGGAACTTCAGCGATGTCAACTGTAGTGAAGTTAGGGTCATGTAACATGCATTTCTGGAAAAAATTAAGGTTAAGGGTCATATGATGTCACTTTCTATGAAGTCATTAAGGTCAAAGGGTATGTGATGTCGCTTCCGCTATCCCTGGCATTTTCGTGCATTGACACCTGTGATTCACTGTATTGGGCATGGTGATCGCAAAGATAATGAGTGTTCAGATATTGTTGTAAAGGGGGAAGAGGTGCGGGTTCAAGTAATGATGACACTGGAAACTGAGGTTTTCCCAACTTGCTCCATCTTTCTACATGCCATTAAAGGTAAATAGGGTACACAGGGCATACCTCAGTGGGTGTCAGTGCTTTTCCACTTTTATACGGAGGTCGCTCATCATTCTTCGTTTTCAAAGAAAGTAGATACTCATTCTATACCATTGGGGTTATTTTTAGCACAACTTTATTGCATTTTATCATATACAAAGCAAACACAAGGAGATGATGGACGGAGCGCTGAAACTTTTCAGACACTCACCCCCAGTCACAGATCTGGGTTGAATCCATCATCGTTCTTTCGCTCACTTTGCCACCCCAGTTCAGACACAGCTATATGCAAATCAGTCTTGACCCTGTGCCTCATGGGAACAGTCCAGCCCGAACTGCCAAGCCAGGTCTTCCCTGGAACGTAAAAAAGCATCCTGGGACCTGTTTCGGGGTAACACCCCTCATCAACCAGGCTAGCTTGAATCCAGTGGCAAAGTGAGCAAGGGACCCACGTCTGGGCATACCCTGCCAACCTAGGGCAAACAAAGCAAACACAAGGAGATGGACGGAGCGCTGAAACTTTTCAGACACTCACCCCCAGTCACAGGTCTGGGTTGAATCCATCATCGTTCTTTAGCTCAATTTGCCACCCCAGTTCAGACACAGCTATATGCAAATCAGTCTTGACTCTGTGCCTCATGGGAACAGTCCAGCCCGAACTGCAAAGCCAGGTCTTCCGTGGACCGGAAACAAGCAGCCATGGAAGCAAAAGCATGGATTATCAGTAATTACAACACAGGTATCAAAAATGTTAAGGAAAACAAAACTGCCATACACTAGGTCCATTGGAATGCAAGTAGAATAATCATCAATCATAAGCAATCAACCTCATCCCACCCCACCCCACAACTTGAATTTGGCATGGCGTTCATATATATACATACAACGTACATCTCGGCAGAGACCTCCATGTGAGGACATGGCCAGTGGGACAATGAGCCCACAGAAAACTAGCATTGATAACAGAAGATGTCATGAGCAAAAAGCAAAGCCATTAGACCAATGTAGGAGAGTAGGATCTGCCTCTTATGTTGCCCCCACTTTTTTTTCTGATGTTTACACTGGTTTCTGGCTATAGTCAGGCTGGGACCCTGCTAATCAGGACCCCAGCCTCTCTGTTCTCTCTAAACGATTTGGAGTGCACTCTAGGTGCACTAGTGATTGGATACTGTGGCACCTTATGAGTCCCTAGTATATGGCAGGGCATAGGTACTTCACAGGCCTACCAGGGGCTGCAGCATGTATTATGCCACCCCTGGGAAGCAGACTAAATCTGACACCACAGGCCTGCTACTGCAGCCTGAGTGAGGAAGTGCTAGCACCCCTCACTGAGATATAGGTTCCCTATATCTCTCCTACACACACATATAACCCTATCAGTCACCCCTAAGGCAGGCCCTATCAATCCTGAGGGCAGGGTGCTTGGCTTCTATGTGAGGGGGTGCCTCTGCCTGAGCAGGGCCCCTCTGCAGCTCTCAGAGTCCATTCTCTGGTGCTGTTTGTGGATGCGGTTAAACCATATACTTTTAAGTGCATTATATCCTCGCGGTAAAATGCTAACTTTGGAATGGCTGCATCGAAACATGTCGTGTTTGGTGTCAAACACCTTGGAATACTACCCCCCGCCAGTCCTGGCGGCGGGAGTAGCATTCCACCCTTCTAGAGGGATAGACATGTACCTACTGTGGAAACGCGGTAGAATCCTGCAGAGCCCTGGCATCACAAAATGGATGCCACCAGTCACAGACACTGGGCTGCCCTCCTGCTGATGACCAACACTCGCAGTGGAGGAAGCCCAACAATAGATATCCTGTCCCAAGGGGGTGTGACCACCTCCCAGACAGGGTTTAGTGTATTGGGGCTGGGTGGGTGCACTCTTAGAGTGCTTTGAAGTCCTGCACTGGGGGAGCAGAAGGCTCCTCTGTGCATATGCCAGTTCAAACCGGCTCAGGGGCTACCTGTCCCTGCTCTGGCGCGAAACTGGACAAAGGGAAGTGGGTGTAGCCACCCACTCCCTGACCCTCCCATAGGTAGGGTCATAGAGCTAGTCCCTCCCTTTCTTTTAGTATAAGAGGGGAACCTGTGCATTGCACCCTAGATTTCCCTGGACGACGCTCTGAAGAAGAATCCCGGACCTTCGACGTTCCACTACCTTTGGAAGACTGAAGAATCTCCCTTGGAGTCAAGGAGTGACTCCCCTGCTTGGCAGGCACCAAAAACTACAAACGACAGTCGCAAACTATGCCGCTCCTGCCGGAGTCCGAAGTCCCTGCAGCCCAAGAAGTGGATTTTCTGACTTCTCAAAGGCCATCGTGAGTCCCCAGCGAAGCTGAGGCCAGTGGACCGCAAGAGTAACGAGGAACTGCGACCCCTGGGTACCGTGCACTATTGTCGGATGCAACCCCTTCACAACGTTCCACGAACTTGTGCTTTGGACCACGTGTGGTCCCAGCCTCCAGCAGGAATCCCTCCTAAGATCAGAGGCCTACCACGTCCCGAGTGACCGTGGGCCCCTGTGAGTGAATCCTCCCGAGGCGTCTTCGCGATCCCTTGCCAGCCGGCTTGTGGGTCCCCAGAAGACTTTCTAAAGAAACCAAAGGGCTCCCCTGGTTGCTCCAGGCCTGCCCTGACTTACCCTCGCTGGGTGAGTCCCACAGACCTTGCTGGTCTGTGCTATTGCCTCTTCACACTTTCCCCGAGACTTGCTGTTACCAAGGCTTGTTGGCTCCGATCGAGTCGCCGACACCGCAGTAAGCTGCAGACATCGTGGGACACGCCGAATCCAGCTCCTGGTCATCGTCGACGCCCCCTGGACCTCGTGGCTGAAGAGTCAAGGCAACTGCAAACGACCTGAATCTTGCGACGACGGTGGGCATCCATCTTCCTTGCCCCGAGTCACTGCCAAGTGACTTTGAACACTGTCCCCTCTGCTTTCAGGTCTTCCATCTTCTGAATCCAGGCTTGGATTCCTCCGGACACTTCTCCTGTCGCCGCAAGCAGCAAGTCTTCACTGGCTCCCATTGAAAACGATGCCGCGACCCGACACCAAAGAACACCTATGCACCCGGCTCCCCTGGGTGAGGTAACTTCAGCACTACGGTGCTCCTGTGGGTGTGGGCCCTAGAACTACTTACCCTGTAAGTGACTTGCTTGTAGCTTCCCTAGAAGAGTCCTAAAACTCTAGCTTTCTAAGTGCGACAATTGCGCTGACTCGTACAGGGTTCTCGTCTGTGTTAGACACACCGCGTCCATCTCCTTTGTAACACTATCTAGAACTGTATCCTTCGACTCGTACTGAGTCCGATCGGTGTTCGCCTCGAACACACAAAGGGCCTGTAACACTGAGATCTCCATTGCACTGACTCGCACAAGGTTCGCGTCTGTGTTAGACACAGCGCGTCCATCTCCCTTGCAACTCTATCTGTAACCGCGTCCTTCGACTCGTACAAGGACCGATCGGTGTGTTCGCCTCGAACACGCAAGGGACCTTTAACATTGAAATCTCAATCGCGTCTGAGCGCATAGACTCGCACAGGACTCGCACCGGTGCCAGGTCACCGCGTCCGTCCCCTGTGGGTCTCCTACAACTACCTGGGGTGGTTCTTGGGAGGCCCCTCGATTCTAGAAGCCCTAGACCTAGGTCTAGCAAACTAAGATTGTGATATTCGATTGTGCTAAACTTATTCTGATAATATTTGACTTGTACATATGTTCCTGACTTCTAATCTCATAAAGAGATTAGTAGAGAGTGTTTATTAATAAATACATATATATTTGATATATATACCTGTGTGGTGTCTTTTCATTTGGTGATTCAAGAGATTGTGTGGTAAAACAAGCTGCTTTACATTCCTTCAAGACTTAGCCTGAAGGCTGCTCTCCACAGCTACCACTAGGATAGCTTTCTATAAAGGTTGTCTTAAACCTATCTACCATAAGAGTCGAATTGTTCTGGTGCAAGGTGTCCACTTTAATTAGTGAACAGCATATACCAGGCCAACTTCTCACAACCAATTACGGAACCGTAACAGGGAAGCATGGGGATATGACATCTTAGAGTATAGCACTAGCACTATACAACGGAGGACAGAGCATACAATAGATAAAGCACACATCAAGTAAAATTAGTCTACTGCAGTTTCCTGAGCCTTGAAAGATTTAGGCAGAGTACCCCACTCCATGGTATTGGGCGCATCCATAAACCCTGGTACTCCTCCCTATGCAAGGCCCTGCTTTCAGCTGTTCCTCATCTCAATACCTCCTCCCATCACTAGGAGACAAGGGGTGCCGCCGGGGACTTCCAGTATCCCATTAGTAGGTGGTTTACCAGTAAAAGTGCTAAATCTGCAAAATGTGCCATCACTCTAGAGCCCTTAGGCCTGGGATATAATCCCAGAACACAGTGGTCCAACTCAGTCAACTCTGACTAAGCGATTTTGATATCCGACCAGTAAGAGGATAACGAGGGACAGATGCATAACATAAAGAAAAGATCTGTACCCGGAGTACGGGGGTAGGCAGAGGACACAGTGGGGCAAATATAGTGGAGTCTGTGTGGCTTAAGCTAGGCATGATGTAAGATAGAAAACTGTGTGAATTTAAAGCGGGATCTGTGAGAAATTTTACTAGGGTATTTGAGGAGGAAGGCCCATTCCTTATCATGGAGACCTAGTGTGAGGTCCTCCTTCCACTTGGTCTGCAGGGCTAAGGAAACCATCAAGTGTGTACGCAGACCACTGTACGCCCAGTGAATCAGGTGGATGCTGTGACCCATAACATGCATTGTCTGTAAAAAAGTCATGAGTAACTGGTTCAGAACCACACATTGACGGTCATCAGGAATAATACTAGCGTGTGTTAAGAAGAGTGTTTCCGGCATACCATGAGTATGAACGAAATAGGATGAGTCATAAGGATGCCACCTTCGAAAAGCGTACCAATCGTTGTCACTCCACACTGCTCCCAGGGACGCAACCTCCTCGCCGTCAGTGTACCCGAAGACATAGGGAGACCACAGAAAGGAATATTTGGAGCATTATGTGCACTTGGGGCAGTATATCGTAGGGCCACTTTCCAGTATGCAATAGCTATACGCAGTAGGAGAGGACAAGTCGAGGTAAAACTGGAGCCAGGGCAGATCAAACTGTGTAGTTTTCCCTGGTTGGTCATAGTGTTCATATACCCAATCTCAGTCAAATTATGGCCTGCCAGCCAATAGGATAGCCATTTCAGTTGCCCTACCAGGCAGTAGGCTTTCAAATCCCAGAGCAACCATCCCACCCTGATTGGGGGACCGCTGCATCTTGGTCAAACTAACCCTGCGCCATTCGATACCCCATGCCAAACTAATCAATAGTGTATTCAACAACTTGAAAACCTGGGCCAGTAAAGCACCGAAAATTTACAAAGTGGTATAAGAGTTGGGGCAACATAACCATCTTAGTGAGGGTCAGGCGATCTGCCACTGACAACGGTAAAGTAACCCAAAATCCAATTTGAGATTTTAGAGATGCAATCGTTTTTAAGAGATTCATATCCAGCAAATTTTGCACTTCACTGTATATTTGTATGCCCAAATAAAAGAATGTCTGGGGTGCAACATGAATAGCGACATGCCCGAAAGGCAGTGTAGGTCCAGCAAAAGTGTCTGCAAAAGAGAAGGCATAGGATTTATCAAAGTTTAGGCGGAGCCCAGAAGAGTCTCCAAACATGGAAAGCAGCCGAAGTACCGCAACCAGATCCACACAGAGATGCTTTACATACAATACCATATCATCAGCATACAACGATATGGATCCCTGAAGAATCCCCCACTCCTGTGCATCTTGCCGAATCTGCTGAGCCAGAGGTTCCAGCCCCAGAACAAAAGCAACGGGGAAAGCGGACACCCCTGTCTAGTGCCACGGCACACTGGATATGAAGAGGAGGTATGCGGCCCCGTCTGTGCCCATGCAGTAGGACAGGTGTACAGTAATTGAACCCAAAGCAGGTAGGTGGGGTGAATACCAAATCGTGTTAGGGCAGTAAACATGAAGTCCCAACCCCGTGTATCGATGGCCTGCCGGAGATCTAATGAGAGGGAACCGGCCATCAGGTATTGGCCACGGGCTACGTCCATGATCTGGTAAAAGTGGCATGTATTGAGTGAAGTGTTACGGCGGAACAAGGGAGCAGGGCAAGCAGTCGGCACGCCAGTACCTTGCTCAGGATTTTATATTCAGTGTTAAGCAGTGACAGGGGCCTGTAAGAGGACATTTCGTCTGGGGGCTTTCCTGTCTGCCTACCTAGTGCTGGGGATAACATTACTTCTTCCATGGAGGTCTTATAAAGCCGCTCCAATTGCGACACCAGGCGCTTAGCAAAGGTGGGATAAAGTTCAATAGGAATGCCATCACACCTTGGAGTCATATTATGGGGAATATCATTGATGGCACCCCGAATCTCACCGGGAGTGAAGGGAGTGCCCAGAACCTTCCTATCTAGACATTTTAATTGCTCTAAAAATGAGTGTAGAGCTGTTGAATCAGCTGGGGGGGGGGGGTGGGTGTAAAAGCCACAAAATGCTACATTAATATCTATTTGGGTAGTCACAAGGTTGTGTTTAACATGAGTATGGGGAGGATAGGCGTGGGTGAGATGTTGGTCGAATCATGCACGCCAATAATGCACTGGATTTCTCAGCCTCAGTGTGAGTCCTTTGTGTATAGGCCCTGTAATCAATAATGTGCATGCGCCAAGGAGCTCAGCGTAATTAATTATGGCTTCCTGCAACTGCAGTGTATATTCTTCATTCTCCTCTGCCGCCTTTTCTAATGGACCTAGACTGTTCTCGACACGAGTGAGGTCACGAAGGACCATTGTGCGGGCCCCCACCACCGCATTAATGGACATCCCCACACCACAACCTCAAAGGCCTCCCATTCCACCAACGGTGATGAGGCAGTATTAGTGTTCTCAGCAAAGTAGGTATTGATCGTGTTGGCCATGGTATCTCGAAACAGTGCATCCTCCAAAAGCTGGGGTTGCAATCGCCAAGTAGGGATAGGATCCGGCACCTGACCCCCACAGCAAAGTGAGTTCCAGAGGATTATAATCCGATAGTGTCTTACCTAGGTATGTTGCATGAGTGACATTTGCCTGGAGAGAAGTGGTACACAGGACTCTATCTAGGCGTGCATGGAATCAGTGTGGGGGCAAGTAAAATGAATATTGATGCATGCCATTATTACTACTGTGGCAAACATCAGATAGGGTCCACCCCTGTACCCATTGCTGCAAAGCCCCGGTCTGCCAGACCGAACCCACACCAGGTAGAGGAAGTTGGGAGCGGTCTAAATTAATATCTAAAACTGCATTAAAGGTCCCCCCTATCATCCAGGGACAGTGCACCCAATCTTTAAGGACTGTAGATAAGTGTGCCAAAAAACATCTTGCTGTGTATAGGCGCATAAACACTACCCAAGGTACCCCTAATGAGAACATAGCGGCCATGTACATCAATTCTGGTGTCTAAAGCTGCAAAGGGGACCCCTGCATGCAACCAGATCACCGCACCCCGTGCAAAGGCAGAATAAGAGGTATGAAACAGCTGACCTCTCCATTTTTTGTGCAATTTAAGAGCTTTCTAGGTGGTAAGATGAGTCTCATGCAAACAAACTATCTTTGCCTTACAACGGTGCAGTTGTGCTAATATTCTGTACCTCTTCCTCACTGACCCTATGCCCCGGACGTTCCAAGTGATCATGTTATAATTACTATCAGTGGCCAGCATTTAATCCTACAATTGAACAAAGAGATCCACCCTCCACTCAGCACACATGAATACCAAGGACACGAACAGCCTGTGACGATGACCTGTAACCTACAACAAACCCCCAATACAAGATCCAGCAAAGAACACTTGTTCAACCAAAACTGTAAGAAATACATGAAACCAGAACAACAAAGAGTGCAGCTTCCATATCATTGACTTAGCATCATCAGGAATGTGTCACTTAGTTTCTCCCCATTTTTGCAGCTCTCTTAAAAACAACTTGAATGAAAGTGTATGCAAGGACTTCCGTGCCATAGCTATTTGTGGTTTGCCACTAATAATGCCAAGACAATAAAACTGGTTTCCAACGTTGCCTTTTTGGGGTTTGTATCTCAGTCCTAAAATGCAATTTTCGAGTGTCAAAAGCACAGTTATTCCTGTGAGCCCTGATAACGTGTCATTGATCTCTTACCAGCACCCACTAAGAGCAGTCAAGCCTTAAAACATGTGCAATATATTCCTTGAAGTTTGGAAACATAATGCACATTTATCGATGGTTTGCGGATTAATCCTGTGTAATCTGTGAGAAGTGAGAGATATTTTATTAAATTAATTTAAACCTAACATTTCTAGAGACTTTTGTGGGAAATTTGAGAATCATTATCCGTAAATTGTCAATACATATCGATCTCCTATCTATCCCACAGCGTGCCAGGGTTAGTTTTAGTCTGATCTGCTACAGCGTGGTATGTTTTTGTGCTGGCTTTCCAATCTCTACCATGCACCAACACTATTTGCATTACTTGTGTGTAGGGCTCCATGGCACCAAATTACCAAAAGGTTTTAATAGCATGAGAAGCGGCACCATAGGTCAGAAACTAACCTACCGGCAAGCCATAAATCTGACACAGTTCAAAGATAAAGAGTGTGCTCAGCAAAGAAGTCCCCAGGGTTAGTTATTCCAGTTTTAGCTCACGTTTCTGAGTTAGTCGGTAAAATAATTTTCTTAAATTTCAGGGTGAACCGCAAAGCGACTTAGGGGCATACGCCACAGTTGAATAGACATTTTCTCCAGCATTACTTTGCAACTAACAAGAGTCACAACTGACTCTGCTTCACAGCACCACAAATCAACACCTCTAATAGCAGCTGCCTTCCTTTGTTTGCTCCACCTTTGTATTTAGGGTCTTCTGCTTGCAGGTCTGCATTCCATCTGGCCACTCATTGCAACTGCTGAACTATGCAGTAGTTCTCATAATCTGAGGCACGGAAACCACCCTCAGAAAACAGGCAATTGTAACTTCTGCAGTGCTATTGTGCACCTGCCACCACCCAAACCAGTTCAACCAATAGAGTGTTCAAAATAGTAAATTTGTGTTTGGGCACTACTACTGGTACTATGGAGAAAAATATAATAAACAAGGCATTAGCATTATCTTTGCGAGTGCTATTCTGCCCATAGTGGACAGCAGCAACTTCTTAGAGAACAGAAACTTTAGCTTAATAGACTTGCCTAGATTCCCCTCCTAGTACGCGCATTCTTCATGAAAGACTTGAATTCCTAGATATTTTGTGGACATTGTTGTGAAAGTGCAGGCAGCTGCTCCAATTCCACCCCACCACGAAGTGGGAACAAACAGGACTCATCTCTGTTAAGGTTAAGTCCTGACATCATGTTAAAACAGTCTAGTTGTCCGAGAAGAGTGTGCCGGTCCTCCTTTTATTTTTTAAGATACAGTAAAACATTGTCCGCTTAAAAGGAGATGATGTGTGTGGCTGAACCGTGACATACATCTTGCTATTTCTTCACTCTTAATAATAACCGCTAATGGCTCATCGGCCAGCGTAAATAGCAGGGGTGAAAGCTGGCACCCCTAACTTGCCCCTTTGAATACCTTCAATGTCACCAAAATGAATCTACTGTTGCAAATTTGTGCCATTGATGAATTATAAAGTAGCTTTATCCAAAAGTGGATTTCGTCTACAAAGTCCATATACCCAATCACGAAATAAGTATTTGCATCCTGGGTGTCAAAACCTTTGTTAATAACTATGAAGGCTACAGCTGGTTGTGACTTGCTCAAGAACTTGTTCTTTAGTAAATGGTCTGATCTTCTGATGTTTGGTGGGATATTTCTACGAGGCACAAAGCCTGATTGGTCCTGATCTACCAGACCCGGGAGCACTTTAGATATTCTTGCTGCTAAGACCTTTGTCCAAATTTTGTAATGGATGTTTACCATAGATAGTGGCCTGTATGAGCTCATTTCCAATGGGTTCTTATTCGGCTTCTGAAGCATCACTATCAAGGCTTCTTCCATAGATTGAAGTAGAATTCCCCTCTCTCTGTCTGCCTGATATAGGTTCAGTAATCTCTGTGCTAACGGGCCATTGTATGTGGAGTAAAACTCCACTGGCAACCCATTGCTATCAGCTTTTGGCTCTAGACAATTGTTTTATAGTCTTTGTAATTTCTTTCAGGCCCAGTGTCTAGTTGGGCTCTAAGATCCTCATCTAAATGGGTTGGATGGGCTCCTTGCACATAATCTATAGTCTGTTCACTCATTGCACCTTCTGTCTCTGTGTATACAGACCTGTAAAATTCCATAAAGGCCGCGTTAATGTCAAACTGTGTGTTCACAGTAACTCCATTCATTTTGCGGACAGCTATTATTTGGGTATGAAGCACATCACTCTGTACTAGCCAAATTAACATCCATCCAGCCTTGTTGGCCTCATCATGGTTCCAAGCAATATATTCAATTATGTCTGCCAAGCCTAT
The DNA here is from genome assembly GCA_963921515.1 of Calotriton arnoldi. NCBI lineage: Eukaryota > Metazoa > Chordata > Amphibia > Caudata > Salamandridae > Calotriton > Calotriton arnoldi. The sequence goes on from CAWUFW010000567.1 coordinate 1,569,338, forward strand.
CCATTTGTTACCTATTGTACCTTCTTGCTTGTGACAACTGCATATGGCTATCTAAGGAGGAAACTGCCTCTAGTTCAAAGTGTTTGAATTTGTCTTCCAGGTTAGAGAGTTATGTCTCTAAAGTAGTGTTAATTATGTATGTCAGTCCTCTCCATACTCTTCTCAGAGTACCTTTAAATGCCATCCAAACCACAAGGGGTTTGTCAACTGTGCCTTTCTTCTCTGAAAGGTACTGTTCTATTGCAGTTTTAAGTGTTTTTCTACAGGGGGCATCATCTAGTGCCACTGGTTGGAGACACCATTTCGGTATGGCAGATATGTAGTGCCCTCTTGTATTGTAAGATTTGAGTGAAGGATTGCTGCTGCCCACACTCTCTGAGCCACCGGCCTCAGATTCACTACCTGTACTGGTTCTTTGTGTCAATTCATTCTCAAATCTCCATCGGCTCACTCCTAGTAAAACATCATCTCTCACTGGGGCTATTTGTTCTCTTGAGGGATTGGAAATTTTAACCCACTTACCCCCCAATCTGGATATCCATTAATTTGTCTCTCTGTGGGCCAAGACTTTCCAGAAATTTACCATGGGCGATGGCCTACTTTTTAGGTCGAGCCTAGCGCATCGCGCATGCGCTGCTCTAGGAAAACGACCTCTTGGAATCAATCTGTACTTTTCACACGCTCGTGCGTGTGTTTTTTTTTGGTGCTTTGTTTCTATTGGTCTTTGCGTGCGAAGGCAGCACGCAATTGGGCAAAGGCGGGTGCATGTCCCACCTATGCCAGGAATTGTAGCCGCCCACGGCCTACGGCTTGCGGTTACGCGCAGCGGCGTGCAGTGTGCCATCTGTTTTTCGCATGCAGCAGCGGGCACAAGCGCGCGTGCACCACTACCGGGCTTGTTTTTCATCTCCACGGCTCTTGCCAGCGCAGGAGCGGGTTTGTGCTCTTCACCCTCCTAGCTGCGTCTCTCACCCCGGATCGAATAGTTGTGAGCTGTGGGCATCCGAGCCCGGTGGCCTGTGGTGGTCTTGGACGACGTTCTTCTGAGAGCCTGTGTCTGAATCTTGATGGTGGTAACAGCTCTTGTGATGTGTCCACACAGTGACAAATGCTGGGCTTGTAACAGTGATCACAGCCTGTGCCTAAGAGGGAACAGTGTTTCTCTTGCAGCTGCGTTCCTGAGTGTGATGATCTTTGGAAAGCACTCAGTTTGCATTTTTGTAGCTGCCGCTTGCTACATGTTGGAATGAGTGTTCCAGGAGTGAGGGTGCGAGCTGTGAGGGCCCCTCGGTGTCTGCTAGCCTCAGGGCCGGATGAAGATCCCTCCTTCCACTGCCAGCACCCCCTTCCGGTGGCAGACGTGCGGCATGTAAACAAAACATTAAGACAGGGAAAAACACGATAAATGTAAACCCTCACTACAGGCCCCTCCAGGGAGCCAGAGGTGGGGGCGGTTTACGCCCCGAGCTGCCACTTTCCTGGATTTTGGGGTAGCCCCCACTCTCCCATTTATAATAACATATCCCCACTGCCACCTCTGTGGACTCCTCCAGTGTCCCTTGAGGTCTTGCTATAGTGGGTGACTTGTCACCCACAGACCGCATTGAGGTGTGCGTGGTGTTTCCTCAGACCCCACTGAAGATGTATGTGGCCAGGGTTGGCATGTCCACATTAGAGCGCCATATGTCTGCTCATCAGCCCGTGTCCAGGTGTGTGCCAACCAATAGTGCCTTGCGAGGCTGGTGTACTAATTGGCGCTTGCCACACACAGACCTTCCAGGCCCTGGTGTCTTGGACATGGTGCCCACGGTTATAGTCACCCCTCATATAACGCATGCCACATACCGAGCTGGGTCTTGTTGCTGATACAATATTACTGCAGCCATTCATTTGTTGACTTCGGAAGGGTGAAAGAGTGAGTTGGCCCTGCAACACGGCTGGGCTCTGCTGTGGAAGACGGTGTTTGCATTTATATGTGCACATTTCACCCCACACCATAGAAGTGCAAATGCACTGCTGCAGTGTAAACGGCTGCACAATCGTATGCTATATGCAGCCGCCGTGTTTTCGAACCCCGGGCCGCTCTTTGCGCTCTATGGCCTCAGGCGCGCTGTAATCACGCAGCGCTTCACAAGCCGAGCTGTAGTGAACTCCCCATGATAGGAATGCGCTGCTCGTAGCTTCCGTAAGGGCGGCACCTGGCAGAGTATAGCGCCTCGGGTTACAACTCTTTGCCGCCCTCATGCTGATAGTGTCTTAATAACCCCCTCCCCCCGTCAGCGTGTGCTCACTGCTGCCTTGTCCCTATCTGTGGTGTCTCACTGCAGTGAAAGAGCTGCGTGGAACACCTGTAGGGTCATTCTCAGTAGTGCCTCGAACACAGACTTCCTTCCGGAGTTCAAGGCGCTAAGCTGGTAATTAGAAACGTAGAAATGAAAGCGGAGAGGGGCGGCCAGGCTCACACTCCTTCCTGCTCTTTACTCGGATACCTACTTGGTCTCCAGCTCGCTTCCACTGTTCTCTTCAACACTGACCCCCCCTGCTACTCCTGGGATGTGCATGCATTGACTGTCCACCCCTGGGACAGAATGTTCTAGAATCTTACCCCTCAGCTTACCTACCTTCTGTGCAGGCACGAGGGGAGCTTGTCAGTTGGCAATCCCTGGTTTCTTCGCTCCTTTAACCACTCGCCCCTTCTTTAGGTAATTTGCTTGGAATGGAAGCTGTTGGCACCAACCCTAACTCCTTCAAGCTCTTGCGGGTGCCTAGAGTCACAGTAAGTGCTTTCCCTCACACCGGGCTGCACTTTATAGTAGTGACTGTCGAGCTCAGTCAGGCAGGTAGAGATGGCCAGGTAGAGGTATTCACAGCAAAGATTGCAGATTGGAGATTACACGTCGTGCAAGAACACACACAACAGGAGGCTGGTACACATGGATTGAAAGGAAAGCCTCAGCAGGGCGCGCCAAGTAAACATACAAGACAAGCATTGGCATAGCCAATAAGTTTCGCTTTTGGGACCTTATAAGTATTTAGTTATGCAGCACAATATCCTTGGTGCAACAACATCAACTGTTGCATGGCTAAACACTTATAAGGTCCCAAAGGCGAGACCTATTGGCTATGCCAATGCTTGTTTGTAGAGGCTGCTGTCAATTAAACATCCACTGCTCATAAAACCAACGGTGTGTTTTCTAGGCAGGATTGTTAGGGGATTAAATTGACCAGCCGAACTTCATAACACTTGGTGAGCACATCTGCCAAAGCCATCAGATGTGATTTGCTTACAAGAAACACATCGATAAAGTCAGTCGGCTCATGGCATATAGAGTAAACCCAAATTAATGTTATGCGTCTGCCAAACAAAAGATGTACAGAGTAGTCGTTGCAATACACAGGGAGCTAGATTTCAAGGTAGGTGAAGTGATAAAAGACAATAAAGTGCAGGGATGTAGCTTTGGAGGGGTGTTTGGGGTGTGACACCCTCCAAATAAATACAGTCTTAGCTTGGTAGTTAGGTCTTGGGATGCTGAGTCGGGTCTGCTATCTCTGTGTCGTTTTTTCTGACTGTGAGACAAGAATGAAAGATAAAACAATGACTTTTGATGTTAACGGGAGAGAGGGAGACAGAGAATTTTAATATGTGAAACCATATAACCTGGAATCAATCCTGGATTCCCTGATGGTCCAAATTGTGTAGTCCTAAGCAAATATATTATTTCACAGAGCCTCCTTTTTATTTTTGTTATGACATATGGGCACACTTTTAAATATATGACTTCAAGATATGCACTGCACAAGCTTCTCTTATAATTGATTTAGTAGAGTGTAATGTTGCTTCATCTATAACATGAATCTAGGCCACATTTAATGGCTACATGACTTCTGACTTACTTCTTAGTTCTCTAATGGCATTGTTGTTGGCGGGCGAGCCTTGAACTTTTCTAAAAACCATCACTTTTAATAAATGTCTGACTATGCAGTGATCTAATCTGATGTGCTAAGGTGAAACACTTCTGCATGTTAAAGAAATCTTCTTTTTTACATTTTGAAGAGATTGTACCATATTTTTACAATACGTTTGTTGCACAATATACATGCTGAACATTTTCATGGCTCGGCTCATGCACTGACTCTTAGAGCACAGCTCGACCCATGGCCCGGCTCTGATGCAGCTTGCCCTATTAATTTCCCTGCGCTCCCTCCTCTATTGGTGACTCAGGCTTAGTACATGGGGCATTCAGTCTCTTGATAAAATAATTTCTTAAAGACGAGGACTAGAAACATGGAGCTCTGCCCGGATGCACCAATTTCATAACTCTACCATCAAGGCTTCTTGTAGCAGAGACGAAAAAGAGTGAGTGCAGTGAAAATATATTTGAGGTAAGTTATCCCAGGGCTGGGACTCCAGGTGGTTGTGTTACACATGGCCTTCGCCATGAGTTTCCAGGGATAATTACCAGCCCAGGTGAGATGGGCAGTGAGTAGGTACAGCAGGGATGTTTGGGGTGCGACACTCCTCAAATGCATTGTTGACTCAGGTCTGCAATGTCAGTTTTGTTTTTTCTTTTTGTTCTCATTTCATTAAGAGGTTTTAACTTGTTAATTTTTTGGATCAGTATATTAAAAATATATAGTGATCGGTTGATCAAAAAAGTAGTAAATCTGCACCCATAAAAGTACTCCTTGAACGGGTGCAAATTTACTACATTTTGGAATTCACAGCCATTGGCAGTTGTAGCAATCAAACACCCAAAAGGTTATGGGATGAATAGTTGTAAATAGTCTAACCAGTGGCAATCACCCGGGGTAGCATTCCCTCCCATCGCTTTTTGCCCACTGTGCCCCTGTAGACAGAGGTCCACCTAATGCAAATCAGTACTGATCCGTTTCCTCATGGAAACAGCCCATCCTGAATCTTGGCCCTCTCCACCCTGCAGTCCATTGCTTTTTTAGTTGGGAAATGTGAAATTCACGCCCCCTATCCCGAATCTCACGGACCAAGCTACGCCCATGATAGCACGATAAATATGTCAATAGTATAGAGAAACAAGAAAGCAAAGATCTAACTTTTGTGACCATGAATTTCAACCAGGAGAGGTTCCTAACTACCTGATGGATGCTCTAAGAGAGAAAATAGTAAGTGCACTTATCTAGGTATGGGCAGTGGCGGCTCGCATAGGGCCTGCTGCGGGGTGGTAGGGCAGGGGAGGGGCAGGGTGGGGGGTAGTAAACTCGGACATACGACGGAACGGAGGAACGTAATAATTTCTTTCCTCCGTTCCGTCGTATGTCCGAGTTTACTACCCCCCCACCCTGCCCCTCCCCCGCCCACCGCCCCGCAGCACGCCCTATGCGAGCCGCCACTGGGTATGGGATTGTAATGGAGAAGAGTCTCCATCAATTGACCGACACCCTGTAGAAAGGCATACTTTCCTTCTCAGAATTGTGTATATAAGATGCATTGAGAAACATTATCTTAAAAAGAATACATGTATTCCATACCCACAAGACCTGATTTAGGATAGATATGATATGCATGATGTTGCATTGATAACAGCAACAGATAAGATAACTATAGGGTTTATCACGATTTCTGCTCACCCCCCATTAATATGGGGCTGTAATTTGTATGCCTAGCTAGGAAAAATACTTAATGATATTTTTATCCTTTCTTCCTGAGTGACAGAGTTTATGATGCAGAACTGATAGAGCAAAAAGGGAAATACTTTAAACTGAATTACAATGGAGAGATATCAATAGGAACACTCTTGGAGGTCAGTAAGGAAGTGGTAAGAGAAAATTGCATACCAGCTAAAGCTGACCAGAGATGTAATTGGAATTTGAATAAAACTAAGTTGAAAGCATATCTTAAAGTAGCACACTTACATCATAAGGACACCGGGTCCCTTGGGAAGTGTCAAGATGCCACTGCAGTGAGGCCAATTTAACTTGCTATTTACGGGAGCTCGGAGAGGTCTCTCCTAAGAATTAAACAATGCTCCTAAGAAAAGGATAGCAAAGCTGATAAACTCTAGGTGACATGACAATGCTTTGCGAAGCACCGCTTTAGAATCCCTAACTTTCTGGATCCCAGAGGCTCAATTACGAATTTTCAAACAAGAAAGAAATTGGTATTTACTACCGTTTCTCGAGATCTATATAAAGGAGGCATTAATGATTACAACAATATTAGCACATTGTTTACCAACCTGAATCTACCTTTGTTGCGACCACTGGCACAAGTGGGCTTGTGTAGTCATTTTTGGAAAAGACCTATCAGTTAGCAAGACTGCAGGCCCATATGGCTAGGGAACCCACATCTATAACAGATTCTGCTCGATAATTGCTGTGCGATTTGGAAAAGTATCGAACTCTTTTTGGGAGACAGGTTCTGTTACGCCACTGATGTATTAAGACAATATTGCTTTAATAAATCAATCGGCGAAACCCAAGGAAATATTTCCTTGTATGGGTCAATAATGCTGACAAAAAACTTTATGAAAATGTTGGCGAACTGATTTGAGCCTTTTATACCCTACCGGATAGATCTAAATCAGTTGCATTTTATCTTACATAGACAGACCTTTAATAACATTAGAAGAGTGATTCATTTTATATAACAGTCCCTCACAAAACAAATCCCTATGATCATACTAACACTAGATACCAAAAAGTAATTTTGTCCTTTTTGAGATGTGTCCTGAATAGATTGGGAGTGTGTCTGTCAATGCAGAAATATATTGTGGCCTGCTATGTTGATCGTATGGCTAGGGTATTGGTAAATAGTGATGTATCTCTGGTTCTCATGTTTCTAGGGGGAACAAAATAGGATTACCCCCTCTTTACTCTTCCTTTTTATTGTCAGTGGAACTGCTGGCATAATAATTAGACAGAGAGAAGTGGTAGAGGCGGTGCTGGTTGGAACACTCTTCCATAAAGTATATCTGTTTGCGGGCGACATTTTGAGGAGGTTGGAGAATCTAGAAACATCCATAATTATGCAGTAAATGGTGCTACCACAGACCCACCTAAAATCCACTGATCTTCACCATTGTCCATTGTTTTATTAACAATTTATTTCCCAATGGTAAAGAAAACCTAAACATTCTAACTCCAATTAGTGCCCATTGTTAGCTGCCCTTTGAAAAAACCCAGCTAAATACCCGAAAACGAACATGCTGAATATAAAAAATGCATAACATTACTTTGTGTAATATGGTAAAATACTGCCACTTCGAGGTTCTGGTGACACAATCCACTTGAATGTAGTATTATTTATTGATTTGAGTTGGAATCTATAACCATTTGCGTTGGGATTTTACACATTGGTAGATTAGAGGCTAGTTCTTATATAAAATCTGTTATTGCATTTAGGAGAAGAAGTGCTTTACATAACTCCGGGAACACCAAACTGACCATTTAGACGTTGTATTTTAGTTTTTTTGGGAGGGGGAGCTTGTTAGAGCACATAAACACCTGAAATCGGGTACTAGGAGGCTGTACATTTTGTGGGCGAGCAAAGCTTACCTTTATTGTGAGCCTGGAGATGCAGATAAGAAGAATTTAAAGCCACAGACACTGCATAAGGGGTCAGCGAATTTACTTTAAAAGTCAGCCTGAGTGTTATTACGAAAACAGTTTTACATAAGAATGCCTTCAGTGTGTAAATGTGCACTCACCGAATGTATTATTTCATAAACCTATTCATTTAGCAGAACTTCATTGTTCCCCACGTTCTAAAAAGGATGTTTCAGAAAAAGTGACGAGGTCTCATCCACTGACAGACACAATCACCATAATTGTAATTGTTTTCTGAATCCATGCTCAGCTGAAGTGCCAGGCTACATCTGAGAGAGTATTATATCCTGCCAAGGACAGTGGTGATTGATTCAGCGGGGAGATTGCCCTATTACTGCCAGAATGTTAATGTACCAGCCAGTAAGCAGACGACTTACTAAATTGAAAGGCACAGCCCGAAGTTCAAGAATTATTTTTCTAAAGAGGCAACTGTTGATTTTAACAGCGAGGAGCTAATTTAGAGAAGTTGGGAAATGATTAAAAAACTGTGTTAAATGTGCGATAATTGGTAACTGTACATTTAATCTGATTTCACAATTTGATATAATATTACCGCATTCTAAAAGTGATGATACACGCTATGCTGCATGGAAAAGCTGTGCCCGTTAGCACCAGGAAACAGCTGGTGATAACATTGCTGCTTTACATGGAAAAAACCCCAAACACTGAGCCTGCCGGTTGTTTACCCTTAAAATAAAAGTACCGTAATAACAAGATTACCGGATGTAGTAACACAATTACAGAATCGTGGTAGTTATAGAGCTATTCCGACCGTTTCTAAATGAGGGGCCCAGATGTGTATTTAAACTTGGTTAAAACAAATCCATATTATAAATCTAATAATTTCTCTGTATTGTTTATTTCGTAGAGGAGGTATACGTGTTGAATCTAATACGGCTTGTCCTGGACAGGGCTTTAAGTGGGCCGGGTCCTGCCGGTGCTCAGCAGCGGCAGGTCGTAATAGCAGGTGCTGAGGCGGGTCCCTAACGGGCTCTCCCTTGTAGCCATCACCCTCGGGGTAAAAAAAAAAAAAATCTTAACTCTGCAGCAGTGCCCCCCTTCACTGCCTTTGATGTAACTACAAAGAAACTCACTATAGTTCCTTCATTCTCATCATGTCAGAACTGAAGCATTTTCAATGCTATATACAAGAAAGCCGAAGTTGTTGTGTATTTATCTTATGCACTTAACAACCATTGACAAAGCCAATAGCGCTGGCTTGTTGTAGGTGTAATGTTACTTGTTGTATTATATGCCTGGATGCAATGACAGAAGCAGCAAAATACCAGTCGGGCGCACGGTATGCTAAGCACAGATTTTTAGGTTACCTGTTTTTAAGCCACACCCTTAATTACTTAGGCCACCCCCCTTTCAGCCCCCAACCTCTCGATCAGGGATTAGTTTTAGTAGGTGCACGTATCTACTAAAAGCACAGAGGCAGTCCAACAAAGAACAAAACGTCAGTGGCCATAATACAAGCGGCATTGACTACAATGGAGTACCGGATAGTGCGGATACCCACCGCATTCGTGACGAAGTACCCTGACCGCCAAATTCCAAATAACCTCAGTGAGGTCCGCGTTTCAAAAACAGCCGTCTTCTCCATGTTTTTTTTGTGTGAAATGTGCAAATGCTGTGTGCATGTATTACTGCAGCGGGCATTTTACTCGGTTTCATATATTTACTACGCAGGTGTGATTTGTTTGTCCCTGAATTGCGTTGCCCGCTATTAGCTCCATTTCCCATTCACGGTTCTTTTCCCCCATCCGCAATTTTTTTTTTCATCAAGTCCAGAGATGAGCCTTCACCACATCAGGGGCCCATTACGTTTCCTAACAATTCCATTTGCACCTTATTGTTTGTCTTATTGCTGGAAAACGCGGGTGATTCATCATGGCCGCCGGAAACACCTGATGCCAATCCCCCCAGTGTCGCACTTACTACAATAAGCCGCGGCTCTCAGGCTCGAACCGGCCAAGGTGATAACTCTTTTGGGCCTTTTAGCCTCTCACACGTATTGATGGGTTCTATTTTTTGCAGTAATGTCATATCTTTCTTGCTTTTTTTTTCAACAGATCTCTGAAAGGAGAAAAAGGCCTGGAGTTAATTGAGGACGTGGCAGATATTCTTAAACTACAGATGAGCGACTTCAGTGATGTCAAGTACGTACACATGGGATTTTAATTATATTCCTATTTTTATATTTGTTTTCACAGTATATCTCTCCACAATGACGGGATGTCCAGAGGGACTTATTTGTCCAATTCTGAGATAAAATGCTTAGCACTACAAAAATCTAAAGAAACTGGCAATTTTCCTGAAAATATGGCATTTAGCATTTTTTTGCAAAGGGCTAAAAATAGTACGGACCTTGTAAAGCTTAGTTTGGACAACACAGTATTTCCAAGGTGCTGTAGAACGTCTGGAGACCGTCCCAATAAATACCCTTTTAGGCAGAGAGCATTCCAAGTCAATCACTGCAACAAGATGTGCTTTACATTACACTAATTGGGCTCTGATGGTGTTTTACTTCCACTGAAGCTGAACTTAGAATAGTACCTAGAATTGTACCCAGAATAGTGAACATTTACAGTATTTTCTAGCTTTTTATATCTGGCACTTCCTAATCAAGGCTTCTATTTAATTTCTATGTTCTTCCCTGTAGCGCATATGGTCACCAGGAACGTTTCTTGCGTTGAGGCAGTAGAAGGAGGCCACAAGAGAGAAAATATAAAAACTCAAGCACATTTGACTAAAAAAGGAGTTTTGATTGCTTTCCCAACGGTCTTGTAATTCGAAATTTGGCTTATTTTTCATGGCCGAGCATCCTAAATGTTTGGCACTAGCTAACAAAAGAAATACCCCCTAATGCAACAAAAGGAAATGTCCCCCCCCCCTCAGTTCTCTCTTGAATTTAGAGGGAGTGAGTTGATTGCAGCGCTCGTCCAGGGCTATGTACCGTCAGAGATTTGTGATTACGCTTTCTCAAACAATTGTTGTAAGCCTGGGAGATATTTAAACTGCACCCTTTGTTGTTGTCGATACTCGGTTGAACGTCCATTGACTATCCTGTCCACAAAGTTATGGCCTTTCTGTAAGATCACAAGTGAGCAGGAAGCCCCAGATAAAGGTTGTTATATAGTCCAAACTTGCACAGATGCATGTGGCAACAAATGATGGCTGGCCCTCTTTATGAAGGACGGTACTTTTGGTAAGATGTACCGTGGACAGAAGTTTGTGGTTGGCATCGCATTCCCTTGCTTCTTTATGGAGACCTGTGTGTCACAATATGGGCCGATGACCAAAAGATCAACAGGGCAAGAAAGATTAACTATTCTTAACACCACATCTACATACGTACGTTGAAGATATGTGAATATTAAAGGTACTTATATGTGGAGTTAAGTATAGTAAACCTATACGCACTACCACTACCGGTTACCTTGTTGATACCGGTTACCTTGTTGATATTTTGATCATTGATATTTTTCCTACAGTGGTTTTGTGGTACAATGTTTAGTACTCGTTATTCTGGTAACATACCTTAACGAAACCTCTTGGTTGATCAACAACCTTGGATATTTGATATTTAGGTTGCAGTGGGTGATGATCTAATGCAGGTAGGTCAAAGAGTAGCATCTCGGCATGCAACATTGTAACCAGTAATCAGCATTTTGTCTTGGTGACACTTCTCTTCAGGAAGCTCATACATCTTCTGTGCAGAGACCAAATCCCACTTATACAGCCTGATGATAAGCTGTGTGCGGTCCGCATAAGGTACAACTCTACATCCAAGCAACCTAATCAGTTCAGATAGGACTTAATGTATAAAGCTTTTTTGAAGTTGCAAGGGACCTGATTCACAGAATTGGGCCATTTGCGACAGGAAAAAAGCAGTTTTTTAATGTACGAAGGCCCAATTTGCAATTCAGTAACCTATTACTGAATCGCAAATGGGGTCTGCGATTCGGTATTAGGAAGGGGTGTGTTTAAGGCGTCCCTTCGTAATACCAAAATGCAATGGTATGTGTAAATGTTTTGTGACCGAAATGCGGTCGCAAAACATTCGGCTCTTGACACCTACTTCAAGTAGGAGGTAACCCAGGCGCAAATGGGAAGGGGTCCCCAAGGGACCCCTTTCCTTTGTGAATGTTTGTAAAACATTTTTCAAGAGCAGGCAGTGGCCCCACGTACCACTGCCTACTCTTAAAAAATGAAAAGAAAACTTTTCATTTTTCTTTTTGAAACACATCCTGTTTTGCTTTAAGGAAAACGGGCTGCATTTAAAAAAAAAACATTTCTTTATTGAAAAGCAATCACAGACATGGTGGTCTGCTGACCCCAGCAGGCCACCATCCTTGTGATTTTTGGCTTTCCCAATGGGTCGCAAACCGAGACCTACCTCATGAATATCAATGAGGTAGGCCTATTTGCGACACACTGGGAATTGCAAACTGTGTTAAACACACATTTGTACCTGGGTGTTTGCGATTACCAAATAGCGAATCGCAACAAATCCCTATATGGTAATCGCAAACACTACGTACATCTGGCCCTTAATCAAGTGCTTGAGCCGGATTTAGCTGATACATTGATGAAATTCACTTGGAATGAACTCTAAAAATGAAAGCCTCTCATAACACATATTGCACATTTTTCTGCTTTGCATATTCTACGAAATGAACCACACTAAGTTTCTGAGAGCCCTATTAGGTCTGGCTTGACAGCAGAGCCATTGTGGATGGAGCTTGCCCTTGTAGGTCAAGCCAATGCCACTGTCATGTTATAAACAACTTCTCCTACATAATAAGATATTTTTGTTTTTTATCCTTCTCTGGTTGTGATGTGTGAATACTTATCCTTAACACAGCAGGGCTTTGTTGGTCACAGTGGTAAGCCTATGAGCAGGGCTGTAAGATAGATCTCTTCATACTGAAAAGTTACGATAAAGTCAGTGGACCTGTGCTTCTATGTGTTACTTTTTATATTTACAAAGCCACACAACAACATACAAATTGGGCTTTGCCTGGCATTGTAAATCCTGAAAGACCACAACACAAATGCTGGTAAATCTGGGACTTGGTTTGCAATTTGCAACTTGAAGTACATCATACTAAATGACCTGCTGGGGGCCTGCATATGAGAATTCATATTGGTCAGGTTTTCTGATTAGAATGGCACTTTAGTGATTTAATTTGTAGATTAAAGTTTGATATCAATAAATGAAGCACAATGTATACAATTGCTAGTGATCTCTTTGAGTGGAAAAATTGAGACGAATATCCTGAGGATCAAAGAACAGTTAAGTGGGGATCACTTTTGCCTCACGGAATTTATGTGCAACATAGCATGCCTCCTTATCAGCTAATGGATTAAGAATGGGTTTTAGCGCTGCCTGGAAATGTACAAAAGGAAGAACCCATATGAAACCTTCATTCAGTACCTTGATATCAATCACATTTCATTTTTTCAATATGTTTATCAAATTTTTTAGGTCTAAGGTTCAGGCAGCTAAAGCTGTCTGCAGGTAGATCTGTAGTTTCCAGTACATATTGTATACTAAGGGGGTTGAGATAGCCCATTGTTCATGACTGGATGTTTTTTTTTGCCTATCTCAGGTGTCTGATCTTGATTCAATAGATTTCCTCCCTATTCTTTTGTTTGTCTCTCCTACAACCGTTTTGGTCACACAGCATTCTGATTGGATGAGTTTTACCTTTCTACTGCATACTTGAGGAGATTATTTTTATTTTGTATTGAGCATTCCATGGGAATGCATATGTTTCGTTGCTCTCTCTCCCCCTTTATCCTCCTCTTCCCCACGCGTGCTCTCTTTTCACTCCACTGCTCACCGATATATCCAGCTTCACTCCCCACCCACCCCACTCGCTAAATTTATTTTTATCTTTTTATTTTTACAAAGATACGGCAGCAGCAAATTACTGCTGGGCCTCTTTCCTCATTCTGTGTGCTTTGCGCATGCTTCTCTTTTGTTTTTTTAAAAGTATGATTTACTATTGTAACATGGTCGTCTGATGTGGGAATGATGAATTTAACTTGACCACAATGCTCCACAGTCACACATTGCATAATGCACATGTGCGCTTACATCATGACGCATGTATGTTGGCGGCCATCTTGGAATGGCTTTTCTTTGATAGAAAACCTATTGAGAGATTGCCAGCCTTGCATTCTGTTGTGTCTTGATAGTTGGGAATGCGTGCATCTGGAAAAAGCATTGACATTTTAGAGCTGATACCTGTTGGTGTTGCAATAGCCTATTTCCTTTATTTCCACTAGACTTAGGCCTTACTCAGAAAACAGTACTAAATCCTCAGTTGAGGTGCTGTTTTTGGCATATCTTGGAAGTGCCCATATGGTATATAACAGCTAATGAAAATGCACAAATCAAGGGAAAACCAGAGTCACATATTTTGAAATAAGTTAATAGATGCAGACTGCGATGTGGCAACGTTTGATTTATTCCATGCTAAATGTAAATTCGGTCATCTGAGGAATTGAGTTAATAAAACTATGAACTCTGCTAAATATGTGTTGAAATTCCCTTAGGTAGGGAAATGTCTTAATTGAGTACAGAAATGACTTCTAGCACAGCCTCTGTGCCTGTGATTGTAAAATCAACAGTAGCAACATCCACGATCTGCCTGCAAGGATGTAGATCCCATATGGAAAGGAAATTACAGGTGTGGATAATTGTGTTAACTTGTTAATTCTAAAACATGTTAAAAGGGATTATATATTTCTATAAACCTAATCTTTGTGTGTGTGTTTCTATACGTTTACCAGAAATGTAAATTGCCTTAATTATTTCTTTTTGTTGCTTTTTGCAGTTTCAATTTTCTTGAACTGTGTTAATACAAATGAATTAAACATGTAGGAAGTATATGGGGAGGAAATATATCGGGGTGTGGGTGTGGCATTAACTGGGGAACCAGGTTCGAACACTGGGCAAATCACTTAGGGCCTGATTTAGATCATGGCAGATCGGGTCCCGCAATGGTTTTTTAAGTGGCCTTCCTGCCTGCCGGCTTGGCGGTAAGCACGCCCTTTTTAGGTGTTGGCTATTGCATAGACAAAAGACTGCCACGGTCCTGCTCTTATCGCCAAGAAATCTCGACCATGTTGACAGTGGGATAGGCAAAAGCGGCTTTTGGAGGCAGTACAACCACTTTGTCCGCTGGGCCAGTCACAATGTACCTTCCCGCCGACACAGCTGTGGTGGGGAAACCTCCACCCCAGAGTTGGTGGAATGGAACACATATAAGGCACAAACTCACCTTTAATCGCCATCACACTTCCTGTACCTCCATTGACTCGATCCTACACATCCCGCCTCTGCTGCTGCTACCTGATCACGATGCAAATCAACACCGTTGTCGCCGGAACACCGTTGTCACCGGAACTGAAGGTAACCTCCCCCAATACCTGTTACCTTTTCACTTGGCTGTTCACATTTGCTCAGGACTCATGCATTTTTAAATACTCATACAAGCGATAGCATACCAATGTGCAATGCATATGTCTCTAATGATGTTTAAGAAATTTAAAGTAGTACACCTGTATAACCACATTGTGTTAATAAATTTGGTGCCAGCTTCCTTCCAAAAAAAGGGCAGTTGCACATCACGTGGAAATTGCATTAGACAAGCTGTAATCCTCACCTCAGTCCCAAATTTGAAGCACTCTACATAATAATCCATGTAACATTTCCCCATGTCTAGTGCAAGTCCTGTATTGTATACAAGTTCAATTTGCACATAATATTACAAGGTGCAATGCATATGTGTATATACGTATCAGTAATCAAGATGAAACAAACACACCTGTAATAAAATATCCTTAAATAATTTGTCAACATCTATTTGTTGGTGCAAGTGTCTACTGCTATGTTGAATGGCTGCACCTAAATTTAAATGACCATCACATACCATGTGAACCAGTATATGCACTTAACATAGTACACATTTAAAAAGTATGAAGTAGTTCCTGCCATCATGCTAAAGAAAAATATGTACTTCACGTTTTACACTGAAACATTGCTAGGAATCAAACAATTGCAAAGGAAAATTAGTGCCAGGACAAACTTTGTGAAAAGAAAAAAATGTGATTTATTCACAATGGTATAAGTCTCTCAACTTGTTTTAAACAAGGCAAATGCCAGTCCAAATGGTGTCCACTAAGTCCTGTGCACAGGTGTGCTGTGGCACTCAGCTTCCCTCCAATTGCATTGCCAGGGATACTCCCCGGAAGGGGCATCTAGTGGGCAGAGCAGGCACTTTAAAGATGTTACTTCGGGGAGGGGTTGGTTTTGGGAGGGGGGTCTTGGGTTTGGGGGGGGGGGGATTGGAAGGGTGGTCTTGGGTTTTGGAGGGGGTGTGGTTTTGGGAGGGGTGGTGTTGGTTTTGGGATGAGGGCCGTTGCCTGTTTTGGGGGGTATTAAGGGTGGTTCCTGTCTTTTGAGGGGTGGGTTGGGATGTGGAAGGGATGGTTTGGAGGTGTGGAAGGGGTAGGTGTGCATTTGGAAGGGGTGGATGTGACAGGGGTCATGGCAAGGGCAAGCATAAGGCTCTCGGGGAAAATTGGTAGGATGGTCGGGAGGGAGTTGGGGTTGGGAGGTAGAGGGAGTGGAAGTGGAAGTGTCTGTTGTGCATGTGTCTGTTGAGGGTGCAGGTGTCTAGTATATGTCGGGAACGTTTGGGTGTCTTTGTTGGAGTGTGTTGTATGGATGAGTGTGGGCATTTCTGTTTTGTGGGTGTGTGTGCTGTTGAGGTGCTGGGTGTGGTCATGGTGGGTGTGGCTGTGGTGTTTGGTGCAGTGTCTGTGGTGGTGGTTGTGGTGTCTGTGGTTGTGCTGGTGGTGGGGGTGGTGCATGTGGGTGCGGTGGTGGGTGCAGTGTCTTTGGGGGTGGGGGTGGTGTCTGTGGGTGTGGTGGTGGGTGCGGTGTCTGTGGTTGTGCTGGTGTTGGTGTCTGTCTATTTGGATGCATGCCTTTGTTCTTTGTGTTGTTTGTCTTTTTGTGTGGGTGTGCTACTTGTGTCTGTCTGTGTGAGTGGGTGTGTGCAAAGGAGTGAGTGTGCCTAGGACAGGTCTAGGAATAGGAAATTTGGATGAGGACAGGGCGGGAGGTGGGGCACAAGGTTGGAATGGTTGGGAGGCTGTGGTCAGTGAGGAGGCTAGACCCTAAAAAGACCTCTGTAGGCCAGACATGGCACTGTGAATGCCTTCCAGGTAGGCTACCATTTGCTGCAACTAACAGCCAAGCTCCTGAATGGCATTCAGTAGTGCAGTCTAGCCTACAGAGATGTTCCTGAGTAGGTCAATAGCCTCCTAGCTCAGCGCAGCCGGGGGACAGGGGCAGCGGGTGAGGTGCCTGGAGCGAAGGAGACACCACCCCTTTTAGGGGTGTGGGTGTGGCCAACTGGGGAGAAAGCAAGGGGGAGGGTGGAGATGGTACTCTGGGTGGTGGACAAGGATGCAGGTGGGACAGGAGCAGTAGGGTCCGCCACCACTAGGGAGTGCTTGCTGGAGGAGGCCTCCGAAGAAGACGTTGAGCCACTGGTGGCCTCCATTGCACTCTCCTCACCCTCCATGCCACTGGCTCTCCTGGTGTTGGTGTGTCCACACCAGAAACCCCGCCTACATTTGCAACTTCTCCTTCACCTGCCCTGGATGATGCTGAAATTACATATACAATAGTGTTATTGGATCTATGTAAACAGAACCGATCATGAACTTTGATCACAAAACAGTTCCCAAGTTTTCAGATTTTCAGAAAGCATTTGGTCACAGTTATGTCATTCACTATGATCGCTCCTATATCATGTCTGATCTTGTCTCTTACCCATTATTATGTCTCTCCAGGAACTGTTTCACACCTCTGAATGGTTGGCCTTTGTTGTTTAGAATGGTGAACTGATGTCACCAAAAAGGATATCAACCAAAAGGACCTTTGTACAGTGTTTTCACTAGGCCCTAAAAACTGCATACCTTCCATTTTTCAATAAGTGAAATATGAACAGATGTGTCTCAATAAATACTGCAATGTTGTACCAATATTAGCATAAACTGAATACAGGTTACCTTTGTTTGGGCATTTCATCATGGTAACACTTACTACAAGTCACTGAAGTATATGTCGATTGTACAAATTCATAACTGATTTCTGCACTGAAGTAGCTTAGCAATGTATTGCGTACTACATAGATACCTATGCTGTTGAAGACAGTCAGAAACAAATATTTGGGTGGATTGACAAATGACTTCCACAGCATAAGTAAATACCTAGCTTTTGAAATATTTCTAATACACTTCAGGACAGAGGAAACCACATTTTCACATTTCACTCCTAAATACCTCTAATTATTTGAAGTTTGTTGTATCTAAGTGAAATTGTTTCACTAAATATGCTGGCTTTCACTGTAGTCAACAATTTGTAGAACATAACAGTAATTATTATATACACTAATTCATATATTATACTTAATTCAAGGATTCACATATAAATCACAATACGCAACATATTACACCTGGATGCATTTCAACAGTTACCTAATGAGCCATGAGTATGCCTGATTTTGAACTTCCTGATGGGATACTCCAACATAAATGTGATGGAACATTCCATCTTGCAAAATCTCTTTAAGGTTGCCATTTATCTCCATCATAGCTTTAGCATTTGGACATGACAAAGGACATTGAGAAATGATTTAGGGTATGTGTCACTCTGTCATCAATGTGCACACAATCCTGTCTGTGATTCAACAACAATTGTATGCCTATCACTACTTGTCAAAAAACAGACTGGCTTATACATACATCGTTGTAAAGGAGTAAGACATCATGCTAATCTGTCACTTTTAACATGTATGAAACAGTATTTCTGATGTTAAACACAATTTGGATATGTTTTGATTCCAAAATGTAGCTGTTAATACTGATGTCACCAGTCATTTTGTATCACAGTCTCACTCTTGTTTGTGTAGAATCCCAACTTACCAATGTGATGTTTGGTACATCCACTGTATCCTAAGTGCCTAGTATGCTATGTCACATGTAATAAGGCTACCATTACATCATCCACAATAGTGAAGGTTCAACACACCTGACACAATAAACACTATTGGACTGCTTGGTACAACTGTCCCTCATGCCATCAAACTACATGATGTATATGCAAAGTTTTAGGCAGCTATGTGTCTGCTCAGAATAGTCCATTGGTTGTGAACAGGAATCAGGTGAGATCCTTACCAACAAATTAATAGCCAAAGCACATCATCATACACATTGTGCCAAGCTTACACCTTTAAGAACTCTTCTTGTGCATTGGACATGGGTCACCCTTAATGTTGATGTAAAAAATCCTGCCTGTAACAAAAAATTAGTCATGTAACATGTGAAACTCTGATAAGAACTTACCCCCTTATTGTTGCTGTTGGGCCCTCAACTGCCCATCAGCTCCAGATAGGCAACCGCAAGAATGCGGGCCATTAGGGGGGGTCAGGGTGCGGCGCATGCACTTCCCATGTAAGGACGGCCCGAGCTGGACTTCAACTGACTTTAGGTTCCAGCATCATAGGCCCTCCCACCTCTTGCGGCAATGGACGCTGCGCTGCTTGTAGGCACCCAGGTCCGCACCTTTCTGATGATGGCCTTCCATATCTCCTGCTTCTGATGGGCATTTACCTGTACGGATACAAGAAATGACACAAAAAAATGGTTTTGTGCCTTCTTGTTTGTCTGTATAGATGTAACAAAATCTTTTCTACATCTCTCATTAGCATAACTCAAACGTTAGCATACAACATGTATATTGTCACATGCTTATCAAAAGCAATATCTTAATACACACTTTTGTAGTGACCTATTGCCTACCCTCATCCCATGTCATAGTCTAAACTCACCGATCCAGGCCCGTTACATCATCCAGCCCGGGGGCTCCAGCTATTCTGTGATGTGACCTACTTCTGATCAGTGCAAACAAATGTGAACTACTGAAGGCTAAACATAGATACTTATGGCACAGTGAAAAGTGGCCACTGTGAGTAAGGGGCCTGCAGTTTGGACATGACACGCTTTGAAATGGGAGTAAAATGAAATAAAGTGTTAGCTCAAGAAGTTAGGTAACTCTCACTTGCAACTGCCGTCCATTTAAAAGCATTCAGAGGCATATTTCTAAGCACAACTCAAAATTTGACGAGGCAAGAATATATGTTTGACAGATGTACCTCAGTTCTTCAGTTGTTTGACCCCGTGACTCAGCCCCAGCCAGGCTCATTATCCTGACTGAACACTGCTCATTGTCAGGCCTTGTTATCTGCAGCCTGATGATTATGATGCCATATGAACACAGCCTTCCCTTAACCTTTAAATGCAAAAATGACCTTGTGCCATCTAATAAATTACCTCAAGACTGTGTGCTACTCTGAAGTAGTCTGGAAGCTACTAGTAGCTCCCATACAACTGTTTGGAGAGCCCTGATATAGACTGAGTGATTTGTGGGACCATACACATAGCTAACATCATTTTAATTTTGTTTCTACGGAACACATTTTTATGTACAGCTGTAAAGAGTATATACTGTGTTTCCTAATTTCTATGATTTGAGTTTTCAGTGTAGCACATGTGATTCAAACATATATATAGATACAGATACATCTCTCCACAGACACCCATTGGAATCTAAGGCTTTAAACACACAACACATACTAATGTTGTTTTTTAACATTGTAAAGTGCTTAGATATTCCCAACATCATTGTCCTCTGTAAGGAACAAAATAAATGAGAGTTCACATTACTAACTACACTTCACTCAGGAACTCAAAGGTACATTGTAGCCTATGTTATTGGAATGTTAATGGAAAAAAACAGTTAGACAGATTCCCATATACATTTTAGACATGTACCTGTTCCTCTGGTGAGCCACAGAGCTGGCCATACAGGGAGAGAACCTCCCGTGCCAGCAAATCCAGCTCCTCTGGTGAGAAGGCAGTGGCCCTCTCACCTGCTCGACCTTGCATTGTTGCTCCCAGAGGCGATAAACATGCGGCAAAAGTGGAGGAGGTCTTGATGGCAGCAGTGTTAGGAGGCAAGTGAGCTTTTTTTCCCAACTGCCGCGTACAAGTCTGCGATCATCAGCATAGACAGACACAACCATTGGCCTTCGTATGTTACTTTCACCAACATTAGCCTATGGCTGTGTCCATTGTGGAGTTTACCGCCCACTACGCAGTGAACTTCCGCCGCACCAGTCTCATTCCAAATGTCTTATCGGCGAGTTCAGACACCTGCAATTTTAGAAGTTCAAAATAGTGTGTTTGTTACTGTTAAGTGCATCACCACCACTCAAAATGGGGGCTAGTTTGTTTACGTATTCAAACTTTGATGGACACTCATTCTTAAAAAAAAACATTTCTATGTAGTGTGTTACTGTGCTGGAAACCGATATTAGTGCAGTGTTGTTTACACCTCGGTTTAATGTATTTTCAAAGGATAAATTGAAAATAAATAATGTGTAAATAATACATTTGAAATTTATTTTTGACATATTTTTGATTTTTTTATATTAGGCTATAAGTGTAATTTGTGAAGAATAAAGGACAAAAAGCAAATGTTGGATTAAAAAATGTAGATAGATCATATATATTTTGTAGAACTACATGACTTTAGTGTTAATCACCAAATATTTTGCTGTGTAAAATGTGTTAAATGTTCAAATGTATTTTCCAATTCAAACATATGAACCCTGGGAGAGTGAGGCGATGACAGCCTCGGGTTTACCGCCCATTTCCAGACCTTGCCACCATGGAAGAAAGGGACATAATGAAGAAGTTCAGGTTGACTAGGTAAACTATACTGGGTTTATGTCACCAGCTGGACACAGATTTTCAGCCTCACAACAGAAATCTCACATCTTTAACACCAATTGTCAAACTCATGGCAGTACTTCATTTTGTGGCCACAGGATCCTTTCAATACACTGTGGCAGTATCTGGTGGATTGTCACAATCAATTGTCAATGGTGTGCTACAAGAAGTTCTATCTTCAATGATGACACACATCAACAGCTTCATCTAGTTTCCATGACAGCAGGATTTAGCCAATGTGAAAGGCAACTTGTACGGTTTGGGCCACCTACCACATGTGGTTGAAGCGATTAATGGCACACATATTGCCTTAGTGCCACCACACACTAGAGAACAGGTATACCAGAATCAGAAACACTTCCATTCAGTCAATGTGCAAGTTGTCTGCTTACGGGATTTGTACATCACAAGCATCTGTGCCCCTGATTCCTTTCTACTACGGAAAAGCTCCATACCCCTGCAAATGTCACAACTTGGACCTGAGAGTCTATTTGACTAATCTGTAATTATGTTACATTTTTTGGTACTTATTTTGTTTTCCATCTAGGAGACTCAGCTTATCCCAACTGAACATGGCTGTTGGTACCGCTGAGGAATCCAACAACGCCAGGGGAAGTCTGCTTCAATTAGGCCCATGGAAGGACACAGTGGCCAGTGGAGTGGGCTTTCGTGCTTCTAAAGGCAAGATTCCGTTGTCTGGACAAAACTTGCGGAGCCCTCCTCTACTTACTCGATAAGGTGTGCAAAATCACCTTGGCCTGCTATATGCTCCACAAAATCACCCTGCAACAAAACATCCCTTACATCGCAGAGGATCGAGACCATGAAGAGCCACCGGGTGAGGATCCTGAAATGCCAAATGAAGGTGATAGTGGTGAAGAGGAAAGAGTGGACTTATATCAAGGTGTCATTGACAACTTCTTCTCATGAGTGTATGTATATCTTTGCATGTTATCACTTTTACCATTACACCAAATATTGATGTGATGATGAGAGAAGTATGTGGTGGTAATTTGTTAGGAAGGGCAAGTTCAGGGAAAATCAGACCAAATATGTTTGTTAATTTAGGTTTTGACTACTGTGTTCAGTTACATTGTTTATCTCTGATTGTTTTGTGAAACTGTGTCCTCCAAAAGTTGACTTTGTATTCTGGCTATCATGCTATGTTTGATTCGTAATCTTTTTGTTTTGTTTTAGGTTCCTTCAACATGTCATCTTCATTTGAACATTTCAGAGTTGTGACATCTGGAGGTATATGGTGCTGTTTCGAAGTACAAAGGTAACATGGGTTGATACTGAGAAGAACAGACACAGACTTTGGGGGTAAAAATCTTGTACCAAGGCAACTTGCACTGTGATTGAATGGAAGATTGGACCTGTAAACTGTCATGTATTGGTACTAAGGCACTATGTGTGCCATCATTAGCTCAAACCACATGTGGTAGTGGAGCCAAATCATGCTACTCTCCCTTCACATTGGTAAAATCCTCATTGTATGTAAAGTGTATGTAGCTGTTGATGTGTCTCATCTTTGTAGGACATACTTCTTGTGGCACACCATTGAAACTCGGTTGTGACATTCCACCAGATACTGGAACAGTGGATTGGAATGATCCTGTGTATACAAAATGTAGTACTGTCGTGTTTTTGTCTATTGGTGTTATTTGATTTGGGATTCCTTATTTGAGCCATGAGATCTGGCTCCAGCTGATGACATGAGTCAATGATCATTTGCCTATTTAATCTAATTGTTTTTGACATATCCCCTTCTTCCATCTGGACAAGGTCTGGGACTGGAATGTAAAAACTGGCACTGAGTATTAGTGACATGTATGGATTGTTGTTAGTGCAAATGTTGACAGACAATTATTGCTCAAATGGATTAAACATTTTAGTACATGATTGAATAGTATGAAATTTTTGGGAGTCGTGGTTGGTAACTTGAGATAAACACTACCTATTTGCAAATTATCTATTTTTACACAATCTTTTATTTTTGTCATTGTCAAATTATGATGGGAAAAAAATAAATTCATTGATAGAGTTGAGATATACAACACCAGTTAGAGTTTTTGAGTTGTAAATTTATTGAATTAAACGTGAAAAAATTAAACAGGGCGAAAATGAAAAAGCAAACCAAAAGAGTGAAGAAGTCAGTCATGGTGAATGAAACCATAGCTGGAGTGCCAACATTGTTTGAATCCAATGTCCAAAATACGACTGGCCCCAGAAATGGAAATTTGTCCAGCAATAGTCCACAGCAATAGTCCACAGAGTGAATGGTAGGCACACACTGTAGGAAATTAGGGTTCGGGTTTCTTGCTGGTGGTGGCAGAGGTCTTGCCATCCTCACCTCCTGGTAATATGCGTGGACGTCCCCTCCTGCGGCGGAGAGGGGGATCTACAGTTGCAGGGCCTGGGGGGCTGCAGGGGGTTCTTCCGGTGGCAGGGCTCCCTTCCTGTGGCAGATGTAGATGGGCCAGATGTTTTAGGCCCACAGAAAGGGGCAGATGGTGCTGGGAAAGCCCTGCCCATAAATGTCCTGCAGCACCCCAAACTCTAAATCAGGCTCTACATTACAAATGGTCAATGAGCATGTGTCTCTCTACAAAGATCTGAGGAGATTCTGTCTTCTGAGATAAAGCCTCTTTACTCCTTGAAGTTCACTGTACTGAGGCTTTAGTATCCCATTGGACTGCATTACTGAATATTGACTACAAAAGTATCAACTTACAATAATATTAAAGTAAAAACATAGACAATCACATTATCGACAACCCTATATTTATAATGAATACAACAAGAATATTGGTTCCCAGATATCATTGTGGATATATATTGAACGTTATAAAAAATATCCAATTAAAAAATATTGATTACAATTGTATTGACTTTTAAAATTAACATTAAAATAAACAAACATATTTGAAAACCAACATATAGGGGCCGATTCTGATGCGGGTTGGAAAAGCTTCCCGACCGAATCGGTTGGGAAATGGTGTCCGACCCACTCGGATCGGGAAAGTCCGACCGGCGGAGTAGGATGCATCCGGATGCTTCCAGATACGATTTGGTTGAACTCCCATTGACTTCAATGGGAACATTTGTTCCTAACCGCATCAGAATTGGGCCCTCGGTCGGGAAGACACGTTCCCGATCCGATTTGGAAGGAGCAAATGCCATTAGGAGGCCTTCCTAACCGCATCAGAATCAGGCCCTCGGTCGGGAAGCTTTTCCAACCCGCATCAGAATCGGGCCCATAGTATAAACGAAATATAGAATATATATTTTTAAAATGTTAAAGGCTTTTAATTAAAATTAATTTTACATTTAAAACTTGTAATGCTTCTAAAATATATTTTATATAATTAAACTTAATAATTCTTTAAAGGAATATAGGTGCACATGCATCAAACTAAGAAATAGCGATTCCTAAATAGCGAAAAATAAGGAATCGCTATTTAGAAATCGCTATTTCCAATGCATGACCAATTTTGCGAATTTTTACAGAATCGGTAAAATTCGCAATCGCAAATAACGATACTGGCGCAGAGTCGCTCTATTTCCGAAAAGCCCAATACCTACTTCGCTATTTGCGAAGTCGCTTTTTGATGCATGGTGATGACATCACACCCAGGAAGTCATCCAGCCCATGCTTCATTCAGTGCTCAGTGAGAGTGAGAGGAGGAGGCTGAGTGCAGGAGCAGAACAGGAGAGCAAACAACTGTGCTTGCAGACCTGTCCCTTGTTAAAAATGGATACTCCAGCATCAGGGGAGAGTACACCAGGCAGGAAACGCAAGCTGAAGTTTAGTGAGAGGGAAATTGAACACCTCATTGAGGAGGTAGTCAGCAGCCATGACAAGCTATTTGGCAAACTGTCACTGAAGGTCCCAGAGGCACAGAAGCGCAAAATCTGGCTCAGGATCAAGAATAAAGTCAATGCAGTGGGGGTCACCCACCGCACAATAGACGACTTAAAGAAGCGTTGGTACGACCTGTGCAGCCGTGCCAAAGAGAGGATTGCTGAGAGGCTGAAGGAGGCCAAGAAGACCGGAGGGGGACCAGCAACACAGCCTGGGAACACACCCATGGAGGACCTGGTGGAGTCCACACTCCAGCCTGAAGCCGTGGGGGGAGTGACCCAGCTGAACACATCTGGAGCGCCCAGCACATCTCAAGGTAAGATGCATGCAGTGACCATTACAAGAGGCATATCAAAATGTGCACATCACTCCCAGTTCAGCACAAGTGTACAGAAAGCAACTCCAGTCCACATTTTCCACCCACACCCAAATGCATTATGGGTGACACAGGCAGGTTAGGCAGCTTCGTAGGCAAACAGACAATAAGAAGTTACAACAAGTGAACTATATGTGACAGTCAATAATTTATTGAGAGGCAAAGTATGCGTAATGTGACACGACATAACCCTTCCAAAAAAATTAAACCTTACACTGTTTAACATCACAGATGCAGCAGAAGGAGAGGCTGAGGACAGTGACTGCGGGGACACCCAGGATACCCCGGCTGTGGCTGACATCGATACACCTGTGGTCCCACAAACAACAGCCCGTGCCCCCACTACACGCAGGGCCACAGTTCCACCACTGCAGACCATGGAAACTGAGGATGAGCCAGTAACAACACCAGAGACAAGCCAGCCTCAAGGTACCCTCACGACAACACCCCAAGCACAGGTCCGGAACAGCACAGTCCAAAGCCGGAGGCGCAGAGCAAGGTCCCGCTTCACACCGCAGGAGGACCAATCCACAAATGTCTGGGGTGGGCTGGAGGCACAGATGCTCGGGGTGCAGCACCTGCAGGCCAAAAACATGCGGTTAGAGCAGGCCCAAATCAGCACGATGGCAAGTAACATCGCTGTCATGAGTGATTGCATGAGGGAACTCACTACAGCTGTGGTGGAGGGCAACAGACAGTCAAATGCGGCCATGCAGGAGCTGACCAGGGTGATGCAGGAGGGCCAGGTGACACAGAGGAGACAGCATCGCCAGTTGATGCAGCTCTTACAGGGCTATACACAATCAAACAATCGCCTGAGCGCCAACACTGCAATGCTGTCCTGTAGGTCCGTCTCCATGCAGATCGAGATGACCCATTGTTGTGGGGATGTGGCCAAGGCACTGGGCCAGGTAACCAATGCCATGGAACTAATGCAGTCTGCCACTGTTGGGGCTAGCAATGTGACGGGGGAAGAGGGGAGTGAGAAGCCTCAGCAGCCTGTCAGTGCCAGTCACCACTTGCAGGAGGCGCGCCACACGCAGCACCACACCCTCTGTAGGCTCCATGAGGGATGGAGATGAAGCAGGCGAAAGGCGTCTGGGGGTGCGTGGAAGGAAAAGATAGACAGGCATGTCCAGAGCCAAAACCATGGTGAAGTAACCATTGCCACTGACATTACTAGTGACTGAGTTTCAAGTCCTATGATTATGTCATTGTATAATTTCTTTAAGATGCAATCCCTGTGCTACTTGGCACGTGATATGTGTGCTTCAAAACTACAACATGATTTAATTGTGAGAAATATAGTACAGTTCGAAAATGCTGTGTCTTGTCTCATCATTACTCACCTCAGGAAAAATGTTGTGTTATTTGTGCACGTCTCCTTCGCCCTTCTGCTGAGCTTGCCCCATGTGCTGGTCTTAGTTGTGGCACCTGATGGTTGTCCTCCTCTGGTTCACTGTCGGTGAGTTCAATGGGTATGCCCCTCCTGGTGGCAATGTTGTGCAACATGGCACATGCAGCCACAATTCGGCAGCAGGTGTCGGGCCAGTACTGCAACACACCGCCAGTCTTGTGGATGCAGCGGAAGCGACTTTTCATCAGCTCAAAGGTGCGTTCGATGACATTTCGTGTGGCGATGTGCGCTGCATTGTACCTCTGCTCATTTGGGGTGGCTGGGTTGAGGTAAGGCGTCATTATGTAGTTTCGCACAGCATATGCACTGTCACCTACAGGGTAGTGAGCAAAGGGTTAGTAACAGTTATGCATTGCCATTTGACCATTGTTTGTGAGGAATCATTATATGAGTTTACCAAGTAGATGTCCTTCGCCAAAATCACCCCTGAGCAGACGGGTGTGTATGCCACTGTGTCTGAATATATAGGAGTCATGTGTGCTCCCAGGGTATTGAGCCACAATGTCTGTGATGATATGCTTGGCGTTGCAGACTACTTGTATTTTGATTGAGTGATAGGATTTACGGTTCCTAAAAATGTATTCATTCACAGCTGAGGGACAAATGGCAACATGCGTTCCATCTATGCATCCTATTACGTGTGGGAACCGGGCTACCTGGTATAAGTCCTGTTTGGTCCTATTCAATTCCTGTGGGGTTGTGGGGAAGCTAATGTGGGTATGGATCCTTGTCATCATGGCGTTCAGGAAAGAATTAAAGATACGTGAAAGGGAACTTTGTGACATCCCTCCAGCAACAGCTACTACCCCCTGGAAACTGCCGGACACAAGTAGGTGTAGGCAACATAGGACCTGCACATGAGTGGGGATGGCATGGGTCCTACGAGTGTTGCGCTGCAGTAGGGGTTCCAATTCTGCTATTAGGTCAAGGATCATGTCACCATTCAGCCTGTACTTGTCGTAGATTTCTTCATCTGTTTGTCCTAACAATGTGATGCGCACTCTGAAGATGCGCTCCTGTATTCTCCTTCTTCGCTGTGCTGCTGCCTGGAGCCTCATCCTCCTCGCCATCAGATAGAGCGCTGCCATTGTGAAGGTTTCTGTGGCCTCCTGGGTCGGTTTAAATAGGTTTCTGATGATTTGCACCTGTATGGCATTTTCACTCATGGTTACCACCTGATTGTGATTCTTCTTAAATTGCACTTGCAAAATTGCGATTTTCGACCAAATCGCAATTTGCGATTTTCGACCAAATCGCAATTTGCGATTTTTCATGCATTGGTTTGCGATTCCTTATTTGCGATTCTCTATTTAGGATTCGCTAATAAGGATTTCGCAAATAAGGAATCGCAAATTAAGTCTCCGCAAAATTAGCGATTCGTTATTTTTGCGATTTCAGTGTTTTTCGCAGATTTGTGTTCATGCATTGGGATTAGCTAAATTGCGCTCGCAAATGGGGTTTATTTGCGATTCGCAAATTTTGCAAGCGCTATTTAGCATGATGCATGTGCCTGCTAGACTTTAAATGAATAACTTATATATTTAAAAATATTTAATTTACAAAACGTAAATCAATGCATAAGTTAAATTTATTTAGAGAAACATCAATTTATTTGAAAATAAAAGTTGAATATGTTCAAATACATTAATTTGTTTAATGCTAAAAATGTAAAATATGACATATAAATCTACAAACATATTAAACAACATTTAGTACATGTATTGTTTAATAAATTAACATGTGTTTTTGGGGGGAACAGGTGTATAACTCCCACTCCAAACTTCCAAGCCAAAACTGGGGAAAGCATTAAACTCCGGGGGGATCACTCTTCACTCTCCAAACTAAACAACATTAGTGAAAATGTTGGACTCCATCGGGGTGTGAGATATACTATTCCAACTCCAAAGTAAGAAGCATTTACTATTCTTACCTCAGACTAAGCAACGTTGTGGAAAGTGTTGAACGTTGGGGGAAGGGGAGTCAGATTTACTATATACACTCCAAATTAAATAAAATTGGAGAAAAAGTTTGACTTTAGAGGGGTCACAGTTACTATTTTCATTCCAATTTAAGCAACAGTGTGAAAAATGCTGGGCTGTGGAGGTGTCAGATTTATTATTCCCACTCCAAACCAAACAACACTGGGGAAAGTGTTGGACTCTAGGAAAGGGGGGTGGCAGTTTTACTATTCCAATTCTAAGCAATATTGAGGAAAGCCTTGAATGGTGGGGGACAGACTTACTATTCCCACTCTAAACATAGCCGTTTTGGGGAAAATGTTGGACTCTTGAGGGTCATATTTACTATTCGCACTGCAGTCTTTGGATTCTGGGGATATCAAAATGAATATTCCCACTTTAAATGTAGCCACATTGGAGAATATGTTGGACTCTTGAACAGTCAGATTTACTATACTCTCTCCAAACTGAAACCACATTGGGAAAAGTGTTGGACTCTGGGAAAGCATCAGATTTACTATTCCCACTGCAAATTTAACCATATTGAGGAAAGTGTTGGATCCTTGCGGGGGCAGATTTAATATGCTCACTCCAATCTTAGCCACGTTGGGCAAAATGTTGGTCTCTGAGCTGTCGGATTTTACTATTCCCATCCCAAATTTAACCACATTTTGTGAGGAGAGGTATAATTAAATATTGTCATTCCAAATTTTAACTACATAATTTAAAATAATTATTGATGAACATTGTAAATAAAATTAATCCAATTAATTTAAAAAAATATTTTAATCTTTTTTAAGTGTAATTGTTTTTACATAAAATTCTAAATGTAAGTTTTGTACATTTTTACATTTCTAAAAAAATATTATTTAAAACAAAACTGCTAAAGAAAATATTCAATAAGTATTGCTATATAGTTCTTTTTGATTTTGAATTTAGCTAAATATTTTTATAACAATGTGTACAAAAAAATCATATAAAACACATATTTAAAACTTTATTTTGCAAAGCACATCCAAAACACCTATGAAACCTGAAAACCCAAGAAGCACATATTTTCTTAATATATTATACAATGAAAAACTATTAAAATAATAAAATTGCCAAAATAACACATATTTTAACACACTATCCACACAAAACTCCTATACAACCAAACAATATAAAGTACATTTTAATTCCCATACTCAAACAAAAAAATGCAAGTTTAGAAAAAAATATTTATAAAAAAAACACATTTATAAAACAATACCAATGGGGCGTGGCCAAGATGGCGACCTGAGCAGTCGCACCTTAAGGAGCTCCGTGTCCCGCCCGTTTAAGAATCCTTAAATGATGGCCTCCCGGCCCACCTGACGTACCCCAGAGAGCGACCCTGAACTGCAACTCATGGGGGTCCAGTAGGGGGTCGGAGACGCGGTGGAATAGTCGGCAGACCTGTTGATTCCCGACTGATCGGGCCTACTATCGAGGCCGCGGCCTACACTAGAGCCGTTTGCGGAGAGCTTCCCGCTGTGTCGGAGCCGCTGGCCGAAACTGCGACGGCTGTGGGCGCCGCAGCATTCTTGCCTGGTGAAGCGGGGTAATTGCACCATCGGGCCCGGCCTGCCATCGAGGCCGCGGCCTACATCGGAGCTGTAAGCGAGGGCCCGGAGGGAGCTGCCCACTGCATTGGAGCCGCTGTCCGAAGCGGTTGTGGGTGCCGTGGCATTGTCGCCTAGTGGAGGTGCTGACCCCCCCTCCTCTCCCGGGTCGGGACGTAAGACCCCCGGGATGAGTGGAGTGACTGGGTGAGTCGGCCTAAAGTCCTACAGGGGAGACGCAGCCCAGCTGAAGTACGCCAGCCAAGACACAGATTCAGTGAAGTGGCGGACGTCGACGGCCCAAGCTTTTTGGGAGCTGCCATGGACTGTGATTCGCCTACGCCGGAGCGGCTGGGAGGCCGTTCGTGAAAACGGAGGTCGAGGCCCCCCAAAAAAGTGTGCAAATAAGCCCGTGCAGAGGGCTGGAGGAGTCGGCCGAAGGTAGGGGGGAGCTATTGACAGATGTGTAAGACCCCGGGGGCCGTACGGAGAGAGTGGGCCTACAGGTGGTGCAGCCCCTCCCCCGCTCCCTAACGAACTGGCTGTAGTGTGAGGCTTGGGAGTAGTGCGCTGCTTGGACAGGCTACGGCATGCACTAACGATGGGAGACCAATGCGCAGGAGGGCTGGTGACTATTTAGTCGCCTTCTTAGCGAGTGAAGGAGAAGATCCTCACCGGGGTCACGGGGGCCCGATTGCATCGCTGCTGAACTTTAGAGCAGTGACTGCCGGGATCATGAAAGCTCACAAAGCTGTGAGTGCACCAGAAGTATTGGAGTAGGGTATAGGAGCACCTGAAGCGGCGTGAGAACTGCATTAGCTACAGCGTGGAGGCAAGGTTCGCGCAGCGCCGGGGGCCCAGTTGAACTACCCAAGGGGGCTGAGTAGAGGCCCACAGAAATTTGCGCTAGCACCGGAGGCGCCCACCATTTATAGATCCCAATAAAAGCTGGTGTGATTGTTGGATAAGAACTGGGAGCCCAAACCCCTGAGAGGTGGCGAATACGGTGAGTGACACATCGCTCTTCACCAGTGTGGACATTGCGCTGAGGCCCCTGTGATACAAGTTGCGATCATAACATATTCAGCCTGCCTGTTTTCTGCAGCTAGAGACTCACTGAATTCCTTGCATGCTCAAAGACCCAGGCCCACCGGAGAGAGGGCTCTCACCCAATGTCACATTGTACCCCATATACCCCCGACTAAAGTACCACACAACGTCGCACTATGGGCAAGGATCGGACACTCAGAGGGGGGCAACAGACAAAAATGGACCAATACACAGCACAAGGTGCGGCGTCCAGATCGGACAACCTGCGTGAAGGCCCCGTGCCAGACACGGAAGCATTACAGATGGAACCTTCAAGGGCTCAAATCCTAGCAGCTATAGAAAGCTCGAGCGCAGCAGTCCAGGCCAAAATTGACACGATGTCATCGGATATTGGTCTATTAAGAGTCGACCTCCGTAAGGTGGCAGAGAGATCCTTAGTTACAGAACAGAATGTAAGCAAACTAGAACAAGAAGTCGCCACGTTAAAAACAGCCCTCGCTGAGATATCCTCAAAAACTGCCCCACTGGAGCACAGAGCTGAAGACGCGGAGGGGAGGTCGCGGAGAGGTAACCTCAGGTTTGTGGGGTTCCCGGAGGGTGCCTAAGGTAGGGCGCCGCAGCTCTTCTTAGAACAATGGATCAGAAATGTCCTCCCCACAGCGCAACTGTCGGCCTTCTTCGTGGTCGAGAGGGCCCATCGGGCGCTCATGCCGAAGCCTCCTACGGGTGCGCCTCCCAGGACACTCATCGCCAAAGTGCTTAACTATAGAGACAGAGACTGTATATTAAGAGCAGCCCACCAAGAGGGAGAGCCCAAGTTTGAGAACCATGTCATCCGCATCTTCCCGGATTACACTTGATTAACACACAGCAACGGGCATCCTTCGGTGGAGTAAAGCAAAAACATAGGGCGATGGGCTTACAGTATGCGTTACTCTATCCAGCTAAATTAAAGATGATGCACAACGAGCGAGCACATTTCTTTGCCACACCTTAGGCCGCTTGGGACTGGCTGGAGGTGCGAGGAGAGGCCAGAGTGAACCACAAAGCGAGGGAAAGATCGAAAGGGCCAGACTTGGAGACAACGAGGAGAAATACTGGAAGAGCAGGAAGATCCAGGAAATCATCGAGGTCGTCTCAGAGAGTGGTGGTCCGTCAAGATGGCTCCCTTGAGCTGGAGTCCGAGGACGCTGGCGGCAGCAGCCGGAGACCGCCCTGGGTAGATCCACTTGTGCAGCGGGTAGACCGAGAGGCGGCGAGGG
Organism: Calotriton arnoldi; assembly: GCA_963921515.1. NCBI lineage: Eukaryota > Metazoa > Chordata > Amphibia > Caudata > Salamandridae > Calotriton > Calotriton arnoldi. The sequence continues at coordinate 1,602,314 of CAWUFW010000567.1, forward strand.
CACTGGTGGAGGTGGTCACGGCCTCCGGCTCTGATGACAGCGCGGGAGATGTAGTGGAAGACACGCCCCAGCCCAACGAACATTGAACTGGCCACAACTCGAACAATATAAGTATAACCCAGTATGGGACTTATGTATGCATTGGGAATCAGAAAGTGAGTTGGGCGACTGAGAATGTGGGGCTGGTTGAGCTAACACGTAAGGCGTTTGAATGGATTGATACCGATGACGGCTGTGCTGGCCAATCACATATGACGGGCGGGACGCGCCTGTCTCTTCACCCTCATTTTAGCAAGCTATTAGAGTAGTGTGCGAGGTGACCGGTAGAATGTGTGGAATGTTGTGAATAGCGGTCGAATGTGGGGTGATTGATGGTATGTGTGGAGGCCAAGAAATGAGGTGATTTGCTGGAGATCCACAGTGGTGGACTGAAGCACTTAACCCGTTCGGGGCTGCATTTTTTGACATTGGATGAATGGAAGTATTGTGTATGTGTGGGAGTATTGATCAGCGCTACAGTTGTTATTAACGCCCTATTAATGCATAGAAGGTATATGTGTTCAAGGATTTTGTATGTTGTGTGGAGTTGGGGAAGGGGGGCTCGGGGGTTAATGTAATTGGGAATGCACAAATTGTTGGGCCAGTGTCTACCCAGGGGGAGGGGAAAGTTAAAATGTTATAGAAGAGGAATACCAAGTTTTTAACAGCAGTGACGGTGGCGGACCACAGAGGGGAAAGGGCGGGGTTGGGGACTGACAGCCATCTACATGGGGCAATTTAAGATAATAACGTGGAATGTGAGGTGGCTAAATCTGTACACGAAGAGATACCGGGTACAGACTTACCTGCACAGACAAGGGGCACGAATTGCAATGCTGCAAGAGACCCATTTACTAGAGCCCGAAATCCAGAAATTGCATAAGAAATGGAGAGGGCAACTCTACGCTTCCACTTATTCCACATATGCAAGGGGAGTATTAGTGTGGATTGCACCCCAAGTTCCTTTTCAGATGCACAATTATACAGCAGACATAGAGGGCAGATACATAATAATTAATGGCACACTAGATGGAATGGAGGTGTGTCTTGTCAACATATATGCCCCCAACACAGATGACAGCGGCTTCTTTCTGGAGAATGAAAAACTTCTTATTGCGTACGCGGCACTGCCCATTATCTGGGCAGGAGACTTTAACTGCATAATTGACGGTAGCATAGATAGGCACCCCCCAAAACTACATAGTAAGCCCAACGTGACAACGGCATTGCAGCAAGTGATGAGTCTGCAATGTGTGGATGTTTGGCGAGAGACACACCCGGAGGTGCAAGGTTACACCTGCTATACCCCGGCACGGGAAGTCCATAGCAGATTAGATAGATTCCTCCTCTCCAGTGAGGCCATACCGTCCACTATACAGACCTGCATCCTTACGCGCTTCCTCTCAGACCATGCCCCTGTCCTGCTTGAATGGGGCCCAATTCGGACTAGACCAAGGCTGCCTATTTGGCAACTAAGACCTGATGTACTTCGGGATCATATGGTCTGTACGGAACTTAGGGAATCGATTGCTGGATTCTTTGACTCAAATTGGACCACTTCCTACTCTAGGGGACTAGAATGGAACACACTCAAAGTGGTGATCCGGGAGAAGTGACTCGCTAAAGTTGGGGAGACCCAACGCAAATTAGAGGGTGAGCTGAAGGAAGCAGAAGGTGAGCTCTCGCGGTTACAGCATAGACCGCAACAAGCTGCACAACACAATGATTCGCTACTGCAGGCCCACCGCAGGGTGAGCAAAATATGGGACAGACTTGACTGTCTCACCAGGCAGGAATATCGCCAGCTGCTACACAAAGAGGGTGACAAATCGGGGAGACTCTTAGCATGGTTACTGAAGAGGGAGCGCCCGCCCCCACTGATTCTTGCATTAACACACCCAGATGGGAGCATTATAAATACGCAGGCAGGTATAAATGATCAGATGTATGAACATTTGCCTGCAGTGTATCTTGAGCCACTGGAAACTACGGAGCTCATTAATCTTGAATTCCTTAGGAACATACCACTTCCCCGCATCACGGGGGAACAGGAGCAGGTATTAGGAGCTACAATTCAATTGGAAGAACTCTGCGAGGCGGTGCGGTCAATGGCCCAGTGCAAAGCTCCAGGGCCAGATGGACTACCAACAATTCTACCAGACGTACAGCGACTTACTACTCCCCAGATTGCTGGAGACCTTGCAAGAGGCTAAGGATAAGGGAGTCCTCCCACATTCTATGAGAGAGGCCCGAATAGTCATGCTTCCGAAGTCAGGTAGGGACGTGCGCGACCCGGGATCATATAGGCCTCTGTCAATGCTGGGAGTGGATGTAACAATACTGGCTAAGGTACTAGCTAGTCGCCTCAGCCGTGCGGTGACCCATCTGGTACATGAAGACCAGTGTGGATTTATACCAGGGAGGGGAACCCACATGAACATACGCTGCCTCTCACACGTGACACATTCGCAGACGGGCCGACCAGATAGGGCAGCGGTGGTCGCGCTAGACATTGAGAAGGCGTTCGACACTTTGCGGTGGACTTATTTGTGGGAGGTCCTCAGAAGAATGGGACTTGGCGACGAGTTTATTGCCTGGGTACAATTATTATACCAAGGGCCGCGAGCACATGTGCGCACAGGGGACCGGGTATCGGAGTGCATTACTATTGAGAGGGGCACTCGTCAAGGCTGCCCTCTTTCACCATTGCTCTTCGCCCTGGCAGTGGAACCATTGGTGATCCGGCTGAGGAGGGAGATGGATGTGTGGGGAATTACAGTTGACGGCCTCACACACGTGGTGTCATTGTATGCAGACGACGGGATACTCTATATCCGGCAGCCAGAGGAAGCAGTACACGCCCTATTGGGTGTATTACACTCCTTTGGGCAGTCGTTGGGTCTTCGTATAAATCATCGTAAGTCTGTCATCTACCCACTAGCTGCTCTAACACAAGTGGCTATCCAAGATCTCCCACCTACGGAGTTCAGCTGGGAAGCTAACCACTTTAGGTATTTGGGTATACAAGTGGCACATGGACATGAGGCTCAATATGCTCTGAATATGGTGATGGTAATTGGGAATCTGACGGAGTCAATCCGGTTCTGGAACAAGCTCCCTCTCTCCATTATGGGGCGAGTTGCGTTGGCTAGAATGGTCATGTTGCCTAGGTGCTTGTATGCACTACAGAATACACTCTGCCCTATCCCGGACGCTACGTTTGTCACTCTGAACAAGTTGCTAGTCTCGCTGGTGTGGGCTGGCAGTCGTAGCAGGGTGAAATTAGATATACTCAAATTGGATGCTGATCTGGGTGGGCTGGGCCTCCCAGACCTTAGATTATATTATTTTGCTCGGCTGCTTCAGTACGCTGCACAATGGTGCATGGAGGGACACAACATGGAGGAAGCACCACTAGCGAGTCCTAATAACGGTTCTTACTTGCCCAAATATTTGACGATGGGCACTCGGGTCCCCAGCTCGTGCCCGCACACAATCCGGCAGGTAGCGACAGTCTGGGAAAAGGCAGCCACCCGGGTAATCCATAAGGCGCCATACACACCCTCACTCCCCTTGCAATGGCTACAGGGGTTCATTCAAATTCAAGCAGTTATGGATATTTCTAAATGGTACGAAGGGGGGTGCTTGGCAGTCGGGGACCTATTTGCCAATGGGACCTTTTTAACATACGAGGAAGCGATGGAATGGTATCAAATTCCTGAAGGGCACTTCCGACACTACCCTAAAATAGCCCATACGGTTAGAGAAATGTGGCCCTCTTTTCCAGAAGAGCCGACAGAGTCCCACACGCTTGCTCTCCTGCTAAACCCGGGCTCCACTAGAGGCCTAATTTCCCGTATATATAAGGCCCTTAAAGAAGACCGTGTTATTGAGACGTCACAGATAAAGGACAGGTGAGCGGCAGACTTGGCAGACCCTCTTCAGAAGGGGACTGGAAAAGGGCGTTTGCGCAAGTCCAAGAGGTGGCAAGCAATGCTCGGTTCAAACTCACCCAGTTCCACTACCTACATCGCACATATCTAACCCCTCAGAGACTAGCGCGCTTTAACCCAGCGCGCCCCTCCCACTGCCCCAGGTGCGGCACAGACCCTGCCACTTTCCTTCACATGACTTGGGCATGCATTCGGTTACAAAGGTTTTGGCAGTAAGTTGTCCAGATGCTACAGACCACCACAACAATCCGGATAGAGCAGACGGTCAAACATTGCCTACTGGGGGTACTCCCGACACCAAAAAAGGGAACACGCAACAGACACAAATTCGCACTTCTAGGATTGGTATTGGCCAAACGGCGCATAGCCATACACTGGACCCAAGCACTCCCTCCAAAATTTGCTACATGGCTATCAGATGTGTGGGAACGGGGAGTGGCGGAAGAAAGTCGCCTAAAAACTGTACGTAAAGATGAACATGCAGAGTGCGATTTAGAGTACTGGGGACACATGTTGGAAGGATTGAGAATGCTGGAATCGCACCCGGACTCGGAATCGGGTGCTACCCAGGGAGAACAACCAAACGCATCTTTGCCGCATACAGCGACGTAGGATAGCACAGACCCCCAAGCGCAGGAGAAGACAGAGATAGCTAAGTAGTAGGGCCCCCTCTTACACTGCTCATACAGTCTCTAGAGGATGGGTGGTCACCCATCCCCATGCAAGGGATAACTAACTTGTTGGAACCCTCAATCTTGGGAGTGGAGTTAGTCACCAGTCGCTGCTGTGTAATTGTTATATTGTTATTGTTGTACTTTTTATTCATACTGTATGATCCTTACCCTTGAGAATATGGCATAAAGACTGTGTATAAATGAAGACTGGGTTTGAGATCCTGGAGTAACTTATACATTGTAATGTAATTTGTGTTATTGGCCCATGTGCAAATTCTGCAAAAAAGAAAAAAGAAAGAAAAAAAAACAATGGAATGCAATGATATTTGTGATTAACAATGCAGTATTATAATAAAAATAAGTTACATAAAAAAATAAAACAATACCAATCCAAAAGTCCAAACAAACCAATCAATGCATCAGAATTTTACTTTCAGAAAAAAACTAATTTTAAACTTAAAAAAAAACATTTGTGTATAGAAATATAAAAAAATGAAAACAATGGCCAGCAGAAACCGTATAATACCAAACAGTCATAATAAAACAATCTACAATAAATAACAATTATAAATTACAAAATAAAAATTCAAATAATTAAATAGAAAAAGAATATATATATATAAAACACTACTGGCATAAAACATCAATAAAACCCATAAACCAAAAAAACCCAACTTTTTTTCAATTAAATTTAAACAACATATTTAAAAGATGACTAACAAACTAAAGCATATTGTAAACAAGCATTTGCAATGCAATAGGTCTCGCATTTACGCGAGTTTAAGCTATTGGGATTGTAAATGACAATGCCTATTATTTTTGTTTTTAAAACGTAAATGAAAGGCATTGTCATTTACAATGCCATAGCTTAAACTCGCGTAAATGCGAGACCTATTGCATTGCAAATACTAGTTTAAGTGTAAAACTGAGCGCAGCGCCGCTTCAAGGACACCGCGTTCAGTTTCTTTTTTTCTTTTTTAAACTTTAACACTGAGCGGGGTGTCCTTGAAGCGGACGCTGCGCTCAGTGTTAAAGTAAAAAAAAAAAAAAAGAAACCGAGCGCAGTGTCCTTGAAGCGGCGCCGCGCTCAGTTTTACAGTTTAAAAAAAAAACAGAGCGCAGTGTCCCTAAAGCGGACACCGCGCTCACTATAAAAGTAAAAAAAAAAAAAATGTAAACAGAGCGTGGTGTCCCAGAAGTGGACGCCGCACTCAGTATTAAATTAAAAATAAATAAACTGAGCAAGGTGTCCCTGAAGCGGGCGCCGCACTCAGGATACAAAAAAAAATTTAAAAGTAGCAGCCACCATTGTCCCCATAAGTGGCCATAAACAAAATAGTGCTCACCCCCTAGATAAAGCCGACGGTGTACGGAGCCAAGTAAAAGATCCAGTCATCATAAATGGAGACAGGGCGGTTACAAGGAGGGACTAACAAGCCTCATAATGAATCGCGAAGCCAGCATTTACCAAGGACAATGACACCAGCCAATCAAAAATATGGGCGGAGAGAAGGTGAGGCTCACACAGCATACTCGACTACTGCATGCCTCGCAGAGCGAGCAGTGGATGTGCGCTGCCGCTAGGCTCGACCTAAAAAGCACCAATACTTTGTAAATAATTTGGCAAGAAGCAGTAAAACAACCCTTGGATTGGAAACACTTTTGAAAATGCGAGACGAGGGAAAGTATGCATTCTTGTAATTGGAAACGCAAAAGCCAAATACAGTAGATTTCTGCCAGGGCAATATTGGCAGGGGAAGGTTAGTGTGGGAAAAGGGAAAATTGGGCATACCACAAAAGCGATGCCAATCACTTCTGCACCAACATCCACAACACAAACAGAAAACTAACAAATCACTCATTAAGAAAGAAAAAACATGCCCAATACATGATGGTCACAGGTAAATTACTAACAGGTGCCAAGTGGTGTCTCCCACCACAAACTACAAAAAAATGTCAGTAAAAGACGGGTGTGCATATTACAACTCAGGCCAAACTGAAGGACAATGATCCAGCAACTGGATATAATGGAGTGCAAAATGTAAGTGGAAAGCAGAAGGCTGGAAACAATACCACTGCACTATGGAAACCGGCCTTAGATTTTGGGCTTCTAACTCTTGCCATGTCTGCCACACCTCTATCACAGAATGCTTGTTTTGCGCACGAGATGATCCACGTTTACAGAAGAGTTAGTGATAACTCTTCTCCTAAAGTCTGATGACATGATAGGATCGATTCCTGTGTCCGTTCCAGTCCCATATCCTTTGGCCACTGAAACGGCTAATCCGAAAAAGTGGTTAATAAGAAAGTAGCTCTCCACCAGGTTTGTTATTTGAAAGACCACACAGGGGTACTTCCAGAAAATGTCTGGCCTTGCAGTAGCAGAGAATCCATTCAGTAGACACAACTCTCTGGCTCATTACTAGTTAGGGATTACCCCAGCCTTTGTCATACACTGTACAGAATGAATGGTACCACAAAGTGAACCTCTCCTCCGAAATCCACATTTTACAAATGTGTCGGATGTAGTCTGGGGTTAGAAAAGCCGGGGTACAGCATACATGTGATCATCAGAACATTAACATTTTTGGTAACTCCACCAACATTAGCACTGCACAGCCAGTTTTGTTACTTAAAATCTGCAACTTTGCTCATTATTTAGCCGCAAACACACAAATAGAAGTCAAGTGGCAGACTTTAAACCATTGCTACATTTTCAGGCAAAAGCATTTTGCATGCAAAGGCCTGCAGGGTTATACAGGTAATGGGAAAAGTAAAACTACACATTCCAGAATCCCTGGTGCTTCTGGCTAAAAAAAATAAAATAAAAAAAATCAGAACTGGCTGTAGGTGTTGTATGACATCGAGACACTCTGCTACTAAATTCAACCTGTAATATTGGGCTTTACTGGTCCTTGCTACGTCACTGGCACCAACATACTGTGTGGAAGCCAGTTCAGTCTAGGGGCAAGGAAGACTTGAATCTAAGGAAGGAGAGTTCACAGGAAAAGTCTGTAGCCCACAGAAAACCTTCCATCAGTCTAAGGAACAGAGCATCTTACACCAAACAGCCTTTAAAAACACTGCAATATTTTCCCACCTTTGGAGCACCTATAAACAACTTCAAAAGGAGAATACCTTTAACATTCTGATGTTTTTGAGGTACAACCCTCCACAAACAAGGTTTAGAGATTCAAAATTCATTCAGGTGAAGTTTAAAGGAGCAAATCCAAGCATGAAGAGGCACAGAGGCAAATAATATGCGGAAAATGTGCAGAAACTAAACACACATACATGGTCCAGAGGCAAAACACACACAGAAAAGCTTTAGAGGCAAGATAAAGAGAAAAGCTTGCTAGGCAAGACACACACAGGCAAGGAACAGGGGCAAAAATCCCAAATAATCTACAGGGGCAAATCAAATGCAGACAGTGACAGGAGGCAAAGAGCATGGGTTATTCTAACAGGAAAAATACACGGATGCAAGATTTCAAGTAAACCACTCACAATGTTCTGGGCAACTCATAAAGGAGGTTTGGAGGCAAAAGATAGACAAAGTTCAGAGGCAAAAGAAAGACTCGCATGGTTCAGAGGTGAACGACATTGAAGTTTCAATGTCAAACACACGAACAAGGTTGAGAAGCAAGCATATATTTAAGTTTCAGGTGCAAAACATGTAGTCAAGGTTTGGCTGCACAACACACAGGGAAACGGTTCAAAGGCAAAACAATCATAAACGAAGTTCAGAGGTAACAAGCACACGCAAACAGGTTTCAGGAGCTAGCCACTCCCGCAGCGAATCTCCAAAAGTAAACTACACCCATGGCAAGGTTTGGAAAGGTAACACTTGGGTCCAGCCGAGGTCTAGAAAGACAGCATAACAGAGTGAAGGCAGAGATTTGGAGTCTTGACACTTCTAAAGAGCAAGAAAAGAAGCAGGAAGATTTTTGGGCTGCCTGTGTCCTGCAGCCCAACTTTGAATAACCATCAAGTGTTTCCAAAACATCTTTCACTGTTTAATACCATGGAGCTTCATGTGCCATTTATGAAATGCTAGCAAGATGGTTCCGTGAGTGAAACAGTAGCCACCGACCACTGTTAAGATATGTAGGCCTCAAATTCAAATCCCGCAAGCCAACTCTAGCACCTGTCGGTAAACGGAGTATCATTAAACTGGTTTATAGAAACCTTCGGTTATACTCTGAAATGATGGAATACGTGGGTTATGCAGTGTTATATGGAAAACAAGCTACTAAAGCGACAATGGGGTGAAACAAGCACTGGCACAGCTAATAAGCCATGCGCTGGCAGCTGACCTTTCAGCTTTGCAAATGCTTACTTTGTGAATGGTTTTGGTAGGAAGGCATACAAGCGGCTCGGTAACAGTGTTGAGGGTGCTGCCAGTCCCGCATCGAGGTAAACCAAGCATTCTCTAAAAGACATATATAATATACACATACATACACACATTTCTTAAAGTAAAAGCAAACCTTGATCCGGTCCTCCCTGGAGTGCAGATGTGCACATTGTACAAGGGTGGAATGCACCACTCCCAGTCTAAGTGGGCTGGCCCTGTGCCACAAAGTACGCAGCGATTGGAAGAAGCAAAATGTGAATGACAATAGAGCACAGCAGTGGATGAAGAGGGCAGACTTAAAGCCTCTACAAGTATTTGCAGTACATACGTTTTCATTAAACCCAAACGGTCAGGCGTATGCCAGGCCTAAAAAATAAATACTGTAATAGTTCAAGGGGAGATGGTGTGAACAGGATTAAGGATGTTTTTTTCTTTTAAGAACCATAAGAACAATTAATGGCAGATGTAAAAAAAAAGTGGACCTGTTTGTTAGTAAAGCATTTCATTTTCTGTGTCTTCCCTTTCCAGTTGGTCTTGTGATTACGAGCATAAATTCCTGAATACACCCACATGATCTATAATTTCACGGCACACAATTTCACTGGCCATTTGCAGAAAGGGGAATTCCAAGTTATCTTTCCATTTGCCTGGAAAATGGAAATGAATGTCGGTTAATGTTTTAATTTGCCAGAGTGTGTCTTACGATTACACTTTGCCTACAGAGATCAAAACAACAAGATGCAGAGTTTGCACCAGAACAAAACAAGCCCGCGAGTGGTGGGCGCGCGCGTGCGCCAAAGCGAGACATGTGGTTTCAATTATCGCGACCGCGTCTGGGCATGATAATTGGAAACCGATGTCTGCCGTGCGGGTAACCGCAGGGAAAAGGCCATGACGCACGAGCGTCTGGTCAGCTTTTAAAAGCCCCTTACTAATAGTCTCGCAGAGCAGCGCTTGCGCGCTACTCGAGGCTCAACCTAAAAATGGCCCATCCAAAACGTCTACAATACAAAATAAATCTAAATAAAATATGTATTCATATATAACATCTAATAATTTAAAATTCAAAAACATACTTTCAAAAACTATTTCAAAGCACTACACACCCAAAACTCCAATACCACCCAGCAACCCAAGAAAAATACAATAGCACTTAAATAACAAAACATTTTAACAATAGAGTATATATAGCAAAAAGCACACAAATGTATAATTAATTCCTTGTAGAAAAATTATAAAAACATACAAAATGTAACCCTAAAAAATACAAAAAATATTAAACACAATATTAAAGTAAAATAGTTAAAACAATTCAAAATGTATGCAACAAACATAAAAACTAAATACTTACCATCTGGTACCCATGACAGTCTGATGTCGATATTTAGGACCATTAATAATCAGGATGTATACCATCCTATTGGTTGGCATACATACATCACAAAAGGCACTCATGCATCGATTGTCACATCGACTCAAGGAGTGACAGCCCAAGCCAATGATATTTAACACTGCTGCCATTAGGCTGCCATTAGATTAGCATTTATTCCATTCCTCTATGTTTAAAAGTATGAAAATAGATTCAGCGTCCCTTGCGGAGAAATTCATTTTAATATATGTATCCTCAGCTTTCTGCTTATTATTGCAGCTTGACTGGTTGATGAAAATATAAGATGCTTATTCCATAGATTACAGCATCATTATGCTACCACAAAGTTCTTTTATTCTGAAAATAACACCTTTAACATCTTTAAACGTGCAGCTGAGGCCCTAGCCGGACAGGCTAATATAGTAGATTATTTGAGGTCACAACATTCTAAAATAGACAAAGTCTGAAAAAGAACAGTAAAGTGCCAGTTTTAAAAGCATTAGATTAGACTGCAGGTCAAGTTGACCCAGTTTCGAGAACACTGCACTCTGTTCCCTGATATAAAACATTTCATAATTATCACTGATTATTATAATTAAAAGTATAAGTGTTAAATCTGACAAGACAGGTTATAAGCATTTGTTTCCATGCTTAGCAGCAGCTGCGCCTTTCCCTTCCCTTAGGAGCAACATCAGTATTTAGCTTAATTCCTTATGCTTTGTCACTTGCATTTTGCTAGTTATTACACAAATGGTGAAATAGATCAACAAGAATCAACATATGGCATGAAATAATGTTATATACTTACTGATCTTTCTGTGGATGTAAACACATCTTTCTTCTTCTTGCCTTGTTTTGCTTGCCTTATCCTTCTTGTGATGCAGTGCACTTATTAAATCTGATTTACACCTTTATGCAGTCCTTGGCCCCTCTGCTAAGATGTTGCTTCGGGCCTGATTATGAGTTTGGCAGTCTTGGAGCGGGCCGCCACGCCAGCGCCCCACTCCAAGACCGCCAAACCTGAAGTCTGGCCGCCAGTCGTATGCCGATTGGAATACAGGCCGGGGGGTCCTGCGGCAGCGGTCCCACGGTGGTGCCTTTCAAAGGCCCATATCTGAGCCTTAGAAAGGCACTGGAATGGGAGCGCCACAGCACGTTCCTGCACGGCATGAACTATTAAGTCCATGCCGTAAAGGAACTGGGGGTGCATGCATACAGGGGGCACAACATGTGCCCCCCCTGCATGCATCCCCTTGCCCTAAGGCAACAGAGGACCCAGTAGGGCCCCCTTTGTTTCCTATCCACCACACTTTTCATGGTGGGCTCACTGCCATGAAAACTGTGGTAGTGAGGAAACTCGTAATATGCTTGGTAGTGCCGCAGCAGAATCGTCAAGCATATTGCGAGTCTCAGACCACTGCAATACCGCCAGGGATCGTGGATCCCTGTTGTTAGCAGCAGTCCGATGGCAGTCTGATGGCCCAACTCGTAATACGGACGAGGACTGCCCGTGCGGCAGTAGCTGCATTGCAACTGAGGGTTTGGCGGTCCAGCTGACCGCTAAACTCGTTTTTAGCCCTTTAGTAATTATGTAAATGTTTCTGTGTTTTGCCTATATTTAGCCGATTTGAGTACACTGCTTTGATTGTAAATTCTATATTTGTTTTAATAACTATCCTACGACACTGAGCTTAATCTAGATCTTATTAGTGGTCTATAACTTTACATTAGTAACTCAACTTTGAACTTTTAAAGTGTTCTAATACTTTTGAGCCATGACAATGACCCTAGTTCATGTCAGGAGATTCCTGGAGATCTATCCTGATGGCCACAAAGGTGGTTTCAGTTACACAGGCGTGAATTCAACGAAAAACTAAAATAGATGTGTCAACTCCTTCCAAGATTAGAAGTACAAGTTCAGAGAGATGGCAATATTGAGCCATTAGTTTGGGACCAAGGGAATTACAGCTTGTTTATGGAGCAAAGGGCAGAACTCTGTGAAACAGATATATTCATCAGTTCCAGAGTGCCTGATTTGAGTTTAAGGAAGGATAAAATGCATGGCTCAGCGAGTTTGGGCACTTTCAGTGTTGAGAGATTATGCGGATTTATTGAGCAAAAGACAAAGGTGAGCTATAACATGAGATATGTGATATGTCTCAAAGGTGTCTGATTTCTGTTGTCCTAGATGGTCTCCCACTTGTTAACCCTGTTGTAGACAAAAAAGGGAGTTTAAAGAGAATTAGAAAGCTGGATCTTTTGATTTTGACCACTAACATGATCATTCAATCTAGACTGAACTACTTATTGCCTGCTTTTAATGCTGGTTCACATTTCTTTTGCCAGATAGATACCTTATCAGGGAAGCCCTGGTGTCTCAGTGGACTAATGCAGCCATTCCAGGGATCTGTGTGTTCACCCTATGATTAGAGGTTCACATCCCAGCAAGTCCACTCAACCGGTCATCCTTCTGAAGCCAATAAAATGGTTAACATTGGGATAGGTTAGGGCGGTGTTGGGACGGCGTGGCTATCCACGGGCCCTGTATTGCAGCAAGGTGCAGAGAGAATGGCCAGACCCCACGTGGATGGTAATACAGCTCAGAAACAAAGCCACAGCATATCTAGGGTGGAAGGGCACTATAACGCAGGCGACAGACACCCTTGTGGGAGTCTAAAATCCTGAAGTCACTGCAGGACCAGTTGGGGTTTGATAAGTGGGACTTAATAGTGATCTCCAGGATGAGTGAGCTTTGGAAAAAGGGGGATGGCATACTTTGGCCTGAGCTATGAGAAGAGTTCTAACTGATGCCCTCTGAGGTCTACCGGTACTTACAAGTGAGGCACGCATTACAGGCAACCCTCCCAAAGGGGATAGACCTTCCGGGGTCGTCACCGGTAGATGACAGACTTCTAGATGAGTATATGCCTTAAAAGGCTACACCGCTGACCTATACAAAACTGATTTATAACGCACTGGTTGTAAGGCAGCAGTTAAAGAGGAAATGGGACTGTGATGTAGCAGTTTTTGAAGATGGAAAGTGGGAGGAGGCCCTGACAGCCCCTAAAGAGATGGCTAATCATCCTGGATTTCGTTTAATTTAGATCTGAATCCAACACGTTACTACTATGCTAGGATGACGATGGTACAGATGGGGCGGACAGGGGATGAACAGTGTTTACGGGCATACAGGTAGAAAGGCACCTTCTTTCACATCCTCTGGGACTGCCTGCTTATACAAAGATACTGGATGGCAATAATTGACTGCCTGAGGGTGGTTGGGATAGCGGGCATTGATCTGTCAGCCAAGCAATGTATCTTGAGTATTTGGAGTGAGACTGATTCCATGAGGACATCTAGAATATGAATGACGATGGGCCTAGTGGTGGTCGTGAGGAACTTGTGCCGCAAGATATAGACGCATGGAAATGTGATTTAGATTGGTGTATGTTGGCAGAATGAGAGGTCTTTGATAGTAGAGGATGCCTCAGGGAATGGGAGAAAATATGGGCAAGTTGTAATACTTAGAGGGGCAATTTATGTACCAATGAACGTCATAGATGAGATGGGGGTCCCGAATGAGGGCAAGGCACCCTGTGGAATACCTTTGGGATGTGTGAGATCAGGAGGGACGGAGGGGAGACACGAGGTGGTGATGCAATTTTCAACAGTGTTATTTATGCAGACTGTAACTGTCTTTGATGTCTTAATAAAAAGATATTTAAAAAAACATTGAGATGGGTAAGAATAAATACCCGTCTGCCAATAGTGTCATTGGACCTTCTTGGAGTGAACCTGTGCTCTAGAGATACACCTGCTAAGGTGCTCCAGGGCTCCTCCAATGTTAGTGTGCAGGTTATCCAGAAATATCCCATGGTTAATGTTTGGTGAAGAAGCGATTCATTTTGTGGCAACACAGTCCACTAACTCATATTGTCCAAATTTATTCAGTAGCCTGGAGGTATTTTGAATGAAGATATTACACTACTGAGAATATTGGCAAACAAGAATTTTTAACTGTACTCCAGTCTTTTAGGCCTCATCCTGGGTTGTGGTTGGGGACATCAGATAGAGCCATCGTTATCTTTGATCAGACACTGGCAGAATATGATGGAAGATTACACCCCAGCTTTCCAAGTGTGGAGCATGCTATGCATGCATATGTGCATGTGAAGGAAGATGGAATTGCTCTTGCCTGTTCTGTATGCAAAGGCCATTTCTGCTGTTACTGCTTGTGTTCTGTAATGCAACTTCTCACTGCTGCTGCAGCACTGAATGTGCTTGGTCTGGGAGGGATCTTACACTTCCCGTGCCTATTGATTATACGATTAAAGCTTTCTGAGGTTATCACTGCTCCTGAATGGGAGGAAAGGGGTGGGTCCCTACAGCGGTAGCATAGCCCACATAAACATTTGTATAAACATTAAAGGTACTTTACGTGAAATCCTTCTTAATAATTATTAAAAAAAGATTAAAAGGTCATTAAGTCAATTGGTCATCACATTCTTCATTGACACAAAATCAACTTCTTTACACATACTATTATGTGTAAGTTCTACTGAAGAAATTGATTATGGGTCAATGAACAATATGATGATCTACTGACTTATTGCCCTTTCGGTCTTTTTCTAATTATTATGGGTATCACGCGACGTATCCTTATTGTTTATACAATTCCATCTTAGTGTGAAGCATTTTCTCTGGCACCCTTTGCAGTCCTTGGTTATGGGGCAGTAATCATGGTAGGCACTGTTGTTCCGAATTTGTGGCTCAGGGTCTCAGGTATTACTACACTCCAGTTGGGTGTTCGATATTCCCTTTGAACACTTGACTCTCATATACAATATGACGCAGAAATACCATTGCATACCCTCAATGTCCAGTCAGCGGTGTCTTTTTAAAATAGTATGCGTTTATTTACATATAGGCCTTATGGAGCTGTTAAATGAGGAGAAACACAAAGTCAAAAAGGGCCGAGGCATATTTGAGGCTGAAAGACCATATCATTTTCCCTCATAAACCAGGCCCAAATTTGGAGGCAACATATTGCTGTGCTTTTATTGTTGTGCATCTTTTGCTTTCAAAGTAGTTGTGGTAACCTCCTGAAGACAATTAGACTTTAACCAGTATTAATTCAACATACTCTAGCTGAGGCAAACTAGGCAGAACTGGACAGAGGTTTCAAGACTCAGATGGTGCAGGGGTCCAAATCCTTGCACCCTTAGAGACTACAGCTGCGTACAATGCACAAACAAGTCTTAATTTCGGATAAAAGCTCCTCACCATAGCGACACTCATTCTATCCATATGTGCCTGAATACATGAAAGCCAGTGAGTGCCGTTTGCTGGCCGCTTGTAGGTTCAGATCCGCTGATGAAAGAAGACAGTGCCTCCTTGGGCTGCAAATCCCACCCTGCATCACAGGTGCCGAAATTTAGCACAAATACCCTTAGTTCATGTCCTAGTGCTAACTAACAGAGGGGCCTATTCACAAAGGCATTTTTGAGTAAGTGAATCAATACTCTTGTAATACTCTTTTACGTACTCTTAAAAGTCTTCGTGAATCGTGCCTGAAACATCCAACTTTGTATTGGAGAAAATGCAAATAAGGCAGAGGGCCAGAAGTGCAACGCATTTTACTGGTCGCAATCGGCCCATCGGGCTGTTTGCAACCGGTAAAATGCATTTTTCTATGTACAAACCCTATTTTGCAAATCGGTAACCTATTACCGACTCGCAAAATAGGGTATGCGAGTCGGTATTAGGAAGGCGCGTGCCAAGGGCGTCCCTTCCTAATAGCGAGTCGCAGGGGGATGTACAATTGTTTTGCAACTGAAATGCGGTTGCAAAACAATGGCAGTTTACCACCTACTTCAAGTAGGCGGTAAGCCAGTCGCAAATGGGAAGGGTTCTCCAGGGAACCCCTTCCCCTTTCTAAATTGTTCCAAAAACGTTTTTTAAGAGCAGGCAGTTGTCCTAAGGACCTCTTCCTACCCTTAAAAAAATAAACAGAAACGTTTAATTTGTCTTTTTGAAATGCATTCCGTTTTCCTTTAAGAAAAATGGACTGCCTTACGAAAAGTTGCTTTATTAAAAAGGGAAAAAAGACATGGTGGTCTGTGGCCCCGAAGGCCACCATCCCTGTGTTATTGCCCATTCCCAATGGGTCGCAAATTACGACCTGCCTGATGAATATTGATGAGGCAGCTCCATTGACACCGCATTGGGAATCGCTGATGTGTCTGAAACACATTAGTACATTTCATTTTGCAAGTCTCAAATTGCGAGTCACAACAACTCGCAATGAGAGACTCGCAAAATGAAATGTTCATACATCTGGCCCAGCGTCCTTTATATTACACTAACTGTATATGAAAATTCCCATTTTAGATGTTTTGGGGTCACTTCACAAATGCAAGGAAGAGTACTAAAAAGGACACTGCAAGGATACTTTAATGAATCGGCTCCAGAGCCTGTAAGCTCCTTACCGTGTGGTCTCTCAAGTGGAACAGCAACACCAGCTCCTCCCTTTATTTCCTGGCCATCTTTCCTCACAAATAAATAAGGATGCTTGATCCATATAACTAAATGGTTCAGAGCTATATCATTGCCTTTTGAATAATTTGTGTGTTTTTCAGATTCTTTCATTTTTGTATTTACTCAACATTACACATTGTTTTCATGCAGTTACTCTGCACAAGAAGACCTCTTTACCATCCCTGTCCCCGTAGAGGCCACCTCATTTCACATAATATAATATTATGCTATAAGTAATTATCTTTCGCTTGGAGTAATGGAGCCGTGCCCGAATCCTCCGCGCTGCTTTCCAATAAAACAAATGTAATTGTGAGGCGCATGCACTAAATATGGCATCACGCAATTTTGGCACGAAAAAATACAATTCCTAATGGCGCAAATTCTCGGGCAGATTTTCACAACATGGGTTCTTCAGTAACACAGTTAGTGCATTCTGTTCTCTTAAAAAATGCAAATTAAAAGAGGGAGGGCTGTCTCGAAAATAGATACAATTCACTTTTTGAATCTTCCAACTGGGTCCTTTCCAAATATAGGCATGCATTTATCCACTTTGTAACATTTTTGGGAAGTTAGTTTCGGATGCATTAGTGCTAGAAAGTTGGGGCCAGCCAGATGTGTCCCCTGCCCCTAATTATTTTCTTTCATGTCTTCTTGATTGTGGTGTTCTAGCGACATATTTATTGTACTGCACACTGCCAATTACAGCTGATGAAAAGATTTGTTTCCGAAGACCTACCTACCTGGTTTAAATGGCATCAAAGCGGGTCCACACCATAGCTGTCATTTTCGGAGTTGGCTTGCATTTATGGAAGCACCAGTTTTCCTTAATATGTTTTGGTAATGGTCGTGTAGCTGTCAAATAAATTCCATTATTTCATATTACATCATTAGAGGACATTAAAAGAACATTAGCATGCTGATGTAATTATGCAAGCAGACGTAAAACGACTACAGTTATGATTGGGTAATCTAATTACGGGTGTCCGTAGACCCATGTGATTGATTGTTGTGCTGCTGTACTAAATATTGAATCCAGGTGGGTGGGGGAATCAAGTTTCGCCATAATCCCAGGGGGGATTGATTTCCATGTCAGGTTTCAAGTTGCCAGGCATGGTTATTGAGTGTTTTCCATGTGTCTTTATCCTCAATTTTCAGCCTTGGTAAAGCTATGCCTGTTTCAATACAGAGAAAAGAATATCAATGAGAGAAGGTCGAAAAATCTTCAGAATGTTCGTTCGGTTTGATCGATGAGCATGGCACGGCCTAGACCAACGTAGGACATAGGTGTGCAGTCTGACTGTGATAGTTCTGAACTCCAATCAGAATCATAACAGATGTAACTGGAATCAAACCTTGTTTCACTTATTTCTTATCGCAGATTACAGTGTCACTGTCAAATATTTCATATTTCCAGAATCAGAGGTATGGGTCGTTCTGCTATTTTCAGGCAAATCATTTACCCCCCTTCCCCGCCCCCCACCTCAATCTGACACCTTATCTATGGATTCTTTAGGTCCTTAATCTATGACCACACTTAACTCTCTGAAGTTTGTTCTGGATTTCTCCAGACATCTGAATGTCCAAGCTCTATATTGTAGGGTTCTAACTTCCGGAATTTATGAAATTGTCATAATTATTCTTGCTCTGGACTCTTCTCTTATGTATCCTCTACCCTCTAACATAGAAAGACCAGCCTATGACCAGCCATGTGTGCCTGCGTGTCTGCAGGCCTCACTTCCTTAGGGATGACTGCCTGCACCACTCCGTAATAGCTCAAGTTTGCCCACTAAACAGCCTGTGACATCCCCTTAAAACCCGTTCAGCCTGAAGCTCAATCTTTCTCTCTCTTGGGCTAGCACAGACACCTCCAGGTATTAGAGCGCGCTAAACATTTTATTTTCATTTCATCGTTGGTTGCCAGTCTGGCCACAAAGTAGCATTTTTTGGCCTAGAGCAGTGACTCACTCTTTTTTTTTCTATTTCTTTTTTTTTTTACAAAACAGTTTACATCATTTTCACACATTTTCTTTTCACAAACTCCTCATGTCGAAATCATAATGGTTAAGGACTCTTATATTCTCATCTTTCTACCACCAAGTTTCAAATTTCCAAATATGGATCAGTTTTTATTCTGCTCCTCTATTATTTGTAAACGGGTACACTTCGCAAGTCCTTAAGAATACATTTACTGTAGAAATTAGGATAGTTTAATCTTTGCCATATTAATTTATCCACATTATTTCTCCAGTACTATTTACCGTATGTGGGGTGGATAGTGTAGTATGTCTTTCAAATCCCATTTTATTAAGCTGAATGTTGTTGTAGTTATTTGCACAAAGTCACTTTTCTGTAAAAGGTAGGGGGCAAGCTTGTATAAATATGACATTTCCCTAATATTGAATGACAGTGCTGAAGTTTGCTCTAGAAGGATTTTAGATCGTATTATATTGCTATCTTTCTAAACAAAATTTTATTTCAAGATGGGGTAGGTTGAAGACTGGGTTTGAAGATAGGACAATATCCTACATCCGGCTCAGTGGCTACAGAATGATAAATGAAAGTTTTGTATGAGCAATGCTGGCAAATGAAAAAGTGCTTTACAGTGCTTGACCTGGCAACAACCCGGATCCTGCCAACTTGGTTCTCCATTAGTGATTCTGCACCGCACTATGAGCTAGTAACAGTGGCGTAACGAAACTTGAGGGGGCCACTTGCAAAGTACATGGAGGGGCCTCCATCCGGACTCACTCACGAGCTCTCATGCCAGGGTACTGTGCTGAGGGGCCCCCTGGACTTCGGGGGCCCCCTTGCACTGCAGGGGCTGCGGGGGCCTTTGTTACGCCACTGGCTAGTAGCTTGGAACCTCTCAGAGCTCTGCTGCAGGGCTTCCTCAGAAATTCATTGAATTGGGCTGGCAAATCGCCAAAAGGACACCACAGCTAACAGCCACTGCTTATCTTGGCATTGATGCAGTGAATGCTTAATGAACAGATCGGTACTACGGTTTTAATAATGAAGGGCTCTCAGTGGCCATTCTGGGAGATGGCTCTCATGTCCTGATTGCTCTTTTAACTTATAAATAAGGCACATCAGCAAACAAAGATTTTGTCTTTCAGCTGTGGCTCTTAACACTAAAAAAGATTCAAAATGTGTAGCATTTGGCAGTCATAGAGAAATCCAGCAAATCAGCAGTTTCTGACTTGATACCTGTACAGTTATACATTTTAGGAATCTCTAAACTCGCCCCTAAACTGGGCATTATAAGGTGTCTGGTAATTGGCTCGGTATCTCCCCCAACCCAGTATTACTGATGTAGTGGGCATTGGCAATTCTAGGGATGCAGATTTACCTCAGTTTACAACGTAACAGGGAGTAATGTATACAGGCATCAGTTTACCCACATCGATTCCTTCATGATTTCCCCCATTTTCAGGTGGATTTTTACTTGGGCAGGTGAGAAACTCCACACTGCCAGTGTTCCTACATGACTTATGATTCCCAACAGGGCCAGTAACTCCTGTTACCAGCCCCATCTGAAATTATTCTCCACTTGTAACGAAGACCAAAGCATGAATACAAGAGAAACCCGGCAACATTAATCAGAAGGGCCTCCTGCAAACTAGTGCTGTGGTCTTGCCAGTTTCCAGGTGAGAGAAACTGCACTACTGCAAAACGGAGTGGGATTTAATGTCATGAAGGCTTAGTCCTGATTCCTAAGGCAAGACAAAAAATTGTCTTACCTTATTCGATGACCAGAGCCATCTATACACACTCAAAAATGTGATGAGTCGCAAAAAGTGTTGTGAGTTAGAACTCCTGCTATAGTCTACCTCTTGCATGACTTCATAGGGCTCTTTCTTTCTGAAGTCAGTGGACACATTTGTAGGCAACAGATCTAATTCAGTTTGAGGGCAGCTAATGTTGAAATGAGGATACAGTAGACACTGATATATGAAACATGCTGGCTGACTGAAAGTGTAACATTAGTAAAATATCACATCATAATACCGGAGTTTAAATGTATTAATAAAAATTACATTCAGATCAAAGCTCCATTATATTACCTTTACGCTGCTGCCTTGAATACATTTTAAGAGACTTTTTAAAACTGATGTTTGGATACAATTTGCCAATATTTCACAAGATTGCATTTGAGTCAATTTCATGCTGGCTACCATTCTTTTTTCCTGGTATACGCACAGACACACAGATTGCTTTACCTTATCATGGAAAAAGACATGCCAAGGGCAGCAGATTATTTGATCGAGGAAGAGCCAAAGACAGCAAGGGATTTCACCACTTTGCTGATGTCTAGAGTATGTGTAAAATGAAAATACTGATGGGTGTTGGTAAAGAGCAGATGGGATTTGATGATATTTACTGTTGGCTCTTACAAAAGATATTCTGTTTTGGAATTTTTTATAAACTGTTTTCATTTTATTAATATGTAGAATGCAGTTCTAAAAACAAAGAAAGTATCCTAAAATACACAGCAGGTTAGAAATGATATACAAAAGTATAAAGTATAGTTCTTAAAAAAAAAGAGAAACTACCACCCCAAAACTAGTGCCACATCAAAAGATTCAATTTTCCCGACCAATATAACAGACTTGCAGTGATGGTGACATTATACTGATAAGCAGATGTAATAAACAATAGCTAGGCGAATGCAAAAGTAATGACCAATCGATAAACAAAATGCCTAGCCACCCACCTCACTGGCAACCACCTACCCAACCCCACTCAGTCCGGATTCAGAACTAACTATAATACAGAAACCGCCCTCATTGCTGCCATTGACGACATCTGGATGATCATGGACAGAGTTGGCATTGCGGCCCTCATCCTACTGGATCTTCACGCAGCCTTCTACACCTTTCCCACCAAATCCTTATCCAACAACTGCACTTTGCTGGATTTCACTGGATTTGCTCCTTCCTTACCGTTTACATCTGTCATTGATTTGAGCTAGTTTGTAGATTTATATTAATATCCATTCAATAAAAAAGGCTAGACACAAGCTTTCTTTTAAAATACATAAATGCTCAAAATCAATAATTTACGAGAGAGAAAACATACCAGACAATTACATGTCATTGATTTGAGCTAGTTTGTAGATTACTAATGATGGTGGTGGTTGCAGCACTTCTTCGGAGGTCAGGGGTCCCTGTCATCAACTGGCTTTGGAAGGCAGGCTTGCCTCATGCAGTTGTCCACCACCTCCAGATGATGACAAATCTAACATTGTTTGGGTTCACTATCAACGTGCCAAAGTCACACCTGACTCCTTCACT
Source organism: Calotriton arnoldi (assembly GCA_963921515.1). Lineage (NCBI taxonomy): Eukaryota > Metazoa > Chordata > Amphibia > Caudata > Salamandridae > Calotriton > Calotriton arnoldi. The sequence goes on from CAWUFW010000567.1 coordinate 1,624,537, forward strand.
GTTGTTGCCATTCATTGGAGCCATTACGGAAATGGTACTGTGTTGTGCCTTTCGCCTGGAGCGAAGAGTCCAGGACATTAGGGCTATGATACCGATATTTCAGCCTCCACCCTGGTTCTCAGTGCAGATGACTTTGAGGCTGCTGGGATTGCTGGCTTCCAACATCAGGGGAATCAGTCAAGCTGTATTTAGACTTTGGAGGCAACGGCAAAAGATCTGCAGTGGCGGCTAGTCACCTAGACATGACAGGGGTGATGGACACATCACTGCTGGGTTGGAGAGGCCATCTGGGACAGGTGGAGATCAGAGGCCTCTGGTCTCTGGCAGAGACTCGACTCCACATTCATTTGTTGGAGTTGATGGTGATTTGCTTGGTGTTAAAGGCCTTTCTGCTCACCACAAGAAGTTGATGCCGGAGATTAGGGTTGATACCACCAGCATGTGGTACTGCAACAAGCACACAGGTTCTCGTCACCATCCCCCTCAACTATGACAACGCCTTCTACGCTGGAACCTCCACCCAGCTCCTCAAAAAACTCCAGACTGTACAGAACCCCGTAGCCAGACTCATCCTGGACCTCCCCAAATGCACCCACATCTCCCCTCACCTCAGGAATCTCCACTGGCTCCCCACCCACAAGAGATTCCAGTTCAAGATAGTCATGCAGGCAAACAAGGCCCTACACGAGCAAAGACCATCCTACATCACCCATCAACTGAACTTCCATCTGCCCACAACACAACTGCGCTCTGCATCACTCACCCTTGCTCACACCCCTGCATCCGTCACTGCCACAGCGGGGGCCGCTCCTTCTCCTACATCGCACCAAGACCTGGAACGACCTGCCCCTCTGCTTCCCAACAGCACCCTCCCTGGCGTAATTCCGAAAGAAGCTCAAGACCTGGCTTTTCGACAGACACATGGCTACCTCAGTGCCCAGATACCCCGAGCGGTGACAGTGCTGCATTCTACAAATGCGATTGATTGATTGACAAGAAGGGTTGTGTGGGGTCTAGAGTCTTGTGCCAGGAGGCTCTTTGTCTCTGGAAGTGATTGCACCACCAGAATATTTCTCTGCTAGTAAACCACATGGCAGGATCTCCAAATGCTAGGTCAGAAGAACTTTGTAGATCACGAATGACAACTGCACCCGGAGGTAGGGCAGGGTGCCTTCTGTCAATGGAGAGAACCATGGTTCAATCTCTTCACCACTGTTGATGGTGAGCAGTGTGAGCACTTTTGCATGCTAGAGCTTCCTAGGCCTCTGTCTCTCTCTCTCTCTCTCTAAGACGAGTTCCAACAAGAGTGGAGCTTGGGAATCCTGTATGAATTCCCACCACTGTCTCTCCTGTCCCGAGTTCTTAAAAAGATCAGGAACGACCGGGTCCAAGTCATGATAGCGACAATGGATTGGGTCAGGAGAGTGTGGTACCTGGAATTCCTGGGCATGAGCATCTGTCCTCCAATCAGCAGCACAGGGTACCTGGACCTGCACAATTGCATCTCCATGCTTGGAGATTGAGCGGGGACAGTTGACCTCCTTCGACCATCCTCCTGAGGTCATTGATGTCATCATGGCCACAAGGGTTCCCTCTGCAAAATCCATGTACGCCAGTTGTTGGAACAAATTTGTGGCTTGGTGCAGCATCTGACAAATTAATTCACTACAAGCCAAGTTGTCTGAAGATTTGTTGTTTTATTTGTCCCTGACCTGTCAAGGACTTGCTCTGGACACTGTTAAAGGCTATTTGTCAGCTCTTTGGGCTTTTTTGTGGTTGCAAGACCAACCTTTTGTTCGTTAAATCACCTGTTGTGATGAGGTGTTTGAAAGGTTTGCAGCATTTATTTCCACCAAAACCCTTTGTGATACCGAAGTGGGACTTGAACTTAGTTCTCCTTTTTTGATGTGCACCCCATTGGAGCCATCGCATATTTGTCCATTAAGGCTCTTGACATTGAAATTGATCTTTCTCATCACTAAAACATTGGCTAGACATTTAAGCGAGCTGCAGACTCCTTCTGTTAACCCACCTTATACATTGTTCCTTCCAGTTAAGTTGGTGTTGAGTACCCAAGCTTTCTTTCTAGGGAAAGTGGTCACTCCATTTCATCTAGATCAAGCTATCGCCCTTCCTGCATTCTTTGTCCCAACTTGTCTCTCAAAGGAGTAAGAGAAACTTCATCCTATGGAACCTAAGAGGGCACTGAGCTTTTATATTGAGCACACCAAAGAGCACTGGGTGGATGATCAGTTTTCTGTGAGTTGTTCGCGGCAATAATGGTCAGGGCAATGCAGAAATAGACCATTGCCCAATGGATTGTTCTCTGCGTACAGACCTGATATACACTGGTGAAAAAGCAGCCTCCAGAAGACTTACAAGTCCATTTCACCAGGGCTAAAGCTGTTACCAGTTCACTAGCATATGGAGCACCTACACTGGACATTTGTCAAGCTAAAACATGGGTGTCGGTTCATACGTTCATAAAGCACTACTGAAAGGATTATCAGTTGTCAAGAGCGACCTTTTGCCCACTCGGTTCTGCCGGACTTTTTGGCCAGTTCACACACCCACCATCAGCAGAGGTACTGCTGTGGTATCTATTCTAAAGGTGAGGAATCTGCCTGTAGGAGTATCTAATAGAAGAGCAAGTTACTTATCTTCAGTAATGATATTTCTGGTAGATACTCCAGTGTGGCTCCGCTTATCACTTCCGGAACAGAACGAAATCGGTAAGGAGCCGCATGATGTCACATACCGGTACGCAGGAATACTGCTTTTAGATTTCCAGATCCAGTCTGATGTCTGGAGAATATTTTTTTTTTTAACTGGAGTTTATAAAGCGCGACAGCTACCCCAAGCAGGGGTGTCCCGGCGCTGAAGCAGCAGGTAATAGCGACCAGAGCGAGCACCGGGGTCCATCGAAACCTTATTGATCTGCCATAAAGAGCCACGTTTTCAGGGTCTTTCTGAAACAGGATTCTGACTTGACCTGTCGGAGGGACCCCTGCAGAGAATTCCACAGTGAGGCCGTTCTGACTGTGAATGCTCTGCCGCCTAAGCGTGATTTTGCAAAGCGTGGAGTGCGCAGCAAATTATGAAAATTGGATCGCAACGTACGATTTTGCTTATAGAGGCACAGTCTTTCCTTCAGATAACCAGGGCATTTTCCGTTGAGGGCCCGGTAGGCCAATGTCATGGCCTTAAATTTAATTATTTTCTCCACTGGAAGCCAGTGAAGCTTCTGTAGATGCGGAGAGACATGGTGTCTAAATGGTATGCGACGAACCAGCCTCGCAGCCGCATTCTGTATCATCTGAAGGCGACAAATGGCGTAATTGGGAAGGCCAAGATATAGGCTATTTGCGTAGTCCAGCCTAGATGTAACTGTGGCATGGACTACTGATTTGCGGCAATCTTCCGGTAGGAAGTGTAGGACTTTCCGGAGATTTTTTAGTATACTGAAACAGGTTGCAGAAACCTGCTGTATTTGGGCAGAAAAAGAGAGGTCCGCCTCCCATCTCACCCCTAAATTTCGGATACGTGTGGCAGGGGATGGTGGTGGACCCATTTCTGACGGCCACCATAAATCAGAGTCTGGCACTGGGTCTATCCCGAAGAACAGAACCTCTGTCTTCCCCGCGTTTAGCTTTAGTTTATTCAAGGTCATCCATGGAGCTATATCGCGCAGACAGCCCTTGAAGTTCTTGAAGGCATCTGTTGTCCGCTCTTTAAATGGAAAAACCAACTGGGTGTCGTCAGCGTAGGAAATCGCCTTCACTCCCCAGTTGGCAATCAGGGAAAACAGTGGAGCTAGATATAGGTTAAAAAGCAAAGGACTCAAAGCTGAGCCCTGGGGGACACCACACCAGAGCTGTTTTGGTTTAGATTCACACGGTTGAAGGGCAACTCTCTGAGTACGCCCGCTCAGATAGGATGTTAGCCAGGTCAGCACTTTCCCACCACAGCCCACACCTTGTAGTCTCTGGATCAATATGGTGTGGTCGACAGTGTCGAACGCGGCGGACAGATCCAGGAGCACCAGCAGTGGTAATCTGCGCTTAAACACAGTATACACCACAAAGATCATTACTGAAGATAAGTAACTTGTTCTTTTTGCACAAATACTTTACAAGGTAAAGTTGGTCAATTAGACTGAGTCTAAAAAAGTGGCAAAAACTAGAACACAAAAATTGCATTGAATGATTGAAAAAACACTTCATTTGACTCACCTAAAGAATGTGCGACAGTAATTGGCTTGAAGTTTCAAGCTGCTGTTTTCTCCAGTTCAACTCCATTCCAGTCAACATTTTACAAAAGTGTGGTGCGCCAGTATGTGGATGGAATTACTCTGTTGTGTTGCTCCTCTTATTTTATTTATTATTTTTTACATTTATTTTAAATTTGAAAATTCATTAAAAATGACAAAACAGACAAGCAAGGTTGCAGATGCAATACAGCAAAGTACTTATTAAATTACGTTAACTCTGCTGTGGTGCAGGATAAAATATTTTTGACTTTACTCAGTTGCTTGGTTCACTTCCCTCAGGATGAAAATCTAATTTAATGTTGAAAGGCCAATACCTGAGACAGTGGAATAACATTTAGAAATGTTAGCTTCTTAAACTTTTGTTTAGAGTGTGACTTGGGAATACTGATGGTTAATTTAGAGTCCAATCTAAATGTCTTAATTCCAGCCAGAACAGTATTAAGCTGTTCTCTCTGCAAGCACAGAAAACTGCATCATTGACCTACAAGTCAGAACCTAGCCAAGGAACATCACAGTGTATCCCCTCCAGTTTGCTGTTTAAAGCATTGACCATTAGTATAAAAAGGAAACGGGCAATGATCTCACCCTATTGAACTCTGTTTTTGATTGTCACATATTCTGTAATTTTCCTATCAATGTCAAAAGGAATGCATGTATTGATATTAGAGTGGAGTAATTGTACCAGTTAAATAAGCTCACTGTTGCAATCTAGTGCAGCCATATTAGCCAGCATGTTAGATATATCAACATTGTGAAAAGCTCTTTTGTGGTCCACAAAAGCTAAAAACCTTTTATCTTTTTAAGATGTATATACTTCATAACTATCGCTTGCATTTCCACTCTTGAAAACTTTGTAGGATCAGTTTCTGAAGAATCTTTCCAAAGAAATCTATAAGTTAATTTGGGGACAGTTCCCTGGGTATTATGGGAATCCCCAATATAAATCGAGACAATTTATGACCTTTTCGAGGATCCTGGCATATATCCTGTTTTAAGTATCATATCTGCAGCTTGATTTATAAATACTGAGCCAACCCTTTTCCAGATTAGTAAGAGGCCCCCTGGGATCTAATGAAGCCTAGAGGCCTCCCACTACTTAATCCCACCAAGAGCATGTTTCACTTGTTCCGAAGAGAAGGGGTCAACCTCGCTCAAAACCTTTAAGTCAGGTGAAGCTTTGGGAGCAGTTTGGTACCTCAAAATTGCGACACCCCAAAATTTACCTCAATCGTGCTACCCACAATTTTGTGGATCAAAGACAGTGCTAACCTCAATTTCTTGAGGCAATATGTCCCCACGGTAAGGCACCACCCAAAACATCAAATTCAATAAGAATCATGAGAAATACAAAACTTTAGCCCCTTCGTGCTCATGACGAGCTGGTCTCGTCATAACGGCTGCGCTCTGCCCACGCGGGATTAATTCCCCGCCTGTGCGGGAGAATTAATCAGTGGGCGGGGTCGTGACGAGACCAGCTCGTCATGAGCACAGCTCCACCGTGACTCATGACGAGCTGGTCTCATCACGAGCACCGCGGCGCCGCGCTCACCCCCCCCCCCCACCCCCCCGCACTCGTGGGGGAATTACCCCCGCAGGGAAGGGGTTAAATTATTCCAATTTGACAATTGAATGGGCAGACACAATAACTGAGTTCTAGATCAATAAAGCGATAAAGGGTTTTATTACTGAATTCAAAAGTAAAGTGGTACAGCGTCAATGCCATGAACGCTCTAAAATGCAGAGTTATGGAGAGTATATAAAAATCAGAAATTATTCTAAGTCTCAAATGGGCAGTAAAATCAATAGAAAAGACATCATCAATAGCAACATCTAAGTCTCCCGGAAAATCTTCTGGCTCACTCCCAATCAAGGGTTTTTTATACACTATTCTTGCACATTAAATCAACATTCCTGCAGATTCATTGTGGTGTGAGCAAAAGTAAAATGTATTCAGCAAATCAGAACACAAGAAAAAATAAACGTCATCACCTTACCACTTACGCACGTAATCCATTATTTTAACAATTATTGAGCACCCACCTATGCTAATATCATCTTGAGATGTTGGAATAAAAAAAGATATAGTTACAGTCTCTCTGTGTGTAAATGAATAGATCTCATTGAAGAAGCAGAAGTTATGGTTACAATGTTAACAGTTACACCAGAGCTTGAAAAAGTTCACCATGAACAGAACAAAAATAACAGTCGATATATTCAAATATACTGCAGAGTGACTGTGCACTGAGACGCTTGCGAGGAGTGGATTGGTGCAGAGGGGGAAGCACAGAGTTATTGTTATTGTTATTGTTAATTTGGATTTGTAGAGCGCTTAATACCGGAAGGTCTCTAAGCGCTATACGAAGAATGGCATCAGCCCCAGGCGCGTGAAGTCAGTAAGCCCAAGCTTCTGTAAAGAGAAGGGTTTTCAGTTTTTTTCTAAAGGGAAGAAGACTGCTTTCTGCGCTGGAGCTGGCTAGGCAGCTTATTCCAGAGAGTGGGTAGGATGACGGAGAAAGATCGACCTCCCTGGTAGCATAGTTGAAGCGTGGGCAATTTAGTAGGTCCATCGTAGATGATCTTAGCGAGCGACATGGGGCGTATTTCTCAAGGCGCTGCTTAATGTAGGCGGGAGCTTGTCCATAAATGGCTTTGATCACAATACAGAGGCCCTTGAATTTGGTCCTCTGTTTTAAGGGCAACCAGTGGAGGCTTTGCAGAAGGGGGGATGCCCGTGTGTGTCTGGGAACTTTAAAAATAAGCCTTGCCGCGTCGTTCATGACTATCTGTAGTCTGCCAACTAGAGAGTCTGGCAGTCCGATATAGAGCGAGTTGCCATAGTCAAGGCGAGACAGGATCAAGGCGTCACTACTGTTCTCATAGTCGAGAAGGAGAGGATCGGGGAAAGTTTCCTAAGAAGCCTGAGTAGGCCCACACAGGTTCCAAACACTGTGGAAACTTGGTTAGCCAAGGAGGGTTTGGCATCTACTCTAATTCCCAGGCTTTTTACCACTGGGACTGGAGCAGGAACAACGCCCAGCTCCTGCGGCCAGTAGAGGGAATTCCATGGGTTATTGGCATCGGTCATGGCCAGAACCTCAGTTTTGTCTGGGTTAATCTTTAGTGCGCTGGCTGACATCCAATTGACCGTAAAGCGTAGAACATCTTTCACCCGAGAGTATGCTTGGGGGGTCTTTTCAATTTGCAGAATAATTTGGGTGTCATCTGCATAATTGAAGAATTGGCACTCCATGGCTGAGAGGGTATTGATTAGAGGACTGAGATAGATGTTGAACAAGAGGGGTGACAGGGCCGACCCATGTGGAACTCCACAAGGAACGGGCCCCCTCTCCGACACCTAGTCACCCATCTGAATTCTTTGGGAACGGTTCGTCAAAAATGAGGTGATCCATTGTAATGCAGGTCCCCGGATCCCAATTGCTCTAAGTCTTTCTAGGAGAAGGACATGGTTGACCGTGTCGAACGCTGCCGACAGGTCCAGGAGGATTAGGACACAGGGCTTTTTATTATCGGTGGTTCTTCGGAGGTCGTCAAGCACCGATAGCATCACCAGTTCAGTGCTATGGTGAGCGCGAAAACCAGCCTGCCTGTCCTCCAGAATGTTGTTATCTTCCGTGAACTTAGCTAAGTTTTGCAGGCCATGTTGCTCTAGGATTTTGGCAAGGAATGGGAGTTGGGAGATAGGTCGGAAGTTTTTCATATTAGAAGGATCGGCGTCTGTCTTTTTAAGTAAGGGAATGATTCTGGCTTCCTTAAAATGGCTTGGTACCTTCCCAGTCTCCAGTGAGAGGTTTAGCAGAGCAAGGACTTCTTCCTCAATTTCTGGGAGGGCTAAGTTAAAAATCCTAGGGGGGCAGGGGTCAGCGGGTGAGCCTGATTTAATTTTTAAGGCAAAACGTCTGAGGGTTTCTAAGTCAATATTATGGAAGGAAGTGAGCATTTCTGCTTGCTTTCTCTGTATGCCTGTCTCTACCACGGGGGTTTGCTTAAATGGGGAGTTGTCGATCTCAGTCAGGATGTCCCGTATTTTATTGGAAAAATAAGTTAAAAATTGATTGCATTGTTCTTGGTTAGATAAAGGCGGCAATGATTGTTTTTGACTGAGTTCTTTTAGGATTTTGAACGTTTTTTTTTGTTTGTTGGTTGCTACTAGGATCCTGTTTTCATAGTAGTCCGCCTTCCTGCGAAGGAGCGCCTTTTTGTAGGAAGCAATTTTAGCTCTATACTCTGCAAGTGCCTGAGGCTCATAGTGTTTGCGCCACTGACGTTCGTAGTGGCGGAGCGTACGTTTCATGGCTCTGAGTTCTTCCGTGAACCATGGAGCGCCTTTGCCTTTATTGTCAGTTTTTATTTTCCTTTCAGGGGCAATTTTATTGATGGCAGAAAGAAGCCGACTGGAGATAGATTCGGACCATCCATCAATATCTGTTGTAACAGGCTTTTCCCGAGAGCAATCTCGAAGGGCGCTTATTAATGTAGGGGCCTCAATTTTGGACCAGCTACGGACGTATTTCCAGTCCGGAGGTGGTCGGGGATTGCGTTTAGTAAGAGGGAGGGTCAGATTAATAAAATAATGGTCAGACCATGCGCATGGGGTGATGTCCTTTATTGTAATAAGCGGGGTGGTTGACCATACCAGATCTAGGGTATGTCCACGCTCATGTGTGGAGGTAGTTACTAGCTGGGTGAGGCCCAGATTGGTAAACGTCTCCTCCAACTGGCGGGCCTGGGCTTCACTGGGTTGTTGTTCCCAGTGGAAGTTAAAATCTCCTACCACCAGGAGTTGTTGGAAGCGTGAGCGGAGGTTGGCGACACATTCGGTCATGAGATTTATAAAATGTGGGGGGCATTTGGGTGGATGATATACAATAGTAATGATTGTGCTGGATACGTGGTGGCAGACCTTGAGAGTGAGGATGTCTGCCTCTTCAAGGGTTTCCCCAGACACCTTTTCGATGGTCAGGTGTTTTTTGAACAGTACTGCCACCCCCCACCTCTTTTTCCCGCCGGCCTGTTATGCCAGGAGGCATCATAGTTGTCAGGTAGTGCAGCCCGCAGGGTGGGGCCGGAGTCATCGTCCAGCCAGGTTTCGGTCAGGGCTAGGATGTCAGGGGCCTCATCCTGTAGGAGCATAAGGATCTCAGTGGCGTGTTTCTGTAATGACCGTGTATTTAAAACCGTGAGTTTCAGGCTATCACTTCCGCTAGTGCTCATATGACCGGGAGTGCTAGCCTGGTGAGGGCAGGGAGTTTCTCCCCTCTGTGAGACCAGGAGTCCTTCTCTCCTGAGTGCACTCGCTATCTCGGGTGACAAGGGACAGGGTCGTTTTTTGAGGGATCTAAGTTCACTGGTAGTGTAGATCTGTAACTAGCCTGGGGTCCTGGCCCCTGGACCCGTTTGGGCGCGGACGGGCGCAGACGGGCTTGCCTTAGGCCCGCCAGTGGCGCGCCCGCTGCGCGCGTCCGCTCCAGCGTGCGTTAATAAGCCCCCGTGACCCCTTGCTCCACCCCGCTAATCAGCACTGCTGTGCAGCAGCTGACGTCCTCCGGGTCTCTAGACCAAGTGCGCAGGGGAGGAGAAACAGGACAGATCAGGATAGGGACAGGTGAGTAGCGCTTTGGTTAAAAGCAGGAATACACACAGAAGTTAAAAATCAAGTCATTAAAAGTCAGGTTTAAAGCCTGTTAAGTACGGAGCTCAAGTACCGACAAGCACTGCCTGTGCAGACGCGTTCTTCTAAGTGAGTGATAGAGATGACTTCCATCCTCGGTCAAAACAGGGTTTTTCACAGAAATGTGGCCTAACTAAAACACATTAGAAAATACACTTCTTCTCTTCGTAGCAAGCTTGTTTTAAAAGCATTTGTGCTAAATCAGTCTGCATATGTGGAATTATGTTTGTAAATGCATATTGCAAATAGTTAATGCCACACAATAATATAAATCCATAAACGTCTCTTACATAATCATAAAACTTAAAGCAAAAGTTGAGTTCTAGAGCAATTGGAAGCCTAAATATCATGTTTTCCAGATCATATTGATTTTATACTCAGGCTCTCAGCTCTATTTCCCTGGGCAAGTAAGTCCCAGATTTACTAAAACTTTGTGCTGACATAAAGCAGGGCATTCTATTCACTATCCAGCGCAAATGGCGTTTTGGCACTGGAAAGGTGCCCTTTTCTCAATGCAGAAACCACTTTGCTAAGCTTTGTGTGGCTCTCCATCAAGTAGGCATTACAGGAGTAGATCAGTGCAAAAACCCAAAGGTTTTGCAGTAAAGTCCAATCTATTAAGTTAGCGAAATTGGATTTTGCACCAAAAAAGAATGCGTACTTAAAGTTAGTATAAACATGGAGAAATATTTCTATTTCTCAAAAACATAATGACACATTGCTTTTTTTCTTGAATTTAGGTCTGAGTAACTGAGGTTTTTAAATCCACACGAAATGTTTAAGGCAGCTGACAAGCCTGCTGGTTTTTGCCATCTGATACAAGCAAGCTTAACTTTAACTCTGGCTTTTTTTGGAAGGCAATTAGGCCATCATAAATGGGTCTGATGTGCTAAAATGTCTTCCTTACAGAAACTATTCTGGAGGCATGAGATTAGGAATTAGAACTTTTCCTATCAGAAACGAAATGCCTTAATCAAACCATGCCATGACTAGACTTTGGCCGACCATGCAGAACTGAGATTCGAATAAAGGATTACAAAATTTTCAACAACAAGATATTACCTCTAACAGATTTTTGGGTGTGATTGATGGTTAATTGCATTAAGAGATGGAGATCCAGCAAGATGCCAATAACCTCAGAGGCAAGAGCGAGCTTGAATTTGATTTGAAGTTGGCAGAGCTCACCTCTGATAGCCAATTATGGTAAAACTTGTATTCTTGATATTGAAGAAAGAGAATGAATTCAGTCTTATCTAGGCTGAGTTTTATAAAATTGCTTGACATCTAGTTGCGAAGTTTGGAAAGACAAATTGTAAGAACACTAACATCATCAGAGGATGCGATTTTTAGAGAAATTTTGAAATCAGCAGCATATTGAAGGATAGTTGCACCTACTTTTTCCAAATGGTCAATAAGTGCTTCATTTACGATTTAAAACAAAGAAACAGGCACTGGTGACCCTTGGGGGAGACACAGGAGATAGTGATTGGGTCTGAAGCTAAATTTAATAGTTTTGATATTTGTTTACATTTGGTCATGAATGATCTGAACCAATTGAGAGCTTTCTCTTTTAAGTAAATATGATGCTCAAAGTGTGAATTCGCTTCTGATGGTCAGTGGCATCGAAGGCTGCAGTTTTATGAAGCAGTACCAGTAGACATGCTTTGCCTTTGTCAATGATACCATGAATGTCACCTAACATTTTCAGCATGCATTTATCGGTGCTACAGCCCATACCACAGATGGTTTGGAAGTTGGTTAGTAATCTTTTTTCATCGATAAAAGTGGTAAGTTGAACCCGAAACACATTTTCCCAAACGTTTGTCAACCCGCGGAGGGTTGGTGACAGTTCTGTAGCTGGAAAGAAGACAAGGATATACATATGTTTTTCAGCAGAGCCAATATTATGCCAATTTTTGAATCTTTTGACAATAATGCTGTGTCGCAGTCAAGAAGTAAGCTAGCTTATTTTCATCTTGTAATGAGGGGTGTATCCCTATCTTGATTACGGGTCTTTTTGTGTACTTTATTTTAGTTCATTAAGGCTAGGCCTTACTTGTAACGTCTTAGTTAGGTGGGAGGCATGTTTTTCATTATTATGTCTTTTCTTTACAGTTAATTTTCAGTTCTAAGAATTGCTCCAAAGTTATACTTTGAGATTACTGGCGTAGTGTTTCTCTAAATTCTGCAAGGTATCATGGAGTTCCCTTCGGTCCAAGTGCCGCAATATGATGCTGACCCACAGCTGTCGAACATCAGACCGCTGCCTCCGCCAGGAGCAGAGATCTTGATGGAGCAGCAGTCGGAGCATTGTCATAGCATGGCGGCGGTGCCGAGGCAGGCACTGCCGTCGGGATTACAATATCCCTTTCCGACAGCCTTTTCGCCATGAAAAGGTTGTCAGAAAGGGATATTGGGGGCCCCAAACAGGGCCCCGATCTGTCGTGGGCCACTAAAAAGTGGCCCTGGGGGTAAATGTAGTGCCCCCACACACCTCCGTGCACCGTGTGCCATGCACCACATGGTGCATGGCACACGGTCCATGAATGTGCAGGAGGTGCTGCACAGTGGAAGCATGTGCTGCAGCCCTTTCCCAGGGCCGCAGCATGCCCCCACCGTGGTTCCGATGCGTTTCCGACCGCCAGCCCGGTGGTCATATCGGAATGCAGCGGTCGGCGGTCTCCTGACCGTTGCAATTGCAGCCTGCAATCCGACTGACTACCATCATAATGAAGGCCTAACTCTCTAGTTCACAGCAATAACGTCTACACCCTTATAAATGTTCCCTGCGCCTCTCTTGGACCCACAGACAATTTGATTAAAGTTACCATCATTCTCCTCAACGGGCAACCTGTTTCCGCATTCAATAATAGTGCAACTATGGCATTATCCATTATAGTACCGAGCTAAGTTAAATACAATAAATATTCTCACTCATAAGCAACGGATCTCAGCAGACTCCCCTCAAATGCATAAATACTCTATGGCTTTCCAGGTTTGAATTGCCTTCAATATTTTTGATCCTGCTCTGTTATTTGTCGCTAGTTGATATCTTGGAATTGGTCTTTCGTGTTTTTGACCAAACATCAACGTTCGTCATAGGTCGGGACGCTTATAGATATCACGTTCACGTACGAGCTCATAAATGTTGATGAAACCTCTGAGAACAGGTGCGGGTGAACGCACCATGCGTTTGAGTGCAAACAGCACTTATGCTCAGTCCTTTGTCAAAATAGAGAACGGTCTGGGCTGTGTGTGGGTCGTTGTCAGTGGATGGCACAGAATGAATGTTGGGCTAGCGTATGCTAATGGCAGGCGCTCTGTGTGTCGTGCGCTCAGCTTCAATAGGGCCTGAGAGCGACCCACTTCACAAGACCTCACTGTCAGTCATATGTGCACCTTCTTTTTGTCCTTGCTCTTGAATCAGGTTTCTGTCATGAAAGTGACAGCCAGCTACTCAAAAGACTAGACCACTTGAAGGTGTAGACGCATTAAAGAGAAACCTGGTAACTTATTGATTCGTCTTTAAAATGTAAGTACTTTTCTCCTGAGCTTTTTGAAAGGTTAATGACTGACTATTTCTGATGCATATCACTGTATATGTGTCCGTTGATGGCTTTTCATATAAGTAGAGAAGGAGAGAGAGAGGGCGAGTGAATGAGAGAGAGAGAGGAAGAGAGAAAGAGAGGGAGAGAGAGAGAGAGGCTGCTTTCTTTTCATGACTATTTTAGAACTCCGGGAGGTGGCCACTTGGGAACACACTGTATTAAGCAAGGAACATTTTGACACATTTTAGAAAGCTTCCCTCTTTAAAATGTAAAAGGTGATACAATATCTCTGACCCAGGCAGGCGAGAACAAAACACCTGAAGCGCCTTTTCACGTGGGCTCGATTGAAGAAGGACTGATGCAGCCCCTGTGACCTATAAACCCCCAGCAACAGGCTCCGGTGGACTCCTGCCAGTTCATTAAAATATCGGATTGTGGAAGCCTTCATTAAAAAGGAGGCGTTCTACCTTTATGAGGCCTCCTTCCATTAACCCCGGCATTTAGGAATATCATTTGCTTGTATAATGTTCCTCTCAGACCTTATAGGCCATGAGTTGCCGCGCAGCAGTCATAAAGTGTGCTGAACGTCGAAATGTAGAGGGTAGAGACAGAGCGATTAATGAGACATTAATGAAATAAGTTGGAAAGAGAGACACAGTGTTTAATGTTTTTGTGTCTCTGAGCTGTCTTTGTGCAGCTCAAAACTATCTCCGTTATAGGAGCTATCACAAGACACCGCGCGCGCTCTTTTTCTTCATCGCTGTCAGGTTTGGCTTGAGTGCAAAAGTATTATTAGATTGGTGTGTTAATGTGGCCAGGGTAAGCCAAGAGCTGGTGAGGGCTGTTCCTAAATGAAACCCAAGAGCCCCTGCCATGTCTTCTTATGAGGTCTTCTGTCCATCTGCTGAAGCGTGAAAGATTGTTGGGGCAGGGTCACTATCTGCCAATCAGGCCTTTCTGCTCTCTTCAGCAATCACCACCACCAGCACCGCCACAACACAACCACAAAATCACCACTGCAGCTGCAAGAACAAGAACATAACATCAGCCATTCAGCCACACTACAATTACTGTGTCATTACAACTGCAATATTACAAACACTTCAGCTGCAAAACTATAACAATTAACACTACACCACTACAACATCAGCCATACTGCTCTACAACACTGCTAGTACAAAACAGCAACTACAGATCAACAATGACAACGGAATTATAACACTTCAAAGACAACGCTATACCATTATGCTTGCTGTATTTCTGCTACAACACCTCATTAAACACTGCAACACAAACCTAAGCACAAGATATTGAAATAAACAAGCACTGCTACCAACCTACCACAAAAACATTACTACTGCAACACTACTACAAAAGCAACATTACACCTAATCCCTACACTTAAAATATCATATTAGCAACAATACAATTACAACATTAGAACTACAGCATGGCACCACCAACACTACAGCTATGCCACTAGAACGCTACTCAACTAGAGCTACAGCACGCTCACTACAACACTGGCATTTCCATTATAAATGCACAATAGTACATCAAAAATACAGAATACATCTACAACAGTATAACCATTCAGTAGGTATAACACCTCAACCAGGACACCAGAGTGGCAACATTCCAACTACAGTTTTTAACTGCATCATTACAACACTAAGCCTACAACATCACAAAACTATTACTACATTACATTTCCAATACCACAACACTACTTCAGAAAGAACACAAAATGAAAACACTCCATCTAGAGGCCAATGACGGCAGCATTTCAACTATAGCCTTATTAGACTAGAATTACATCACCGAAGTGCAACACAACAACAACTAGATTATAAAACTACAGCTGCAGCACTACAGTATTACAACTTAAAACGGCATGTGCAGCCTAATTTCCACAAAGACGTTGATCTATAATTAATGGCTAAATTCAGCCATACTCATTTCCCATACATTTTCGGGGGAGTTAATTTACTATCTGCACTCTAGTGCAAGCATATTGCCTAGCAGGTGTTTAATAAAGGGATTACAAGCAGGTCAAAATTTTGCATGAGTATATTATGTTTTTGATAGTCTAAGGGCCAGATCTAACGTTTTGTAGACTGTACTCAGTCCATCAGTGTGTCTGGGGTGAATATGACCACCACGTGATGGACTACTATCTTCCAAATTTAGAAATCACTACTTGACCAGTGGTGGTCTCAGGGCCTTGTCAGGAACTGCTATGATGGAGGTTCCTTTTAAGTTATAGAAAGTCTAGTAGGCGGTCTGTGAGTTTTGACTAAGGGTGGGTGAAAAATTCCACTCCGCTGGCGGAGTTTGCAGAGTTTTGCCCGCTGCACACTACACAAGTATTGCTGAGTTATGGCAAAACTCCGCCAAGCGCCAAGTGGCAGAGCTTTTTCTCATGCGTGGCTTGCCAACGTTATGTTTGCGAGCATGAGCAAGAATTTTCGTCCCCTAGCGTGATTTTTAAGCACTAGAAAGTAACCTGGCAAAATTTTGTCAGTGTGGGCGGTAACGGCAGGACCCGATTGTTTGCGTTGAGAAAGCAATCGCTCGTATAGAAATCAGCTCGAGCAGCAGAAAGAAGCTGGGCCCTCTTGCGCGCCACGTGGTGCAGTTTGCGCTAATTTTACAGCGCAGAACAAGCTTCCGGCACTAAAAATCAGTGCGACTTGCCGAATTGCGCCCACTCATGGAACTCCACGGAATCTCGTCGAGTTTCATGTAACTCCACGGAAATCCGTGGAGTAAAACTCCACAAGCTCCGCCCACCCCTTGTTTTGACAGCCATCTACCAAACGTTTTGTTTTTCAAAAATATTGAAAAACAAATAACTAGTGACCCTCACACTGAGGTACTTTTTATCTGGATGTGGAGGTCTTCATTTGTTTTATTATGTCTGCCACCACCAGCATTTACCTGGCAATGATGGACAAAACAAAAAGGACATCATATCGCCCACTTCTCCTTGGGGCTGCTGGAGGAAGCTGTCTGTTGATGAAGCCAATGAGGCTTTGTTGAAGGAAAGCTGATAGTCTTCCCAACCCTATTTAAGGCAGACAAACCGTCAGTTTGGGAGACAGGGTACCCCGTTGTGTTTACGACAGAGTACACTGTACTACAAACTCTAAATCAGCCCCTATGTTTTGTGAAATATGTTTTTGCATACTTTGTTTTCCATCTGTTGCCATGTTCATATCATTGAATCAACTGCACTCGCTCGACCTCATGCTGCGCTATCTTCAAACACATATGTGCAGTGCATCACCAGACATGAGAAAAATCCGTCACTAGCATAATTCATTCTCATCCATCTGAGCTACTGCATAGTTTCTGGTATTTATATGTCATCTACTACCCTGTTTTCTTCAAAGAAACTATGTGCCCCACAACTCTCAAAATCAATGCATGAAACGCTATTCGAGGTCACGCTACCCTAAGCCCCTCAGGTTAGTTAATAGTGCTGTGTGGCAGCAAATAACCCCTTGGTGAGAAGAAACGAGCAACAGTTTCTGCAACTCACCTTACAAATAAAGCAAAATGACTACAATGTTGACACTTTTTCCCACATAGGCAGACAATTTTGCTCAGACCTAACTGTCAGAACCAGCAAGGATATCTTTGCCATTGAACCATGTAATATTGTAGTTAATGGCCTGATGAGTGTTGGGAAGACGCACATGCACCTCATGCTCTAATACACATTTGCACACTGTAGTCAGTCATATGTGAAGGTGGGCTGCACAACTCGATTGGACACTTGTTCTGTTGCAGTATGATCTATACAAATCAATGTTTTTCAGTTCACTGAATACTCTTCTTTTATATTTGGCCACTTTTTGTATCAGAACTTCAAATGAATCATGAGGACCTTCAGCAGGTAATAGGGTACATTTTACGTCTTTTGGCAAGCCACATTACTTGCTTCAAAACACTCAATACATTTCTTTATTGCACTTTTCTTAATACACATGTGAAATTCATACCCAAGTGAAACCATTGGAGCCAAAACTAAACAGTTATTTTGGTATGGTATTACCATGATGTCAATATTTGCCATTATCTGTATTATGATATCATTCTGACCTCCACACCTCGGGATGAGAGATGAAGTTGTTATGCCCAAATGAGAATGCAAAGCAGCCCTGGCAATTAAGTCGGACAGGCGATGGGGGCGGGGAGGGAACACTGCTGCTGCTTTTGTTACAGGGGGCTAATTTTGCAGCACTGCTGCAAAACTGGTCCCCTGTAACAAAAACGGCCCCACCGCTCCAAAACCACCCCCCACTCTTCCAGCCCACTGGGAAAACGCCGGTGCCCGCTACGTCTAGTCTGTCCCTCGTTATGCTGCATGTTTACCCTATTCTGATGTATAAAACTCGAAAAGTTCCATATTTTTCTTGCCCCAATTCATGAGCCGTGGTATTACACTGTGTGCCTCAAAAAAACAATGGGCATGCATGCTGATTTCTGAGTCCCCGGGCCTCTTTGGTATTGTAGAAGTGGCTGTAGATGCTTGTGCAGTTCCTTCTGTGGTACAGATCACACTGGCCCTACATGCGCACCGGCATGATCTCAATGAGGTGTTCTCTCATTTGCATCGGGGCATGACATCTTTGTGCCCGTGCTGTATTATAGACATGGTTGCTGAAGCAAAGGCGCAGTTAGGAGGTACACTGACTGTGCGCCACATGAATGTGGTGAACACTAAGGGGCCGATTCCGATCTCGGCCGTAATTCTCCCCGACCGAGCCGGACCCGGAGAGAATTCCGACCGAATCGGACCCTAGCAGTCCGACTGAACGAGTACGATGCGCACGCATGCTATCGGACTCGATTCGGTCGGACTCCCATTGATGTCAATGGGAGCCTGTCGTACAACGCGTACGCGGGCTCCCATTGACTCAATGGGTGCGAGGCGGTCAAGGGCGCCCCCTACAGCGTGTACGCGTCCATGCGCATTGCGGCGGACATGCACAGGTAGGGGGACCCATGGGTCCCCCTGTGTGCGACTCACGCGCCTACGCGTACAGGGGGTCCGACGCGGACCCCCAAAGTCCGGCTCCGACAGCTTTTTCGAGCCGGACGGCGCGAGTCGATCGGACTGCTCGCGGCGCGCATCGTACTTACCCGGCCGGGAAACGTCTCCATAGCGCGGTGCGAGTCGTGTCCATGCGAGTCGGTCGGAGCGTGTTGAAGCCGCGTTCGAGTCGGTCGGCGATTTCGCGGGTGCTTGCATCGTACTTGCTCGGCCGGACCCGCGTACGATTCGGTCGGTAAACAGGGCTCCGAATCGGATCCGGTGAATCCGAATCCGATTTGGAGCACTACCGGCCGAGATCGGAATCGGCCCCTCAGTGTGTCCCTCGAGGAAGGCCTTTTGGGAAAAATGAAGTCTTAGGGACAGCCCAGATATACCTCTATGGGGCCATCTCTCCCTCTCCTTTCCAAATACAGGCTGCGTTGCTGCCTGCACAGTGAAAGGCAAACCGTCCGCTTCAAAGAGCCAGTCTGTCTTTCAATAATACGCTGCCCCCAGGGCAGGTGCAAGTTTGTGGCTGCACTGGACACAGTGCATTTACTGTAATCTGATGTACTATCCCAAAGTGCACCTAGCACCCAAATTAAGAGTGCACTGCGCACTGTGTAGAACAATGCGCCCTATACATAAAATGGCCTCGGGTTTTAGGCAGTGAAAATATTGAGCAGAAAAACTCATTTGTTTCACAGTTTATGTGGCTCCAGGTTATTCATGTTACCACACGTGGCCAGTAAAATAAGTTTTATAAACCAGTCATCGTGTCTGGGTGGGCATTCTTGGATCCAGGGACTAAGTGGGTGATTATGATTGCGGACGGCCTTCAGTCCGTCCACCATCGCTATGGGGAATGGGACGGTCCGACATGCTGTCGGGGATCCCATAGTAGGGATTAGGATGCGACCGCCATCACGGCGGTCGCAATGGCTATATTTTACATTGCGGCAGGTGCTGCTGGCTGCAGCACCCGCCAAAATGTAAAAACTGCACATGTAACATTTCCCTGCACTACGTGGCAGGCACCATGCGTTGCCTGCCACATGGTGCAGGGAAATGTAGGGGGGCACCATGAGGGCCCCCCAGTGCAGCAAACTTGGGTGCAGGAGCGAAGGGGGGGCCGGCACACCCCAATGTCCATCCCCGCCAGCCTTTTCATGGCGGATGAACCGCCAAGGAAAGGCTGGCGGGGAGGCAATTTCTAATCCCTACAGCGGTGCCTGGTAGGCACTGCCACCATTATAGGGATGGGAAGGCCTCCGCCGCACCGGAGGGCTCATTATAATATGGCAGGCCAGAAATGCAGGTTCACCGTCATCGTAATCAGCCCCTCTATAACACATGTCTGATTTTTTTCAAATTTGCTGCTCTGAGAAAAGTATTGTGATGTAAAATGTTCTTATCAAAGTACTTCAAGAAGCTGCTGTAGAGTGCAATGTGTAACTTTGGAGAATGCCGATCCCACATCTTACCAGAAATAATTGTCTGAAGAACACGTTCAAATCAAATAAAGGAAAACAGCTGGAGGTTAATTATATCTCCAGCAGCTGTTTTTATGTATAGAACCCATTTTGTGCAGTAATAATGTGGTGCAAAATAGCTTCAGTATTTATATGTAATTTCAAATATGGAGTTGGAACCCAATGAGGATATTTGTCAGGAATGTCATAATCGTATTGCATTGTTGGTTGCTTACTACAAATGCAGGTCATCTTAGCATTGCTGCCTGGTCGCTGGATGAGAGGTAGATTACATTGCTTGCAGCCTTGCTTATCATCTTGAGGGCAGGTTGGTTGTGGAAAATGACTATTTTCTGGTATTCCTCTGCCTCAGACAGTGCATCCAATAGCACATTAGTTTTGCAGTACAAAGACCTGTATGGCATAAATATGGTAGGTAACCAGAGCATCAACTTTAATAGTGAGTATCAAAATGTTATCTGGTAATTTATGAGGTCCTTCCATGCTGTCACAACATTGAAGACAGTCAAACTTACCATTTAAGCATAAGGACTTGAAGTCCCACTTGAGCATCACAAACTATGTGACCAGACAGCAGGTGTTGATATATGTAGCCCGATAATGTATAAATAGGATCATAAACTGTACAGATCTCAATGTGTTGCAGATGACATCACAAGAAACCTTAAACATCATTGCTGTCATTCAATCCAGTTCTCTCACGTGGGACAATGTCACCCAACCTGCAGAAACCTCTGCTGCTCCTTAAGGGCCAGAATAGGAATGAGATGTATACTACACATATCTTCATGTGCCATATGACTCGGTGTCAGTCATATCATGCCAATACAATTAAGGCTCCCAGTTTTACGTTATTACTGATTTTAATGAATACAGGCAGTGTCTGTATTTATTTTTCAAAATGGGACAAAAACAGAAATTTGGGCTTGTTGTGAGTGACTCTCCATGCTATTTTTCGTGAATTCCAGTCCAACAACTGAGCTGATAAACAGCATGAGTAGTTAAAAACAGAATGAGAATTCCTTAAATACATGCAGTTGTCAACATATAGGGGCCGATTCCGATCTCGGCCGGTAGGGCTCCGAATCGGATTCGGCTTAACCGGATCCGATTCGGAGCCCTATTGCCCGACCGATTCGTACGCGCATCCGGTCGAGCGAGTACGATGCGAAATCGCCGACCGACTCGTCCGGGCGTCCCGACCGCTCCGACCGACTCGTTCTTGGCTCTAACCGCACCGACCAACTCGCTCGGACTCGACTCGCACCGCGCAATGGAGACGTTCCCCGGCCGGGTAAGTACGATGCGCGCCGCGAGCAGTCCGAACGAGCCGCGCACTCCGGCTCGAAAGAGCAGTCGGAGCCGTACTTTGGGGGTCCGTGTCGGACCCCCCTGTACGCGTACCCGCGCGAGTCACACACAGGGGGGACCCATGGGCCCCCCTACCTGTGCGTGTACGGCGCGAGTCACTTCGCCGCGTACACGCTGTAGGGGGCGCCCTTGTCCGCCTCGCACCCATTGAGTCAATGGGAGCCTGCGTACGCGTTGTACGACAGGCTCCCATTGACTTCAATGGGAGTCCAACTGACTCGAGTCCGATGGCATACGTGCGCATCGTACTCGTTCGGTCGGGCTGCATGGGTCCGATTCGGTCGGAAATCTCTCCGGGTCCGGCTCGGTCGGAGAGATTTCCGGCCCGAATCGGAATCGGCCCCTAAGTTGTAGTATAAAGCTGATATTTACCTGTGGGTGTAATGTTTTATCATATTTCACAGCTTAATTTGGGAAAACACAACAGACAGCAAAGTTTGAGTGTATATTTATCAGTTAAATAAATGTGGAAATATATGGTTTTACCACTTTACTAAATCTCAAAAAAATAAAATAAATTCCAATAAGATGGTCAAAAAATAAATATGGATAAATACAGAAGACTTTTTAAAATAATAAATACCATAAAAACGGGTGCCCCAAAATATAATGCTCCCTGGAACTACAATGCCTTTAAACAATATTCTTACAATTAAATTGATAATGTGCCTTTTATTGGAGGCTGTGGGTGCGCAGGGAATTGTTAATGTGACTCCTGTGATGGATGACCCTCCATTGTGCATATTTGCATATCTTAAAACATATTATGTTATCCTCAGATGTACTTTTTAAGACCTGTTTCTAAAGCCATGAAAAATAGTAGTAAAATTGGTTAGAAAGTGGAGGCTTGAAATAATCTGTTTCATGTTCTTCCACTAAACTAAGCAGACAAGATTACTCGATATTTAAATGTTTATGAGCTCTTCACAGAATGCACAGTGCATTTGTCAAGTATGGAAAGATGAGTGTGAACATTTTTGCGACCCATTAGTACGGAAATATATTTAGGGCGTGGTTCTTGAACAGCAATGCATAAAACTCCAAATTTTAATTTGCAGCAAAATCTTTTGTAGTCCATTTAGGTTTTAGCATGGAAAACTGATTTCAATTAATTTGGGGTCAATGTGGGGCAAATGGATGCACATTTTCCATACAGGCTGGTGTGCCAAAATTACATTTTGGGATTTTTATTTGATCAATTTTCTGTGATCAGAGTCTCTACAAATCGAATTGTCTCCTTCATGGTTGGTAGAGATGCTGGGTGGAGCCCCATTGTTTCCCCTTCCAGAGGAGCTAACATACAGACTGTTAAATGTCTTGTATCCTATCTGTACACTAACAGTACCTTGAATCAGAAAATGGGTAAATCAAAAAACTTGAAGTCATGGTGGAAAAGGATTTGCCAAATTCCACAGGTGTACATTAGCAGCCTATAGAAACCTCCCAGATAAGCACATAATTCAACATATCTGGGTTCCAATAACCTGATTCAGGCTTTGCAAAACAATTGCTCTGCATCTTCTATGGCATATATCTCCCTTAAATAATCTTTTGACTGCTCATTATACAGGTAGGGCATGCATGTCGGCCACCTTTGCAATGTTATGATAACAGGACTTCCTTGGCCCAGTTTTAAGTATTTGATGTATTTACATAGTGGGCTCTTTTTGAAGGATATGCCACATTTTGGTATCCAAAATATTGACCTAATAACATGGATGTTTTAATAAGGGCATTTATTTTTCTTCTTCAGCTTTTAAATTCACTCATTCCCTGGAACTATTATTGTAGCAGATAGGGGCACCCCTGACCTCCTTCCTTTTTAACTTTCATTTCTCTCAGATCAAGGGGACATTTTTAGCCATATAATACCCATATCATTACTATATTGCTATTTCTGACTTTGTAATTTGAGTGTAAGGGCTACCTAACAAAGTTTTTAGTTTATATTGTTGATTATATTCACCGTGGTACAGTGTGTATGTTTGGCTGTCAGTTATTGAAATACTAAAGAATTTCTTTTTAAACAAAAATTACTAAAGCTATAAAATTTTATTAAGCTTCCTAACACTGACTTGCATGCAGATGTTGGCATGAGCTATAAAATCCCATTTTTATTAAAATGTATGGTATTCATATCATATTTCTCTGTGTGTGTGTGTGGGGAATAAATACATTCTCAAGGCCTAATTAGCCCTCAAAGAGAACTGACACAAGATGAAACACATTTACATAAAAAAGGGTCCAGCAAAGATGTGATATCTAGGTAATGAACCTGGAGACAAAGGGATATTCATTAGACTGACACTGCTTATTGAGACAAAAGCTTGGCAAAGCGCAGTATCTTGCTCCTTGGATTGGAGGACTGTCGAATATTGAAATTTAATGTATTTGTATAATTTCCCTAATGTAACATGTAAATGTCAGGTGTGAATATTAACATAAATACCACTCTTAGCAAACAATAGTATGTTATTTTGAAAGCGACAAAGAATACGGTTGTTATTGCCCGCACATTATAAAGTGCCAATAAACTTTATGCCATACATACATTCATGCAAGGATATCACCTAGCACACAAGTGAGCGCCTAGGTGCCCCATTGACTATTTAATTGCTTACTATATCTTTTGGGACAGGACATGCAATTTAACGTTTTTTAAATTGAACACACAGGGTCTTGAATTGGTCTAAAGATGGGATGAAAGGCAAAGAACTCGCATAGCAAAAGGGTAGAGTTTTCTCTAACAAAACGTTTCTAGTGACATCTTTGCTTCACAGGCCTAACTCTACCTTTAGCTGATAACTTCCTGAAGTTTGAACTCTCCTTAGAAAGCTTCTTAATGACGAATACCTGTTTGCCAGGCCAGTTATATTAATTCCTTCCTTTGTCGGACACAGCATACTATGAATCCACTTAAAGAAGTCTATGTTTGTAGTGTACGTCCCGTCTAGGTAAGTCTGGATTGAAATTACTGGAGTGCAAAATCTTATGTTTTCATCCCATGAGACTACTTCGGACCGCCAAAAATTAACTATATATGATGCTTTTTCCAAATCCCTCAATGGCAAATGCCATGCTTAGATTAAGAGTGGGGTTCAATGTAGGATGGCAATTGAGGAATCTTATGTCTACTATCAAGGCTAATGATTGGAAATGCACATGCTTTTTAAATGGGTTTCTTATGTGGACTCATGTTTTGCTGTACTGTGGTCTAGTTAAAAAAATATGGCTCATGTTTTTTAAATGCCATGCTTTTAAAATATAATTGGTTATCCCACTCATCAGCTATGGAACTTGTGGGAAAAAAGAAATACATTGATGTAGCTTATGCTATAAGAAATTTTATGTGAATAGTGAAAAAATCATTTAAAAAGGCTTTTGTATTTTCTGTATTTTAAGGTTTTGTCCTATGAAATAAGGTTAATTGGCCCTTAGCCTTCTGGCCTCATTCCTTATGGATAGGGAACAAAGGGTGTATTGGGACAACCATCAATCTGAAAGGTTTTCCCTCCCCTGTGGAGTTCCCCAGGGGTCAGCTCTGTCCCCAACACTTTTCAACATCTATGTGGCACCGCTGGCTGAGCTTGCCAGAGGACATGGGTTTTCTTTGGTGTCATACGCTGACGACACCCAACTGGTCATTTCTATCTCCTCAAATGCGGACACCATTGCTGGGAAATTCCATGGCTGTTTAAAACATATCATGGACTGGATGCACCAGAACTATCTCAAGCTAAATACGGGCAAAACTGAAGTGATGGAGTTTAGGGCTGGGGCACCGCTCTGGAACCAGGTATGGTGGCCGACAGAGCCAGGGAACTGTCCTGTACCCGCAGGAAAAGTCAGGAACTTGGGAATCCTGCTGGACGACCAACTTAGTTTCCTAGCCCAAATTAATAAGGTCACATCTGCTTGCTTCTTCCAGCTAAAAGTACTACGGAAAATCTTTCCTTTTATCCCCCCTGAACTACGGATATTGGTTATGGTCGCTTTGATTCTCTCAAGGACTGACTATTGTAATGCCCTTTATATGGGCATAAACAAACGCCAAATGTCCAAACTACAATCTATACAAAATGCTGCAGGAAGAATGTTGTTAAACATTCCAAAGTTTTATCATATATCTGGCAGCATTAAAACTCTTCACTGGTTGCAGGCGCAACAGCGAATCGAATTTAAAGCTTTGTGTTTGGTACATAAAACCCAGTTTGGTGGAGGAGCAACAGATTTACAGAAACTATTTCAGCAGAACACTCCTAGGCGCCATCTTAGGTCAGCTAACAAAGGCCTAGTCCAGGTACCCAGAATACAAAGAGCAAGATGGGGGGGTAGGTGCCTGTCATATTGTGCGTCCAGATCATGGAATGAATTACCAGACAAGATCAAACTTCAACCGTCCAGACCACGATTCAGGAAGCTGCTGAAGACGTGGCTATTTATTAGGCAGAAGTAAGGTACTCCCCCTGTGCTAACCGGTGTCCTGCTATAGCGCCAAGACGCCTCGGCATTCGTGCGCTCTATAAGCATATTACTTACTTACTTACTTAATTATACTTAATAAATTCCACTATCAGGCTATAAGCTAAGATTGCCTAACCAGAAGAACACACCATGGTTAAGTCAGTTTCTTCTAAGGGTATTTTTCTCACCGTTGGTAAATTACCCGCCTGGGAAATGTGAGTGAGAGTTGTGCAACAAATAAAAAACATAATGGTGCAGAAAAATTCATAAAGACCTTAAAGTCCAAAAAAGGTAGATTAGAAAAGTAAAAGTTCACCCAGCAAAATGTGGTATAAATGGAGAATATTTGATGTGGAGCTCAATCAATATTAACAAAATGCAACAGTAGAAGACAAAAAAAAATGATTACATGAAAATCACATCTTTAAAAATGATGGCTATGTGGTACGTTTTTTCCGAATTTCGTCGGTTAGAGTTTTCGTCGGGCCTGAGAAGCCAGTGTGTCTTTTTAAATCACACATGCACATGAACCCTGGGACAATGTACACATGCCACACCCTTGTAGTCACTGGAACTTGCAAATATGCCTTTTGTAGGTGAAATCACAGGACACAAGAGCATCCTCAAGGCAAATGAAATGCCTGTCAAGCTTCCAACTGCCACGCCTTTTAAACTACCATTTCAACAAGGAAATCTCTTTCCCTCATACTCCCATTACTGCCCCTGGCACATTACATGCTTCTTCCTGTACCAAAACAGAGCAAACTCCCCAAACAGACCACTGCATTGAAGGTGCTCGCCATTATAGAATCACAATATTGTTTTAAAAAGTACTTTTTAAGGATTTGTGCTCCTGTTTAATTATTCTACATTGCAGTAAAAATGGTTAAAGGGATTGTGATAATTTTAGTTTGAAGTGGATATTAGTGAACTTATATTTAACTTTTTGGTCCCTTCATGGAAATCAAGGTGAACCTTTTCAGTCTTTTCCTAAACATTTTTAAGAAGAGATTTACTTTTCAAAAACTGTTTTTGCCTAATATGTTTTACTCTCTTTTTTTTCTTTTTGGAGGCAAATACATTTGAATGTGTATAGGGGAATAAGGTCCTTACCAGTGCATAACTTACTCCAGTGCTTGCAGGTTGAGGCCACCAGCGCTCATTTTTGGGGACCAAGACTTGTTTTTTTCATAATTAGATTTTGACCCACAACAAGAGAAGGGACGGCCGAAAAGGAAGAAAGAAGGACAAGCAGAAAGAAAGGAAACAGTGACAGTGTGAGAACGCAGGGATGAAAAAGAACCTGGCAGAAATAGGAAGTTCACGCTCAAGTAAGAAATAGACATGAGGTGAAAACAGGACTAGCTAGCCTTGGTATTATTCAGCAGCGCTTCAGCCGGCTCCTAATAAAAACATTGGGCCCTTGAGCTGAATTTTTCCAAATTAAGCACAGACTACAGAGTCCAAACATAGACCCACAGAAACCCAAATCCCCAAAATGCGCTGAGCTCATAAATATATGGTTAAGGATCTGGAATGACAGAAGGAAGATATGAAGTGGTTTCCAAATACAAGAGTGCTTCTCTAACCTATCACATCTTCCACATACTTTTTTGAGTTTTAAACATAATAAAGGGTCCTTACTGTATCTACAAAGCTGTGGAGTAAATAGAAAAATGTATTTTATCTACCTCGCTTTAGTAGAGCTACCAACAATTTGGCTTGCATGTCATAAATTACCCATCACCTTTACATATTATATGAAGAGTGAGGGTCCCTTCAAAGTTGAAGGGCCCTCACTGGTTGAAAAGTAAATTGTGGGAAATGACTATTTTTTGTGTGGTAGTTCCCCAGAGATTTGCCTTCTGAACTCAACCAGTTTTGTTGGCATTAGGACTCTTTGCACTTTGCCTCTGCTAACCAGTGGTTAAGTGATCGTGCTCTCCCATCCAAATATGGAAAATTTGACATTCACATAATTGGCACACTTGATTTACTTATACGTCCCTAGTATATGGTACTACATGTACTTAGGGTTTGTAAACAAATGCTACAAGTGGGCTGCAGCACTCATTGTGCCACCCACTAAAGTAGCACTGAAAAACATGTCTCAGGCCTGCAATTGCAGCCCGTAGTACAGTTTTAAACTAACATTTCGACCAGTCAAAATAAACCTTTTGCCAGGTCTAAACCTTCTTTTTTAATACTTATAATTCACCCCTAGGTAGGCCATAAATGCCCCTATGGCAGGGTGCTTGGAATTAAAAAAGTAGGACATGTGTGCTTTCGTCATTTTTCTTTGTGTTAAGGCTGGCTCTCCTAAAGAAAAGCACTGGGTTGCATGATAACTCTTTATAATGCATAACTTCAGTTTGGGACTAGTTAGAAAAATGATTCAAGGATTCATTGGAATAGGAATTTAAAATCCAACCTATGGTCAAGTCAGACTTTAAAATGCCACTTTGTCTCCTGCCTAAGCCAAATTTACCTTTCTGCCAGAGTCCAGGATTACCTGCCTGTTGACGGCTCTCCTGTGATGTGATGTGCATTGCTCCCAAACAGTGGGCAAAGGACCTGGGTGTGGAGGGGTGAGGGGATGGCTGGCCCAGGCCCAATTTCATTTCAAAGGGTTGCCAGGGGACTTTACCTAGCCCTTTATGACTTCAGAAGGAGCCTATCCTGTCACTGGCTGACCTGGGCCTGCCTGCTCTTTGTTTCACTAGCCAGACTGCAGTCAAACCCAGGGAAAGGATAAGAACTGACTAGAACCAGTCTTAGAGTTAGACAAAGGGGGTGTCCCACACCCAGAGGCTGGCACAGGGCTTAATAGTGGCATCCCCAGAACCTGAAATCAGAACCACGTACCTCTTTGCCGAAGGCTTCATCGGATCCACCTTTGAACCCCACAGGGCAGCACAGCTCCCTACAGAAAGCCTCGCCATATTCAACTTGGAGCAGTACAAAGACCTGCAGAATCATGCCATACAGTCCTCGCATCGAAGTCAGAAGATAAAACTTGCAGCGGGTCAGACCTGGTACTGTATTCAGCCCATGCTCCATCACGGTCGGCCTGAACTTGTGACTTTGTCCCGGTCTAGCGCAACTAGATACCCGCAGTTGGTGCTATTTTTACCTAAAATGTTAAAACTCATAACTCTGGTTCTATTGATTGCATGTTTGTTGTTTTGGTGTCATTGTATTCATTTAAATGTTCGCTATTTTTCAAAATAGGTTTGGGATATTTCTTGTGTTATATTTGTACTTTATCACTCTTTGAGTGCTGCATAAATTGCTTACACATCGCCTCTTAGACTGCTTTTGTGCCAACCTACCGGTGGGTTAAGCACAAGTTTAATTAGTCATGTTTGTGTTTCACCCTGACAAAGATTGTGATTATTATTTGGGGTCAGTTCTCAACCCCTTCAACCAGTAATCCAATTTCTTATTAAAAGCTTAAGAAAAACATGCTTTTTAGGAGAGTTACAGGGGTAGATGAACTTCTCACATCGTGGTTACATGGTAGATTCACTGCAGTCTGAATTTTCTAAGTTATCAAATATGGAACAAGCCTGGAAAATATAAAAGTTTCCTTCTCAACTGAAAACTTTCTGTTAGAAAAGGACATTTTCCTGTGGGCTACATCCCTGATGTCAACTGAAAGATTTCAAACAGGTGCATCAGTGAAGGTTGTATGACAGAAGCACGCATGGCTAAACCATGCGTGCTTCAACAATGCTGTCACAACTACGAATGCGTCATAACCATGCATTCATTTACTGCGCATGCCTTTACCAGGCATGCTTTTACAACGCATTTAGTTGTAAAGGAATGCTTGGTAAAGTTAGATGCGTAGTAAAGTTCACACCCCAGGCCGCTGCCCTGAGTCCTTAAACTGGCCCCCACACTGCAATCCCCCCACCTCAGCCCTAAACACTACCCGACCCCCTCCCTGAGCCCTAAAAACCACCCCCAGCCCTGATATGCACACCTCCTCAGCCCTAAAAACTACCACAATCCCCACCCTAATACCTGTCCCCCAACAACTACCTTGATCCCAGCCTCCCGCCTAGAACAGCCTCCAGCCTCAAAAAACTACTCTGACCCCTGCCCCCCACTCTGAGCCCTATAACAGTCCTCAGCCTCAAAGACTTACCTGCCCCCCACCCTGAGCCCTAAACTGCCCCCAGCCACAATAACTACCCCAAACCCTGCCCCCGCCATGAGCCTTAAAAAAGCCCCAAACCTCAAAAACTACCCCGAACCCTGCCCTGAGCCCTAAAATGGCCCCCCCCCCAGCCCCCCGCCCTGAGCCCTAAAACTACCCCCTGCTGAAAACGACCCCCTCCCCCTGAAAGCTACCTCCTCCCCATAAGTCCTACTTACCAAGCCGCGATCATCTCCCAAGTCCGATCCTTTTTATCTCCTGCCTTCCTTCCGGTCTCTGCAACTAGACCGCTGACTTCTGGCTGCCATGCGTGGTTAAGGTATATGCGTAGTTAAGGCAATCGGTGTTCACCTTGCGTGGAAACAGCCTGCGTGGCTTAGCCCGCGTGGTTAATGACATTTCCCATCAGTGAAGCACTGCTGTTCCTAAATCTATCAATGAGCAGCAGGCAATGCTCACATTGACCTGGATTTGAGAAGTATAGCCATCTCATCTCTCTCTTTACAGAGAAGCTGAGCCCTCCGGAACAAAAGGAAATCAAATTCATTACGCTATGCAATTCGCCTGTTGTGTGGACAAAATATAGGCCACGTGACTCTCTCCTTTTGCCTTAAACTCTTTTCCCTGCCTCAACAGTCTTGTGTAATGATTATCTTTTACTCTGCCCGTGTGTTGGTATTGTTCTATTTTAACAAAACCCACAACTGCAGTGCTGGTTTTATTTTTCTAGTAATCAGTGCTTACTTTGTTTAAAATAATAAAATCAATAAGGGCAGGTACCCCAAGTTTTTCTTAGGAGCCCACTTCTGATGCTGCTGAATCCTGTGGGTGCCAAATACCAAGGCTGTCTAGTTTTGATTCGGCCTCATGCCTCTTTCTTTTACTACCCTACACTTCCTGTCTCATTATCTCACTCTTGTGGGTGATTTTTCATCTCCTTTGTCACTATTTTCTACCCTTCTCTTTCTCCTTTCTCCCTTATCTGTCTTTCTCCCTCTTGACCTGGGTTAAAGTCTAGTGATGAAAACTAAGTGCGGGCCTCTAAAATCAAGTGCCGTTGGACACCAACAGCAACCACTGGCACAAATTAAGCACTGGGCCTCCAGACCAAGCCTCAGCATTGGACAGCCTATTACATTTGGCAGCTAACAAACACGAAGCTTTTTCCATCCCTTAGAAAGTGTCAGGAAAGTAGAGTGGTGGTGGTATGCCTGTCAATTATCTCTGTCATAACATTCAAAACTGCTGTGCATATGTTGTTATAGTAGAGAGCATTGTAGAAGCAGTTAGGGGTCTATTCACTGGATGCTATGTTATATTGCTTTCCATGTTTGTTAAACGGGTATGCAGAAATAAGCATTTTGTACATCAAGTCACAAGTGTGCATTTAATGGCAGAGCTTAGGCAGGTGCAGAGCAGTGGTAGGTGTTGTGAACACCTTACACCTAGGGTTTCTCCTGATTGACAGTGGTGAATGCGAAATCACACTACTAATGTGAGCTCCGATCTCTCTTATAAGCGTGCATTTGTTGTCATGAGAGAACACAGAATGGGGCACTGCGTCATTAGGGAAGTGGCATCTGTCTATCTATATGGTGGACCAGTTAAGAACCAGTCTGATGAGAAATTTGCTTGGCCATCCCACTGCAGTGAAACTATCCTAGAAGTAGGGAACAGTTTCTTGGTTTCTTTTTTGGTTTTGCTTGCACAGCGCTTGTGCTATGTATGCAAAATCACTTGTAAAAAAAAAGAATTCTGAAAACGGGCTTAGAGTCTGTCCATTACTTACCATTGGTTGGCTCCCACGTCACACTTGTTTCTTTGCTTCTCGTTGATCTGAGCTCTTCCTTGCCTCAGCTTCCTACTGGGGTTTTGCAGAGTGTCCCTGCTGTAAAGCATGGACCAAGTATAGCTTCCTTTTTGCAGCCTATGTCCTTTCACTGGCCACAGGCTCCTAAAGGTACTTTTTTAAAGAACTTTTTGACAGTTACTCTTAGAGAGTTCATGTTTCTGCAGTCCCTCTACTTCACCCCTGCCCTCCATTGTTTTAACCCACCTATTGCACCTGGCATCCTTGCCCCTTTTCTGTGTGTTGCTTTGCTGGGTTGACTTGCAGTTCCTGCTTCTGTCTGTGGGCAGTGGAAAGGACTAGACTTTTACTTTGTTGTATCCTGTTTGAGAAGATTCTCCTAGGGCTTTAAGTAGAGCCTACCTCCTGTTAAGTCTCAGGGACACAAAGACTTCACCTGCAGCATCCTTTAACTCCACTGCTGGCACTTCTGACCTGCCTTGTGGTGCCAAATCCAGTTTTGGGCCCTTGGAGGTTGTTCCTGCTTCAAAGAACTGCTTGAAGACATCAATATCAATGCTTTGCCCTTCCCGCACCTGTTTTTCTGACGTAGCACCGACTTGCAGGAAAAAAAATGCACGCACCGTCGCCTTGCAGTGGAAGAAATTGACGCAGCGTCTGCCCGCGGCAGAAAAATTGCCCGTATGCCGAGTTCAGCGCTCTGTGTCTCCAACATCTGAGACCCCCACTCTGACTTCAGTGCAGGCCCTGCTGTGTGGCTGTTAAGATTGACACATCAATGCGACCGCGGCTGAAGAAACCGATGCTGTGTCTGTTCACTGCCTCGAGCTCCAGCGCTTCCAGGATTTCTATGCATCACATCTGTGCACCAAGTTTTTCCGACGCAGCACCTGCAAACCAGAACCATCTTGGAATCGACGCATCACTTCCCCCTACAGTGGTGAATGCGAAATCACACTACTAATGTGAGCTCTGATCTCTCTTATAAGCGTGCATTTGTTGTCATGAGAGAACACAGAATGGGGCACTGCGTCATTAGGGAAGTGGCATCTGTCTATCTATATGGCGGACCAGTTAAGAACCAGTCTGATGAGAAATTTCTTGGCCATCCCACTTTTTTGGTTTTGCATGCACAGCGCTTGTGCTATGTATGCAAAATCACTTGTTAAAAAAAAGAATTCTGAAAACGGGCTTAGAGTCTGTCCATTCCTTGCCAAGGTCTGAGACCCCCGCGTCCTCGAGCTCTAGCGCGTCAGGATTTCTATGCATCGCATCTGTGCACCAAGTTTTTCCGACGCAGCACCTGCAAACCAGAACCATCTTGGAATCGACGCATCACTTCCCCCTACAGTCCCGATTCGATACATCACTTCTCCTGCGTGCAGCAGAATTGTTTCATCACCTCCTCAAGGACTCACGAACTGACGCATCACTGTGCTTTCCAACGCTTCTCTCGTCTCCGGCTGTTTTGCCTTCTGGATTTTTACGCATCTGAGGTACTTTGGGTAAAAATCATGCATCCATAGTTCTCTATGGACAGAAACCTTTAAAAATTCATATTTTGAGTATGTTGGATTTTTGTCATTTTAGTCTTGTTTTGTTTAAATAAGGATACTTTATTTTTCTAAACTGGTGTGGTGTTCTCCAGCTCCCTGTTGTTTTTAACCCACACTCCGCGCTCTTTCCGCTCTCATCCTTCACGTTTCTGTGCAACATGTAAAAAAACATTGACAAAGCCAATAGTTTTCGCACAGGTGAAAACCTATTGGCATTGCAAATGTATGTTTACGCTTGTTTTTCTGTTAAAATGTGTTTTTGTGGGGAGGGGATAGGGACAACAAGAATGCTATTAAGCTGTCAGATCCTAGCTTTGCTAGAGTTTTCTACCATGAGAAAGGCAAGATTATAAGAGTGTGTTCTGCAGAGTAGTGATATTTTACAAACATTGCTATTGTTTTAAAGAATGCAGAACATATTTTATGTTCAGTGAACTAGAAATGTTTTGTGTTGACTTTCTAGATATATTTTTTATTATTCAGTAGTCCATGGTGTATGTTAAATATGTTGCTATATATTAGATTACAAATATGTGATACCTGTGTTAATGGAATGCTTTGCTTAGATTTTAACCGGATGATACTAGATTATGGTGTTTGTCATTTTTCTTTTAGGTTTGTTAGTGCTGTATGTTACAGCAGAACATGTTGTGCATCAACAGTGTCAATGTGGTTGTAATGTATTTCGATATTTTGGTCTGCATGATTTAATTGCTATGCGTGATAGCTATGTGAAATTGCATTTTTTGTTGAATGTCTGGGTCGAGCAAGTGAGAGCAGGTGGCATGTCTGGGTACGTAGAAAGTTGTGTGAAGTCTGTGTTGTAAAGTGTTGAGATTAGCCTGGCTAGAAGTGTACTTGTGTAAAGCTTTCCATGATGTTTATGTTTGCATGTTCGTATTCTATGTTAAACTAGGGAATAGACAATTTATGTTTGCTAGAGGTTAGTGTGCACAACATTACGGGGGGCGATGCCTAGTTTTGTGTTGAAGTTGTTGTGGACTGTATGATGCTGTGAGTGTGGCTGTGTCGATTTTGGTTTGCTGTATTCTGTGTAGTCTGTTCTAGAACAAGCCTGCAACAAGCATTACATTATTGTGGAGCATGCATCCACAGACTGACCTCAAAGAATCTTAGTGTTAGGTGATGTATGACTTTGGTTGCATACTGATATTTGTGGGTGTCACTGTTCATCCTGAATGTACTGTGACCAATTGGCACTGCAGGTCGAATGAGAAGATGTGAATGGATGTGTGTACTGGTTTCTGAGTAACGGGTGACCAGTGCTGTATGCAGATGCTCCCTTCAACTTATAATTTGACATCAAGAGTTGGTGTAATGTAAAGTGCTCAGCTGTACTGCTGTCTTTGTACTGTGTAATAAGACTTTGTTAGTTTTTCACATTAGAGCAAAGTATACCTTATGAAAAGGGGCTGTGTGTGAGATACGGGAGCAGGTAGTTCCTGGGAACAGGTGAGGAATGTTATAATATGTGTAATTGTATCCTGCTGCTGAGTAGGTGTGTGTGCCTAGCCACACTTATGGTACGTTAGTTAATTGAAAAGCGAAGTCTTCCACTTCTTGCGGGATCCAATAAAAGAGGAAGAGGCTCTGATTTGGAGAGGGAGGCTGTTCCACGCTTTAGGAGCAATGTAAGAGAATGCCTGTTCTCCTGATCTGGTTCTGTGCAAGCATGGGATTTGTGCAAGTAGGAGTCCTGTGGAACTGAGGTGTCTGGGGGATTGATTGAAGGAAATGTGAGTTTTCAGGTAGGTAGGGCCTGAGTTGTGTAGTGCCATGACTGGGTGTGTGAGGAGGTTGAGTTGAGCCTGTGGAGTTCCCAGAGGTGGGGGTGTGATGTGAGTTCTGTGCGGGAGGTTTGAGAATGAGTTTGGCTGCTGATTTCTGGGTGGTTTGTAGTCTTCTAGTGAGTTGCTTGGTGATCCTGGGATTTAGGTTGTTAACATAGTTCAACTTTCTGGTGACTAGGGCTTGAGTTAAAGTTTTTCTAGTGTTGGTTAGGAACTTGTGTGGTTATGTCCAGATTGCTGTCAATGATTATTCTGAGGTTCCTGGCATGGGTTATGAGTTTGGGTCTGAATTCGGATGGCCACCAGTTGGAGTCCCATGGTGAAGTGTTCTTGCCAAAGATCACTACTTCTGAAATGTCGGTTTTGAGCTTCAGACAGTTGGCTTTCATCCAGTTAGGAACTTCGGTCATGAAGGCGGCAAACTTGTTTCTTGTGTTAGGGGTCTTGTCCGAGAGGGAGAGTATGAGTTGTGTGTCATCGGCATAGGAGAGGATGTTGATGTCATGTGCAGTGATGACATTGGGCAGAGGATCATGTATGCGTAGAAGAGGGTGAGACTGAGCGATGAACCATAAGACACTCTGCAGATGAGTTTGCAGGCTTCCAAGAAGTAAGGTGCCAGGTTGACAGCTTGTTTTCTTTCCTTTAAGAAGGGGCAGATACGGTGTAGAGTGGGTCTTTGGATGCCAATCTCACGCAGGCACCTAATGAGAATAGCATGTGAGACTCTGTCAAATGCTGTAGGGAGGCCCAGGAAAATGAGGGCTGCTGTGTCTTCTCTGATGTCTTCTGTGGCAGTAATCATTGCTGCTTCTGTATTGTGCTTAGGCCTGAATTCAGACTGTGTGGTGTCGAGGACCTGGTGGTTGCTGAGGTAGTGAATGAGGCATCAGTTAATACGTTTTTCTACGACCTTTACTGGTTATGTTAGGAGCGAGGGGGGTCTGCAGTTGGAAACTGTGGTTCGGTCAGAGAATGGATTCTGGAGCAGGGGCATGACGGTGGCATGTTACCAGGTTTCTGGGAATGTGACTTATTGCAACCATTGCCATGTGAGGATGCCAAGGGTATGCAACAAGTGGTTGAATTGGTGTGTGAGCTGCAGTGTGTCTGTGAATTGGAGTGTTGCTGTGTTTTTTTTTCTTTGTGAAGTAGGGGTAATGTGTAGCCATATTCTTTAGGATGCGTCCTGCCTAAGTGAGCTGTGTCTCTACAGGGTGAGTTAGTCCGAAGAACATATTTTTTATCCATTCTTTTTGTATGGCAAGGGTAATTATGTAGAGTTTTTGTGGCTTGAGACGGTATGTTCTGTGTTTTTTTGTGTTGTGAATTAAGAAAGTTTGGTGATGTTTGAAGTGCTGCATATGTTGGCTGGGTGTGATGTTTGACACTTAGACCTGCTCTCTCCCCCAGCAGCTCCGCTGTAGTGCTGCTGCCGCTGCCCCTGTGCAGGTAGGTGTTCGAGGCCCTCCTCCACCCGCAGGCTCCTGCCTGCGCCTCATCCCTGGTGGTCCAGTGGGAGAGCCTTGCTCTTCTGCTGGCCGCTGCTGTCTGTCTCTGTGTTTGTGCCTTTTTTCTGTCTTTCTGTGTCCGTTTTTCTGTCTTCCTTTTAGCCTCTTCAATGTCTTCTTATTGTGCCTGTCTTGTTATTATACCTGTGCCTGTGTGTTAATTTAGCCGTTTTACTGTCTTCTGTGCCCGTTGCTCTCCGTGCCCTTTCCCGCCGCTGCTGCCCCGTGGCCCCTCCCTCACCTGCCGGTTCCCGCTCCCGCCTCCCAGCTGCGCCTCCCTCCCCTACTTAATGGCGGCCGCGCAGCGGGCGTGCTGCTGGCACGCCGAAGGCAAGTCCGTCTGCGCCTGTACCCGACTGCGGCCAGCGCCAGGAACCCTGGATCTGCGACCTCCCACCGCTACAACTCCGCTGCCCTCCTCGCACTCAACACCGGAAGGAACAACAACTGCCAGCGATCAACGCCGAACACCACCCACGGCCAGTTTTCCTGCCGTGACTGCTGCCAATCCTTCACCGCCAACCGCACCCCCATGGCCCCCGCACCGAACGTCAACAACACCGAAGCCCTGAAGTGCATCCTCCTCAGTGTGCGCTCCCTGCACAGACACGCCGTAGAGATCTGGGACCTCCTCAACACCCTCTCGCCAGACATCGCCTTCTTTACGGGAAACTGGACCAACGCATACTCCGCGCCCGACATCGCCACCACCATCCCCGACGGATACAAGATCCAGAGGGAGGACCGCCCCAACCGCCCAGGAGGAGGACTCGCCATCGTACACAAGAACTCCCTCCGACACCACCACGAAGGACTCCTTCATCATCACCGAACACCTCCACCTCCACTTCCAGATTCACACTAGCCCCAGAACCTCACTCCGTGGCACTCTCACCTACAGACCCCCCGGACACCGCGCTTCGTTCGCCACTACCATCGCCGACCTCATCGCACCCCACGCCATTGCCTCCATGGACTACATACTCATCGGAGACCTGAACTTCCACCTCGACAACCCCCAGCGACCCCAACTCCACTGCCCTCCTGGACAACCTCGCCAACATCAGACTGAAACAGCTTGTCACCACGCCCACCCACAAGGCAGGACACACCCTCGACCCCATCTTCGCAGGAGGTAACAACATCCATTTCAGCCACACCACGCAACCCCCTTGGACAGACCACCACTGCGTACACTTCCACGTCCACAAACCCACGCCGCCCAAACCTGCACCGTGCCCCCCACAAAGGAACTGGAGCAAAGTCACTGAGGAACAACTCAACTCCACCCTCAACCGCGACGCCCCCACCATGTCGACCGACACCAACCTCGCAGCCAAAGGACTCCACACATGG
Source organism: Calotriton arnoldi (assembly GCA_963921515.1). NCBI lineage: Eukaryota > Metazoa > Chordata > Amphibia > Caudata > Salamandridae > Calotriton > Calotriton arnoldi. The sequence continues at coordinate 1,662,625 of CAWUFW010000567.1, forward strand.
ATCTCCAGCTGCGCAGACAAGCTTGCACCACTACGCAAACCCGACAGACAACGCCCCAGGAAAGCCACCTGGTTCACCGCCGACCTCCAAGAATCCAGACGCACCTGCAGACGTCGTGAGAAGAACTGGAGAAACAGCAAAATGCCAGAAGACCACACCACCTACAAAAACGCCATGATGGAACAACGCATCAGATCCACCAAAAGGACCTTCATCCAAAACAAGATCCTCTCTAACGCTGGCAACTCCAAGCAACTCTTCAGCATCATCCAGGAATTCACCAAGCCCCCCAGCGAAACCACAGACATCACCCCCTCCCAGGACCTCTGCGACAAGCTCGGATCCTACCTCCATCTAAAAATCAAGGCACTCTACGACAACTTCAACGACCAGACACCCAACTCCGAATCCACTTTCTGCTCCAGCAATGCCATCCAGCCCACCATCTCCTCCTGGACCCCAGTCACCTCCGTAGACACCACTTCGACCATGAAAGGCATCCACTCAGGGGCCCCATGGACCCTTGCCCCCTGCACATTTTCCACAGAGCCACCACCGCCATCGCTCCCGAACTACGACACACCATCAACACCACCTTCAAGACCGGCATCTTTCCCGACGACTGGAAACGCGCAGAGGTCAGACCCCTGCTCAAGAAGCCTTTAGCAGACCCCACCGACCTCAAGAACTACCGACCCATCTCCCTCCTCCCCTTCGCGGCCAAAGTCACAGAGAAGACCGTCAATGCACAACTAACCAAATTCATCGAAGAAAACTCCATCCTCTACCCCTCCCAATCCGGATTCCGCAGCAACCACAGCACCGAAACTGCCCTACTCCCAGCCACAGAAGACATCCGCACCCTCCTCGACCAAGGACACACCGCAGACCTGATCCTAACCGACCTCTCTGCAGCGTTCGACACCGTCTCTCACCGCACACTCACCGCCAGACTCCACGACACCGGCATACAAGGAACCGCCCTCGACTGGATCCCCTCGTTCCTCACTGGCAGAACCCAAAGAATCAGACTACCACCCTTTCTCTCCGAACCCACGGAAATCGACTGCAGAGTGCCCCAAGGATCATCGCTCAGCCCCACGCTCTTCAACATCTACATGGCCCCCCTCGTCGCCATCATCAGACAGCACATACTCAGCATAGTATCCTACGCCGACGACACCCAGCTCATCCTCTCCCTCACCAAGGACCCAATCACCACCAGACTCAACTTCCAGGTAGGAATGAAGGACGTTGCATCCTGGATGAGCAGAAACTGCCTGAAGCTCAACTCGGAGAAGACAGAAGTCCTCATCCTCGGACCCTCTCTCTCGGCATGGGACAACACATGGTGGCCTACCGCCCTCGGAAGCCCCCCACACCCACGTACCACGCCCGAAACCTTGGCATCGTACTTGACTCCTCCCTCTCCATGACCAGACAGGTCAACGCTGTCGCCTCCAGCTGCTTCAACACCCTCTGAATCCTCCGAAAGACCTTCAAGTGGATCCCCCACGAATGAAGGAAGGCCGTCACCCACGCACTCATCACCAGCAGACTGGACTACAGAAACGCCCTCTACGCCGGGATCAACAAGTCTCTGATCCGCAAGCTCCAGACCATACAGAACACCGCAACCAGACTCGTCCATGACATTCTTCGACATGAGCACACCACCCAACACCTCCACTGGCTCCCCGTTGAGAAGAGAGTCACTTTCAAGATACTCACCCACGCCTACAAATGCATCCACAACACCGGACCACAATACCCCAACGAGAGAATCTCCCTCCACGTACCCAAGAGAAACCTCCGATCCGCCAACCTCGTCGAAATCCCATGCATCCGCAGAGCCAGAACAGGTGGAAGAACCTTCTCCTACATCGCAGCCAAGACCTGGAACGAGCTCCTGCTCAACATCAGATGCGCCCCCTCCCTGAACATCTTCAGGAAGACGCTCAAGACCTGGCTCTTCGACTGAACGGAGCTGCCTACCACCCCCCCCCCCACTCAAGCACCTTGAGACCCTCACGGGTGAGTAGCGCGCTTATAATTCCCCTGATTGATTGATTGATTACAGTTGAGGGAATAAGCAGACCTAACAAGAGGTGTACTACTACAAGTGTACCTCAGGACTGCTGAGATGCTTTACTTAAGGCCTGAGTTCCACCTCATCCATTACTGTGAAGATCTTCTCAGCCATCACGACTCAGTGAACTCCTGTATGATAGAGAGTTAGGAAACCCTTCCCTGGCAATACCCATTTCAGTTTCTTTTTCCTTTTATGCCTCACATTCATTTACATTTACACTTTGAGAATCCTTTTTTCGACACTCTGGTTTCCCCCTTTATACACTTCCATCATGCAACCTTTCAGGACAATGAGTGGTTTTGGAATATCATTATATCTCTGGCAATATGTGGAAAGAGGGGCTCAGGCCACTGTCTATCAATTCTTGTTTGAACTGCACTATCCCAGAAGGAAATGCTGTCCAGATATCTCTATATTCTAGTGCATATTTGGCAACCAACCCCAAAACAAAATGGCATCCAGAGTTTGGCAAATATTAATTTGACTCCTTTAACTTGAGGTTTACATGTATATGTTGCTGTGTGATTCGTTCTGAGAACCTTGTTATTCAATATTTCTTAACTGAAGAATATGGTACAGGTGATAGTATTTACAGCAAATTGTACTTATGAATGCACACTGAGCACGAGGGTGAGCTTGGTGTGAGTACCTACCCTGTTCACAGGCCGTCCCTGGGAGGTGCTGGGACTAATAATGGGTTGCACCAGGAACAAGGCAGAGAAGCCTGACCCAGCCTCTCACTCCCGCTCGACCCCTCCGAGATCTCCCTGACCCAAACCCCAGAGGTCTATGTTTGCCCAACGGCTGTGCCCCTTCACGTTGACAAATTGGACGTTATCCTTCAAGAGATTCGTAACTCACAGGTGGCAATTGAACAGTGCCTGGGGGCCATCACAATGGAAGACATGACTAATGCAAATTGGCTTATAGAGTCAAGCAGAATCAGACTCTCACAGTCTTATCACTGGGCCAGGCGGATCACTCCTCACAACTCCACCACTTGCACCGACAGATGGAATAACTCCAGGACCGTGCGGATGATGCAGAGGGGAGGGCACGCAGAAATAATGTCCACATTGTGGGAGTTTCAGAGGGTGCAGAGGGCACCCATGCCACTCAATTCAACGAGGAATGGCTCCGGACTGTGGTGACGCCTACTGGGCTCTCGGAGCTGTTTGTGGTGGAGCGGGCGCAAAGGGTCCCCTCTAGACGGCCTATCCCGGGGGCTCCACCACAACCAATGATGGCTAAAATCCCCAATTTCAAGGACCGGGACACAGTACTATGTGCTTCATGTCAAAAGGTGCCTATCCACATAGAGAATGCCAGGGTTTCACTGTTTACAGACTACACGATCATGTTCAGCACCGTCTCGCCTCCTTACAAGAGGTCAAGAAACACTTCCGCAAGGCTAGCCTCCAGTATGCACTGCTGTTCCCAGCCCGACTCAAGGTGATCCATGAACAGCAGACCTTCTTCTTTGAAACACCATAAAAAGCATGGGACTGGTTGGAGCAACATCTCCCAGACTCCCAGCGGGGCAGGCCTCTGCGACCGAGCTCCCCCAAGCCACAGTGGGCTCCGCGGAGGGGACGCCATAGGGAATCGAGCAGGGCCAGATCTGGAGTGGTCCCCTCAATGCGGCAAGTGCTTGACAGCAACAATAAGCGATCCGATAGCCATGACACTGTGACAGTCCAAGAAACCCATCAGTCCCAGCTCCTCACAGAGCAGCGTTTCAGACTCGGATTAGGCGGGCAGCGTAGCGCTGTTCCCCTCAATCACTCCACAGATTACACGACTTGCTGGGTTGAAGGTTGTGAGTACTGCCTGTATGACACTGTGAATTTTGTTCCTTTACAGGTTGCTGTTCACAGACTTTGTTGTTTACCCCGGATAGCTTAATTGAAGTGATGTCTCTGTTAGGCCCCTCTGCTGTAATTTTTGTTACTGAGTAACTGGGTATGTTGAATGCTTCTTTATCACTATTCCCCCCCCCCAGGGGGCCGCCTGCAGACGTTTTTTGTGGTATGCGGTAACCTGCTTGTCCCCGAGCTAGAGTGCCAGCGGGACATTATGTTAAATCTGGTTATGCTGGATCACAGGATATACTGTGGCTTCGGGTCCGTACGGGCCATCTTGGTTGAACTACCTTTGTTCTAAACACATATGACATCCCGCTGGGTGTATTATTATTGCCTCATTAGCACAGGCCTACAGTTTACCTTGGTTATTTGGTTGCTGTTTGTTTATTATATAGCCGAACAACTTTGTATCTCTCTACTGAGCATTAGAGTAAGTTATTTCACTGTTAGACTTAGTCAGCTGTCGCATGCAACGGAAGTTAAAGGAGGCATGGGGTGAATCCTGGTGTTTCCACAGGGGGGCGATGCTTTCAGAATCATGATGCACATTGTACCTCGTGGAATGTGAGAGGTCTGGGGACTGTGCTTAAGAGACACATGGTGTTATCACAATTACATAGGAGCCATGCGCATATCATCTCACTGCACTGGAGGCCCTGAAACTGCGCCGCAAATGGAGGGGACAATGATTTCACACATCCTATTCTGCATATGCGAGGGGGGCTGCTATATGGCTCCAAGCTGGGGTTCCGTTTAAGGTTTTGGATACTAGAACCGACATCCAGTGGTGTTATGTGCTGGTGAAGGGCAAACTGGATGGAGCTCGTATTGTGATGGGCTGTGTATATGCACCCAACGTGGAGTAAGATGCGTTCCTAGCCCGCCTCGCGACAGTCCTAGCGGATTGGGCATTGTACCCTTGGATGTTGGGAGGAGAGTTTAATGCAGTTGTATACATGACACTTGACAGTTCCCACCCCCACCAGGTACTGCCCCCATCCGGCAAGCAAGAGCATTGCGACAGTTGATAGTTGGGTGGGATCTCTCGGTTGCACAGTGTGGCTGCAATTTGGGTATGAGAGAATATTTATTCTATTCGTACCCTCATCAGTTACACTCCCGGCTTGATAGGTGCCTTTGTTCCTTGTGCCTCCAGTCTAGTATCCTGCATGTCATATATCTGGGAAAGGCAGTTTCCGACCACAACCCATTGGAAATGACTCTGTCATTTGGGCAAGGTTCCAGCCCTGATCCCCATCTGGCGCCTACAGCCCACCCTACTCAAGGATGCAGTGTTCAGGGACGCATTTTCTACTTGCATTGATACATACTTCTCCGAGAATTCAAACGTGGCCTCCTCTGCTGGTGGAGTGTGAGGCCTTCAAGGTGGTAATCAGGGGCACAGCTATTGGTGCAGTGGTGGGAGCCCGTAGAGAGATGGAACAGAAACTGACGCAATTAACTGATGCAATTAGAGGACAAGCTGGGGTCCTTGGAAAGGGCCGCAGTTAATGACACTGAGGCAGCTGACAGGTTGCAAGATACTATAATAGCCCATGCAGAAGTCCTAGAGTGCCTCTGCGTAATAAATTATAAGGCTTACACCCTGAGGACACATACCGATGCAGATAAATTGAGCACACTTTTGGCCCGTCTAATCTGACTGGAGGCCTCACTCACACCCTTTCAACTCACACCCATTCTCTCCATAAATACACCTACCCACAGGACCGTAACGGCGCAGCTAGACATCATTACAGCATTCCATGACTATTATAAAATACTTTATACTGCCCCTGCACTCCCAGGTCCGGCGAAAGTCGCCTCCTTTTTGCAACAAGCGGCTCTGTCGAGAGTGTCAGCGACAGACCAGGAACCTCTTAGTGCCCCTATTTCAGGGGGCGAGATACAGGCAGCAATCAAAGAACTCACCCACAATAAAACACCGGGGTCCGACGACATTCCTGTTGAATTCTATTCTACGTATGCAACGAGCTTAGTGCTTCAATTGGAGAAATTATATCATTCCTCACTCGTGAACAGTTCCTTCCCGCCATAGTGACCTCACTGTTAAACCTGGCAAGTCACCCACTGCTCTTACTTCATATAGGCCCTTGTCTTTGTTGAATACCGAGTATACAATTTTAAAGGAAATACTCGCGTGCAGGCTACTTCCGCTGCTCCAGGGGTTATTACACACAGATCAATGCGACTTCGTTTCTCTGCGTTTGTTTCAAATAATGGATGCTACTCGTGGGCAATACCCGCTGGCTGGCTGCATGTCCCGGGATATTCGCCAGGCCTTTGACACACTGGGTTGGGAGTACATGACAGCAGCATTGACCAAATTCGGCATCGCCTTGGAGTATATTAAATAGGTGACATTATTATATACAACTCCCATGGCCAGGGCACGTACTGGGCCTTATATCTCTGACTCATAACGGATCTCGCGGGGGACACGACAGGGCTGCCCTCTGTTGCTGCTCCTGTTTGTGCTCGCCATCCAAACTATTGTACAATGAATCTGACAGGAGGTTGTTGAATGGGGGATCCCCATAGGCTGTACGATCCATTCTGTGTCCTTATATGCCAACAACATGATCCTCTAATCTAAATCCCTCCTGGGGAGTTTAGCCGCGATAGCCCAATTATTAACTGAATTTGGGGTATTATCAGGGCTGCAGATCAATGCAGATAAATCTTGTGCATTTTCCTTTGCCGATGCATACGCACAACCCAATACTCTGGTATTTAGGGATTGAAATACAGCGAGAGACACAGGTTCTACTTGAGGGCAACCTTGTCCATACAGTCAACTTGTTGCACTCACAGATCGCATTCTGGACCACATTACCTATGTCAGTGGCTGGACGCCTAGTGCTGGCAAAGATGGTCATGCTTCTTCTCCTACTGTACCATTTTGTCAACCTACCACTGGTGGTACTGGCTTGGGTGTTAAAGCTATGAACACTATGTTAGTGGGGCTTGCATGGAGAAAAGGGTGCCCTAGAGTCAGCCTTGCAAAGTTACAGTTACTGACCGATGGGGGTGGTCTGGGAGCACCTGACTTTGAGGCATACTGATTGGCTGGGCAGGTGCAGTGGCTGTCTTTTTGGCTGGCCGGCCGGAACCTGATGGAGATCGGGTATACTGCAGAAAGGATTGGATAGGGTCATCTCCATCGACTCGTGTGCCCAGGTGTGATAGTGCCCCAGACGAGCTTCCTTTTATTCCGCATAACCCTGGCATACTGGAGGATGGCGAGAAACTACACTGGTTCTATGGCTCCATATGCACCAAATATGGCACTGTGTGGCCTTCCCATGTCCTCGAGCACTCTGATGGAACATAGGCTCAACCCTTGGGAGCGGGAGGGGGTGACTCATTCCAGCATGGAGTGTTGCTCACACACGTGGACTTTGTGCACGCACATGGACTACCTGAAGACCTATTTCTCACACGTTAGTATCCTTCGATATGTGCGAAGATATTGGGCACCCGAAGGGAGGGAACCAGAGACACATGCATCACTTCAGGCTTTGCACACTATGGGTCATGGCAGACACCTGGTACGTTGGCTGTACCATGGGTTCCGAATCCACCTCCTGCAGTCGCTCTCTTCTATGAAAGCGATTTGGGAAGAGGATATTTCATGTGAACCTTCGGACAAGGATTGGGCCACTCTGTTAACATAATCCACAAAAGTCTCTCGTAACTCAAGATTTAAATTCGTCCAATTTTCAATTTTGCATAGAGCATACCTAACTCCACATAGAGTCAGCCGAATGTTTCCGTTTGCGTCCTCCGCATGTCCCCGCAGTCTTATGGCTGAGGCAAAACTCCTGCACATGCTATGGTCATGCCCTTCACTGACTACATATTGGATGGAAATATCCACGACATTAACAGAACTGACTGGCATCACGCCCTGGGATACCCCAGCAGGCTGTCTATTTGGGCTATATCCCAGACCTAAGAGCTCCAAAGTGGCATTACGCTTTAGTGATTTGGCCCTCTTGCTATCAAAGCGACTGATAACCAGACGCTGGAAATCCCTGAAGGCTCCACAGTTGATTTTATGGCGGGAGGAGGCTATACACTGGGGACAGGCAGAGAGTAGCATGCTACGGCTGGAGGAATACAGTGGACTGCGCAGGAGACCCACCTCACTCAAATGTAACGCCCTCCTAGAAAGGTTTAGATTACAGGATGAAGTCTCTGAAGAGGAGTAATATGCGGACTGTTCAGGCTATACATGCAACGGATGTCCTACTTATGCGGTCACACCCCCTGCGTCCTCTCTCACTACGGGGCTGGGTGTACACTGCATCCTTCTTGTGCTCCACGGCCTACCATAATTATTATCCCGTTCAGACGGGACAGCAGGTGTAATCCACTGCTCCTTCACAACACTGCAGATACATGGGACTCACTCCTCCACCTCCACACTTGGTTGGTGCTTCACACTGCTAAGAATAATAGATGTGTGACTTCGTCTAGTTGTTTTGCAGGGTGGGTGGGCACTGTTGGAATTGCATTATTTTGTGGCAATGTGTATTTATGAACAGACGCTTGCTGTCTGATACTATTCTGTAATACAGGTGACATGTTTCTTCTATAAACATTTGCCTATTTTGCCATTGTACGTGTCATGACAATGATGTGAAATTAATAAATGCAATAAAGTTTGTGTTAAAAAAAATGAATGTATACTGAGCACATGCACAAGATTGGAAAAAGCATCAAAGTAAATTTGTGGTAGAGATGGGTAGCAGGTGCCACCCCTGGGCTACCCTTTGGCACGCTTACAACTGTCCTTGTTAAACCTGGTCTTACAGGTCTTGTAGCTAAAAAATAGGAAGGATTCAAAATGCCCTACTTACTTTCTGTAGTTTTCACTCCTTGTCCCCCATGTCTCAGCAGGAAATAAGAGGCAGTTGAAAGGTTAAGAAGGGGTTAAAGTGATCAAACTGCTGATGTCATGCAAGTCAGAGAGTGTGTGCAGTCACTCCTGCTGCCTCCATAGGCAGAAAGGTGCATGTGATGCATTGAGGATACCTTTGCTTTCAAATAACATTTCTCTGCTATGCTCGAAAATTATATTGAGCAGTGAGGTTTTGGTACTTGGCTGCTATTATTTTTGTATTTACATAGATCTTTTAGCAAAAATGCTATCAAAATGAAATGCATTCTTCTTTTTGAAAACTAGAACACTATCAAACACAAATAAAAGAACACAAATAACAGCAATTAATGTTTACAGCTCAGCATTTCTTGCCAATTCTGCATCCTAGTTTGCTTAATGACGTGCGTTGAGGTCTCTCAGCCAATAACATGCAACCAGGGAAAGCGCCATTAAACCTGCAATCACCCATCTAGTTAATCAACGCAAACAGTGTAATTACTTTGTCACTTGTAAATCGTGTACGAGACAGCAGTGCACACAATTTCCAATATGCTACAGATCTATTTGTGTTAAAAAAAAAATAAGGAAGGAAATATGGCTTTTGGCAACGATATTGGAACCGAGAAAGCAGCAGCAGAAGCTCTGACATCCAACAGGGGGTAATTATCCGGTACAATTCAGGATTATATTTTGGGAGCGTATTCCATTTTGCACAGGGAGTTGTTTCACGCTGGTGTCTTGCAGAGTCAGCGTCCATACCTTATTGAAAACAGAATTGATAACAATTATGAATACAACGAAAGGCCTCTGATCACTGTGATTTAGAATGGACGAATTAGAAAGATTATTGTCAAAGGAGCAGTAGGAAATTTTATGTATGGCTATATAAAAAACAGTGGGCGAATTCAACGTCTGCCTTTTTCAGGAGACGTGGAGTTTGGTTCCACTTTATAAGGCAGGCTATATTTGCTTTCACATACCTGCAATTTCCATCGGAAGAGGGCGACCATCTGGTGGGTTGATTGCTTGGGTTAGCATAGCTTTAGATTGTCGAATTACGCTACAATCCACCGCAAGCCCAGATATTCTGTGGCTATGTATTAGAGGGCCTAGGGGTGGACTCCAGATGGAACTTTTCAATGTCTATGCAAGAGGAACAAAGGGTGGTAGAGCCTCAGCTACCATTTCAGCATTAGATGAATGCTTATCAAGTTGCCCTCCCCAAGCACGAGTAGTAGTTGTGGGAGACTTCAACTGCAACTACGAACCACTTGCAATTGAGGATCTATCGGGAGCAGAAGACCAAGATAACAAATGGGCGGTACCCCAACTTGATCTCCCCACAATCAAAAGATGGACACAACAAGTGCTCCAACTTAATGCCATCACCATGGAGCACGGTCTAAGGGCAACAAATGGAAGGTCGCCATCTGATAAGCAAGGTGCCAACACCTACAATAGAGTCTGTTGTCCATCTAGAATTGATTACATCCTCCTAGATGTCAAACTGTGGAGGAATCTGGTGGATATGTTAGTGGGCTCGACAACAGAGAGCGACCACAATCCCTTGTGCCTGACTCTTAAGCACCTGTGGGAGGCAACCCACCAACAGTCGACTACTAAATCCCAGATAACAACTAGAGATATAGTTCCTTCCAATTGTAAAACAAATTCTGAAATGGAAGAGGGTAAATCTAAACAATGCTAAGACCGCTGGCATTAAGCACGAGCTTATTTTGGGCATAGATAAGCTTCAACTGGCAGTTAATAGCAAAAATAGATCAACAATCATCCAAAGGGCTCATGCTCACACCGTTGCCCAAATAAGCTCGTACTTTCAAACCCCAGGCATGAGCAAAAAACCATGTAGCACCACCAAGGACCCCTATTCCTGGTACAACAAAGATTGTAGGGCCCAAAGATCAATTCTGGCCAAAGCCATTAGAGAGAAAAATCAGCCGCTCATAAAATCGGCCAGAAAATCTTACCGAGTAGCCCAGCGCGAGGCCAAGGCAAGCTGGGATGAGTCACGCTGGGCACAATTGGAGGGGGCGTGTGTATCTAAAGATAATAATTTGTTCTGGAAAATAGTAACCTGGGGGAGCAGGTCAGGTGCTTGCTCACCCCCAAACTTCATTACTAGCCAGGCGTGGTTTGATCATTTCAAAGGCCTATATTCAGCAGAGGAGGTGACCATGGAAGGGGAAGTAGGTGATGCAAATGGGTGCATGGTAGAAGAAGAATGTTTTACCTTATTGGAGGTAGAAGCAGCAATAAGTAGAATTGTTCCCTCAAAAGCTGCAGGATCGGATGGCTTGCCAGGCGATTTGTTTCTGGCAGATCCCGAGCATTGGGCTCAATACATTTTATTACTAGCTAATGCTATAGCTGACGGTATGCCAGTCCCAGCGTCCTGGAAGAGTGCCGAAGTAGTCCCTATATTCAAGAAAGGTGCCAGGGACAACCCCGCCAACTACAGACCGATTAGTCTAATAGACGCCATGCAGAAGGTCTTTGGCCGGATGCTTCTACACAGGATACAGGCATGGATAGAGGAGAAGAACGTCCTCTCTCAGTTCCAGGCCGGGTTTAGATCAAAGACCGGGACTATGGACCAAATATTTCGACTTCTCCTCATCCATTGGAAGGTAGTTGTCCTAGGCAAGGGCAGTCTTTACATTGCTTTTATAGACTTGAAGACTGCCTTCGACCTGGTTCCTAGATCCAAATTGTGGGCAACTCTTGGCGGGATGGGCATCTCCCCGTTCATTCTTAAATTACTAACTCGACTCCATGAGGGGAACGTTGCCCAGGTCAGGTGGGGGGAACAGGGCCAAACAACTGAGCACATCCCTGTCAATAGAGGGGTTCGACAGGGATGCGTCCTGGCACCAACTCTGTTTTCCCTATACGTGAATGGGGTAGTCGATTTTCTTCTGGAGGAGCCAGCTGATTCGCCTACCTTAGGAGGCAAAAAGATACCAACCCTGTTATTCGCAGATGATACCCTGCTGATATCTAAGACCCCAGCGGGGCTACAGCGACTTATCAATAGATTCCAACTCTTCTGCGATAACATGGGATTGGTCATAAATAGCTCTAAAACAAAATTTATGGCCTTTAATTGCCACAGATCTTATAAAAATGGCCCGCTGCTGGGTGGTGTTCCCCTCGAAAAGGTGAACAGTTTTGATTATCTGGGTGTGAGGTTTTCCGAAAACATGTCTTGGAAACCACACATTGCCAAGATGTTGCTGGGACATAAAAGGATAACTGGAGCAATTGGCAAAGAACATCGCCTTTCGCACACTAGGCCCATTGCACCAGCACTTCAAATCTATAACTTGAAAGCAGTCAGCTCTGCTCTTTACGGAGCCGAACTTTGGGGGTTTGAGAAATTAGATGAGCTTTCAAGATCTGAACATAAATTCCTGAGAGACCTGGTTATGGCACCCAAATATGTCCCCCTTGCTCCCCTATTGTTGGATATGGGCAGGCGGCCATTGGGCGACATAGCTAGGTTGCGCCCTCTGCTCTTTTGGGCACGTATCAGAAGGACTCCTGAACTTTCTTCCTACGCAGAAGCTATGACTGAGATTGTTAGCTTGGATGCAGGCGGGAAAATAGGCTGGCTTGCCAACATTAAAAAAATGCTGTCAATAATGGGTCTCCAGGGCTGTTGGGCGGGCCAAGCTCCTCCAAGGAAAGAGGAACTCAAACGCCTATACTGGGAATGGGTGGACCTACGAGAAAACTGTAATTCTAATGTAGGCAAACTCACACTAGAATTTTATTCCCACAAACAAATTAGTCATCTTGAGCCCTTCCTTGACACAATCAAAGTCCCAAGAGACAGAACACTATATATTCATTTTAGGCTTGGATCTCTCCCCGTTCGCGAGGCGACAGCAAAGTGGAGTCCAAGCAAGGAGAAAAATTGCCCATTTTGTAAGGCCACTACCGAAACCATTGCCCACCTAATGTTCGCTTGCCCGGCGTACAAATTACCACGGGCAAAGTGGTTGAAACCACTTTGTCGACAACTGGGCACACACGATTATCACACAGCAATACGTATTTTAAGATCTGATTGTAGGCCATTTTACGCATGCTGTGTGGCAAAATTTCTCGGTCAGGCTTGGCTTATAAGGCGCAGGGAGTTTACAAGAATGAAACAGTTTTAACAGAAAGCAGACTAGTGGGGAGCCTAAAGTTCCACATATAGAACTGTTGAATCTATTTTGCACAAGTATTTCATTTGTTAAATTATACGCAAATACTGAAGGCGAAAATAATGTTTTCTATAGAAATTTTACGTACTTTCATTCCAGTTTTAATGTCGACATGTATTGAATAACTTAAAACAAATTGTGCACATATTAACTATTTTATTTTTTAATAATCTTTTTATCCTTGTAAATATGACATTGGCTTTGCACTACAATCCCAACTGTATATTTGTTTGCAGTGACATTTATGCAAATCATTGATGTTGCAACCTTGTATTTTACCTCTAAAGAATATTAATGTGTTTTTATTGTAAAATGCAGCTTTTATGACACTCTTGTCGAAATAAAGCTATATTGATTGATTGATAAAAAACAGTGCAGCATTGGTCTGCAGACAGGACTGCACCTAAAGTCGTATTGTCGTGGTCAACCGTGCTGCAGGGAAGGGTTAGCTTTGAGGGGGCGTGCAGTGGCAGCCTATCGTTAAGGCCCACACCTTTTTTCAAAATAAAGAATGCCAGGCTGAGCAAAGATCAACCTGACAGACACTCTTTATGTTCAGATGAGGCAGCCAGCTGCTGTATATGCGCTAAATGCGCAAGCACCTAACTGCCTGAGCTGAACTGTGCCGGGCTAAAGATGTCACAGCCTTGTGGGCGTGACCTCCTCAGCCCGTCAGAGCACTTGGTAGTCCTCCCCCTCAAGACGAGGGGGAGCATCACTTATAGCCTTGGTCCTGGGCGCTTAGGTTTTAAGACCTGAAGTGTCCAGTCCCGAGTGTCTATTAGTGGTGCTCGCCACAGAGTAGGGAGGGGTCATCAGTTTCACTGACCCTGTCCCACTTTGTGATGAGGTATAGACCGCCGCCTACTCTCAATTGCTGACCCATAGCAAACTTACCAAGGCTTCCCTCCTGCCACCCGGTGTCACCGCCAGAGGCCTGGTACTTTTTTTTTGTTTTAATGTTTGGTACGTGTGCTTGTGTATATATGAATATATGTGTATTTGTGAGTGCATGCTGTGAATGGGTATGTGTATGAAGGCATGGATGTGAGTGAGTGTGCATGTGTGCATATGTGGCAACTGCTCAAATTATCATCCCCCACTGGTGGGGTGACTGGTGCCACCGCACCTGGGGTAGAGCTGGAGGGGTGCTGCATTTTGAAATATCTTACAAGATTAAAAACACTTGCACGAAAGCTCCTTGTGTGCCCAGCAATTTTCATGCTGTAATAAACATGTCAAGATAACTCTGGTAATAAATGTACCTGTTGGCGAGATCTGAGTTTTCTCTTGGGGAAGTTCTGACTCAGCATAAAGTAGCACAGAGGATTACTGTGACTCAGCAAAGTGTGTGTAACATGCAGATCACAGAATTGTATTTAATGCAGATAGCTCAGTAGGTTATTGCTTTTGTCACAGAGATCCTTTCGATATGTGTTGTTTATAAGTTACAATCCTTCTATTATAGCACAGTGAAGTATGAACTGCCATCAAAGAGCTGCATGCAAAATAGATGGCATAGGTTTAGAACTTTGTTTTATCCCCAGTCTTTCTGTGCTAAAAAAGGATAGTTTAGGTAGAAATAAATTCTTATTAGTGAAGCCAATTTCAATTACTGTTACATTTTAAATCCTGAGTTTGTGCTTCTCGCGTCCAAACACTCATAAAATATACTGCCTACCAATACGGATGACACGTGACTCCAACACATTGTCCACGTTGTCTTATTTAATAATTCCTATACATTTATTTACACACTTGTATGATCCATTGTCTATGTATAATGTGTGTGTGAGATTTAAAGTGCTCTGACACCCTTCATTGGTGTAAGTAGCACTATAAAAGAAATTAAATACATGTAAGAGAAAGACTGTGGAGAGATGATGGTGGTAGTGAGGGAATCCATGGAGAAGAAGGTCACTGGTGGGGGGAAGCAACACAGATTGTTGCACGTGGTGCCACCTGTGCTAAAGCCAACCCTGTGCAGGGATGGCTCAATGAATTACGCACTCGCTGCTGATATATGACAAAGTCAAAATGATGGGTTCCCTGCAGAATATGACGAGGGGCCCCTGGGACTCCTACATATCAAAGATCTTCATTGGTCTCAGACTGATTTGGGGTACTCTATAGGTCTGGGGAGGCGATGGGTTGGGGGCTTCTGGGGCCTGTGCTACGCCCCTGTTCAAAACTAGCTTACCCTTCAATAACTCGGAGGTCACCAAGATGAATATCAGTAAATTGGTAATAATAACACCACTTATTTGCAGAATTAGAAACAGGAATCGCATAAGAAATATCCACCCGTAAACAAAGCAAATCTATCCAAGCACATTAAGATGTGCAAAAGGGTACGGTAGCCAGATGTGCTATCACTTTGTGCAGGAACTCATGCTACACAAATCTTGGCGTCGATCAAAAAGGGTTTTTGCTTTAAAAGTTGTCAAGAGTGGAGCATTAAAATGTATTGCACTGCATAGCATAGTGCAACCCGCTTAATTGATATAAAGTGGCGTAAAGGGGCAGGAACTGCACAAACACCCCTACGATCCCCCCATAAGCTATATCAACTAACGTAACACAAATGTAGCATGAGCTAGGGCCAGATGTACTAAGATTCAGTTCCCGAAAAGCAGTCGCAAATTGCGCATTTACTTTTGGTGCATCGAGTCAGATTTTGTGAACTGACCTATGAGCTAATAGGTCGAATCGCTGGGGGTAGCAGAACAGCCTGCTTAATTAATATTCAGTAAGTAGGTGACAATTTGTGATCCCCTGTGATTGGATGCAGTCACAGGGATGGTGGCCTGCAAGGGTCAGCAGACCTTCGTCCCTATGAATGAAATCCAAAACAGATCTGTTTTTAAGCAGCCCATGTTCCTTAAACAAACCAGTGCTGCTTAAAAAAACTAAACGTTTTCTGTTGTGGAGAACTTCCAGAGGAGCATGCAGTGGTAACTTGAACCACTGTCTACTTTCCCTAAGGCTGCCCCCATTGTCTACAAAGGGGAAGAGATCCATCTTCCCTTTTGAGAATCAGTTGTCACCCCAAAATAGGAGCCGGTAAGTGATCAATGGTTTGTGACTGGAATTAGAGTAGCAAACAATCACAACATGAAAGGAACTATCCTAAAAGGACTCTTTCAAATTCTGATCCTGTAATGATTTCTTTCCTAATTTTGTGATGCGGAAAAACGTCTCCTGATCACAAACTGTGCTTAGTACACATGTCAAAGGGATTTTGCAGTCGCAAGCCCTGTATTTTACTAAATGGGGCTTGAGGTGTTTCAACTGCAAAACCCTTTGCACATCTGGGCACTAGTTCAGTGTAAAATACTAGTGCCAAATGAAAATAGACACAAACTGCCTAAACCTCATCTCAAAAGAAAGGCTCCCAGGTTATCTTATTTTCTGGAGGATGATGGGCCGGTCATCTATTTGCTTAAAAGCCAAAGAGAATGCTAAATGCTAGCCACAGTATAGTACCTCCTGGTGTTTGCTGCCTCAGGTAGTGGTATTGAAGTGCATTAATGTATCAGAGGTACATTTGTGGCCCCGAATGGTGCAAGGATTTTCAGCATTCCAATAAAAATTTAAATTTCCCAGCTTGGGTTTTCCCTGTACACAGTTTTACAACCTTTTCACGTAACTTAATACAACCACTAGATGCTGCCTAGGCTGCTGCATTACCTTGCCATGTCCATGACCACACTCTTGGCTATACCACAAAGTTCTTTCAACTTTAGCAGCCAACATGACATCTGAATTTGTCCTCTTTTAAGTAAGTGGCCCTTTGCCTTCTTAGGTCCAACGGATTTGTAGCCAGATCTCTCACTGTGCAGCGATACCTTATGAAAAGTCTGAAGCTCTTAAAAGTAAATGAGTGATTTTTAAAGGTCAAGTCAGGCCAGTAAATACATTCCCTCCACGCTGCCAGTGGACTGTCCTTATTTCACTAGACTCTGATGACTCAGACTTGGCATTTAAGGCAGTACGCTTCACTAATCCCTTTATCCATCTACGATGAGCCATTGACCCTTTAGGCTCCTACATATAATACATTTTCATCAAAGAAGGCATTCAAGGTTTCTGATTTTACACTCACTCACACATATGTGCACCTGCAGACATACACAGTGAGGACCTCAAGAATGGGCATAGTGAAGCCTGAAAGATGGTGAATCACTATAAGAGCTGGCCACATGATGACTAGATAGGGAGGAAGAGGATGGGAAACGAGAGACAAAGAGCTTGAAGCCCTGTCATTTAACTGGCTGTCAATCTGAGATTCGCTAGAAATGAGTGACACCACCTACTCTGATATGAATTAACGAAATACCAAATATTTTGAGACCGTTTGAATCTTCGGATGACAGCCTGGATTGGCATGGGTTCAGTGTCCTAGAGCTACTTCCTGGTAGCTTGTGAGCTACTGGTAGCACACATTTAACAGGTTTGCAACCCTTATTGGAACATTGACTACAGATTCTATCTCTATCTTTTAAGAGCACATGCTGAGCCCTCAGGACCATCAGAATCCATCTGAAAGCAAAGAGAATAGAGGGCCAGATGTACGACCATTCCATTTGGCGAGTCGCAAATTGCAACGTTTTGCGACTCGCAATTTGCGACTTGCAAAATGGAATGTACAACAGTGTCTCGTATGCTGTGTGCGATTCCTAATGGGGTCGCAATTGACCTGCCTCATCAATATTCATGAGGCAGGTCGCAATTTGCGGCCCATTAGGAATGACCAGCACTTGCAGGAATTGTGGCCTGCTGGGGTCAGCAGACCACCATGTCTGTGACTGCTTTTTCAATAAAGCTGTTTTTTTTTTTTTAAATGCAGCCTGTTTTCCTTGTAGAAAAACGGGGTGTATTGAAAAAAGAAAAATGAAACATTTCTGATTCATTTTTTTTGAGTAGGCAGTGGTCCTTGGGGACCCCTTCCCGTTTGCTAGTGTCTTACCGCCTACAAGAAGTAGGTGGTAAACTGCGAGTGTTTTGTGACCGCAAATGTGTTCTCAAAACAATGTTACATACCATTATGACTCGCTATTAGGAAGGGACTGCCTTGGCACGCCCCTTCCTAATAGCGACTCACAAACACTAATCTGTGAGTCACCGACTCCCAAAATAGTGTTTGTAAATACCACCACCCTCTTTTGCGGTCGCAAACAGGCCGATTTCCCATTTGCGACCGCAAAAAACGGTCGTACATCTGGCCCAGAAGGCTTGCCTGTCTGTTGTTGCCGGGAAGAATGCTTGCTATCTACTGGGAAACAAGCTGTAAAATATTTTCCACCTTCTGGCGTGAGCCTCTGTCAACATAGACTTCCCTGAACACATCCACTCAATAATGTTGCATTGATCCAATTGGGACAGCATGTTTGCCTACTGAGGCAAATTGTGAAACCTTTGCCGTGGTAATGAGAAACAGTGTAGGTCCTGGAAGCACAGGGTACCACAGTATCTAGTGATTGGTGTTTCCAAGTGAACTGCATGTGTTGAGACAGTACTGAAGCTCTGCAGAGGAATGTGGTTTTCTAAAACGACATTTGCCCCTTTTGACTCTGTAAACCTTTAATGCCTATTGAGAAACTTTAAGACAATTCTAATAACACCTGTCAAAATTGGTTCTAGTCGCAGCTATGCTCAGGTGCACAATTAGCTGAGTGGACATTTGTCTACTTGGCTAATTGTGACTGCTGCATCTGGTTTTCTGACTCTTCAAATCAGGTGTATAAGAGTATGGCACCAAACTAACCTACACTGTACCGGGGTTTAACTCTCTGCAACTGCAGAAGCTTTTTCAACTGGAACACAGAATACTTTACTTATACAGTGTTTTCTGGGCCCACTTGCTTACCATTTGTCCTCCTATGGAATTTTTTTCCCCGACTGAGAGGTGATGAGAGTTAGCATTGACTTCAATTAACACTTAGCTACATAATGAGGACTAGGAATCAGTAGGTATGGGTTAAGAAGGTTTATTACAAATACAAAAACAAATTCAGATACACAACTCTTACAACCATGCTATAAAAGTACACAATAGCTACAGGCAGTACTAGCCTGCAGAAAAAATTAAGGTGGACCAATGTAAGACAAACAACCAATTCAGTCACAGCCATACAAAAGATCAGAAGCAATATCTGGTGCTCAAAAAAGAGTCACAAGTTATGTTGTCTATGCATGAATTAATCTAGATCACCTAAAAATGGTTCTAAAAATCTAAAGAGTCTCTAAATCAGAAATTTCCATAAAGGAAATTAAAATCAGGTAAGGAAAAAATAACTAGGGAAGGTGTCAGCATTTCAGAAGTTCAGTCAAGGGTCTTCAATGGGTCAGAGAATACGTGTCAGCCTAAGCCACACTTAGGAAAGACTCAAAGTGAGTATTGAGGTCAAACCCTCTCAAACTGCTGAAGGGATCAGGAAAGCATCTGCCAAGATCGAAAAGGGCATTTACATCTGAAAGGAATCCGGAAGAGTTCTGAACTCAGACAGTGAACACTATATTATAACACCTAAATTCTTCTAGGTAACACGCCCTTTGTACACATCATCAGGGGTCCATTGTTCTTGTCCACTTCGCATTTTGCAGACTGCAACAATTTCCAAATATCCTACACCGCACATGGGAACGACATCACCTTCTCACACACAGGTTATATCGCAACATTGCTGAATGGGCCTTTCAGTTAATGCTCTGGTTCCTCATGTTCTTTCATCAAGGTCTTCTTCTCAGGCTCTCTCCTCTATCTCTAGTACAGTAATGTATTCTACAAGTAACAAGACATGTGAATACCTGCCAGAAATGTCACATTAGCAAAAAATGGAAAGCAGTATTTGTGCAGCACAGCAAAATATAGGCCTACTTAAGACATATTATAACATTACCTCAATAGCGCACAATTAATATGCGTGTGCACATTTAAACACAAGTTAACATAAGTTTCTAGTGCATTAGATTCACTTTACATGTAACATACAGTAAATCTTTAAAAATAATCATGTGTAAGTATGGCTAGGAACTACATTTAAATCAAATATAAAATATTAATGCACACATTGCATAAACGTTTATCGTTTTAAGTGAAATCACATTCTACATATACGAGGATGGTGTCTATGTAATTTGCTAATCAATAAACAGTATTCACAGTATCAAAAAACACATTATGAAAGTCGAATTTCATCTTTATAGTAAGTACATCATCTACTAAGTAAGGATGGTTTATTTCATTAAGAAAACATGATATAAGTACATTTTCTAACCCTACTGTGAATGCACTCTTTAATAATGATGTCAAGTGCAACTCTTACATTAATTTGTTAAACCACAATTAAATGAAACATGTGCAAAGTGCTCATTTATGTCATGTATCTGTTAAGTATTTGTTACATATTTGTGACGTGTAAAGGGTGGGCAAATTTTGCGCTACACAATTACCAAGGAGAGACTCCACAGACAGGCACCTTCTGATGGTTCGAGTTCCTATCCATCTGTGCATCTGATTTACCAAGGCTTGATTTGGTTTCAGCTCGATGGGCACAACCTTCTGATTCTACTGCCTGAGTCTGATTGAACATTTGTTTAAAGTCGTAACTTAAAGCTCAGCACAAATCCTAATTTCTCATTCAAGCCAATTGTTCACCTTGATCGGTCTGCCTGCCTTGGGCTCCAGGTTCCATTAAAACTTTCTTGGGAGTTCTGCACCATTTTCTTTTTTTTAAATACTGTGTATTTACTAAGCACCAAAAATAATGACATTAAAAAAACGTAAACCAATATTGTCTTTCATTTTGGAATTATGTATGATTTTAGCTCTCCTTTTCTATCCTATTCCTCCTACCACTTTCTCCTGGCTTATTTCCCATTCTTCTGTTAAATACAATGTCTAATTCAATAGTGAACCTACAGATCAAGTCTTCACCAAATATTTTCAGATGTAATACATTTTCTCTTATGTATACTAAATTAGGCCCTCATTACAAGTGGCTTGGTAATTGGTGTGATATTTATCAGACCTGATAAAATCAACTCCACCGAGTTCGGATTTATTAGGCGTGGTAAATACCATCCAATTATGGAGTAATGTGGATTTTGGGGCTTATTTTGAGCTCTGGTAATTAATGGGCATTTTCCTCTGATGAATATCAGCAGGTTAGTTGTGCCAATATTTATCATAAAACTCATAATTGCGATATATATGGTAAGTGAAATGACAGACATATCGCAAGTAACCAGGCTGCTATAATAAGGGCCTTTATAGGATGTTCCCACCAACCAGCTAGGTGTGGTACTGTTTTGATTTTCCATGCTCTAACTAGTAAAGTCCAGGTGGGAAGGCAGCAAATACACAGAACGATTATTTCCTCCATCTGCCTCTCCATACCTTCATTGTCCCATCCTAACACAGCCACTTATCTACCCTGATCCACATTACACCCAGATAGTTCCTTCATGTGGTGGAAGATGGATTCTGAGAAGGCCTGCAATTTTGAACATAACTAAACCATGTGCTCCAAAAACCCGATTTTTTAGCTTTACCATTTATAAATCGCTCATGGGCATGCATAGTATAATTTAAGTTAAAAAATATTTACTTTCGGTGAATATTTTTCCCTTTTGATGACGTAGGTGTAGCCATGCTGACTTTACACCAGTGTACTAGGGAGATCTTTAAAGCGGACCTCTTTCTATGTTTCCTGAATATCCTCAGTGCCAACCATGTTTAACATGTCCAGTACTTAATGGGCCCAGAAGTCAGCAGTGTTTTTTTTTTCATCTTCATTAATATAAGTAACCATACCCATTACGGTTACCCAGCTTCAAAGGTCCAGACATTTAAAAGAAGCATTCTCTTTAGGCTTAACAGTACCTGGCTTTAGGTTCGGATAACAACTTATGAGATCTAGGCAATTTCATATAATATTATCTATATCTGTGTTCTGCTGAATTCTTTTAAATAGCCTGAATCTGTTATTCCACTTGCTACCTTCAGATTCTGCCAGAAAGGAGTGAGCTTATTCACATTGTGTGTTGATGATCTTGTCCAGTGTGTCTCTGTATACAGCACACTTCCGAAGTTAACTTTAAATGGATTTTCTTAAAGAGTTAGGAATTCTGAAATTTGAATAAAACTGTCTCCAGGGGGTTAAATAATACATGCTAGCACTACTCTTATTCAATGTTTTTATAAATGACAAGGGTACACTCCAAGTAGAGGAATGTGACAATATGTGTTAAAAAGTCTGGAAGGGCCCATCATCCAATGTTCCAGCCAACTTTTTTTGAACTATGTATGGCATGGCTCCTTCCTAAATTAACATAATATTGAAGCTATGTTCGATATTGTAAAACGTAGATAAATAGCAGGGATTTGCAGAACAAAAAATGCAAAACAATTGTAAGTAAATTCTTTTTTTTTGTTTGATTGATCCTGCCATTTACAGCTAGGGTTTTCAGTTTAACGGTAGTTATTGAGAGTATTGTGTGATAATAGCATGTAAATATTGTCTAAATAAGAATACATCTGCTGCCTGTATTTTGAGTTGCACCGAAACTGCTGGGGCACACATAGCAATTAACTTGTTTTAAGTACTATGCCGGAGTGTATATTGCGATTTTGTTGTTAATGGTGGGAATGCAGCAAATTATTTCAATATTATTGTAGATCATTTATGCCATAAGCTGTATATATATATATATATATATATATTTTATTTATTTTTTATTTATTTATTTATATTCACTGGAAAAACCAAAGGTTCCAGAGACGTTATAGTTAGGCTCAAGTTTCACTCGTACAAAACCAGTGAAATTCAGCAGTTATAGTTAGCTGAGCTGACAATGACTGTGAGTGTTTTTAAAATGTTATGAGTGTTAAATATATATACCAAGGTTTATTGATGAATCAGTGGGTGTATGAGTGCCTGTATGGATGATTCAGTGGGTGCGTGACTGACTGTATAAGTGAGTAATTAGGTGTCTCAGTGAATGTATGGGTGAGCAACTAGGTTTTGAAAATGTCTGTATCAGTCTGTCAGATTGTGTCTAAGTGGCTGTATGGGTTGGTGAGTGGGTACATGAGTGGCTACATGGGTGATTGATTGGGTGTCTGAGTACCCTTATGGGTGTATGAGTGTTTGTGTGGCTGGGTGAGAGGGTGTGTGAGTGCCTGCATGGATGAGTCAGTGGGTGAGTCAGTGGGTGTATGGGTTAGTGAACCTGTAAGAGAAGGGCTGTATAAGTGACTGAGTGAGTGTATGGCTGTGTTGGTGGGTGAATGGATGTGTCCGTGATATATGGGTGCGTAAGTGGATATGTGAAATGCAGTATAGGTGAGTGTTGGAGTATATGAGTGACTGTGTGTGCGAGTGAGGGATTGTGATAGTGGCTGTATGGGTTAGTTAGTGAGTGCATATGTGAGGGGCTGTATGGGTGAGTGAGTATGTGTTAGTATCTATATGAATAAGGGACTGGTGTGTATATACCTGTATAGGTGAGTAAATGGCTGTCTGATTGACTCTATAGGTGAGTGAGTAGGTGTGTGAGTAGCTCTTTGAGTGACTGACAGTGTGTGAGTGGCTGTATGGCTGTATGAGTAGATATATCAGTGACTGTATTAGTGAGTTGGTGTATGAGTGGCTCTATGGGTAACTAAGTGGATGTGTGTGTAGACCTATGAATCAGTGAGTGGGTGTGTAAGTTCTGGTATGTGTGTGTTAATGGTTTTGAGAATGGTAGTGTGGAAGTTGGAGTGGGTGTATGAAAGGTTATATTGGGGTGTGAGTGGGGGCGTCAGAGATTCTGTGGTTGATGTCATCTGTGATGTCATTTGAGATGTCATCAGTGATGTCACTGACCATGTCATGAGTGATGTAATATGTGAGTTCATAAGCAGTGCATTGCGGGGGTGCGAGTTATAGTAAGGTCAGCTAACTATAACTGCTGAATTTCACTGGTTTTGTACGAGGGAAATTTGAGCCTCACTATAACGTCTCTGTAACCTTTGTTTTTTTCAGTGTATGTCTAAAGTTTTTTAAAACATATTTCCTAACTATAATGTCCCTCTAACTGTTGTTTTCTTTCAGTGAATTTCTAAGGTTTTTTAAATGCTAAATCCTAACTATAACGTCACTGTAACCTTTGTTTTTTTCAGAGAATTTTGAAGGTATTTTTAATTTTATTTCCTAACTGTAACCTGAAAACTTTGAGAGTGGGTGTTATGAGTCGCTGTATAGGTTGCTGACTGGGTTTGTGAGTGGCTTTATAGGTCTGTGAGTGAGTGTGTAATGTCTGGGTAATTACGTAGGTGCATGAGTAGTGCTTGGGTGATTGTATGATTGCATAGGTAGTGCCTTTGTGATACTAAGAGTGGAAATGCCAAAGACACACTGCGATTACTGAGTGTGTTTGACAAAGTGTAAAACACATATATAGACATATTTTACATAAAGTTTCAGTGTAGCTATTTAGTAAGATACTAATTTAACTTTTCCCTTGTTACTCATTTGTCGAAATAAATACATCAAAAATGCATTTTCCTTCTTCATATCAACACCAGAGGTCGCAGTGACATCAGTAGTCACGAATACAAATGACAAAGTGTAAAACAGATATATAGACACATTTTACACAAAGTTTGAGTTTAGCTGTTTAGTAACATATTGGTTTAACTTTATTTGAACAACATATTTCTAAATAAACAACAATTTCAAAAAATAACATTCAACATCTGAGCTCACGAATACAACATAACTACCAAACAAACATCAAACTATCCATTGTTACCCAAACTCATGGGGAATCAAAAACTGCTGCAAAACTAGTGCAATACACAATGTGTTACAAGACCTTCTCTTGAGGGACAAACAAAATAATATCATGTCGGTCGACGTCCATCTTATATTATCTTAAAACCTATCATAGAAAACGACTCCAACTGGCGAACTACCAGAGGGAAGCTGGAGGACCATCTACATCAGTGGCAGCAGCAGCAATACCCAGCCAGAGAGTCCCTTTAGAGGTGCACACTACTATAACATATATGGCTCTAGAGTTTTCAAGAATGGCCACGTATTGCATGGACTGTAGTATTGTTATAAGTGCTGGTGAGCAGTGTGTTACAGCTATTTTCAATGCTGCAAAAAATCATGCATGCTATTTTTTTCTTCCCTTTTATATTTTTTGCACATTTCTCACTGCACATTTTTCGAATTCCCCCTGTCCCAGTTGTTATTTTTGTTACCATAAAAAAGAACATTTGTTAAAAAAACTTTACCAAAGCACAAAAAAAAATTCTAAAACAAAACAGAAAATCATGTCACCGAGAAATAAATGAATATCATTGGATAATACACTTTTCAACTAAAAAAAATAAGAGCACACCCATTTATCTATCTTGAACATTCTTTAAGAGGAGTTCATAGTGAGCAGATCTGCGCAATGCACAATATGTCACAAGGCATTGTCATGGGGTACAAATAAAACATATTCTTGCGGGACTGCGTCCATGCTTTACCATCTAAAAACAAACCATAGCAATAGTGTAAAGGCAACGCAAGACTGAAGGACCTTCAACTTCAATAGCAACCGCAACAACACCAGGGCAGAGAGTCCCTTCAGAGGCCCAATCTCAATTTCAAGATTTGGCTCCACACTTTTCCTGGATGGCATCATACTGCATGGATTTTGAAGTTGTATTGAGTGCTGGAAAGCAGTCCATTACAGCCCTTCGCAATGCTGCAAAGAATCATAAATGTTGATGTTTTATTTTTTATTTTTGGCCCCTTATGGTTTTTCTACATTAGTAGACATTTTATTTCCTTACAGAATGGGTATCTAATATCTATGTGGTCTTCATTTTATCTTAAAATGTATTGTAACACTACTTACACATAACTTGTTGTATGGACACATCAAAGCATTCCTCTACAAATAAATACACACCTAGCTTTTGCCAGATATCATTATTTACTTTTCACTTTTTAAATACACGTCAACAGTCTTGATTGAATCTTATAGTGAGTGCTTCGACAACATATACAAACATACTCTAGTTTTTGAGACCACACTGTAGATTGTCCAGAATGCGGCAGCCAGGCTCCTTCTTAACGTCCCCGTCAGACGCAGTGTGAGATAGCATCTGCGAGCCCTACACTGGCTGCCCGTTGCCGAACGGGTTAAATTCAAGTCTTTAGTTATCGCTCACCGTGCTCTGCACTCCTTAGGCCCTAGCTATTTACAAAAGCGCTTCTCTTTTTATACACCTACTAGACATCTGCGTTCCTCCACACAACTCTTGGCTGACGTTCCTCGCTTCTGGAGGCAAAGGCTGGGGGGTAGCTCCCTTGCCCTGAATGCTGCCTTAGCCTGGAATTCACTGCCGGTCACTCTGCGGAGCATTCAGGACCCAACTCTGTTCAAGAAAAACCTGAAAACATTTCTCTTTGCTTAGTTTGATCTCTGTACTCCTCAAAGGCTCGCTCCGGGACACTCCTCGGAGTATCCGTGCGCACTATAAATAAAAATAACATAACATAACACTGTGTTAAATTCTATAATCTCTTTTTCAAAATTATCAACTGTAATATCTGTGTCCTTTTCTGCAACTCCTCCTCTTAACAACTCTTCATTTTCCCTAGAATCCTGCTCAGGACCAAAGAAGCGAAACTGCACATCATCACAAACCTTTTCTACGTCTGCCACAGTGCCATACAAAAGTACTCTATTAATTTCTCCTAAACATAAAGTAGGAGTTTTTACATAGTAGAGCCTCCCAACTAAAGTTCATATTGTTGAGTGATGTTGAGCTAACTCCTGAAATGATGAATGTATGCTTTCTAATCTTGCAAGGATCCAATCCTTGTAAAGTACTTATTTTGTGTTTTAAACTTTGCCTTGGAAAGATACTTAGGAATTTCCTTAATATATCAATGGATTGCTGTCAAATACTACAAACACTACTACACTTCCATTTGTATACAGGCACTTGACTCCACCTTCCTTGTACCTGTTCTCCAATAACTTGTTCTACATTTGTAGGTACCATCACCTCTTTCGCTATAGGAGTGCCATTCTGCATTTCATAACATCGTCCTCTGTAATCAATAGCATGAACTAATCTTGGAGATAGCTTTCTTCATTAAAGAAAGAGTCTGTACCAGAAGGATGTATGCATTCTCCACTAACAACTGTACAAGAGTTACTTCTAATCACTAATCTTTTTTTCTGGCGTTGTCTCCTCATGCACAACACCATTTTGTCAAGAGTCTTCATTCTATTTATAATCAAAATGAAAAGCTTCCTCTTCAAAGCAAAGGCCTTATCAACTACTCTCTCAACTCATTCTTTTTGTTTCAGCGCCTCTCTCCTTCTTCTATACTTTTTCATAGTTCTCAGTAGATTTATAACTACTCTACTACAAAACATCCTGGCTCTGTTTTCCTTAAACTGCTTCTGTCTCCTGGTTAAGGTGTGTCCATCTTTGTTACATTCTTTCCTGTTCTTGTTATATACATTTTCTCCATTGTTAATCTTTCTCATAGTTTGAATTTTATTTTCATTATTTAATCATCTTTGGAAATGGCCACATAAATTTTTTAAGAAATGACTTTATCCTCTTACCAATAGCTCTTTTTTCGTCCACTACTTTTTCTTCATTTGGCCCCTTTTGCCCCTTTTGAGTCTCAGTTCTGCATAGATACTGTAGTTGCTTCTGTTCCTTTTTCCTCCGAGTTTTTGTAGGCATTCTGTCTGCAATTATGCAGATATTGTTCTGCAAAAAAATAACTATATATCAATTTTTTTTCTAGCCAATGTAACCAACTACTTTACTACTGGCTTACACATAATACAAAAACAGTTTTTATGTTATGTTGCAGTTTTAAATCTACAAATGGACCTACCTATATAACTACAAGCACTTACTTCAATGTACCAAACCCAAACACAAAACTTAATTTATTAGCTACCTTTTAATATTATACCACCCTCTCCTACAACACACCTGCACCATATCTCAGTTCTCACTTATACAAGCTAAAAGACCACTTTATCCTTTATGTACTCAATTTTAAAATAAACATCAACCAAAGCGTAAAAGTACATGCAGTGTCTCAATACTGTAAATCAAAAAACACAACATGAGAGCTATTTTTGTGCCTCTCTACCACTGTGTCACTGGTGCATTTAGTATTTCAATACTTTTGTACTTCGTTGTGTCAGATTTAAATGTTGAGGAACACAGCATATAACAATCTGCACATTCATTTGTATCACAGCATATAGCTCACTCCTTCTTCTGAGTACATGCTAACAGTGTGTGACCGGTCACATATATAATTTACCTGATGATTCTAAAAGAGTACATATTCCTCCCAAAACTTGTGTAAATACATATGTTTCTGGTTAAGTACAACAATACTCCCTGGATGATTGGATGACTGCATAGATAGTGATAGTGCCTAGGTGATGCTCTCAGAATATAGGTAGTGCCTGCATGATTCCCTGGGTACGTAGGAACTACATTGGTAGTTCTATACCTGCATAGTTAGTGCCTGTGTATTCACCTGACTATATTGATACTATCTGGGTGGTTGGAAGAACTCATGGCTGTTGTCTGCGTGGTACAATGAGTACATAATTAGTGCCTGCGTGATTGGAAGAGTGCATGTGTAGTTCCTGGGTAATTGAATAAGTCTAGAGATCACACTTGATATATAATTGCATACATGGCTCTCTAGGAGCATACATTGCTCTGTTACTCAGCCTGCACATGCATCAGTAAGTTTCTAAAACTGAAAACAACAATTCTCACTTTTTCAAAACTCAAAGCCTTTTCTTAATGGCGTACCTACATCATTTATTGTCTTTAAAACATTTATTCAGCATTTTTCAAGGAAAATGTACACACCAAGTGAAACTAGCACAAGAATTCTCAAGAGACATTCTACACTATTAACCCTCCTCAATTTTAAACATAGCATGTTTAAAGAAATACACCACCCTCACCATGTACATGGAATTTTCAACAGTCCTAAAGAACATAGATCTCCATGTAAACATATATGTGATTGTATAATAGATATACACCTTCAAGCCATCTTTCCAAAAATATATAGTTCTCTGTATCTTTAAGTAAACTCAAGAGTCTCATCGTACTTATAACTACGACTACAAAAAACATATCTCACCATCTAAGTATATGCAAACCGGTCATATAAGTTAAAAACCACATTTGCAAACACTTCCTAATACATACCTAACAAGTATTACTACTTTATAATTCATATACAGACGCAACACATTTTCATATCTTTTATTTCTGACTACACTACTCCTGTTTAATAATGTGACTAAAACTACCACAACTCCCAGAATGCAAATAATATAGATGTATCTATTCTGCACATAATGCTTAGACATTTAAAACATTGCCATTTTTAAAGGCATTGCTCATTGTCATTTTGAACAGTATTAACATCTTAAACACATACCCGCTGTCAGATACAGTTCATCTGATATATTTCTTTTCACATCACTGTGATACTCTTTTAATCAAACTTCCATATGCATCTTCATTTCTAATCTACATTTTTTAAATAACTAAAAAGTTATATATATATAAGTGAATTGAGTTTGTAGATTATATTGTTGTTTTAGCTCTTTCTGGATAGTTTTGACACTGTTAAGATTTGGAAAAACTAAGCACACGAATGGTACACCACTCTCATAGAAAGCAACTATAAAATGGCACCTCTTCAACTTTCCACTCTTTGATCATGAAAAAGGCAGCAAATGAAATCATGTCTTTAATTTTAGACTACTGCACTTCTCCACTTGTGAATGGTTAGCATCTGTTAACCCTTCCACTCTGTTTCAAAACGAGGTTCCTGTCTCAGCGTGTTCACGATGTTTTCACAATCATCACAGAGCCATTGCAAAAAAAGACGGGAGTCCAAACCAATATATAGCTTTCGTTGGTTTTCAATTTAAATACTGAACAACAGTTTATTACATAGTCCTGAGTTGGAAATTAAAGTTTGCCATTACTTAAATTATGTCATAACTCCTCAACTTTAAAAAAAAATGTTCTGTCTCTTTAACACCCTTCCCCCAATAGACTCTTAGCTCAGTGTACCTAGCAACCCAGTGGAACCAGTAGGTCACAAGTTCACAGTAAATTCTAGAAGGAACATGAAACTTCCAAATAAGATACAGCAGGTGAGGTTTACTCCACAGATTCAAAAGCATAACCATGTCTGTACTACATTTCTTATTTTTAAACAACAGCCAATAATAGGACTTGTTGCTAAGGCATCCAACACACTACCTAAATGTATTCACTTTCATGCTGACAGCATCCAATGAAATATATCTTTAAAATAAAATAAAATCTCCATTTTAACTGCTTTCACTTAGAAAACTACTTCATACAGCTCCATCCTTCTCCTGACTGCTATTGCCTCTTCACTTCAAAATGATTAGAATGTGGATTGTGGGCCACAGCTATGTCTATTGGGCTAAAGAGGCTGCAAAGAGGAGAGGTGTTGACAGGGACTTGGGTTTGCCAAATGTGGAGATTACTTGGTTTGGCCAGAGAGGGTTAAAGTTTCATCAGTTGCTGGCTTTGGCTAAATCCATTGTGCATTCCCGAGCTCCTTACCTCATGATTGTGCACTGTGGTGGCAATGACCTAGGCACATTGACTGGGGTAGGGCAGGAATTCCTAATGAAAGAAACCTTTGCAGAACTAATGTTGCTTTTCCCTCACACTGTCTTGGTGTACTCTAATATATGCCGAAGACAGAAATGGAAGTGGTCAAATCAATTCTTTCCACAGATTGACAAAGCCAGGAAACATGTTAATAAAACTGTTTCTGCTTTCCTCAGAGAGCATAACATGGGCTGTATCTATAACAACAATCTGCGTTTTGACGTGCATGGAATTTATAGAAATGATGGAGTGCACTTTACAGATGAAGGCAACAGGGTGTATCTAAGTAACCTGAAACTCTGCATCGATCTTATGTCAGGTCATATAAACACAATTAACACTAAGGCTCTTGTCAGAGCCACCCTAGTACCCGAAATATTGTTAATTTTCTTTAAAAAGATCCTTTTTTTCAGTTATTGGGATTCTTCGTGACGACATCGTGATGGTCACAGATACATCGCAAGAACAGAAAACAAAAGCAGACATTCAATGGCCACCAGCACATCCAAAGATAATGAAAAAAAAATCTATTCCAAACATTGAGCTACACATATTACTATATACATGCTTCTTTAAAAACATTCTTAAACTCATGTGTTGGTGCTAAGTTTCATTAAAATCCATCTTTAAGACCTATTTTCTGTTCTCAGTTATTCAGGGAATCACTACGATGCCGTTAACCGCGACAATAGCGCCTTTTCCATAATGTGAAAAACACATATACACACACATTACAGTATTTTACACACTAAGGGTTTATTAATGTACACTTCAAACTCATCTTTTGCTAGTATATTTGTAGAACAACCATCTCTAAAACCTATTTTCCGTTTTCGCAGTGAGGCTGGAGATTGCAATGACGTCGGTAATCGCGATCCCCGCGGATACGGCGCGGAAGCGGAAAGCAAAAGCAGGAATTCAATAGCCAGCACCACATTAAAAAGTTATAACTATATAAAAGATTCTAACCATCACACTAGATAACTCACTATATAAATAACTCTACAAAAACATCTATCAGAATCTCAATATCTCTCTAACAATGCTTATTAATGATGTATTGATTTATTTTTTCAAATATTTCCACCAATATTGGCAATGACGTCGGTAGTTGCCTAGTCCCCGTGACGGTACACGGGGGCTGCCCTGGCGGTCGTGGCGATGTTGCAAATATCAAACGCAATTTAAAAAAGCAATTTTAGACACATGACTTGTGTCACTAACACACCCATTTCTAACATGGGGTTAGAGTATCTCCACCCTGACCTCTTATGTTAGCTTTGACACAAATTTTCAGCCCTGGGAACCGCTCTCGGACAATAAAATGGCAGCCGCAACTTTCTGTTCAGGTTGCGTTCAGCCAATTAGAGTATTCCTGTTGGCTTGCGCATCCGCAAACTATTGCGAAATCATTGCGAAATATCCACTGCCAGAGATATATCTATAATTTTTGGCTTAAATTTCTCAAACACTACTGGATGGATTTGCACCAAATAGCAAAGAGCACAATCTGAGTAACAACATCTACCATTCTATCAAATTTGGTGTAATTCCGTCCAGCGGTTCGGGCTGTAGGTTCGACAATGCATTCCTATGGAAATTAACACCCCTAAACTTTCCATGACACACAGAACCTACTTTTGGGGAAAAATTTCATGAAGATTGGTCAAACGACGCCAAAGTTATAGTAGGCAAGTCAAAAAATGCTTTTCCTTACTATAACTGTCTGCTGGATGACCACCAGTAGGTTATATATATATATAAATATATATATATATATATATATATATATATATATATATATATATATATATATATATATATATATAAAATTTACTGGAATGGGAATTGTATTCTTAATAATACTTCCCGTAAATTATCCCAATTTGCCACTTCAAAAATATTTTTCGGCATACAAAAGTATTATTAAAGTAGAGGGTTGCTGTCTGTAGTCTGCCACCTCTATTAAAAAATGGTGGCTAGCAACAATCTAGTGCCCCTCTACGAAACTGGCTTAGACAGATTTAAATAATATATAAATAACATTTCCAAGTTGGGTTGAGGCATACCTCATTAATATTTCGCAACTGGAATGTAAGAACATGATTGGAAAATAGAAACCACACTGCAGGAGCAATTTCAGTGAAAAGTCATTGCTGATGAGAAGAGCTCGCTCGCTTATGTGTTTGTTTCTCATAAAAAAATCCCTAACGTGTGGGGTTGTTTCTGAGAAATTGTCAATGACTCTTTGAACAGGATCTTTCTTTCCTGCTCATAGCTTCCATTGTTTGCTCTTCCTGCCCGAGAATGGCATCCTGACCTTGGCAAAACCCAGCCCTTGGCACGAAAAATGTATGTCAGAGGCTGACATTCCTATGTTCCTACATACTGGCTTGGGGATCTTGTGGTCATACATTTCTGACACCACAGTCAACTGAGGTGTCAAACCTTACTTAACTTATATTGGGTGAAAGGTAATAGCATTTAATATACTATTCCTGTTTGAGTTTTTAATGTAGAAATCTTACTTAAATGAATGCTCAGATTTATACAGACTACTGTCAAAAACATTAATGCATCAGACCTATTTCCTTAAATATGTGTAAATAAGCACACATTCCATAAGTTTCTCTTTACATGCTGACCCCATTCCAAAAGCATCGTCTGTATAGCACATCCATAGTTTTATAGTGAATACATTGTGGGGTTTGTACAATATAATTCTTTTCAATCAAATGCATGTATATATTTGCATATGTTGGCACTAGTTTACTGCCCAGGTAAGACTGAATGGTTTGTAGATCGAAGGTTTTATCATATCTGAAATAGTTATGGTATAAGATCTAATGCAAAGAAGAAATGTTGAATGTTATGTTGATTGTATCTAGACCAAGCCAGAGGATAAATGTTGTACCTGTGATTTTAAATGATTATATTTTTAATAAATTATATTCTAAAACTAACGTTTTTTAAAGTTTCAGAAACTCTAAACAGGGATGCTATTTAGAGAATATGATATGTTAGACAATATTTATAAAGCACTCTATTACCGTATTGTCTCTTGGTACTGAAAATATGAGGACGTGGCTCAGCTCATTCAGTGAAGAGCAGGGTCTCCAGCTTTTTCTTTAACAGGGGGTGTGAGATGATGCTCTTAATATTTAGGTATAAAGAGTTCTAGAGTTTTGGAGAAAAGGCCAAAAAGACTTTACCATCAAAAGAGTTTTTGAAAGGTCAGAACCTTTAAAAGACATTTAGAATAGATTGTAAGTATCGCAGAGAGTGGTATCTGGTAATTGTTGCTGCATGTTGTAGCTAGATACTCAGAAGACTCTTAACAGTGGAGAGCCTAGGGGTAGGCATCAGGGTTTGCAGGTAGGCACATAGACTCTGTTGGAAATTGAGTCACTGGTTGAGGGGGGTGAAACCTTACTCGGGCATCAACCATATTCCCAATATTGGTGACCAGTGGTGGGGCCCAGTACTTGTGTTTGTGCAGTACAATACAATGATTTGTGTAGCATAACAATCCCATATAAATAATTTGACACCAGAGTTGGCCTCGTTTTGAATTCTTCTTAGTTTTCTATTGACCGTTTTCTCCTTTTTCCGAATTTACGTGCCCTACCTCTCTTTTTGTGGTGCTTGGTAAATCTGGTGTAACGCAAGGCAGCACAAGTCAGTGCCTTGCACTACTCTGCCCCAGGGAGGCAATCAATGGGTGGAGTGTGAGTGTTCCCACGCATCCACCCATGGATTTTGGTGCATTCCCAGATTCACCATGAGTGGTAAACCTGGAGATGCAACAAAATGCTACGCGTTCCCAGGGGAGGCATAATGAGGAGAAATATCTTTATTTCTCCTTGTTGTTCCCTCTTTTTATGTGTGCTGCGTTCTGAGGAGAAATCCTCAGAAGATTGTTTTTGTGCAGGAAGCTTCCTGCACAATCTGCCTGCATGCAGGCACCCTTGCACTATGACGCAAGGGTGCCTGCATTGGGGCTGGGCAGCCAAAAGTGCACCAGGGCATGGAGAGGACTGTGATGTGTCACATAATGTTGAATATGGTGCATTCCTGCCCTCTCCCTTTTATGCAGTGCAGTAAGGTATCTTGCTGTATTGTGCTGCATGAAAGATTGATAAATCTGCCCCCAGTCACAACTTATAAAGCAATTGTACCCTGCACCCCTGTATTATATTTTTATTACTCAGTTCTGCAATTGTGGTGTGTGCCAATGGATTTCACACTTGTTCACACCTCTTCAAGAAAACATTCCCATGGTTTGTTAACATGTGTTTCTTACTTCCACTCATACAATTACGTTTAGAGAAATATTTCAGTTTAGTAGTAGAGAGCCCTTCTCAGGAAAATCTTTAAAAAAGATTACATTTTCATGTACATCTTCAGAAACACATGAACTGATGTTTTGAATGTGTACTTCTGAAAATGGAGTGGCACACTCAATGCCACACTCACAAAGCAACTGTCACCATTTGCTATGGCATATTGTCATATTGGTCTTAAGTATAGGCCTCCCAGTTTTGCAGAAAGAAGAAAATGTTGTTTATCATTTTCAAATAAAAGCCTAAACATGAGACAGAAAAAACATTGCTCAAGTGTTACTCTTTGAGTACAATGTTTTCAATCTGTTTATTTATTGCTATTTAACAGTAAGAACAATAAACATTCAGTGTTGACATATTCTGTTATTTGATGCTGTGTTACAGTCTTTTTGTATTGTGCGAAATTCACCATCACGAAACCTCTCATGGCACTGTTTGATGATAGCACCGTAGAGATGGCGTTGTCTAGATGAAGGCTGCTAACAATAATCAGTACCCCTGGGATTATGCGATTCTGCGGCTGCTGTGTTTGCCACATAATTATGAATTTGCAGCCCTTGCTTCAAACCCACCATCTGCTGCAAAATTAGCAGATTTTTACAAAAAGGGTCCAGCTTAAACGGAGAAAGAGTATCTAAAAAAGGGAAAAACATAGAGCTCGATTCACAAAGGGACTTATGGCTCGTAAAGTTGCGAGTGCGGAGTCTCTGCACTCAGGGTGCAATCTCCGAACTCAGGGCGGAATCTAACTTTACGAGTCGTAAGCCCCTTTGTGAATCGGGACTATAATGTCACAAAGCGGCCGAGCATTTGCAGAGATTAACTAGTCTACCGCCACTTACTACTTTCTGTGTTCAGATGTCAAACTAGTACTAGTAAGATGGTTATTTTGTCCATATGGTAATCATTAATGTGTATCAAAATGACAGATAAGTGAAATGTGCTGACATAGAATGTGACACGCTTTGCATTTTTGTGCCCCATAATTAAGTCAGCCCTACTGCATAATTTAGTCCCCATTGCTAAATGATTTCAGTTGCCCTTATAATAATGGAGCAGGGTTCTGCAAATACTACAGAGTGGCCATTTTGCACTGCAACGCATTTCTACATCTATTGCACTGCAAAATTACGGTTGGGTAGCAATGCAGTCGATGTGCAAAAACATTGACTGCTATGCAACCCAACCTTTCGCATATTGGGCCCAATGAGTCAGCAGATGGTGTCTTGGTTAGTCAGAAGTAGGCTCTATTTTCTGCAGTCACTTTATCCTGCTAATATGTTTCTCAACACCGCTGTGTGAGGTGCATGTCCGGGTTATATTTAGTGCTGGTGGTGACCAGTGCGACAATTTTTGTTGATGGCCACCTCCTAATACCCACTTCTCCACAATTACCCCCTTCCCCACAATTACCCTCACTTCCACAATTCGCCAGTGCCCCTCATCTCTCCATAGCCCCTCTCTCACATGCATCTAATTTGTTTTATAGCACTACTCATACCATTGTAGGGTGTCAGAGCACTTTACATCACACACACATTATACAGAACAGAGTCAATGAATCATACATGTGTAAATCAGTCTATAGGAAATGTTACATAAAACAATGAGGATTACAAGGTGTAGGAATCACATGTCATCCATACTAGTAGGTAGTATATATTAATAGTGCATGGTCTAGAGAAGCACAAACTCATGATTTAAAATGTACCACAGTGGTTGGAGGTTGACTTTACTAATAAGAATGTATTTCTACCCAAATGAACCCTTTT
The DNA here is from genome assembly GCA_963921515.1 of Calotriton arnoldi. Lineage (NCBI taxonomy): Eukaryota > Metazoa > Chordata > Amphibia > Caudata > Salamandridae > Calotriton > Calotriton arnoldi. The sequence continues at coordinate 1,699,566 of CAWUFW010000567.1, forward strand.
TTAGCAACATTAGGATAATGAAAGACTGGGGAAAACATAACATTCTAATCTATACCTTGCAGTTTGCATGCAGCTCTTTTTTGCTAGTTCATAGCTCACTGTCCTATATTACGGTTGAAACGTATCGACTGCAAGTAACAGAAGGATCTCTCAGACAAAAGCAGTAACCTACTGAGCGATCCACATGATAAACAGTTTGGTGATTTGTATGGCGCATGGTCTTTGCAGCAGGCATAATAACGCTCTGCGCTACTTTATCATAAGTGGAAACTGCCACTAGATAAAACTCAGATTTCTCTCTCCAGGAGAAACATTAATCACCAGAGTTGTCTTGACATTTTTATTGTTGCCTGAAAACTGCTGGACACACAAGGAACTCTGCAGCAGGTGCATTCTTCCCATATCCTAGCACACCAGTCCACAAGAATGCCAGATGTCTTATATCTGGACTTCTTGGGAAGTCTTGGGGTTTTTAAGAAAGGGAAAAGACCAATATCAAATGGTTTCACCATTTGTTCCAGATAGAAATTCGCAGTAAACCCCGGAAAGCCTCACCCGCCTCGGGTCCTCCACTAAGGGCTGCCCCCCGACCCAAACATCCCCACTGTAGTGTGCCTTGGTGTGGCACTAGAAGCCTATTCCTCCAGAAGAAGCCACCGCCTACTTCTGGCAACCTGATAACAAGTTACTGATTCAAAGGGCACTGATAAATATGTAATCATATGGCGAGAAACAAAAATAACTATTTGAATCATTTCTCAGCGTGGAGCTGGTGCAGGAGTTCATTAGCCTGTTTGACTGATCCCAAGATATGAAACTCTCATTTAATCAGAACCTTCAATTATGGCTGTTATTATCTATTCGTAAAAGTATTTGGCCACATTTTCAGTATCCATAGGAGAGGGTATGCCATGGGAATGGTGTGCACATTTTCCCAATCTCAATCCTATTTTTCTTTGATTACCTTGCAGTGTGATGGGCTCAGCTGTGACTTTCCAGGTGCACTCCAATCCCCACAACGTCTCAACCACAGATGTTGCAAACGCGGCAGGTAAGGCCATTTTAAGCCCTCAGTTTCAGCTACGTCATTTGCTTTCCCGCGCGATTAATTGGAGACGATTCAAAGAACGAGACGTGCTCCCAGGGAGATTGACGTCGAGTGGATGAGACAGTAAGGGAGCTCGTGACACATGGGGAAATTGAAGTGTAACATCTCGCAGTCAGTTTAAACTGCCTCAGACATCATTGTTTGCCCAGGAACTGGATTAGATTCCGAATCGGACGTGATGTGGAATAAGAAATCAGGTTGCCATGCAGAGGCCGGTGGAGGAACACAGAAACCAGATTTACGTTTCTTGGCCATGCCGCACACTGAGCAGGGTTCTGGGTTGAGGCTGAATATGTGACTTAATTTTTCTCACCTCTTTTACAACAAATGGCTTTTAATATAAAACACCCCTTTCAATTAAAAAAGTTAATTACTTGGTTCTGAAATTGTGATATATTTATATCAGGACATTTTCGGTCAAAAGAAGTGATTTTGAATTGGAAAGTACGATTGGTTTACTAAAGTATTTTTACGGTTGTGCATTTGCTACAGTCGCCGTTTACAGATACCAGCAGTTCCTGTTCCTTTATAGAAATTCCAGTAAACCAAGCAGAGACCTAAAACTGCTATTCAGTCCGGTGTGAGAACCACTCACTGGCCAGAAAATACGTAATCAAAAATTGAGAAAAAATTCCAGCAAAAATTAACTGCTGAACTTTGTGTTAGGTTCTTGTTGCTTGTGTTTCTGACCAGAGTGAATGGTCCACAACCGAATGGCCTAGACTAGAGCAACATTCAGAGACTGCGGCTCACAGCTATCTCCCAAATTGGTCTGTTGGTCGCCATGTATATGTCCCCACAAAGTGGCATGAGCTTGTATGCTTGTGTGTTTGTGTTTTTTCTGTGCAGGCACAGCAGTATCTGTGTGTTGGCATCATATTTGCTAATGCTGTCTGAGAGCACTGTGTTTCCACGCTTGAATTTTATATGAATTTTGTTTTTAATAAATTATATTTTAAAACTAACGTTTTTCAGAAACTCTATACAGGGGTGCTATTTGGAGAATATGTTATGCTATGTTAGACAATATTTATAAAGCACACTATTACCATATGGTCTCTTGGCACTGAAAATATGAGGAGGTGACTCAGCTCATTTAGTGAAGAGCAGGGTCTCCAGCTCCTTCTTTAGGAGGGATTGTGAGATGTTGTTTTTGTGTTTGTACTTCATTGGCAGGTTTAGCCCATGCAATTGCGAATATTTTTGAGTTGGTAGACTAACTACCATTTATGTGACGGAGTGTGTAGGCATCTGATTCTGTACTGTATTTTCAGTGGTGTTTTTAGAAATGTAAATGCAGGTTAAGGAGATATAGACTAAAGTCTTGATGTGAGCTATGACTGATCATCTACCGTCCCAACTGGGGAATCCATACAGGTGAACTTGCTTCAATGACAAAAACTTTGGCTCACTTTGGTAGTTTAACCTGAGTTGCAATGCAATTCCCGGAGTAAATGTTTGAGATGTGTGTAAAAAACAAGCTAATCACAACAGAGTTAAATAAATAAAGAACTTAAAGAGCCACCACAATATTTAAGTATGCACTGAAACTGTAATAAGAGACATAAACATTGAGGAAAAAAGAAAAGTAGTTCTAAAGTTCTAAAAAGGAAAACGTCTCCAGAAAAAATATTGTTAAACACATCGCACTTGAAGCCAGTGGAAAGTGGCAAAGTAACTCCAAAATCTTCAAGTGCCCTCCAGAGGTCCAAATAGGACATGGGCATTTCAGTTCTTGATGAATAAGTACGTGCAGTAAAAGGCTAGGATTGAAGATCCTAGCTGGGCTCCATGAATATTCCTTCATTTGCGCGTAAAATATTTTTAGAGACAGAAAAGGTCAAACAGACAAACTTGGAGGCAGTAGCTGGTGTGGGTCCCTTGGAGGTCTAATACACAAAGTGGGAGCCCTGGTTTCATGCTGATAGTTAACTGGAAAAGACTTTGAATGGATGAACCAAGGAAGGTCAGCTGGCAAGAATCTGTGTCAAATTGGATGTAGAAATTGGCCCCAGTGAAGATTCCCAGGTTCTGACCTAGGCACTTTTGTAAGCTGAATTAGGGCCAGCAGGATGAAGTCAACAGTTATATGTGAAGGGGTCGTCAATGTCCTCTTGTCATTGTGGAAAACTCTGAGTGGGATTATACAATGTAGATATATGACAAGGATGTAAGTTGTCTTGTTGGTTGATCCTTGAACCCAGTCTTCTGGAATCCCTAAAAATTGAGTATTTGTCTCACAAAATAGGATAATGTCTCAAAAAAGCAAGGGCCTGATTTAGAGTTTTGTGGACCAGTTATTCTGTCGCAAAGGTGACGGAGTACCCAGTATAGCAAACCCTCGATCCTCCTCCTGATTTAGATAGGGATGGATCTTAAGCCATTGATGAAATACCCATTGTCCCAACAATGTGGAGGCCGTCAAAGGAAGAACATTACACTGTCTGCCCTATTTAGGGTGATCGGTGTAATGTCCTTTTTTTCTGTCTCTCATGACCAGGAAAAGCCTGGTGGTGAGGGACAAAAAAGAAATGATGACACTCACACCCTGGAAAAAAAACCTTTCAAATTGGTCGTAATACTATCCTGCTCCAAAATCCCACAAGTATATCATGTGCAAAAGGCATGGTGATCTGCAGTTTTATTGCCTTACAGTGGGAGAATCATGCTGGCTTCATGCCAGTCCCAGTGTAGTGGCAGTTGAATTGAGTGCACAGGCACACCCCTTCAGTTGAACATTTGCTGCTAATCCTGTTTAATAGACCTACGTCTAGAGGTGACTTAAAAAATCTAGGGGCATATCAACAAGGGCCGGCGATAAATATCGCAAAGCGCGCGTAGCGCATGCATATTTATCGCCGGCTATCTCTGTAATTTATCGCCCGGTTAGCGCGTTATCAACAACGCGCATCGCCGAGGCGATAAAATTGCAGAGATAGCGTGGATATCGCCGTTTTCCATGGTGGAAAACGGCGATATCCTAGATGATAGGGCCTGTGGTCTTAGCCACAGAATCCACCCCCCATGTAAAGTATGCCTTAGTCAGGAATTTAACAGACGTTAAATTCCTGCGTTAAGGCATACTTACCGCGATTTGAAACATCGCTACCCACCCTTGTTAATATCGCGAAGCTGCCTTCGCGATATTTTCCCTGGTTGGTTTCACAGCCACGCCTACTTTGCATCTCATTAGCGATGCAAAGTTAGGCGTGCTGGAAACGGGGCTAAGCCAGCAAAACACGCGATAGCGTGTCTTTGCTGATAAGGCAATGGAATTTTCGCCGCTTTTTGCCCGAAAACGGACGCAAAAGCGGCAATAATTCCATAGCGCCGCATTGATAATATGCCCCCTAGTGATCCAAAAATGAAAGGAGTGGGACACACCTGTCAGGCGAATCTCCTATGGGGCAATTTATGATTGTGTCCTTGCACTGTAATCACAGTGATGTCAGGATATTTTTGTCTACTTCAGTTGGGGGTTTGGTCACCATGTTTATTCCTTCAATGTGTGTCTCATTAAAACTTTATGTGGTTATTTATAAATGGATGACCATGCTAATTCCGAAGACTCTCAAATTCTGTTTCATGGATTTGCTTGATATAGGCATATCTATTTAATGAGCTTAGCATTCATTTTCCATTTCTGACAACTCTGTTTTTTTTAATTGTTTTCTTATTAATCACCTTGTGGGAAATTGACTTTAATATGTATGTATCCATCCTCAATATCCACATTGATTAAATATTGACATTCACTATTTACACAATGTAAACTACTTCTGTACTTCGCTGTGGGCTCACGAACCAGACATATGACATTAGAAAATATCAGGAGGAAACACGCTTCCCATACCTCAGGTCCAACAGACCTGCCTTTAGTGCTGTACAAGCAATTAGTAAATAATGAGTCCCACAGAAGGATATAGCAGTAGGAGCAAACGTTTTGAATCTCAGTCACTTAAAAACAGATGCTACTGAAACGGGATTTAGGCTTTCATATTGATTGGAAGATGTAAAGTTTAAATTATAGTGGTTGTAGAAACAATGCTTTGTCATATTTGATCCACCACAGTGCCATTTACAACCTCAAGTTATCACAGGTGGCTGTCTTGGTATTTTGATCAGTGTCTTTCAGGTACTATGATGAAAATAATTATATGACTAAATAAATAACATATTTCTAGTATTAATCTGCCCATATACAAACATGACTGGGTTTTAGTTTTCTTTCTGCTGACAGTCTGATTGTATGTTGAACTGATAAATACATACAAATCCTATATAACAATACTCATGCATTAAATATAGTTATTTAAAAAAATCCAATAACATACTTAAAAAAGAGAATAATTATGTACAATCTAATAATGTTTTTACCTTTCCTTAATCATTCAAGTTTGTTTATTTAAAAGAGGCATTCTATCTGTCACCATTTCAGATTTGTAAGCTACTTTTGATGTGGCAGATTCTGACTGACTTTTTTCAACCTTGAAATCATCAGGCTTCGATCACAATCTTGTCAAACTAAAACAGTTCTACATGTGACTAATCATGTTAAAGTTCACTTGGAACCAGAGGGCAAGAACAAAGGTATTTTTGGGTGTAAAGGGTATGCATCCATGCTATCTTTTAGCCCTGGTACGTTTAATATTTTCATCAACCATCTTGATATTACCTTAAGACCTATTGTTATTGATGCTCTTATTGGGAGTAGTGCCTCTATTGGAACTTTGACACTTAGGGCATCATTATGAGTGCCTACAATACAGGTGTGTTACTTGGGCACTCAAGAAGTTAATGATATCGGGGTCCCTTTAGTTTTGGGGTGATTTACAGGAATTCGGGGTTGAACCTCAGAGTCCCCTTAGAAATCAGGAGTTGTGGAATGAATCAGTAATTCCACGTCTGATTCCCATGGTAACTCCTGATTTTGTCACAGACTTTCACCCAGAGAGTTTGACTGCCTTCACCAGCAGAAATCGCTGGGTGAAAGTAAACTGGTCTGCAGTGTTCCCATGGATCTCATAACTCTGAGTCCAGCAACTCCTCTTAATGGACCTATAGCAATTTAAAGGGACCTCAAAATGAGGGTCTTGGGTGATTAATAGATCTTTAGGGTATTCTATGCCATATAAAACACAATCTCTAAATGCAAAGCATTTACATGATTAAAAAAAGATACAAAAATGTAAAAAGTTAGGAGCAAGTGCTCATTCAACAAATTTTCTCATTTTGAAACGGAGGGAATTTTCTGCATTTATGTGGACTTGTCTTTATTTTCGTTAGAACAAACTTTCAGGGGCACAGTACACAAAATGTTTTAGGCTGTGGTGGATCATTGTGGCAGGCTGCTGTTCCTAGGACCCTATTAGTCTAACAAATTGAAAATGTGGGATGCATTGTAGGGCACCTACTTAACAGTCAACATCCTTGGACAGGATTTAGTGAATGTACTGTCACTCAAACATAGGCTCACACCACTGCAGAGTAAAATAATGCTTTGCAACATAGAGGAAGTATCTTATATAGCGGGATCCTCAGCGGTCTTGGAGCTAATCCATCTAATTTGAGAATTGCTCAGGGGACCCCTTACCTTCACTGTGGCAAACAAATGCGGCACGAGCCCTAGTTGCCCCATTGTTATTGGAAAATGGGGAGCACCTTTGCTGAAGATTTCTAAAACACCAGTATGTTAACAAAACACACCATGACATACAAAGTATTTCATAGTATTGTATGGTTTGGCTGAGTTGGGATAGGCAGGGTATGCTATGATATGTTATGGCAAGGCTTTATATGGTACCATGCGCGGTGTTATGATGTGTTACAATATGGTCCGACATGGTATTTGCCTTATACTAAATTCTCACTGGACAGCCAATTGATTTGCATTTTTGGACTTGTGGTTTATATCTGATTAAATACATTTTTAGCACAATATACCATTACTCAAATAGCATTCATATATTTAATTTAATTAATTTGATATTATATATCACATACTGGTGATCTTGTGACTTCCTGATTTTAGGGTTGGAATATATTTTTAGTTGTCATCTCTTAAGGATATATAGCCCTAAAAGATTTTTGGAAGGAAATGAACCCCCTTTTAATTTAATTGATTTATTTGTTTTCTGTTTTACATTATGTATGATAAAACAATTCTCTTTAATTTCTACTTCTGTTGCAGAGATTTGAGGGCTTTTAAAATATGTATATGTATTTGAATGTACTTTTTTCTTTATTTGTGCCCTTTCTAGGGGCAGAGTTGTAATTTTGACACTACTAGTCACACCGCATCTCACTGTCTTGCATATGAAGCAACTTTATACATTTTCAATAGCTAGTATCATACATAATATTATTTGTTTGAATTGTATTACTATTGCTCTAATACATTTTGTTGGATGCATTTTTGTTTGTAGCATCCTCCAGTAGCAGGGTCCTACATGAAAATCAGTCCTTGGGACATCTTCTCATTCTTGGGACAGCTACCAATTTCAGAATTGGAATAATTTCAGATGGTGATGGGTGAAAAATATGTTCGATTTTTTCTGAAAAGTTAAACATTTTTAACAAATGCATTCTATTTATTTTATAGGAAATACAACATTTCCAAAGGCTTGAACCCCATTTAAAACAAATTACAATATAAACTGCTAAACTTCAGGAGTTTCTAGAGCTGTTCATAGTCTATTGAGCCCTTTGTTTCAAATATTGGTGTGTTGCACATGGCCTTCCCCCAATACAACTTCTTTGCCTTTCTTTAATAGTGTAGTGTTCTCTCTCAGCTTCTGTCAACTATTCTTATCGTAGGCACTTGCATCATTGGATATATGATCACCCACTATATTGAAGGAGGTTACTTGCATCCATGACAACATTCAGTGATGTCATCAGTGATGTCATTAATTTTGTCAGTTAACGTCATGAGTAATGCAATATTCATTGTGTGTGTGTGTGTATTATAATACTCATATAAACCGCATACTTATGCTTATTTATGCTTATCGATGTATAGTACCATCACAATATTCTGATAGTCGATATTTTTGCAACAATATTTGGCCAGTATTAAATTATTGATATTCTGGTAGTGAGTTGTCACGCAATCCTCATGTGGTGTAAAAAGTGCTGCCCCATATTTTAGCAACAGGGATCAAAATAAATGTGTTAAAGTTACGTCTGGAGGGTAAGTGAAGTGAAAGCTTCCTGGATGTTTAAGATGAGTAAAAAGCACAGGTGGGGATATTCCCCCATCACTCCTTCCTAAGCCGCCATTTTGACATGTGTTTGCTGGAGTGAAGGTCAAAGCTGTCTGTGTGTGAGATCTATGCTAATCTGCTCATCTGGATAAGGCTCCGGCAAGCCAGTGTGCTCATAATTAGAAGTTGTGGAAGGCAGTTTTCATTACAGCTTTGCGCTGAGCATAAACGAGCCAATGATATGAAGTAATTTCATTTGTCATACTTTGCCGGGTTGTCTATGCCGCTGCATTAGAAGTAGCATGCAGCAGGACTGCCGGCAGTGTGGGGAAAATAAATATTATGCAAATTTTTAGTGTTGCAATTTTCAAGATGAGAGGCCAGCAGCTTCACAGCTAGAGCTGGAGTAAGTAGTCAGCCTTTAGATGCACAAACACTACATATCTCAATTCAAGATTCTTTTAAATCATGCACATAGTTACTGGATTTTAAGTTAGTGGATAATGGCGTACATTATTGTGTATAATTTTGTGCATGCTATTTTGTTAGCTTTGGGATACGGTATGACATGCATTTTTTCTACCATGTGCATTCATTCCACTGTGGCAGCTGAGACTGGGCTCCTCAGTTTTAGGCGCACAAAGCTGAATTTGCCCAGCAATCAGAATTGTAACATTTTAACTCATGTATAGTTTTTTGCACCCAGTAATTCCCGGCTGCAATTAACTTCACAACCCTGCAATTTTCCCTAGGTACAAGCCTACTGAAATTCACCAGCGGGAAATCCTCAGTGATTACCAGAAAGCAACACATTCTTCATTTTATTCCCCATTAGTAGGGGGAAATTCGGATGATATGCCATTTATCGCACTTGGTAAATTTCAAATAATTGGGCATCCGATTTTATCGGGTCCATAAATACTGTAACACACATAATTAGGGTCTATGGGTTTACAAATGGGCCGAAGTAGAGCTTTAAAGTATACTGTCTATGTTTACTCCCACAAGGAGGGATGTAATAATGTAGATTCCACTCAAAATATATCTGCGTGTCTTGCATACATCTTGTCCTTGGGGTTGAATAAACTGATCATATGTATCGATAGTCTCAGATATATATTAGCATGTTGAAGGCTGAACATAGGGGAGTTTCATGTATATTTATTGCATGTCTGAATGAGAATCGTTCTGTGTTAACCTGTTACTTGTGGTTACCCAAGATGGCGAATACCCAATCTGTTGCAGTGCCTTCAGTTTCCTCTACTATGTAGAAAATTCAAATGATGACCTTCTAGTCAATGGTGTTGATGTCAGTAAATAGCGGGGTCATCGTGGCTGAGTCTCCTAGAGCCCTGATTTGTGGTTAGTCACTTAGGATGAGGGTGGTTGCATGGTACTCACTGACTTGATGTATACTGCCTTTTAATGGTGTTGGAATTTGTATGTGACGTACCTGTACATAATTCTGGCTGTGTGTGAAACAATCAAGATGGACCAATAATGCTACCCTCTAGCTTTAAGGTGGCTGGAAATGTCCCTACAGAAAGAGATCCATTGATGAGTTCTTGGAGTGTGTGGAATTTATAGCCGGGTGCTGCATTTTAAGAAGGAAGACATAGAAGATAGGAGCAAGGCTGGGAGTTTAAGATGAGGGCCAAAATGTTAAGGTAACATTATGTAGGGTAATGATCTGTTGATTTACTATTTTGGAGAAGATGAAGTCTGCAAGGTAAGCATGGACATGAGCGTAGGCTGCATGGGTATACCAAGTCTGGTTTTTGGTATTATTGTTTGCTTAGAACTCTTGTTTGTGCTCTGACAATTAGTCTTTTTAAACGGTTTTACATGAATTAAGCCTTAGGTATTGTACAGGCAGTTTGAGGTTGCTGTAAGGCCATTAATTGCCACATTCTTGATGTTTCACAATTTTGAAGGTTTTGGGCTAACCATTGGTTTGGTGAGGGATTCCTCTGATTTACATTTAGCTCCTTCTTCAGGTACAAGTTTGTTGAATGTGGTGGTCGGTCAGTATTATGCTAAAGATGGCAAATAAACAGTGAGAAATGGTCACCACAACAACACATGTGCTACTGCTGCAAAGCTTGCACCTACCATGAGATGCAACAGATTTATTCGAAATTTCTTTTTCATTATTTTGTTTTTTGTAAATGTAAGTCTGATGATGAAAAACAATTATATTACCAATTGCTTTGGACCCGGACTGGCACAACTGGGCACCAGGTGTTTTCCCGGTAGTCTGGTAGGGTGGGGCTGGTTTCACTGCTGGTGAGGCGAGTTTTGTTGCTGGGGACAGGCCAGGCCTGTCTTCTTGCAGTGCTTAGGCAGTTTAAAAATTGACAATGCAAAAAAGTGGTTTTAAAGCATGCTTCAAAACCATTTGTGTTTGGGTGGTTTCTATCTCCAGTAGGGTTGCCACGAACAGCGCTGACCATCAGGGCTTGGCAGGGTGGTTTGGGGTCTGCTATTGCTTGGCTCAGAGAGTTCAGTACATATATGACAAACACTTTCAAAATGCCACACATTTCATTTTAATATATTATACCACTATATTGAGTGGCAATTGTTAGAAGTGGGATATTCTAATCATGAACTTAGAAATGTTCATGCCCCCATCACTGCTGCTCTGATGAAGATGCAACTAATGAACCAAGAGGAAAGTTACTGTCTTTGTGCCCTATACTTCTTGGCCTAGTGTGTTACTAGAGAACGGAGCCACTAGAATTGTGCGACAGGAGAGCACCAAATTATGTGGCAGGGTTGACTAAATTATGCAGCAAGTAAAAAGCAAATTTTGTGGCATAATGTAGCACAATTTTTGATAGTATTAGTTCATTATTTTGTCATTTTTACCCATGGTAATACTGTCTGGGCAAAGATGTCACCTCATTAGAACCAGTTTAACAACCAAACGCATAAATAGGCAACTGAAAGATATCCAGTTAACCTTTGCGAAGGGCCTGCCACTGCACGCGAACACTTGTTGCCATGTTTTTAGTAACTTTTGATCCGTTTCAGATAAAAATAATTAAAATCTGCAGATCATGCAGCCTATGATGAATTATGTGGCAAATTTGACAGATCCATAACTATGCAAAAAAAAAGCTGTGGCCATAGAATCACATAATAACAGGGGCCCTGCTATAGATGGTGTAACATTATATCTTTAGCTTTTGTGCCATGCACACCCTGAACTGACGTATTTTAGTGCATGTGATGACGTAATGGGTGTAAAACATTGAGGGCCTTATTTATGAAGCCCGGCGTCACATTTACGCCGCTGTTGCATCACTTTTTGTGACGCTGTGGTGGCATAAATAACGCGTCACGTTACTCCAGATTTAGGCAGATGTGTCACTTCGTAAACCCCTGCGCTACATTATTCCTGCGTCAGGTATAATGTATGCAGGGTGGGCGTTCCCCCTCATCAAAGCCTGGTAGAAGTGGCGCATTGAAATCTATAAGATTTCAGTGCGCCACTTCCAGGGTGCATCAAAAACGTACGCCTGCCTCATGGCAGGCTTAAGGGTGATGCAGGCCCTTTCACATGGGACTTGCCCCATGGGAAAGGACAAATTGCTGGAGTTGCGTCTGTTTTCAGACACACCCCAAAAATGCGTCACTTTTGCTCCTACAGATACATCAGTAATACGGACGTATCTGTAACCCCTTGCGACATGATGCACCGTATTGTAAATACCAAAAGAACAATTGATGGACAGAATGCAGAACAATGTCATACATTCACCCCAGTGCAGAGATCTGGCCGTAAATCCATCATTTTTTTGCTCCCCATGCCATTCCAGTTTGAATCCAGCAATATGCAAATCAGTCTTGACCCTGTGCCCAATGGGAACAGTCCAGCCCGAACTGCCAGGCCAGGTCCTCCCTGGACTGGAAACAATCATCCTAGGACTGGTTTCGGGGTTTCACCCCTCATCAGCCAGGAAAGCTTGACTCCAGTGGCATGGAGAGCACGGGACCCATGTCTGGGCAAACCCGTCCCACCCGGGGTGACAAATGCAAAAAGAACAATTGATGGAGAGAATGCAGAACAATGTCATACATTCACCCAGTACAGAGATCTGGGCCTAAATCCATCGTTTTTTTTCTCCCCATGCCATTCCAGTTTGAACCCAGCCATATGCAAATCAGTCTTGACCCTGTGCCCAATGGGAACAGTCCAGCCCGAACTGCCAGGCCAGGTCTTTCCTGGGCTGGAAACAAGCATCCTAGGAACGGGTTCAGCGCGTCCATGTTGTCGCACGGAGGGCGCACTGAAAAGTGTTGCATCGCTGCTTTGTCGCAGCAATGCAACATTTCTCATAAATAAGGCCCTGACTGTCGGTGTTTCTGACATGCAGGTGCAAGCCACTGCCAGAAAGATTCCTGGTCCTAAAGAATGAGTGACAATCTTCACCGCTGGCATGCACCAGTGCAAATTAAGTTCTGATGGTAGCAATAATACACACACAATAGAGTGGTACTTTTCTGTTGCCTTTATTTTAAAGATCCAGGGTTAAAATGACTTTTGAAAAGTGAATGCAATGCATAATAAACATTTGCAAATGTTTAACAAAAAAAGCTCCAGTACAAGTCATTCCCATATTAATGCAATCCCGCCGGCTAAAATAATGCAATCTATTTCCAGCAGTCTACGCGCTTCGTGCAGTGGGAGCCTTTCCTGGATCAGAGGCCAAATTTCCATTACCTGATGAGCTAATCTGACGTGACAGCCTCCTATGCAGATGGAGGATCTCTTGTCAATATGGGTTTTTCTTCAGGGACATGGAGAGACAAATGTCTATATTCATTCCTTCTCCTCGTGCTTGAGTAACATTACCCCCCGCCTTCATTGAGTCATTGAGAATTTAAATGTCTACTTTCTTTTTTTTATAGATAGTTTATGCATGCAAATCTGTTTACAAAAGGTGGGTGGCATCATTCCCTGGTTGTTTACGTGCAGGAGGTATTGTGATATGCAAATTTACGTGAAGCATATTTAATCAGTCATAGTGATATGCTAATTTGATTCATGGATGAATTTAAAAAATGCAGCATATAGAGGAGAAAAATTAAGGGAATTTAGAACCAGCTGTGGCACTTTCTAATCAGTGGCAGGGACCATCACATTGCACAAAGAGGAAATAACTAGTTATACCAGACACGCGGATACAATGCCGACTTCATTAAGAAATGTGGACACAAAAAGTGAATTATTTCTTTGCATTCCACAAAAAACAGCGATTTTATGCAAATCTGGAAAAAGTCTCTGATTGGTACGTAGAGAAAGTCTGAGTCCTCCCAGGCTCCTGCACTAATCTGAAATTGTGACAGTGGTCCTTTTAAAAGGGACTATTGTAAGATAAATGCTAATGCAGTCAAATCATTTCACTGATGCTTCAGATGCTGTACTCCATTGAAGAGCATCCATCCACCACTTACCCAGTGAAGATCTAGACAAAGTTTGATTATTGAGTCCAATTGTTTGCGTTCAAAGTGCCCTACGCGCGAACATATAACTAAATGATGTTAATTTAGTTTTTTCAGCAGATTTTCCATCCCTGCAAAGTCTTGTGGCAAAGGACCTGTCCTTTTGAATTAGACTGAAAGATACATAAAAAGAAAGGAGATAAACATGTGGTTAGGGTCATTGAAAATTGAGGATTCGTGCTGTGAGGAAGCCTGTTCTTTTCTTAACAACATTTTTACTGTGTGTAATAAATTTGACCTACTGTAGCTTGACCTCCATTCTCGTCTCCTTTCAATGAGGTCAAGGTTTTATGGCTTTGGTGATTGCATCACTTTTCTGCCCTCCGGGGAGGATAAATAGGTCAAAATAACCAAGGGAGATGTCACTTCTGGGTACTTATTGACCAGGTTGAAGTGAGAGGATTCTGTACCTAAGCCAAGGGCCATACTCTACCCCAGTCAACAGCCACCTGGCCATGCTCTGTACCTTAATTATTATTGCTTTAATGAATCAGAAAATTGAATCCGGGGTATCATTACAAATGGGGGGCTCCTTTTCACCAATTAGGATTTTGGGTACTATTTTGCCACATGTTTATACATTTACCTGGATTCTGCTTCAAAACCTTCACCAGCCCTTTTACTCTTCCAGAAGTTTGGTCTTGGATTTAAATATATCCCCATTCTGGCTTTCCTCTGACTGTGTACATTTGCATACTTATAGAAGCAGACTGAAATGATGATTTTTAATCACGCTTACATAAGAGAAACGCACTGCTTCCTACCTGCCAACTTGACTCTCATAAAAAATGGATGACCTTATGCCTTTGATTTTTTTGAGGGCCTAGGAGCAATGGTGAAGCTTATGCTTTTATGCTACATGTGAATTGATAGGGTGAAATTGAAGGACCAGCTCTACCATGTTGATCACAGCGATGGATATTTGAACCAAGCACTTCAGAAAAGGGAAAAATCTGTCAGATTCTCTATGATATATAAATGGATATAACTATATTACACACAGTGGTGGTCATCACTGTGTAGTTATAGTTAGCTCATAATTTCCAAAGGAAGAGTGTTTTTTGTTTCACCAATATCTTTAGCTTTGTTTGACGAATCTTCACGAAACTTTACACAAACAAAAGTTCATCCTCAGCTGCTCGCTGGAAATGTTCTAGTGATCCATCAAGCTGGGTCTGAGAAAAAGGTGGTGTCCCAAAATCCCTTTTCCCCATGCATTTTCTTTAGGGAAAATTAGACATAGCTACAGCAAAAATGGCTGAACAGAATTACACCAAATTTGGCAGACAAAAAGATTTTTTGTGATTTGGTATAACTCTATACTAATTTTTGAGAAATTAAGTTTTAAAATGTATTGATATCTACTGCCAAGGAACTCCATGACCGACAGATCAAAGATAAGATCTGATTGGCTTCTGACAACGTCAACAAAGATGTTTGACAGTTAATTTAGGATTTGGGAACATAGAAGCAACCTCCTCAGGAACATTAAATAAAAGTTGCTGGAAGTCTCCTGGGTCATTGAAAACATGGCCCTGTTAATACTGAAGGGCCCTCCTGTCTGTATATCTTAGCATTCGCAAAACCATCTTGTAATCCGGACGCCATTTTGTATTATAATCGAAACTGCTGCTTGGTTATTTTCGAGACAACGGTCTTTGGTAAGTTTCGTTTCCCAAGGTTGAGCTTTTCTTTCTGTAATTGCAAGTGGCCTCGTTAGTGCATGCCTTTCCTGTTAGATAGAGTCTTTCTCCCACCTGTCTGGTGGGGAGGATAGGCCAGACGACCTTGGGCACTAGATAGCCTGTGCCCGGCTGCAGAATCGAAACTTATGTTCTGTACCCCCATTGTATTACGACACCTACTAGTGTTTTTCCATAGTAGGCGGGCCTTTGTGGACTCCGCAACATACATAATGTAATTGTATGCTTACAGGGTCCAGTCCCTCGACAGCCATCCCAGGAGGCTGGTCAGACTGGGCTCCGCTGCAGTGTAATATCAATAAATAATCTGGTTTGTATTCTCTACTGTCTGACCGACTCTTCATTTGTAGCAAGGCAGAGAAGGTGGTCTGGAGTGACCCGGGTGGCCTTTTTCGGGTCACTTCCTTCAGCCCCAGGGATTCTTACTAACGTTTTCAAAGCAAACGGAGCTGGAGCTGTATACTCTTTTGAATGTAGTGAGAGGACCTCTTGTGGCTGGTTTTATGGCTGCATTATGTGGCCTGAGGAGTGCAACAGAAAGACTCTAACACTGTTTAATGTTGATATCAATGATGTTATTTAAGATGTCGACAGTGATGTAACCAATCATGTAATTGAACATGTCATGATTGATGTAAAATGTGAGGCCATAGGCAGTGAAAAATGGCAAAGGACTTTGTCACTTTTCTAGCTCGGCATGGATGGCACTATGCTATTCCTCTGCTTATAAACTCTGCTAGAAAAACAGACATTTGAAGTGAGCAGTTCTACAGTTTTCCATATAAAGGAGCTGCTCTCCACCTAAAACGTAAGAACTACCCAGAGTTCCTTGCTTCCTTTTTCTTATAAGTTATGTGACACTCTAAGCCTGAAAGGGTAGTGCTTTGACTTATATTCAGTGCTTCCTTGTGTCTGGACAAAGCTATGTCTCTCTGACAAGCTTTAATAAGAGCAAAACCCATGTAACGGGGACGGCTTTTATTCATTCCAGGTTGGCTTGGATGCTATTTTACCAATCCAAGTTGCAATACTGTGCCTGGAGTGGTAAAAGGCTTTTGTAATTTTTCAGCTCTGCGTGAATGGCAATAGCTAATTCTTTGTTTAAAGACTGCTGTAATAATGGCAAAGGACTTTGTCACTTCTCTAGCTCAATGTGGATGTCACCGTGCTAATCCTCTGTTTAAAATCTCTGCTAGAAAAACAGACATTTGAGGTGAGCAGTTTACAGTGTCAGTTGTGTTGTAGAGCGTTCCATATAAAGGAGCTGCACCCCACCTAAAACGTGAGAGCTACCCAGATTTCCCTACTTCCTGATATATATTATATATATTACCCTGGGTAGTTATAGTTAGGATCATTATGTTCCCATAGGAAATGGCTTTTTTTTTTGCTAATACCTTTGGCACCGTTTGGCGGATCTCCACAAAACTTTCCAAAAAAGTGCTACTTTTTGACTAGTTTGCGAATGGAAAGTTTTGGGGTGATCCGTCAAGTGGGACCATGAAAAAGGGGGGGTCCCAATGCGCGTCTTCCCCCATAAATCTTTCCATAGGAACTTTAGATACAGCCACAGCTCAAACCGCTGAATGAATTTACACCAAATTTGACAAAAAGCTAGATCTTGGTCTACAAAGAGTGCTTTATGTGATTTGGTTTAAATTCGTTCAGTCAGTCAGTCAAAATACTTTATTTCGTTCACACAGATCAACAAAGTTTACAGAGTACGAAATAGATCAAAAGGATAGTCCAGCTGTTGTCATAGAATGGATAAAATTATTAAAACTTGATAAAACAATTCGTGAAATTACAGATTTACAATTCACAAAACATTTCACTGTATTCGTCTCGGAAGTGACTTACACATCCAATAGGCACTTAGAGCGCCTTATCCAGGTTGCCATAAGACATTTGGCCACCCCGAAGACATAGTGCCTAACTGTGCTGGTACTTAAAATTCCAAAGGCAACCTGGTGTTTCTTGGTACCAAGATTCTTACACAGTGGAACAATCCATTTTGCTTGCTACCTACTGTACTGGGGACAAAAGAACAATAGGAGTTTCAATGTTTCCCCCCCCACATGCCGGGCATTGGTCATCACCACCCTTATTCCCTACGGACCAGTTAAAAATGAAAGATTTGACTGGAAGGATACAATATCTAAACTGCAGATATAGCTTGCATGCAAAAGACGGTTCGATTTCGTCAATGGATGTCTCAAAGCTCATAAATGGTTTAAAATCAATAAAGGTAAAGTGAGACTACCTGTGCTACTCGTCACTATGTCCACAGCTGCTACTTCCCAATACAAAGTTTTGATCTTTTCTCTAGATAACTGACACAATTGTTCAGGGAAAAGCCAATAATCATGTAGGCTCAACCTCTGTAGGAGAGTTTTGATAACATGGAACCAAGGGATTTTGATTACACTTGAGTGGGTCAACAAATCTCTGACACCTTCACAATAGTAAAATTCGTTCAGTAGTTTTTGAGCAATTACTTCTCAAAGCTATATATCACTTTCTGGAGGATCCACGGTGCGGGGAGATCTCATACTGATATCTGATTGGCTCCCACCACATCAACATTGTTGCGGTGGCAGAATCTTAGGACTTAGGACTCATAACCGAGTCCTAAGAAGAACATAAAGAAAGACATAAGGGGGCAGGGTAGGAATACCCTGACCCCCTAGGCATGGCGATTTGGTCCCAGAGAGACCCTACCTGGGGCCAAAAACATTGTTTTTAAATATTGCAGCAGATTTGTGGCGGATCAGTGAATCCGCTGTAAACCTTTTTTTAAAAGCACAGGCTCCTGTGCGTTTCTAAAAAAATCACCCATGAGGTGGGCTAGGGCCCCTAGGGTTACACAGATGTTATTTAAGGGAAGGGGTGCATGTTGCCCCTCTCTCCAAGTCTGTAAGACACCCCGGGAACCCCATCCCTCCAAGGCGATATCTTTTTAAAGGGAAGGGGGGCACGTAGCCTCCCTCCCCGAGCCTAAAAAGGGATTTTTTTTATAATGGTGAGTGTGACACATGGACCCCATCTCCCGGAGCCATTCAACAAATTAAGTGAAGGGGGACGCGGCTCCCTCCCCGAGCCTAAAGAGGCCCAGGCACTCCATCCACCAGGGTCATCTTTTTTTGTTTAAATCTGTTTTATTGTTTTACAAATAACTGTAAGCACATTTATGGTACATACAGCAATAGCATCAGTTGTACAGTATGTTAATATCTTGGCAGATCGTATCAATATGCTTATAGCTATCCACAATATCCTGATAGAACTTATAATAGTACAGTGCTTGTATGCATGTAATAAATCCACGTAAACTCTGGCAAATGTTCCAAGCTTCAAGGATTTGTGCTACAGATCTAAACACTATTTGATGTGAACCAACCTAATATAACATAAACTTGTTATGTGGCTACTTAAAGCAAAGCTCTGATTTTTATAGTATTGTTTCGTCGTCTTACACACTGTCATTTAGTGTTCTTACTGGCCCCTGTGATAATCTATTCTACTAAATATATGCAGTAAGATATAGAAACATTCTACAGTATAGAACATATAGTGAGGTCGCACAGCCTAGATGAGAGAGGGGGCTGCGACATAGAGGCAGAAGTCCGCTTTTGTCCAATAAAACAGGATAACTATGAAAAACAAGGAGGGGAAGGAGGGAAGAGAGAGGGGGGCCCAAAGGGGTCGTAACTTGAAGCCTGGCCATGCTCAGTGGGAGACATGGAGAGGAGCAGAGGGGTTGGGGCAGAGATACAGGGGGGGACGGGAATGGGTAGAGGGTCAGTTGCCTATGCTAGTGTGGGCTATTTCACTATGAGAGTTCCGCCCGCGCGATAGCAGAGTATCTTCGGAGAGCTGTAGAGCACGAAGGCGGGGAGGGGTGAAGCAACAGTGTTCTAATTTAGAGAGATGCTCTAGCTATTTATTTATTTGTTTTATAATGCGCATGAATCATCCCCAAAGGGATATCTCGGCGCAGCAGGACCAAAAAGTCAGGCAAAAAGCCTAGAGGTTTAAAATAATTCAGTTTTTAATTCCTAAAATTGTAGTGGGCAGTGCATTCTCGTAGGTGAAGGGGAAGTTTATTCCAAAGATGGGGGGCTAGGAATGTAAATGCACGGCCTCCTGAGCGAATTTTCTTGGTGCGTGGTATGGTGAGAAGAGACTTGTTCATAGATCTTAAAGACCTTGTTGGTCGATATAGGATACGTTTTTCTTTCAAATAGCTAGGTCCCTTGCCATTAAGCGCTTTGTGCACTAGGCAACAGATTTTAAAGGTGATACGCTTCCGCACTGGCAGCCAGTGTAGTGCACGTAGTAAAGGGGCCCGAGGCGACTAATCACCAGGGCCTGGACTAGGGTCTTGCATACTGCCAGTTGGAGCATTGGAAAAACTCTTCGTAGTAGCCTCATAACATGAAAGCCGGAGCCAGTGATAGATGTCACCTGGTCTTTCATGGTTAAATTCTGGTCAAGTTTTATGCCCAGATTTTTCACAGAGGATTTAGGAATAGGTGGTGATCCTAATTGGGGCGGCCACCACTCAGGGGACCACAACAGTTGAGCAGCACCGAAGAGCATGATTTCAGTTTTTTCACTATTTAACTGGAGAAAGTTAGCGGCCATCCAAGCTGTGATAGCTTTCATGCCTTTAGTAAAATGGTCTCTAGTCTCGGACGGGTCTTTATCAAAGGCTAGCAAAAGTTGAGTATCGTCCGCATATGAGATAGGTGTGAAACCATGGGCTCCTATGATGCTTGCAAGGGGAGTAACATATATGTTAAACAGTGTGGGGCTCAGGCAAGAGCCCTGGGGCACTCCTTTATTAATTATCATGGTGCGTGACCGAAAAAGTCCCAGATGGATGGTCTGAGTTCGTTCTGACAGATAGTTTCTAAACCACATTAGCACCAGGCCCTGGATGCCCATCTCCTCCAATCTCTGTATCAATTTCAATTAAGTCTTTATTTCGACCCTACTGATCATAAAAGACAATAAATAAATAAAATCACCAAAAAGTACATACATTATCGCCAGTACTTAGCAATAACGTGAAAGCTGAAAATACATGATAAAAACAAACAAGTTTGTGTTTAGTTAAAAGAAAGCTTGTACAATTTAAAAAAAGTTTAAAATCAATTTTGACCAGTGGCAGTAGTTTATGGAAGTTGCCTTTCATTACGTCTGGGTTCTAAAACCATATAAAACTAGTCATACTACATACTAGGGTCCCGATACTGGCTAGAAAGTGTAGTACATGACAGAGCGACAAAAACAGAATGGAAAATGGTGGTTGTGAATAATCACTGTCGCCGGCTTGCTTTCGATCTTATGTCGGATTCTCCACACCCAACCTAGGAATTTTGCTAAGGCTATCACGATAGCCTCCTGAGTGCTTGTCTTCAATATTCGCAATGCAGTAGCACTCGACCTGGTACCCATATTCGAGCAAATTGGTTTAAGCCATTTGCTCCTTGGGGAACTATATGCTGGACATACGAATAAGATGTGGGATATTGACTCATCCATGTTCTGGCAATAGGAACATTTGCTGTCTAGGGAGTGATACCAGGTTGTAGTAAAATCTTTGATCGGTAGTGTACCTGTCCGGAACTGGAAGAAATGTTTCCTGTCAATGGGCTTTGTTATGAAGTCCCAGAAATCTTCATACAATGGTTCTGACTTGTGCCCCAGGAAGATACTGGTCAGTGATGACGAGCTAGAGGAACACAAATTGCCAGCGCTGATCATTGCCCAGTATGCTTCTTTAAAAGCTTTTTTGGAGGGAAACATGTTATTCACCGGGTCTTCCCACAAGTGACTCATGCCCATGTTCACGAAGGAGCTTTTTACCCTCTGTAGCCAGCTAATCTTGTGAGAGGTGTCAGCATCTCTAATGTCTTGGAATGCTTGGGCATAGTGGGCTAACTCCGGGGTGGACCATAGTCTTCTCCAGTAGGCTAATGGTCTAAATCTGGCAGCCTCTGTCGGGGTGTTACACCCTAGATCAAAATATAAAGGTGTGAGTGGTGTACTTTGGGGAAGGCCAGTTAGACCTCTCACAAATCTATTTTGAGCCAGGACTAATGGGGACAGATTTTCGAATCCCCATAGTTCTGCGCCATAGAGGATGGAGGCCATAACCTTGGTATTATATATCTTAAGTACAGGGCCAACCAGCTTAGTCTGGGAGAGCCTATGTTCTTTCAGAAGTGCTCCTGCTAGCTGGGAGTGCTTAAGTGCCATAATATCTATCTGGGGTTTCCAGTCTAGTTTACGGCCTACAGTTATTCCAAGGTAGGTAAATATATCCGTTTGTTCCAATTGCTCCTTATCCATAACAACACTTGCCTTAATTACTTTGTTTGTGCAGCACCATAAATTTAGTTTTGTCCACATTTACCACTAACTCGTGTGCCTTACAGAATGACTCGAAGCGGCTTAGTGCTCGCTGCAACCCAACTTGAGTTTTTGATAGAATTAGGGTATCATCAGCGAACATAAGTATTGGGACCTTTTTGCCTGCAACAGAGGGAGCATCGGTAGAGTGTTCTGAAAAATAATTAACCACCCCGTTTATAAACAATGAAAACAGGGTGGGAGTCAGAACACACCCTTGGCGTACCCCTTTTAGGATTGGGAACCTGGGGGTGGTGTTTCCTTGTGATCCCCAACGGACCTGCGCATAGTTGGATTCGTGCAGTTTAACTACAAGCTGTAAGAGCTCTAAAGGTAGGCCTAGGTCTTTCAACATGGCCCAGAGTTTGTTTCTCGGGACTGTGTCGAATGCCGCTTTGAGGTCTACGAAGACGGCATAAATAGTGCCTCCCGCTAGCAGTACGACACGCCGATAGATTAAAACAAAGTAAAAAACTTGGTCGATTGTACTTACGAGGGCCCTAAAGCCTGCCTGGAATGGGGATGGTATGTTATTCTCTGCTATCCAAATCTGGATTCTGTTCAGCACTAGCCTGGCCATAATCTTTTGGTTGGAGTCAATCAGACTGATTGGCCTATAATTGCTAGGGCTAGAACGATCCTTCTTTTTATAAATGGGTAATATTTCGGCTCCTCGCCAAGAATCGGGAATGGGAGCTCCGCTAGCTATCGAATTGGAAAGTATCAGGATGTACTGAAGCCAATTGTCCTTGTCAGATAGAAACAGGTCCGCCGGGATACAATCAGGGCCGGGGGCCCTACCCTTTGGCGCTGAGTTCAAGGCGGTTTCCACTTAACTTATAGTAAATGTTACTGTTGAATCTATGTTTGGCACTTGAAAAGGAGAGACATTCTCTCCTACTGCAAATTGGTTCTCAAAGAAGGAGACCCACTGATCGGGCGCTATGTGGTTTTGGGGTATGTTTCCTGAGCCACCTCTACCCCACGTTACCAACTGCCAAAATGATTGCATATTTTTCATTTTGCTGGCCTGTAAAAGATCTAGCCACCGTAGTTCGTCCCAGTCCTTTTTTGCTACTGTTTGCGTGGATTTATACATTTTACGTGCTATTTTGATTTTGCCCATGTCCTTGGTTTTAATTGCCCGGGACAGTTGCTTATATGTTTCCTTACAGGCCTTGTTATACAAATGGTCATTTTTAAGTGGGGGTCTCTTAGATGTATTATGGGGTTTGACAAAGAAATACCTAATCTTGTCAAACATGGCCTCGTGGACTTGGGTAATCTTAGAATTAATTTCACCCTGGTTATTAAATTTATGTAGACCATCTAGTGTACTCACCACCACTTCTTTAATTTTTTCAAGGGAACTTTCATTTTCAACTATCCTAGACCATTTAATCCTCCGCATGTTGTTACTTATAATAGCATCGGCAGTCTCACTTTCGTTGGCTATGGGCAGGGGTATTACGTGGGCAGATACCTTAAGCTTTAACAACAATGGGTTAGGGTCACTTTCGTTCCTCGCACAAACCTCCATATCAACAAGAGATGGCCAGTTCTCTATATTAATGAGGATGTAGTCGATACGACTGCTTCTCAGGCTATTACTGTATGTGTGGGATCCTAGGCGATCAGAAGGTGTACAACCGTTCACTGCCCTGACCCCCCTTTCAAGGCTAAATGCTTTGAGTTGGAGCGCTGCCTCGGTCCATTTTTTAATAGGTGGCATCTCCAGTTGGGGAATACCCCATTGGGCGTCTTCATCTGCACTGAGGTAGCTATCCTCAGTGTCCAGAGGCTCAAATGTGGTGTTAAAATCTCCTACTATGACTAGGTTATAGCCTTCACTCATTGTGTCTAAAATACTACTGAGTTCGGAGATTGTCTTTGATGATCTTCCTCCCACCATACCCCTGGCATACACATTAACGACAAGTAGGTTAGGGGGGTGTTTGGGCAGAATGAGTATTGCCATAATGTCAATGTTGTCGATCTCCTTTTCTACTATCTTATAGGAGGAACTCTGTCTTACCCAGATTGTTAACCCACCTGAGGGTCTGCCTTTTCACCCCACCTATTGCTGCCTTTGAAAAGTTTAGGTAGCCAGGGCGATAGACTGGATTAAGCGCCCAGGTCTCTTGAAATGCTATTATATCCTATTATCTATAAAATCTGACCAGTCCAGTGAGGGTGTCTTAGAAGACAAGCCCGCTATGTTCCAGGAGACTAATGTCATTGGAGAAGTGACTTGATTGCCTATAGAATTACACAAACTAACCTCCATAGCATTTCCCAAGTTGAGAGTCACTGGTACTATAGCATGGTTGCCTATAGGACAGGATGGTTCGTTCTGCGTTGTTACTATGGCCCTGGGGGGTTCTACTACATAGTCCTTCCCGACATGGCCAATGCTGGGAATTAACCCTATGCAATAACTATCATCTGCCCCTGGTTGAATATCTTCTGGTAGTCTGAGTGGGGGGTATGAGTTCATTAAACATCAATCTATGTTTTGTAGAGGCGAGTCCCCAATACAACTTAACAGTGGGGCGTTAGGTGTTTGAATGGAGACAGGGTCAGGGGGGTTGAGTTTCATCCTGATATTTGTGAGTATCAAGTGAGATGTTCTTAGGTCAAAAGCCACCAGATTCTCTACCAATGCTGAAGAGGCAAGAGTAAGACACACATAGTCAGAATTGTTACCCATGGATGGATATCTTGTGGCGGAAGATATATCTTCCCTAATTATAGATCTGCACTTACGCACATGTCTCAGCCACTGAGTGCATTTATTGATCAGGGATTGCTCATCTTCCTTGGTTAAACTGGGGGAAGTTTTTGGTACATTGGTCAGAAAAATTTGACATTTAGGGGAACGGGACGGGGGTTTGTCGTAGTGACTCGCCCTGGCAGGTGGAATTACTCCTAGCTGATAGCTGGGACGGGGGAGTTTATGAAATTCTTTTCTGTTGTCCACGATATGCAGGCTGTGGTCTCTTTGCCCTACCCCTATATTGGTAGTGATATGCTGCAGAGTACTTGGGCCACAGGACAATTGTTTGTTGGATGTTGCAAATTGCCCATTAGCTTTAGTTTTGTTGCTTAGACTGCCTGCATTCCCTTTAGGGGTATTACTCGTTTTGGACACATGAGCCCTGGTCGAAGCTTCAGTGACTGGTTGGGTTGTACTAGAGCATGTTTTAAGTGCTGTAGAAAGTGTGTCTATCATACCCTTGAGTTGACTAACTTCCTCTATGAGCTGTTTGGTCTGAGCCTTTAGGTCAGCTATCTGGCCTGTAAATAGGTCGGTACATGAACACGTACCCCTACTAATTGTGCTGTCATATCTGGCAGGTTCGCCTGCTGACCCCTTGGTACCCAGATGGTCACAGGGTTCCTCAAGGATTTCCATTAGGGGTAAGAATCAATTTGTACATACAATGGTAGGCTCGAAGACACTTGTAATGGTTGGACTGGGACTTGACAAAAGAGGATTGTTGCTCACTACAGGCGAAATACTTTCATGAGCAAGCGTTTGCTGGCCCTTCAGAGTAGATCTTTTAAACATGTCTGGTATTAACGGGGTAACTTTTGGGGGGGTGGTGGTAGTAGTGGGGGAAAATGCATTGGCCACATTAGGAGCACTGCCGTTCAAACCCTGTAGAGCAAGTAAAATCTCCTCACAATCGCTAACCAGATTATCAATACGATCCAAAACACAATTATTTTTACACAACGTTTGTTTGGATGACTTTTTTGCTTTTTTGCCTTTCGTCAATAGCCCCCCACCCACACAGTCTGCTGCTTTCCTTTTCCCCATTGGATCAGTCCGAAGGTTGTTTGGATGAAGACAGCGATGAATTGTAATGTCAATGGTGGAATATAAGTGACAGAAACAGAATATTTTTCGTACAACCAGGGCGTGCGTCAGTAAACGGGATTAATACTTATTACAGTTTTGGCCTACAGCCAGAATGGATAACGAAAACGAAATAAGTAGATAATGATATCAATCGATTACCATTGGCGTGGAGGACAGTACCTTAAGAGTCCAGGAGGGGAGTTGGAGAGCAAGTGTCAGAGGGGGGCCCTGTCCTGTCTCTTCCTGGCGCAGACGGGCCCGCCCTTGGCCCGGGCACGCCCGAGCGCGTCCCGCACTGCGGGAGCCCGCGGCCGGTTTTAAAGCACCTCCTGGCGCTTGCTGATGATGAAAGCGGCCGGGCGCCAGATAACACAGGCAGGCTGGGCGTTGAAGTCCCCCTGGACCTTGTAGCTTGGTACAACTGGGTTTAGAGATGAAAGCGCGTCCAGCGCTGCGGGAGCCCGCGGCCGGTTTTAAAGCGCCTCCTGGCGCTTGCTGATGATGAAAGCGACCGGGCGCCAGATAACACAGGCAGGCTGGGCGTTGAAGTCCCCCTGGACCTTGTAGCTTGGTGCAACTGGGTTTAGAGATGAAAGCGCGTCACGCGCTGCGGGAGCCCGCGGCCGGTTTTAAAGCGCCTCCTGGCGCTTGCTGATGATGAAAGCGGCCGGCGCCAGATAACACAGGCAGGCTGGGCGTTGAAGTCCCCCTGGACCTTGTAGCTTGGTGCAACTGGGTTTAGAGATGAAAGCGGGTCCCTGTATCAGTCTTGGATGAGATATTGTATTGAAGGCAGCAGACAAGTCTAACAGCACAAGCATGAATGGGAGATTTTTGTCTTGGCAGCATCTAATGTGGTCTGTAACAGCTAAGAGTGCAGTTTCGGTGCTGTGCATAGGTCTGAAGCCTGACTGGGATGGATCTAGGATCCTATTAGACTCAAGGTATTCTATCAGTTGTTTATTGATATTACTTTATATTATTTTACTAGCCCAGGGAAGAAGTGATATAGGGCGATAGTTGGAAACATCTGTAGCAGGAAGGTTGTTTTTTTCGGGATCGGAATGACCTGAGCAGCTTTCCACTCAGCTGGAATTGCGCCTGTGCTCAGTGAGAGATTCAACAAGGAGCTAATAGGCGGGGCCAGTTGATGGGATAGCGTGGCTGCTCTCTTCGCTGGAATAAGATCCAGAGGAGAGCCTGATTTAACAGCTTTCAGAGCAAGTTGAGAGGACTCTACATTGAAGGGGGCAAACTTCTCGAAGGTGCAAGTGCAAGTATGCTTTCTACCAACGTGTGTAGGCTCCAAGTTAATGCGGTGTGTCAGATTTGCAAGATTATTATAGATTAAATTTACTTTATCCTCTAAATGGTCAGCAATCTGGTTGCAAAGTATTTGCGAAGAAGGAATGTTAGTAGTGCAGGCCTGGGGATTGATGAAGGAATTAAGGGTTTTAAAAAGTACCTTGGAGGAATTGCCAGCTTTATCAAGAGATAAAACTTTTCCGCGCTTTCCTAATGTTACTGTGCGCTACGGATTTTCTATAGGCTTTCCGATAGCTTGGAATGGGAGTAGTTCGCCATTGTCTTTCCAATTTTTTACATTGGGTTTTCTCTTTGCGTAGATCCGGCATATACCAAAAGGCATGTGGCGTTAGTCTTGGTGAAGAATGAATTTTCACAGGCGCCAGAATATCAATGGCAGTATTCAGAGATGTGTGGAATAATTTGAGAGCTTCCTGCATATCCATTGAGTTCTCTATGTTAGGGACAGTGTATTTTTTCGTAAAAGCATCGGGAGAGACTTTGTGCCATTGTCTGCTATAGTGTGGCTTTGAAGGATTGTTGCGAGGTGCAACTGTGTGTGACAATGAAATGTGAAAGTTTATTAATGCGTGATCAGTCCAGACAAGAGGACAAGGAGGTTCACAGGACAAAAAAGGGGAATTAATGAAAATCAAGTCCAGCATATGGCCAGCAATATGCGTGGAACCCATAACAGATTGTTTGAGACCTAGGGAGGCGAGGTCAATGCAGAGCTGTTGTGCTTCTGAATTAAAGGGATCATCCATATGAACGTTAAAGTCACCAAGTAAGATAAAGGTATAGGAGGACAGTGCCTGGATCGGAATGAGTTCCATAAGTTTATGACTAAAAGGTCCCAGGGGGCTGGGAGGACGGTAGACAAGAGCCCCTTTCCAGCTATTCTGGGGAGAGAAGTCAATTTTAAAGATACATATCTCAGCCCATGCCTCGGAGATGGATTCGATAATAGTGATTTTAAGTGAATTATTAAAAATAATTGCTAATCCTCCACCCGTTTTACCTAACCTATCTAATCTCAATATATTGTAGTTAGATGGTAAGGACATGGCAATGGCGGGGGTTGAGTGAGGTTTGAGCCAGGTCTCTGTAAGAAACCCCAGAGCTGGTGAGGTGGACTCAATCATGTCCCAGATTTCTATTTCGTGCTTGGGCAATGATCTGACATTGCAAAGAAAGCATTTCCATGTATCAGTGGATAAAGCATTAGAGTTAGAAAGAACATTGTGAATATGGTTGGCCGTAGGGTCTAGAGAGTCCCTAGTGATCATAGAAAGAGTTTCTATGTTAGTCAGCTTATGGCTTTGAAAACGGCATTCGCGACAAGAGAAAGGGCCTTCAAGGGAGGTTATTCAATTTTGTATGTGACAATGTAAATAGGTGAAAGAGTTGTTAGCATAATTACTGATTTTGATTAATTCCTCTGATGAGTAATTGATTTTGTTGCAATTTCTTTTTCCTAAGGGGCAAGATACAGGGGTTCTGGCTCCTGGCGATGGCCTGGCGCGGACGGGCGCAGACGGGCTTGTTTTTGGCATGCCGTTGGCGCACCCGCTGCGTGTCAGCGCCGCTATCTCCTAAATATAAGAAATGGTGTGAGGCAGCTAGTCTGCTAACCCCCAAGGTCCCGGAAGTGAGGGAATTCGCCCGCTCTCTCCACAACAATCGGTAAAGTCCGTGGCGGACCGGAGAGTGAGGTGAGGAGGATAACCCACAAGTAGAAGCGGTAACAGAATAATATTAAAACAATATGTTAAAAATGAAAGCATTTACACGCAGAGATAGCTCAGCTGCCACTTGCCTGCATTAATGATCGCTGCAATGGTTGCCATACATGCGTGAATTTAGTTTCAGATTGTGTAATACGACAAGTTAAAAGCTCCATTGCCATAGTGTGCCAGCGCCAAGTGAACCACAGAGAGATGAATAAGGTTGAAGGTTTTTCCATTGCAAGGCGAGGGTTTATTTAGCTGCCCCCAGAATGTGCAGGATCAGGTGGCAGTCAATGTGCATCATAGCTTTGAGAGATTGGGGCCGGATCCCCAATATGGTTACCTGCAGCGTGTTCGGTATGGGGAACCCTACCGTGTCTTTGATGTGGCTCAGCACCTCCTTCCAGAAGAGAGTTAAAAGTGGGCAAGACCACCAGATATGAATGAAAGAGCCCATGGCGGAGTTGCAGCGCCAACACAAGGGTGAGGAGGTGGTAAATATTCTCCAAAACCGGACAGGTGTGTAATACCAGCGTGTCATAACTTTAGAGGCGGTTTCACGCTGAGAGATGCTTCTATAAGTCCTAGGGATGTCACGCCAAAGCTGTTCCCACTGCTCCGTGGGAATAGCATCTGAGGTGTCTGAGTGCCACTGCGTTTGGTAAGGGTGGAGAAGCATAGGAGTGGAGTGTTATAGGACCAGGTATGTGCGCAAAATCAGTCCCCGAAAGCTGTCGAAGGAGTGCACTCGTGTCTCGAAAGATGTGAGCTGGCACGTGGCTCCTTGTGTATTAGTGGGTGTGACTAGCCAGTGTCGGAGCTGATAATATTGCAGTCATGTCATGACGGGGAGGTGGAAATCTTGTATGCATTGGTCGATGGTCTTAAAAGTTTACCCCTCAAAGAGGTTGCTGATCATGCGACACTCCCCTTCCCCCCAGGCTAGGAAAGAGTGAGGTTGCAGGGCCGGAGGAAAGTTAGGGTTTCGGGTCAATGGGTTGTTGGGAGAAGGGAAGGAGGTGAGACCCCTGGTGACAGCAAGTTTGTCCCAAGGCAGAGTGGTGGGGAAAAGGAGGAGTAAACCAACAGTAATAAATACAAAAAGGCCAACAGGGCCATAGAGTTCCATTCAAGTCTTGGAGTGGCCCATTAGTCGAGACCAGGGCCATTCTGAGGAAGTCACTCCCCGTGGGGACAAGTTGAATGGGGGGTCTGAGAAGATCTTTGGTAGGTCACGGCCAGTGGTTCCGGCAGCCGGCCGTCGACATGTAGAGTGGGGAGTCCTCCATGGAAGCCGGGAAATCGTTGAACCATGTCCAGAAAGGAATCACCCTGTGGTTGAGAGATGTGGGCTGTGGGAGAGCACTCGGAGAGTGCCTGGTCCCTCCCGAGGGCATAGTTGTCCGTTCAGGCGCACATATTGTGCATCGTACATCTCTGGTCTGCGTGTTGTCCGAGCAAGGAGTTCGCCAGGGCAGCAGCCGGGGGCTAGTGAGGGCGTGTCAGCGGGCGACCTCCGTGGTCAAGGCGTACGTGACAGGGGTTCCACAGACCCAGAGGAGAATGAGTTGGAGATTGGGCGTCGTCCGTGGAGCGTAAGTGCTGTATAATGCCCTGCTTGGCTTAGAGAGACGATTTTCCCCTGGCCTGGGGCTTATGTCTGGGGCGCGGTACTGTTGTCCTCTCTGGGCGTAGAGAGTCTCTAGGCAAAGCGTGTTGCGGAGTCGGGCTAGTGGGGCAAGAGTCTGCTGAGATGTGGAGTAGCTGTTGGGCCTCTCGCAGGGATTGGAGCGATCTGCGCTTGCCTTCCCATGTAAAGATCAGGGCAAAGGGGTGGCCCCATTGATATTTAATGTTGAGGTCTCGCAACTTGTCCGTGACAGGTTTGAAATCCCTGCGGCATCAAAGTGTTACAGGGGAGATGTCCTGGAAGATTTGGATGCGATGACCATGGTTTGTCAGCTCCATCATGTCCCTGGCAGCCTTTAAGATTGCCTCTTTCAAAAATGCACCCGGTGAGGATATCCAGCGCAAAGTCGGTGGGCTCTGTCCAGGGCCGGTAGAGAGGAGTCCTCATCACCTCTGATTGCCTGGAGGAGGTCCGCCGTGTAGGCCATGATGTCCGGCCCCTCTGCGCCCCTAGGAATCCCCCTAATGCGTAGGTTATTCCTTCTACTCCTGTTTTCCAGGTCTTCTTGCTTTATTTGGAGCTCTATATGTTGCTCTTCCAAGGTAGTCATCCTGCACCATAGGTCCTCCTGATCCTCCGTCCGTGAGTCCAGGATACGTTCCAGATAATCCACCCTGCCCCCGATTTCTACCACATCGCGCCTGAGGTTGTGGAGGAAGGCTTTGAATTCTGACTTGAGGGAGCCTATCTCTGCCTTTATTTCTTGTAGAAAGTTGGTCATGAAGGCCTGCGTGAGAGGGTTCGTCGTGGGTTCCCCAAGGGCATGTGCTAGCGGGGGATCCGGCGGGGCCGAGGCTGAAGAACTTGACTTTAGCCATATGGATGGGAATGTAGCATCTCTAGAGGAAGCAGCAGGTGTCTCCTTGCCGGCTTTAGTACGGGTCATGTCCCCGCAGGGACCCCGCCCCGCAGAGACTCCAGACGAGGGCGCCAGGGTTCGGAGCAGATACTGCTATGTTGCAATCGAGGCTCAAGGGGTCAATGAGTCCAACGCGTCGGGGTCCCAGGGCGCAAGGAGCACCCCCCCCAGGATCACCCCCTTCAAAGGCACAATGTCCCGGCGCACAGAGGAGCAGCCTACAGATGGGCCTCAGCGTCGCCCCAAAGGCTGGAGTGGAGAGCAAGGCAGGCGGGAGGCCCCACCACGAGATCCAGGCCTGGGCCACTCGCTAGACTAATGCGCTATAGGGGACTCCATGGTGAAGTCAGGCAACAAAGTAATAAGGCTGCATGGGAGGGGGAGGCAGGAGGCAGACCCCAGGCCGGTCCCCTCGACTGGTAAGTGCGGGCCCCGAAGAGGTCGGTTCCTCCGCAGGGGCCGGAGGGCCAGACACCAATCCTCCACAAGAGTATGGGGGCAGGGGATAAGCACTAGCTGCCTGACAGCACAGCCGATCGCCCCCACCCCAGGGGTCCCACGCTGCCGGTTAGAACAGGGATGCCCCTCCACAGAGTTCAGGCCCAAGCAGGTCGCTAAATTGGTGCGGAAGGGCCTGAGGATGAAATGGGGCAGGAGGCCCCAGGTCTGCACCGGAGGCAAAGGCGGGGGAGCCCAAGTCAGTCCCTCCAAAGAGTGTGTACAAACCCCAGGTAAGCCAGGTTTTCTGCGGGGGTTCCAGGCCCAAGCAATAGTCTTCCACAAGTGCAGGGGGGACAGGGGAAGCACACGCTGTCTGATACCACAGCTGATCACCCCCCTCTGCTTTTCAGGGCCCACGCCGCAGTCCTATGGGGAGCTATGTGCCAATCTGGGCTCTCACCTCGATGTCAGTGGGTCTCAGCTGCAGGCTCAGATGTAGGGCAGGCGGGCCTCAGGCAGACCTCGCCCGGTGCCGACAGGTCCCCTCCGAGTCAGGGGGGGGTGGCACTGCACCCTGGCCTCCGCCGCAGTCAGCCCAAGGAGCGAGGAGGCCCCCAGATCGCCGCCGCTTCCCCGGTGCACCCCTTGGCCAGGCCCAGACGCTGCGGGGAGAAGGTGCAGGGTAGGCTGCCCTCCAAGGCTTCGCAGGAAAGCAGTCGAGGGCCCGTGAAGATCCCTCCAGGTCCGGCACAGCCCACGGAGCACCGCCGGGCACAGGAGGCAGGACGCCAATCTCCAAGGCGCTTAGGCAGCCGAGTCCGCTGCCGGATGCAGGGCACACAAGATGACGTCGCAGGCCCTGGCAGGGGAGACCGCCCTCCGGATTCAGGGCAGGCGTCACGGGGCACAAAGCGAGTCGGGAGTCAGCCATGGCCTCTCAGGGGGCGCGCCGCCACCGTCTCGCTCGGCCCCAAAATGGTAGGTCCGGCCGCCCTCGATCCACGGGCCTCGGTGTTCCAGCTCGTTTCTTCACTGTACTCCACTCTATGCCACTCCATTCCTTCACAGTTTCCCAACTCTATTACATGGCATACCACTCCACTATATGGCAAGCCACTCAACTCTATAACACTTTACTTCAGTCTGTTTAATGTCACTACACTGTACTCCACTCCACAGCACTATACTGTAAGACACACCACTGGACTATATGACACTTTACTCCACTCTGCGCTATGCCACTCCACTTGACTACACTGTTCAACAGTTTACTCTACTCTATGCCACTGTACAGCACTCCACTGTGCGCCTCTCCACTCTACAGCACTCTACTTTACTATACACAAGTCCACTCTCCAATACTCTACTACACTTAATGCCACTGTACAACACTGTATGTCACTTCAGTCTACTCCACTCTACAACAGTTTCCCACACTCTATGCCCCTACACACAACATTCAGCTCCACTCTGTGCCACTGTACGACACTCTACTCAACTCTATGCCACTCTGTGCCACTCTACTCTAAGACACACCACACAACTCCCTTTACGCCACTCCACTCCACACCACCTCACCCCACTTTACTCCCCTCTATTCTATGACACACTACTCCACTCTGCTCCACTCTACTCCACTACTCCACTGTACGCCATTTGACTCTAAAACACTACACTCTACCACAATCTACGACACTGCACTGCATGCTAATCGATTCTACAACACTGTACTCCACTCAATGCCACTCCACAGTACTCCACTCTATGACACTTTCCAACACTGTACAACATGCCACTCTACTGTACGCCACTCAACTCTGTGCTATTCCACTGTATGCGTATCCACTCTACGCCACTGAACTCTACACCACTTCACTCTATGGCATTCCACTGTATGCCAATCCACTCTACGCTACTCCAGTGTACCCCACTCCACTCTACCCAGCTACATTGCAATGCACTGTATTCTTAGAAATTACATAATTTGAAAATGTCATAAATGATATGATTTCTTATGTTATAAGTCAGATAATATGCAAAGGTATAACCAGTGCATGGAGAAAGCACGTACTATTGTTAATGTAGTGTGGTGAGTGAGGTGACAAGACTGTGTATAGAGGTGCATGCCATAGCAAATTGAAGGTGGTGCATAAATTATACATTTAAGTTATAACTATAACTTTCGAATTTCTAAGGTTTGCATAGTTTACATTGGCTCACATTGGTGTTCTGCGATGGAGACAGGCAGCCTGTAATGTGCAAACAATGCTCCTTCTGCTTTCCAGAGAAACAACTCACAGATCACTCCTCGAAGTGGACTGCGCTGCGAGTCATTTCTCTGGAAAGCAGAAGGAGCTTTGAAAGCTAATGTCCCAAACAGGGTCCAACGTCCAACTGAGAATTAAATTGGCTGCCCTTAAACTCCCCTAAAACTATATCTAGCTTTAGGGGAGTATTACGGCGGCCAATTTAATTCTCAGTTCGACGTTGGACCCTATTTGGGACATTAGCATTCAATTTGTTTCTTTCAGTATCGAATGTCACACCACATTGCTTCCTATATGAATGGGGGAACCACCACCATCTTCACTAATGCCACATGACCTACCAGTGAAAGTGGTAGAGTGACCTTGAATTCGATAGTTTTGCATATTCCCTCCTTCGCTTAACCAATATTTAGGGCTATTTGTTCTCTTTCAGTATGTGCCAAATGGACAGTGGGGGCCATTATGGCTCGTGGGTGGGGGGGCTGGGGTCATGGGGGGGGTCATGCAGGGGGTCATGCAGGGGGGTCGTGTAGGACTTGGCCTTTTTGGTTAAAGTTCCCTAAACTTTTTGCTTTCCCCCTAGACCGTTTTCCTGACCTAGAGATGCCAATTTAGATGCTTTGGGTACTTTGCCACTGCTGATCAGTGTCAAAGTACAGGAGTTCCCTATGTAAAATGTAATAGTGATTGGTTGGCCATGATTGGTATATTTGCCTTACTAGTAAAAGTCCCTAGTGATGTGCACTGTGTGTGCAAGTGCTAGTAATGCAAGGGCGCGCAGAGAAGGGAACTCAGGCCTTCAGTGTAGGGCCTGCACGCAGAATGCTAAGTTAGCATGTTGTCCTGACAAGTGCAACCACTTGTCAGGCCTGACCTTCCCTTTTACATACACATGGGTACCCCTGTGGTAGGTCCCAGGTAACCCCTGGGCAGGGTGCAGTGTAGGTAAAAGGCAGAACATAAACTGATGTGTGTGTTATGTTCTGACAGTGAAAAACTCTCCATTTCGTTTTTCACTGCTGAAAGGCCATTCTGCCCATAGGACAGTATGGGGGAGGCTGGGTGTTGTGTTTGTTAGCCTAGTTTCCTGTCAGTTTATAATGGAGAGGTGAAGTTTGGTATGTATGAACTCACAGTGTCATAATGCATCTTTCTGTGAAGGTGGTTTTGTCACTGTGTGTTTATAAGCCACTCTTTTAGAAGGTGGCTGAGTTTGGTGCTCTGAGCATTTCTGTGTGTCTCTGAAATGTGGATTGTCTGTCTGGAACTGAAAGGTGAGAGAAGCTGGGAGAGGTCTTGACCCAGGGAGGGGTTGAGATGGCACCTGGCATCTGGAGAGTAGGGGGAGGAGAAGCCCGGGAGGTGAAAAGGCCTGGGCTGGTGCTATAAACCAATTGACCCATCTCCTGCTGAGTGATTAAGGATCCAGACCCCCAGTATCAAAGGGAGAGAGGTGACACTGGGAGGGAGACACCCAGAATTGATTTAGGGAGGGGTCAGGGACCCCTGAGCACATACAAACTTCAAAGACATTAAGGGGTATAACTATGAGAGCTGAAGCCCCTGAACATTGGAATGAAACAGATATGGATTGAGACTGAAAAGGCTTGGACCCATTCTGTGGTCAAGAGGAACCTCTGCTAAAGAAGGAACAACTGAAGAGACTGCTGTGGATAGATCAATCCTTGCTTCGTGATCTGGGGCTGGTCTGCAGTTTGCTGTTCTAACTAAGGAAGAGGCTGTTGGGACTGTGCTTGGAGGCGCTGGGTCCCCCTGCTTGAAGAAGACTGTGCTTTGTGCTGTCTTGTAACCCCAAGGGCCCGAGGTGAGCTGGCTCCCTGTTTGGAAATACAGGATCATAAAAGTTTCCGGAGAAGTCCCAAGCAACGCGGTGTGCGCGTGCTTTTTGGCCGCTTGAGACCCTCAGAAGTTGTGCCTTGTGATCGTGGGCACGCAGGAGTAAGCTAAGTCTCAGACGCGCAGAGTGCGTGTCGTGGTGCAGGCCAAGGCGTTGGTGAGGAGCGTCTGGTCGTGGTGTGCATGGGGAGACGAGGCGAAGCTCGGACGCACAAGGGTGCGTGTCGTGGTGCAGCCCGGGTGTTGGTGAAGAGCGCCTGGGCCTCGTGTGCACCAAAGGAAGAAGCGAGACTCAGACGCGCAGTGTGCGTGTCGTGGTGCAGCCAGGGCGTTGGTGAGGAGCGCCTGGACATCGTGTGCACCAACGGAAGAAGTGAGTCTCGGATGCGCAAGGGTGCGTGTCGTGCTGCAGCCCGGATGTTGGTGAAGAGCGCCTGGGC
Organism: Calotriton arnoldi; assembly: GCA_963921515.1. Classification (NCBI taxonomy): domain Eukaryota; kingdom Metazoa; phylum Chordata; class Amphibia; order Caudata; family Salamandridae; genus Calotriton; species Calotriton arnoldi. The sequence goes on from CAWUFW010000567.1 coordinate 1,735,967, forward strand.
CTCGTGTGCACCAAAGGAAGAAGCGAGACTCAGACGCGCAGTGTGCGTGTCGTGGTGCAGCCAGGGCGTTGGTGAGGAGCGCCTGGACATCGTGTGCACCAACGGAAGAAGTGAGTCTCGGACGCGCAAGGGTGCGTGTTGTGGTGCAGCCCGGGTGTTGGTGAAGAGCGCCTGGGCCTCGTAGGCACCAAAAGAAGAAGTGAGTCTCCGACGTGTAAGAGTGCGTGTCGTGGTGCAGCCAGGGCATTAGGGAAGAGCGCCTGGACATCGTGTGCACCGGGAGAAGAGGTGAGACTCGGACGCGCAAGAGTGCGTGTCGTGGTGCAGCCAGGGCATTAGGGAAGAGCGCCTGGACATCGTGTGCACCGAGAGAAGAGGCGAGGCTCGAACGTGCAGGGTGCGTGTTGAGGTGCAAGCGGAGCGTTGGTGAAGAGCGCCGGATCGTCGTGAGCACCGGAGAAAAGGTGAGGCTCGAGCGCGCAGGGTGCGTGTTGAGGTGCAAGCGGAGCGTTGGTGAAGAGCGCCATATCGTCGTGAGCACCGGAGAAGAGGCGAGTCTCGGACGCACGGTGTGCGTGTCAAAGTGCAACCTGAGGTGCTGGTGAGGAGTGCCTGTTGAGGGTGTGCACCGAATTGAAGTGAAGTCTCCACAGTGCTGAGGGCGGGTCTCAGTGTGGACTGAGACCGCCGGAGTGAGAGCCAAGTCATTGGGGCCCTCGGAGTCAATCAGCAGCGGCCTGGACCGGCAGCCACAGAAGAGCTGAGCCGCCGCCCGAGTCCGCCGCAACCCGTGACGGAGTTCTGGATCAAGGCCCAAGTCGCTGACGTCGGGGAGGAGAGTGGGATCACGCCCCCCCCCCAGGTAACGTGGATCAACACCTGGGGTGGGGTGCAGGCCCGGAGGGACGCTCTCTCGGCCTCCCGCTTCCGTCAGCTGCGCGAGCCTTTGCTTCGACTCGGATCCCGGCCCGTTCTGACCCAAGACGGGGCAGTACTGGGGCCGGAGTGGGAAGCAGTACTTTTTGTATCATCATTTGATCCATAACGGGGGCACTGTTAACGGAGCACGTAAAACTGTCGTATTACACTTTGCATTATTGTTGCTAACGAACTATCGAACTGTCGTATGACGCCTGACCTCCTTTGTGCCTGACGAACTTTATGCTTGGTGCGCTACGCACTGCGTTATTTCTCCCTTGCATATTACCTGATTGTAACGTGGCCCATTGCATGATTTCTTCAGTGCACAGTATCTGAGTATAACGTGGCACAGTGTATTATTTCTTCATTGCACTGCACAGGATTGTAGCGTGACGCGTTGCTTTGTTTCTTCCTGGTACAGGGCATGCTGGTGGTGATACGCATTGCATTATTCCTTCAATTGCAAAGTACATGATTGTGGCGCTACGTATGGCATTGTTTCTCTGTTGCACAGTATAAGAGAATATCGTTACGCATTGCAGTATTGTTTCCTTTTGCAACGTGTGTTATTCTAGCAATACGACTTGCCTAACCTTTTGGGAAATGGTTAGAAAAGAGCTTAACTGTTGGTTAGAAGCGGTGGTTTGGATTAGAACCTACCAACCCACTGGAAAGAATACTACCCATTCTTATATATGTTGATTTTGTATCGTGTGGTCGTATCGTATACTTTCCTATATAAAGATTATACTCATTTTTATCAATACTCGTGTGGAGTCTATTTGTGATGACATCATGGGGTTACTGTGAGCGTGGTTGCACATACTGAACACTCGTGCCTTGGAGATAAGCCTGGCTGCTCGTGCCAAGCTACTAAGGGGGTGAGCAGGGCTATCTCAGACGGTGTCCTTACTTAGCCTAACGTTGAAGCGAGGGGTCGGGGACGCACGCCTCCAGCATTTTGTGGCGGCGGTAAGCGATAAGGACCTCCACTTCCAACAGGTCGCGATTGAGGGAGGGAGTGCGCATAATTAAAAAAATAATAACTTACTTTGCCGCCGGGTCCCGCGTCTCTGCTCCTGCTCTCCTTGAGGAACAGGCAGCACATCCAGGCCCCACTGACCAATCACAATGCTGCAATGCAGCGTTGTGATTGGTAGGCACCCAGGCTCCCCTGACCAATCACAACGTGATTGGTTTTGAGCGTCCTGGTTCGATGCTCAACCAGAGAATGGGAGCCTGGGCATATTCTCCACACAGGCTGTAATGCAACCTGCATGGAGAACAGGGAAAGTGTGCATGACTGGTTTGGGCGGCCTGAGAGGGCGACCAAACAGTCATTGTGCACTTAGGAGTGGACAAACCACTCCTCCCCTGCCCTGCTCCGAGAGCAAAGCAGACCCGCCCGCAAAGCAGCACAAACATAAAATGATAATAACTGAAAGTTATTATCATTTTATGTTTTTGCTTCTCGCACTGCTTGAAAGCAGTGGGGCGACGCTCCTCCGCCATAGCGGAGGAGGAGCGTTGCCCCACTGCTTTCAAGCAATGCGAGAAGCCGCCAGTGCGAGCAGTGCGAGAAGCTGGAGGAGCCGCCACTGCAAATGGATCCCCAGATATTTTAAATCCTTAAATTATCACATCATTCCAAGGTCCAGAAGATTGCCTTCTTCACATCTGGCCAAAGTACAGATAGGAAAGAGGCTCAATTTGGTCACCCAACAAATTACCAACGTCTTGTATCAGTCGAAGGAGTTTTGGGACTGCTCTTTCAGCTTCCAATAAATATATCAATTTGTATTCTGCATTTAGTGAAACCATGTGTGTCGTGTCTCCCATATAAACAACTCAAATATCCAGCTCAACATGCTTGCATGTTATTACAGATTTGTTTCATATCAGAAATGATTTCTCTGTCGTTTGGGTGATGAACGTCCCCTTGTATGGCACAGTAGTGGCAGCTCTGCGCGCCTCAGTTGCCAAATTTCAAACAAAAGGATTCACTTGGAAGACAGTTTTTGAAATTTTTTAATCTGGTAATGGATAGACCATTAATGATTTGGAGAGGGGTGACATGCTTAACAGGGGTCATTTTCTAATGTGCAATTCATTATACTGTTTCTATCATCTTTAGTGCATATCTTTTGAGAGTGATATTGCAATATCTTTTGCTTAGCTCTCTGCTTTGCTGTGATTACAAGGCTCTCATCCATACACTGCTGTATTCATTAAAATCTAGAGCACAAATATTTCTGTGAACCTAATTAGATTGAAAATAGCATGTTTTTTCCCTTTGGATCTCAGAATGTTTGCACCAAGTGTCATCCCAATAGGAAATCAATTTCCTCCTGAAGAGTTCCATCAAAAAGCTTCCTGTGACCTTCCTGGCATTTGCATTTCTTAGTGATCCATGCGGAACTCGTGTCATCCCCTCCACCATCTCAGGGCATTTTAACTCAGCACACATCTGGTTGCCTTCATATTTTGTAAGAAGTGACAAATGCTTATCATGCTAAAATATTGTATCTGCAATGTGCTTTACAAGGATTTCCTTTGGGAACTCTGTTTAAATAAACATCATTGATATGCAGCATAACCTTTACAACTTCTGCACTGCGCTTCGCGAGCACATGCTTTGAGCGGCACAGATTTTAGCATGAGTCAGAAATAGAATTTGCGGCACTGCAAATAAAGTCAATTGCACAGGAGTATATCTATATCTTTCATTATCTTACAAATATTTTGTGGCTTTGTAGTTAGATGTAGAATGTGTACAAATATTGTTATGCCGTGCTATGTGGGCAATAGGATCTGTACTAAGCGAAATAGAATGCGATATCAGAGGAAAAGAGGTAGCAAACTTATATAATGGGAGTTAAAAATGAATGAGAAAAACATTGTCAGTGGAGAAGATTCTAGGACAAAACATCCTGAAAGGGAACACTGTGTGAGTACACAACAAAGTATTTCTTCATTGATATTGTGTTTATAGCAGGGAAAGTCTTCCAAGGAATATCAAGAGGATAAAAATGTTCAACTGCTTCTAATAGCACAATGATTAGTCGTTGTCATGGCAAATAAATTTACTGTGAGTGGGAACATGAGGGCATTGTCCAAGTTCAAATATAGTTTTTGTTATTGCTTTCAATAGTAAATCTGATGTGGGAACCCTTATTTATATTAGTCATTATGGTGTATGTTTGGTGTTACACATGTGGCGCATATCTATACATATTTCCCTAATATTACACATTTTTCCTAACCTAAATGAAGATGTTCGGTAATAGTAGTCTCTGGCCAACAAGGACCTGAGTACTGAAACATGTCAGAATGTTAATAATGGCATTTTGTATACCACAAAACCTCATGAAAACAGGCACAGAAACTATAGGCCCCACACTTATATACAAACATGGACTTTTAGCCTGTTGCCGAGGGCTATTCTAGTTGTTAAAGGCCCTGGATCAGAGTGATTGGCTGAGCCGCAGGCAAAGGCCTATAACGAGGGAGAGGGCAGGTATAGTCCGAAGCAGAAGGGCTATAATGCTTTTAGAACATTCCACCGACTGAACGTAGAATGTTTTAAATTAAAAAGGAAGAAACAGGAAGACACACATTGGAATGTTAAATCAAGATGCCTATACCAGGAATTATTAGCCCTGAGCCACTTCATTGTCTACAATGGAGCTCCCAACATTCCAGTGTTCCCTGATCCCGAGTTATAGGCCCGAGCCTCAGGCGAGGGCCTATAACGAGGGAGAGGGCCTTTAACAACCAGTATAGCCTGAGGCAGAAGGGCTATAAGGCTATTAGAACATTCCACCCACTAAGGGTAGAATGTTCTAAATTAAAAATGGAGAAACAAAAAGACAAACATTGGAATGTTGGAGCGCTGGGCTTATACCACCCATTATAAGCCCAGAGCTACTCTATTGTCTTCAATGGAGCTCTCAACATTCCAAAGTTCTAATTGTACTTGGAGTTTTACTTTTGGTGTAGAGAAAACTAGGATTCACCTGTCCCTCTGTTTACCAAGCATTTGTAATAAAATTTCTCCTCACAATAGAAATGTCCCCTCTCTCCCGCAATTCAGAAAGGAACTAAAGACCCACCACTTCAATAAGAGCCTGGTTTATTATCGGTGCACACCTTCATCCGCCGACCCTTAACCCAACAGCATCAATACTCTTCCCTTGTTCCTAGACATGATATTTGATTGTTCACCTGATATAGCTCCTATGCCCATTTTTCCTTAGTAGACAGTCTGTTGATCTACACCTAGGTTAGCACTATAAACATGTCAATAAAACAAAGCCAGTTACTTCTTTTGTGAGTATGACATCAACTTCAAAAGAGCTACATGAGATGAAGCCATTGGGTTTGATTCACAGGAGAAATGTAATTGAGTAGCAATAATGACACGCATCCCTGGATGCCTGCAAATTTAAATACATTTTTGCATGACATCAGAATGTGAAATAGAGCATACCACACAACTGGGACATTATCCTTAGTTTCCTTTGCATAAAGTCCAGACTACAAGAAGGATTTGATATTTGAAGAAAAAAAAATCTCCTCCTATAAGACTCACCAACTAACTAATGTACACGCTTCTCTTGTTATTAGTACATTGCCATTCGGTACAGAAATTAGAGAACTATCACACAACATAGTTTTTTGTGATTTGATTCAAAGAAATCCCTTTCAAACAAATTGTGTTTTCTGTCTTATTCTCCATGTGGTGGCATATTGCCTGATGCAAAGAATTTAAGAAATCAAATTTGCAGGGTAGTCATTGTAAGTAAGGAGATGGTTGTCTTATTTAAAGTTAGTTACATGAGTTTTGGGTGCTTCTAAATCAAGGGCAATCTTATCCTTGCTGTGAAAGTGATCGGCTGGCAACTAGGATTTGATTTGTCGAAACAACGAAGAGTAGAATCTAGACTGATTTTCAGTAGAACCACAGTGACTGTGTGAGGCACATTTGCAACGAAAACTCTTCAATTTCCCACAACCGTGTGTGAGAAGTTCATACAGGTTTTTCTTTGCAATGTTGTACTTGTAGTCTGTTTATCCATATAATTTCAGGATTCCAAGTACAAAAATGCAAATAAAAACGAGACTGAGATGAGCTCACACATGGGCTGTTCAGAAACAGAGTCACAATAGACATTTCTCCATATATTTTGTTTTTTCTGAAAACCCACTGGATTGTTATATGTGGTTGGTAGTGGTCAGTGAAATTGACGTTTTCCTTTCTGCTAACGTCAGATATCATTTAGGTAGTTGAAGGCCCACGCATCTTTTTTAACCTGGGAGAAATCATGGAAAATTTGTGGATTTCACATTATGTGAATTTAAGGTTTTTTTTTGCATTCCACAATCGATGTATTTGTTTAGTGGTCACCTGTGCGAGACCGGGTTAAGCCGAAAATGTCCCGGGGAGCTGTAAGATAGAGACCGAAAGACATTTTCGGCTCTGCCCAGTGTCTGGCTCGTATCCCATGGAGCTTTTGTGCACGAGGTATGTCATTGTGTTCAATTTTCACAAGAAGCACCAGCGAAATGCATTCTATGTGATCCGCATAGTTTCAAGTAATTTTTACGAACATTATGCTTATTACACAAAAAAGTAGCAGTTTCGCTCACCATTAATTAGATGTCTATGTTGGATTTAACAGGCCAACGAAACATGTTGTTAAGTAGAAAGACATGCATACTATAGTGATTGAAGCAAAACCTAAAGTCGGTGCCAAATTCGAAAAAACCTGCCTGGACCCACAGCAGGCAAATTGTGTCATTTATAATGCAGCAATCTCCGAGTCTTGGTTGCTCTTCACAGGTGGCAGCCAACAATTAAGCCTATCGACTTTGAGATGAAAAAGATAATCCCCTAAATACACGATTTATATATTCTTGACACATATAGGAAGCATTCATAATGTTTATTCTGAGTAAACTACTCTGCACAGCCTTGCATATCATTAAACTCGCTTCCAGCATGATAGCGGCGAGAACAGTAGTTTAAATAGGAGCAGTTATTTACTGTGCCAATCAAAAAGAAAAGCAAACGTTGCCACAGCAACTGCAGCCTCGTTGACAGTCCCAGGGAGCTCCTTAAAGATGACTTGCTTGAAGAAAGAAGGTGAATTCGAGGCTGGCAGCCAGCCGGCAAGTAGGTGGGTTTATGTTAGGGAAATAAAAACGCAAAACTGCGAAAAACCATGAAAAATGTAATAGTAGTTAGATTTCTCGTCAGTCTGACAAGTGTCACGAACCATGATATCCGGGTTTTGCTGTCCAGTGACGACCGGAAATGCATAAGTCGATGACACTGAAAACGGAAGTTACTCTAATGAGCAGAAGTGTGCCTTCCTCTCTTCAGAATCGACAAAAGGAGCTCGCCAGGAACATCACGCAAAGCCGCAATTGGGCTGATTTACACAGCTGTTGGAAATCCCAGCAGGTGGAGGCTAATGCCTTCGCCTGCTGTGACTTCCGGCTGTTTTCTCTTATTCATAAAGAGCCAGTGCGTGAATCCAGGATATCTGCAACTTTTGTAGATTTCCAGAAATAGGTCAGGAAGCAACAGGCCCACACAAGGCAGATTATCTGCAGTTTTGGGTTGCAGTGTATTTTTCACTTTATCTCGACCCCATTTTTTCTCTGCAGTGAAGCCTGTTTTCCCTGTTAGATGTGATTTTTTTCACTAAAACACACCTACAGGAGTAGATTCCCATCTCACTGTAGGAAAGAGCATAGAAATGTTCGTGAATACTCCCAAATTTCCTATTTTGAATCTGTTCCAAACATTTTCCATCATCAGGCCACAAAGCACATTTTTTCCTGTCCTTCTTTTCCCTTTTTTTCTTTAGAAAGGTCCATGTAGCTAGGTAGTGATTTTAACGTGGTAGAAGGATTTCCTCACACAAATCCTGATACTTTGATTTATAATTTCTATTTAAAAATTTGCATGATGTGGAAATCCTGTTATTTTGTGCCAGTAGGTGACACTAGAGAGCGTAAACATCTTTGTGATGGATCTCAATCTGTCTCAAAGTATTGATATCTGCGTGTAAAAGCACCCGGTAAACTACTGTTATAACATTGGTGGTTTTCGTTGAAATCCCAGCAAGTTTCTTTACATTGTTTGCACATTTGGAGCAGGGACATAGTTAAACCTGAGGGGGGCCTCCTGCAAAGCACGTGCGATCCCCTCACTCCCAAACACTCTTTCAAAGAGAAGAGAACAGATGACTAAAAGTGCCTCCCTCCAGGACCAGGAACCCAGAGGCCAGAGGCTTAACAAAGGGCCCTGCAGTCCCTGTGGCATATAGGGTCCCCAACCCTTCTGGGCCCCTTCAGAGGGGCCCCATTCCAACCAAGGCTCATGAATATTCGTAAGATATGGGAGACTCAGGGGCCCATCTTTACATTCTGGAGGAGGCCCTTATCATTCTACATTATGTAACTGTTCAAGGCAAACTGCACCGCAGGGGTGCAGGCCCTGTTTCATATCCTTGATTAGAGCCATGCATATTAATATGGTCACACTTTTGTGACAGAGAAAGCTGCTTCTCACGCCGCTTGTACTCTTTGTTTCCTAGGGATTGACTCCACATGCTCGCCAAGCCCGCAGCAACTGGATCCCCGCATTCAACGCGTCCTGAATCGGTCCAATGGATGCGCCTTGACGCCTCCCATCCCACCGCTGCTTTGACCGCAGCTCTTCCCTCCTGAGGATTATTCTCCATGTGCCCACCTTGGCCAGCAGCAATCGGACCCTCATATTAAACACCAATTCTTCCAATGGGCACGCCCTGACGCTTCCTACCATTCCGCTGCCCTCACTGCAGTTCCTCCCCCCCCAACCTGGACCAACCACATCCAGGTGCTCCATTCGATGTACTAATACCGGATCTCCACAGCCCTTCGCTTGAGACTACTTCGTCTCCGCCGCGCTTCGCTCGCTGCCACACTGTTATGTAATTATCTGTAACCTGGTCCTGATGATGGCCTAACATTGCACATAAGCCGAAACGCCGTCAACTTTTCCAGCGAAATTTATGGCGCCTTTCTCGCGTTTGCCCATTTAAATCACTCTGTATTCATTTGCATTTACTGTATGGGTATTACTACGAATACACCTTGTATATAATTTGTTTTGTTTTGTGCCCCCTGCCCACTGTACATACTTCCTCACGTGTCACTTGCGCCGTTCACCATTTCACATGCACTTGTGCACAGTATAACACAGGTTACATGCCATTTAATGTAACAAAGTGGTTTCTTTACCTTTAAATATATGACAATATATACAAAAGTTTTTCTTTGTCTCTGCAAATTATTGTCTCCCTGTTTTTCCTTCTGTGCTCATAGCAACTACTTGTGCTCCTATAGAAATTGCCTGATAAATAATACCCTCTGAGACACTGTTGTATGTTACATCTCATTAATGGTAAGCCGCATTTTCTTTGACCGGATGTTTCGATTCACCATTACGACCTGCGGGTGATTGAGGGTAGGGCCAAGCATCCAGGGTGAGCATTGCTCTTCAAATGGAACAAAGGAAGGTCGTTTCTGCAATGCTAATTTGTAATTAATAAATAAAATAAGTGCAGGGACCCAAAGATTTTCTTAAGAGCCCAATGCCAGCACCAACGAATACTGACGTTGACGAATACCTCTGCTACTGTTATAGGATCCATAGGAAGGCTGGGCCAACGTATCTCCACTCACTTCTTGTTCCCTATTCTCCTAAGAGGTGCAGCAGGTACTCGGAGGCACTACTTATGCAAGTGTCTAGAATCAATAAAGCTCGTGCTGGCGGATGATCTTTTCACTTTCTTGCTTCCAAACTCTGGAATTCTCTTCCGCTGCAGCTGAGGCAATCTCCGTCAGAGCCTCAGTTTCGCAAACATCTTAGGACCTGGCTTTTCTAGGTCCCTTCTTCTGCCTCTTCAGTTTGCCTTTGACTGCTCAGCGCTGGGACATTCCTTACAGGAGTAACTATGCGCTTTATAAAACGTGTATTAATTCATTCAGTGATGTCTATTCTCGAGTCCCCCTAATGCCTGATTCTTAAACCTCTCTATAGTTCATTTTTCATCATCTTGCTCTCTCAGGTTCTTTCTAATTTCGCCTTTCTTCCTTATTTACTGTTTCCTGTCTTTCTCTTCCTCCTTTCTTTCTCAGTTTTCTGCCTCTGTGTTGCTCTTGCTTTGGGACAAAGTTTGATGATGAGTAATAGTCTCAGCCCTAAAAATGAGTGCCGGTGCTCACCGTCTCCATCTACCTGCACATATCAAGTACTGGATTTCCGGATACGTTATGTGTTGTTTTGATACAAATGATATGGCCAATTATGTACCTCTGAATATGTAAGAGTTTAAATAAATAATGAACTTAGTACAACAAAGATGCCTTGTAGGAAAAGGATAATGCACATTTAAGAAGAGTGTTCTGAATTAAGTAATTCGCAATCCCTTAGCCTTTTATCCTTACACGCCCAATCCCTGGTTAAAATACTTTGGACTAAGTGACCATTTCTATTAACACATTATTTTAAAGCTTATCTTGTGTGCAATCAGCAACATTCAAATTATCTGAAAATGTAAAAAACAAAACTCATGAAACAATCAGTCCCAAAAAGTACACAAACCAAAGGACAAATTTATAGTTAAAACGAAGGGGTTTGGATGTTGGACTGTGTAGGTACATGTCAGGGGCAACTTTATTTCGCACTTTCAGAATGTCTTCTTTTCAGCTGTCATAGAACTACAAAGGGTCCCCAAGTCACCTATGGCAAGAAATGGTGGTTTCTCCCAATAGAAAATGGCAGCGTTTTCAGCTGCAGACAAATGTGAAATGGAAACATCTATGATGCAACACAGTAATATACTCTGTTGCTTTAGTTCTGCATCCTCAAATGTCGGTCTGACAATGTGTCCATGACTTCTGATAGGGCGGTGCGCATTGTCAGACTGGTGAGTGGGATATTTTGTTGGCTGTTTGTGGGCCTGTTGTATATTCTTGAGGCCTGGTTTTTACTGTTGTTTTCTCCATACAATTTCCCATGCTTTGCAAAACACCTTTACAGCGTGTCTTTACAAGTTCCAAACTGCCCCAGCCACGTTTTTAGCTATTGGATTCACTAATGGGGGCCACTTTTATTTTGTTGCACATACCTATTTTGTCTCCCAGTCTGACCCTGTGAAGTGCGAATGGTCAACTTTGCTCTTTTCCTATGTAAAAACCAATCATCGGGTGGAATCTATTCCAAATTAAATGTTTCTGCTAGCAACCACCCAGTTTAGCTGAAATTATACTTTACATAAAAATGCAAGAGCAAGACGATCCATTATCTGTGCAGTGAATTCCTGTGGAACTTTTCTGTTTGAATACAGTTTTTGAAGACAGTTCCTGACATTTAGGTCTTTCAGCAGCCAACACTTTTTTGATTGTTCTAAAATTATATATTATACTTACTGATGAGGGGTTTCAGCCCGCCCTCTTCAGTCCTTGGCCTGTTGATGAGTTACTCACATTTTTCTTCCACCCACTACAGCATACAGTATACATCATGGGCCAGTTGGTCAACGTATTATAGCCATTGGCCAACTTCCCTGTGAGTGACAGCATTCTGCTCTTTCACGAAGAAAACATTTACACAAAGGAGTCCCCTTCACTACCAGGGAGTGGTAAGGTAAAGTGTGCTTTATGAGGCCAAAACAAATATTTTCTTTTACCCAATGTTTATTTTTTATGTTGGCAAGGGTCAGGCAGCCCTTCAAAAATAAAGATTTACAGAACCATGTCAAAACAAAACAAGCATTGGCAAAACAAAAAACCCTGGCAATCAGCACCAGACCTGTTGGTTTTGCCAATGCTTGTTTTTATCCTATAACTGCAATGAATGTGAAGGGCCTGGAAGCACGGGCCTAGTGGCAAGATAAAATACCATTCTCCAAAATGGAATACACTTTCCTTATGTGTTAAGTTAGCAGGCAAGTAACTCTGTCAAAATTGGTAAACAGTGCTAAATCATACTAAAATTCAGAATTCTGACTTGAACTTTTTGAAATTAAAGTTTAATGCAAGTCAAAGTGTCAGAGCCAGAAACAATTGCAGTTACTTGCAACAACATACATCAGTTTTGAGTTCTAGTTGCATTAAGAGATTCTGGACATTTAAATTAATGCAAGTAAGGATACTTACAACAAATCACATAGGCTAAACTTAGTGCAGGAAAATAGAAATATTATGCAATATTGGCTAACAAGGGCAGAATTGACTATTTCCATGTAGATGCACTAGTGATAAACAACCATCAATTTCAGTTGGATCGCATCTATGGAGAATGCTAGGCAGGGATGGTCAAATAGGCCATGGAAATTGGTTGCATAATGTTTATATTCAGGTTTTTGAATCTTAACTGTTTTTGGTTTCTAGAAACCTCAGCGTAACAACTATAGGGAGTCATAGGAATTTTGAGAGAAAGGCAACCACACCATTCTATTTTTCAATTGTTTCAACTGAAGTGGCTCTCTTCCTATTACTCATGAAGGAAATGTCTCTCATTACTAATGGTGCATTAAAGTGAAGTCCATTGAACTTCAAGAGGAATCTTAGTGTGAATAGGTATCCTTCCCAAAAAAAAAACTGAATACGTTTAGAATTGCGATTCTTTAAACCAGGGAGAGGTCTCAGAGATTTGAACCATGGAAGGAAGACATGCTATAGTGGGCATTAGCAGAGGAACATTACATTAGAGATGTACAAAATGATGAAAAATTAACTGATGACCTTGCAGAATGGGTGGGATTGTTGAAATACTGACAGACCCACCAGACCTCCATAAATAAAAGATAAGACCAGAACTGTATGAATGAATGAATCAGCATTTCTAAAGCGCATGGTTACCCGAGGGCATCCCAGAGCTGCTAGCAGTGCAATCAAAAACTCCGAGCAATATTTAGTGAAACAAAAAGGTTTTAATTTGTTTTCGAAAGATCAGATAATTTGGCTCAAGACGGATCTGGAGGGGAAGGCGGTTCCATAGTTTAGCAACATTATATGAAAAGAGACGCCCTCCACTCCGTGATCTTCTAATTTTCGGTACTGCCGCCAGGTGTTTGTTATCCGACCTCAAGACCCTGTTGGAACGGTAGGGCAAAATGATGGAATGGATAATGGGCGATCCCTTGCCTGATAGTGCTTTATGTGCCATGCACAACGCCTTAAACTGGATCCTCTCCTGAATAGGAAGCCAGAGAAGAGCAGCAAGGGCAGGTTTAGCCGATAGGCGATTGGGAATGTTCAGGAGCAAGCGTGCTGCGCAATTTTGCACAATCTGTAATTTTTTGGTGGTACAGCTTGGAGCTCCTAAATAAAGGGCGTTGGCATAGTCAAGCCGGGAAAGGATCAGTGCTTGAACCATCAGTCTTCTGGCAGAAAAAGGTAACAGAGGGAGGATTTTCCGTATCATCCTTAAGATCCCACAACAACTGGCTGCAACCTTCCGTGCTTGCTCCTTGAAATCAAGATTACGGTCAAGCCAAATGCCCAAGCTCTTAATCTGGTCTTTGGGGGGAGGAGCGGGACCAAGACGGCTGGGCCAGAACAATCCTACGTTCAAAGTGGCAGAGTTACCAAGGAGCATCAGCTCCGTCTTCACCCCGTTGAGTTTCAGATAAGAGCATTCCATCCATATTGAAACCTTTTCCAGGCACAAGGCTAGACCAGGTCCAGTACTGTCCAGCTGATTGAAAGAGACAACCAGCTGAGTATCATCAGTGTAGGTGACGATCTGGACTCCAAAAGGTAGCACTACTTCTGACAGGGAACTCATATAAATATTAAATAGTGTGGGGCTCAGGGAGGATCCCTGAGGAACCCCACATCCAAGGTGCATCCGTTCTGAGGTCATTTCATCTTCGAAGACTTCAAAAGATCTGTCCTCCAGAAAGGACTGCAGCCACTTCAGAGCTGTCCCGACCACTCCCACATCCCTAAGTCTCTGGATCAGCAACTGATGGTTGACCGTGTCGAAGGCTGCGCAGAGATCTAAAAAAATGATAGCAGCGCAACCTCCGCCATCTAGGATTTTTCTGGATTCCTCTACTACTGCCAGAAGAGCCGTCTCCGTACCTTGTTGAGGTCTAAATCCCGTCTGCGAAGGGTGGAGACAGTTGTTACTTTCCAAAAAGGCAGAAAGAGCAGAATTCACATGCTTCTCTGCAATTTTGCTAATTCCTGGCAGTAGTGAAATGGGGCAGTAGCTCCCCCACACTTCAGGGTCCAGATTAGGTTTTTTTAAAAGTGCTTTGACCATTGCCTGTTTCCAAGAAGGGGGGACATGTCCCGTCAGGAATGAGGCGTTAATCAAGTCAAGGATAACTGGGGACACAGTCTCAGCGACTAGATTTAGAATGATGGGAGGGGCAGAGTCTATGGGAGAGCCAGATTTTAATTGGCTAAGAATACCTCGCAGAGAAGACAAATTCAGAGGAAGAATTTCCTCCAATAAGCATTCTCTGTATTGGGGCCTATTGCATCATTAAAGTGTTCTGAAGAAAAATAATATGAGGCAGGTATCCATTTCACTAAAATATATTTTTTAATATTTGCGGAAAACACAAGTGTATTCATTAACAGAAAGATGTAAAGTCCAGAGAGGGGTAATCCATTCATATTATGGTTCGAGTCCTAGAGTTGTGCATTTGATTACAAATGTATAATAGATCAGCCTAAAAAAATGGCTTACATTAATACTTGTTTTTTTATTGTGATATTAATTATAATGTAATGCTTGCAAAAATACAATAAATATATGAATAAAACAAGAGAGGGAATTTAATTGGATCACTAGAATTCTGATTCATTGGGAATCCTCATCCATCATGTGCAATATACAGTTGATTGTCTTCGTGAATGGGGTCTTAAGACACTGGTAGGATGTTTGTTGTATATGTTGACCATTCAGTCCTTGAAATGCAGGGCTCTTCAGAGATCGTCACTGAGCCAAACGCTGTTCCTTTTCTATGTAGCCCTTTTCACAAATTTCATACGATCATATTGTCTCTCCTTTTTTACCTGTGTCGATAATATGGTGTACCTTTATTATACCGAATACATTATATCACAGGACAAAAATATTCCAACTAGTAGTTCGACCTAACCACACCATCTCACGGAAAATCTAAGTACATAAATGCGAAGTTAAGAAATATATACATACTCTGCAATGCAGAGGTAGATGATATAGTGAAAGCAATATTTTTCTGGGTCGATAATGTCAGCTTTGATAGAGGGGCATGCAGATGATGATAGGCAACAACTTATCCAACTATCAGAACCTAATCGTGTCTCTCTCACCACACTGCATAATTGCCTTTCTGTAGTGGCCTCCTGGTTGACGAATAATAAAATGCTATTTTTCTTAACCATTCCCTGAGAGCCTGTAATGGGCGTACAGCCTCTGATAGACCGGGTAAACCTACGTTTAATAGAATTGGCCAAGCACCTTTAATTGATTACATTCTTGTTGAGTGTAGATCTTGGTACAGAGTTTTGGATTTTGCTGTCCTCTCTCGACATGACAGCGATCATAATGCTTTGACATTAACTTTTAGGGTTCCAGATTCTGGCTTCCTCCCCCCAAACAATCCCCCTTTGGTGAATAGTTTATCTTTCACTACTAATAGGAGAAGAGTTAGGTGGGCAGTAATTAAACAAACACCAGAGAAGATGGGAGCTCTATATGAAATAGTAATTCCAGCTTTTCAGGAACTTAGTTGTTTACCCGCTGACTGGGATAACCCAGTATATTTTGATCAGGTTGCGGTACTCCATAAGAAACTGGCAACAAATCTAGCTGATCTCTTCCATCCGATAGTACGCCCTAGTAAAACAAAAAAGGCAACCCATAAGTGGTTTAATGATAATTGTCGTAAGGCCAAACGGGCGTTGTTAGTGGCTATTAAAGATAAAAACAAGCCACTAACTAAAATTAGGAGAGCTCACTATAAAGCTACTGTCGCTCATGCGAAGCAGTCCTGGGAAGAGAATAAGTGGATGGATATTAAAACCGCCCTACGGAACCGGGACATGAGAGAATTTTGGGCTATAGTTAGAACAGGAACTAGGGAGGGTAGCCCAGCGGTTGAACCTAATATTCCAGCAGAAATATGGGCAGAACATTTCCGGGCATTGTATGCAGTAGAAGCTGATTTAGACCCCCAGCCTTGTAACCATAGTTCTCCCACAGGTGGCGTGGGTTTAGATAGTGGACAGACACTGGATACATGTCCTACTGCCCTTACCCGCGCTAACGCGGGGGTTCTCGGGATAACTCTTCGTGAGGTTGTCTCGGCAATTGAGAAATTACCAGCAGGCAAAGCACCTGGATTGGATAGGCTTCCAGGGGATTTGTTTAGGGACGAACCACATATTTGGGGTCCCTATCTTTGGGTCCTATTTAGCGCTATTATGAATGGCATGCCAATCCCTGAAACCTGGGCTGGGGCAGAAATTGTCCCAGTTTTTAAAAAGGGCTCTCTTCTAAACCCTGCAAACTATAGACCGATCAGCTTGATCGATGTCACACAAAAGCTATTTGCAAGGGTTTTATTAGATCAAATACAGACCTGGCTGCTTGAGAATGACATCATAAGCCCCTACCAAGCCGGATTCAGGAAAAACACTTCTACCGTGGACCAAATCTATAGACTTCAACTTATAGTTTGGAAGACGATAACAATTGAGGGTGGCAGCCTCTTTTTGGTTTTTGTGGACCTGAAAACGGCTTTTGATTTGGTCCCCAGAATTAAACTTTGGGGGGTGCTCAGAGAACTGGGGATTCCCCCCCACCTGCTTAGCATGCTTATTAAGCTGCATGAGGCCACTTACGCCCAAGTAAGATGTGGCAGGGGTGGAGAATTAACTAACAGACTCCCAGTTGACAGAGGAGTGAGACAGGGTTGTGTGCTCGCACCCACCCTTTTCTGCCTCTATGTCAACGCATTAATTGCACAACTCTCTGAGGTTGAGGATAATGATGCCCCTAAGTTAGCAAACTCAAAGATACCGGCATTGATGTTTGCTGATGATACCCTTTTATTGTCTAAGACGTCCAGGGGGGTTCAGAGGATACTGGATAGGTTTGTTGCTTTTTGTAACAATAGGGGCTTGGTGATAAACACCTCAAAAACAAAATTTATGGTCCTTAATCCGCCTAGGAAAATACACTCAAATCCTAAATTAAATGGCATCCCACTTGAAAGGGTTTCCGTATTTGATTATCTGGGTGTCACCCTCACTGAAAATATGGAATGGGCTTCCCAGATAGCTAAAGCCAAGCTAAAACTTGCCCAGACTGCCGGGGGAATAGCCAAACTGGTAAGGGAATCAACGATGAAGCCCATTGCCCCTGCCATTGAGATTTATAGGGCGCAAGCGAGGGAGCTGCGTTGTATGGGGCTGAACTCTGGGGACATTGCTCTTCTGTCTCCTTAACTAAGGTTGAGAACAGTTTCCTCAGGCAAATCTTGGGCCTTCCACCTAGTACACCGCTAACCCCCTTGCGGCTAGATATAGGTATTGCCCCGATTGAAGATGAGGCTGCCTTACGATCCCTAACTTTTTGGCGAAGGCTTTGGGTGACCCCAGAATTGGTTGAATATCAAGCAGAAACGAAGGATCTTCTAGCTCATCTAGGGGCCCTAAAAAAGTCCCTTGGTTTATGCATGTTAGGCATCTATGTGCAATGATAGGTAAACCAACACTTTGGACTAATCCTGAAGAAACCAGTTTTATAGTTTCACGAGTTGAACTTGTGAAAATGTATCGAATAAAAAAGCTTGAGGCCATTCAGGTAAACCTGAAATTAGGTCCTCTAACTATACTGTTCCTTACAGTCAAGGAGGACTACAAATTTGAACCTTTTTTGGATGATATTTTACCTCCCATAGCAAGGAAATTATATGTGCAGTTTCGATATAGTATTTTACCTATCCGGGCTTTTACTTCTAAATGGGCTCATTTGCCCCCTCGTGGGTGCCCTGCTTGTAATAACCATGAGGAGACTGAACTGCATGTTTTATTCTTTTGCCCTGGGTATAAAAAAGCAAGGAAAAGTTGGCTTGTACAGTTGTGTAGGAATCTGGGGTTTGTGCAATGTATGGTGGCATTTAGAGTTTTGAAATATGACACTTCTAAGCCTATAGTTTTTGCTGTTTCTCGGTTTCTAAATGCAATGTGGCGAAGGAGAAGGGGTTTCCTTCATAAGGAAATTCAATTAAAAGATAATAGCCTGATTGCAGTACTAATACAAGAGCCCAATGCTTAGACCACTTTAATGGGAATTTGCTTTTAAATTTTTAAGATTAATGTAGATTCTTTCTTCTTTTTTTCTGTTTTTTTTTTTTTTAATTGGAATTTGTTTTTTATCTATTTATTGCAACATTACTGTGCTGTCTTTTGCTTAGGGCCTGTTTAGTTATACAAATGAACCGACTAACTATAGGGTATTCCATGTTTTCTCCATGTACTTGCAATTGTTTGGATGTATTCAATTTTTCTAGGAAATTTATGTCATGATGTGTAGCCATAACTCTTCTAATGGAAGTGGTTTTATTTTCAGGTTGGAATGTTTTAAACCCAGAATGTAGTTTTATCGATCTTTGTATACTTTTATGGTCCTAGTGACCGAAATAAAGGTTTTTGAATGAATGAATGAATGAATAATAAGCAAAAACTAAACTCAGAACAAACCGGGGTCCTGGGCCAAAGTAAGCAGCCTTTAGTCTAGTCTTATGCTTAGTGGCCACTTATAGTAGGCCCAATCCCAACACTAGTCGACTTAGGCAGAAATTTGGGAGTAGTTATTGAAACCAAGCTGATATTTATTCCCAATGTCAAAAGGTTGCAGACAATGGCTTTGGTCTCCAAAGAAATCTGATGAAAATGATTCCTTTTCTTTCAGTGGATGGCAGATATGCCCTTATTCAGGCAATGACCTCACCCCACCTTAACTATGGCAGTAGTACTCTTTTGGGCTAGCCAAAATATTTGATTGCCAGACGGCAGGTGATTGAGAATATGCCAGCTCAAATCTTCTTAAAATGCTGTATCATTTACACATTGAACACCTTTCGTAAATCGATTGATTGGTAGCCTGTCAACAAGTAAGTCCTTGCATATAGCTTACAAGGTTGCTACAGGCCTGGGATGCTTTATCTCAGATATAGGTTCCAAGCCTAAGTCCCTTCTCACTGATTGAGGTTATCTGCCCTTGGACAACAATTTCCACAATTGGACTCTTGAAGACAGGAAGGAGATCCTTCTCTTATTTAGGGACCACTCCCTGGAACTGCCTTCCTATGAATATGAAGCTTATTGCCACCTATCTGGCTTACACAAAATCTAGAATTTGTCTCCTAAACACCACTTTTTAGACTTTTCTTCATATCGCTGTTTATATAACTGTGACAATAACTGCATATAGTTTTGTTTCTTATTGGTCTTGAAAGAAACAGAGAAAGGTCCTTTGAAAGTTAAAGCATTTCTGCTCTTAGGGTCCTTGTGTATTATCAGCAGGCAACAAAGGGGAATGTGAAACTTCAAAGAATCCTGTGGCATTCAGAGCTTCCCATCTTCAAAGAACCTCTCCCTTTTGTAGTTCCTTGCAGGGTATAATTAAAACCTTTAAAATATTGCTACTGTAAACACTAATGCCTTTGTTTTCTAAGCAGCAGCATAATTTAAATTATTTTTTCAAGCTATCTGTCATCTGGGTTTAGAGGGCAGCCTGTTTTTCAGTCACCTCCAGTAAATTGCATTTGAAAGGCACATGTGCACAAAGTACTTATTGGACCAATATATTATGTAGGCGTTGCTTCTCTAACACTGAAATTACCTAATATTTAAAAGAGAAAGGTTTACCAAAGGAATATGCTGTGAATGGCAGTTTCGTTAGGTACTATGTGTGTTTTTCTTTTATTCACTTAGGGCTCTGCAAAAAATCTAGTGATAAAATCCAGTATCAGCATTATCATTGACGTCACACTACACCTCCTATGTGAAGTTGCAGGGGCAATAGTCAAGTATGAAGCATGGTGCCATGAGGGCAATAATGAAGTATAACGAACGTTACCACTGTTACCACACACGTTTGCACATTGTTTCCACAGAATAGCCATCAGATTTTTCCAAGCAACAGTAACACGGCACTCAGCCAGGGGCTGGAGGGGTGGGCATGTTCTCCATGCAGCCTGTAATGCAGCCTGCATGGAGAACAGGGACGTGCACATGACTATTTTGGGCAGCTCTAGAGGGCCGACCAAACAGTCATTGCGCACAGTGTTCTACCACTCCTCCCCTGCTCTGCAGCCCCGCCCCCTCACACACGCATGCACGCACGCTGCCGTAGCAGGAGGACAAAATAAAATGATAATAACATTACATTATTATCATTTAATTTTTTCCTTTATTTTGCTGCTTTCTGGCAGTGGGGCGACGCTCCTCCTCATTAGCGGAGGAGCCGCCACTGCAACAGTGGTCCACATTTTTTGTGTGTTGTGATGCAATTTAATCGGTCACTAGTTTGGTAAAGCTGCAACAAACAGCAGTTATGGTCCTGAACATTAAAACATGTGAAAACTGGAATATTTGGCGCAAACGCGTTACTTCCCACACAGTTCCAGTTCTCATTACGAAAGCGCTATTCCTCCTTACAAAGTAACAGATTTCAGTGCAGCTGAAATTATTACATTTCAGTCATTATTAAAAATGTAAAAAAATACTGATAGAATGAGAGACTTTCCGGGCGTTAATACTCTAAAGTGAAAGGCATAATGTCATAAAGTCATTTAATTCAGTTAAGTTAGCAAGGGAAGAGGATTTTTGTTGCCAATAATGTCAATGGTTCAGCCTGGACTTACAACTGTTGTTGAGCGTCGGACCAGTGTTGACACCACAGCAGCCTCAAGGTCGAACTCTGACAAAATATTACAAAGTGGATAGTTAAGAAATGTACATTTATAATCTAAGGATCTAATTAGAAAGTATAAACTATAATGCATTAACCCAAAAAATTACGCAAGCCGACATATTGATATTGCTAAATCAGCGCTTCATTTTAAGGAAGTAGAAAATGGTGTGCTTAGCGCTAAGTGTATATGAATTGGCTATAGCGGGTGGCAGCATGGTGAAAACCACTACAACCCTAAATTAGCCGTGGACTCTGATGTAGGAGCGCTTGGCAAAATGGTAAGTACATTATCAGTACACAAAACATTGAGAAAACAGTGAACAATTAGGGCCTGATTCACAAAGGTAACTTACACTTTTAAGTATGTTTACTACTTTTTGCTTATTCACAAAATCCGAGTGTGAGTTAGTCCAGCACCACACATGGTCATCTAATTTGTTCATCAATGTTTCAGACTTAGAGCTTAAAAAATGTTTGCAAATACTTTGCATAGGATCACTTTTTTCTCACCTTGTACAGCTTTTAACCTGCTTCACCACCTTTGCACACCTTCCACATGTTTCTTCCACCACCCCAGCTGTCCTCTTCCCCTCCAAACAACTTGATATCCTCCCTCCCTAGAGTCCCTGTTTGTTAGGGTAGTCATTGACTCTTTGGCTACAGAATTTCAGCTCCATCCTATAGCAGCAAATGGACAAATCTATGCCGCCTTTCTATAATTCACAGCACCATTGCCTCACATTCAGTCTTTATACCTAGCTTTTAAGTAATAACTATCCCTAAAATTCAAGTTTCTTTTAGCTATCATATTTTAGCTGTATTTGCTTTATATGGGTTGTAACAATGTTCTTTGCTGGTTTGTAGGTTTTTTTGCCACATCTGAATCAGTCAGTTTTCATCACATGATCATGAATGATTTAACTCGGTTGCTTGAATGATAGGTTTGGTCTAGAAAGCCTCCATTTAGTAAGTTTGTAGTAGAACTTATTACAAATGTTTTCAAAGGATCATGTCCCTCTTTGCACAGGACATATGCTATAGGAAATACAGCCTCCTACTTTTAAAGTGAAAGAGTAGTATTAAACCAGTTGATGTTAATTTCCTTACTTGATTTTACTTTCTTTGTTTTGATGGTGCCATACTGACAAATGTATTTGAGGAACTGAAGTCTGAATCAATTTTTTGTGTTCCGAAATATAGCCAAAGTGTCCTGGGACTAAATTCTTTTCCATCTGTTCACTTCTCAGAATGGTTTCTGCTCTTGGTAGATCTTATGATGAGATTTTGAATTGTAGTTCATGTTGGCGAGATTAAATATGATCAGCAATTGACAGACCATATCTGGGGTAACATAATTACACATAATGTGTCAGTGCTGTGCGAAAAATAGGCCAAACACATGTGGGTAAGTGTGTTGGGCCCTTAACTATTTGTTCGAAATACAGGGGTTTATGTTTTAAATTAGTTCTACCTCTTGCATATTTTTCATTTTCTTGATTACAAGGGTAGTGCTAGTTCCAGCATTTCCTACAGTAATGTCTCACAGTTATCCTACCAGGACAAGAGAGTACTGCATGCCAGAGGTGTGGATTGAGTAAAATGTGGCAATGTACTCAAATGTGTTCTATATTACGGTTTTTATGGCTGAACATTTTGGATTCTCCGAGTGCATGAGCACAGCTCCTGCATCTCTTCTTAGACACTCAACTCTTTTGAATCGCCTTTACCTGGATGGTAGCAAGTCACCGACTTTGTTGGTCAAGATGTACACAGACCACATTTCTGCTGTTTTGAGTACAGGGCACTCATTATTCTTCAATTTGGTCATGTGTATAAAGGGAATAATTTTGTTATTGAGTATTAACAGTATGTTGCATCTTCCAATGAATTAGATTTGCATTCCTCTCATTGACACACTGGGCAAGCATGTAAGTATTTACTATTGCATGCCATGTTAACACATTAAGGGGTTTATTTTGATGGGCAGATTGAAGAAACGGGACCGGCCGACCTCCTGTCAGCGTTCCCGACCACCTAATCATGATGCGACCGCACATGGTGCGGTCGCATACTTCCATTCCTCTATGGGAGCTCGTGCTATGGCCGTAAACCAGCCGTAACACAAGCTCTCATAGAGAAATGAGAGTCTGTGTTCATCCCTGCACCCTGTGGCAGGCACCTCAAGGTGCCTGCCACAGGGTGCAGGGATCAACAAGGGGGCACCTATAGCGCCCCCTCGGCCCCAACCTGAGGCCGAAAACAGAAGAGGGCCCTGCTAGGGGCCCCCAAACACACTTTCCGACAGGGTTTCCATGTCGGAAAGGCTGGCATGGAAACCCTGCCGGAAACCATGCACCGAAATCCACAGACTGGCTCCTGTAGCCCGTCGGAAGCCAGCCAGAATGACCACCGGTTTCAATTGCAACTGGCTGTATCATAATCAGCCAGTCAGAATTGAAATCGACGGTGAGTGTTGAAAAGCCTGCCACCGTTGGTCGGACGCTTTCCGACACTCATCGTAATCTGCCCCTTAGTTGTCAGGGTCTGTATCTGCTCTTTCATGGCAATATTCTGATCACTTTGGCTGTACCTACTCCATTTGGTGGATCTGGTATTTTGTTACCCAGTGATCAGTTCTTTGGCCTCTTCTTTTCTTTAACTACGTGACTCATCTCACTTGTATATTTCTTTGCAAGTGAGTCTCAGATCTGTCTTTCCTTCTCCTTTGATCTTAATCTTCATAATAATATTTATAATGGCTTATCTGCCATTTAGAACTGGATGTCCTCTAATTCTGTTTTCCTTGGCCCTCCGTATACATGCCTCGTTCTATTATTTATCCCCCTTCCTCTCTTCCTTGTTATTCTTGTGCCTTCAACCTACATGTAATTTTGATCCATCACTTTCCTCTAATCTAATTTCTTCTAATGCTCGCACTAGCTATTTTTAATGATATAATATCCAGAAGATCCACCCCTTCCCCAATTTTTATGCCACTGAACATCTCTTCTAGAATACTGTACCAGTCTTATTCTTGGTTTTTCAGTCTATTCTAAATGGAATTATTTACTTCAATGTTTCTTTTGGTTTGACTCGCTCTGACTGCCCACATTCCTTTTTCTTTTGTTTGTCTTGACTGACTGCCCATTGTTCTCACTTTCTGTTTAGTTTCTCTGTATACTTTCAAGTGTGTTCCTGATCTTGCACCTCCAAAACTTTAATCTCTTGCTACTTTTTACATTCCTGCGTCTCTCGTTACTTTCATAGCACCATCAAAGTGCTATTTGATGTATTTTTTCCTTTATTTCCCCCTCTCTCCTTTTCATTAATTTTCATTGCTTGCTCCCAAACACTGGAATGCTCTTCTCTTTTTTGTCTACTCTTTCACTGCATTTGTTATTTCATTCTAGAGAAACACCTTTAATCTTCCATTTCTTACTCTTCAGTTTCTCTGATTTCGTTCTTCTCCATACTATATTTTTCTAGAATATTAATTTATTTTTTATGATGATTTTGTGAAAGTGCTTTAAAATCCAGTAAAAGTTAGCCCACATTCAAATAAAATATAGAACGTCATAGGAAATGACAGCTAGAGAAGTAACCACTCTTTTTATACAAATAAAATTGATTAAACTCGAAATTAAAATTGCTAAGAATGTGGAAAATTCAAGACATTGTATTTTGCCATCTGACAATTAGCATTTTGTTGGCAGAAAACAAAATATAATTTCTTAAATATCACTATGCAAATATTTTTGTGAAACCGCATATGCCCTGAATGAGCTATATTAAGCCCTCCGATACTACATTATCTTTCTTCACCAGTCACAATAGGCCTATACATTTTAGGCAAAAAAAAAACATTATTTAAGCTTTTTTAAAGTAGAAGAAAATGTTGATCATCCATTACTGGTAGATGTGTTGTGTCTTACATGTAATCATACTATATAATCTGTTTACAGTACTTGAAAGAGATGTTAGCAACAATTATGCAATTTCTATAATGTTTTATTAAACAGCAATAGCACAGACGAAAAATGGAAAAATAAATTATGCACAGCTTTCAACAGCAGACAACAGCAGCGCCCTTTTTCGCTTCTCCTGATTTTTCATTTTTAGCCAAATCAATATTTTTATGCTGCTGTCACGTCTCACTGCGCACTATGCCTTCAGCGCACTGAAAGCAGTAGCATCACGACTTTAGACAACACACAATTATTTATATTAACGTTTACACCAAAAATACTTCAAACTCTGAGACCATTTTCTAAAAACATTTTTTAAGACTCACGTGCCCTTTCGCAGGGAGTTAAAACCAAAAGCAATGTTAAAATTGAAGACGGTAAGTGATGTGCAAGGAACACTCAGCCATGGGTTTAAAATGACAGCTTCCACCGGCTCCTTAATCTGTCTGACATGACATTATCAGCATTGCTAAAAAAAAATCCGTGAGCCTTTGTTTTCTGTGTGTCAGTTGCGATGTGAATCTTTTCACAGGGTGTCAAATGCCTATTTGATGCATGACTGACACCTTATTGTTCGTGGTATTATGGCTCGTGCCTTTGTATGTGAGTTGCCAATATACTCTTTTTACCTTATCCGAGAAATATAGGCCCTTGCATAGCTCGGATGAAATATGATAAACATGTTTACGTGACTTCTATAGAAGTCAAGAAAAATTGAGCTAGGCGACCTTAGTAAACACATTCATCAAGGCGCTGCTAAGCCTTCAGAGATCTGTTTACAGAGCACTTGCATTTGACGTCTTCGAACAGTTTATGTTGTAAATGAAATGCATAAACACTGTATAAATGTAAAGGTCACTTCTAGCAGTGAATCTGTGATCACGCTGTGGTCACAGGAGTTGTTGTTCAAGTTGCTTTGGTGGTATCTAACAACATAGATATTCAAATGACCCTGATCTGCAGCTGTTGATATGGGCTACCGTGTGGAAGCCCCATGAATATATACATTGCAGAGATAGATTGTTACAATATTTTCAGTTATATTTAGATATGCCATTCCATAAATTGAGACTGTGTCTATTTCAGAACCTTGGGGCTGTGTAGGCCAAGGATGGTATCCCAAAAGAGCATTGCTAATGTGCAAATTTGGGGTTATTTTGGGGAAGGTTGCCATGTTTATTATTCTTTTGTCCCTTTTCCCACTTGGCAGCATGCCTTCTTGCATACCTTGCAGAAGAGGTAGGGAGAAACAACATTTTTTAGTGCACAGATGTCAAAACAGTATTGACTATCACATGTAGGCTGAGTTACACCTAGGTCTTCTTTTTCACATTTACCCCTTAACTTTAACAAAAGAGACACACTCTTTTTTTTAATATTTATTAGCAGTTGCCACTGCACTGCCTGAAGATCAACTTGTAAAATAGGAAAGTATCTAAGTTATCTCTCCGGTCCCCAGAGACCTTCCCTTATCCAGCTTGTTCACTCAAGAACTCTTAGTTCCAGTTCCTCTCATCAGGATAAACAGGGTCCATTTTAACAATGTGTATAAGTAGTTACATATCAGCATTTCTATAGTGTGATTCTATCTAGGAGGGCATTGGGCTCCTGTACATAGCAATAAGGAGATAAAGGAACTATGTCTAGGGAGAGGGCGGGGGTGGGGATGATTCAAGACTGTGTTCAACAGAAAGAGGGAGTGTTTAGAAGGGGTTATTTTACTGAGCCAGTAGCTGAGGGAGCTAGGAGGACCCTATTTGATGGCGGATGAGGTGCTAGAAGGAGGTGGCTCATTAGCACTTCTTTAGAGCATAGCACATACAACTCTCCCTATCATTCCACTTGATTAGGAACCCTATCACTAGTCTACTTTTAGCAGAACTTTAGTGTTAAAGGGCTTACGATTGGTCTGCCACTCTTCTCTTTTCCCATGCTTCTGAATGTTCTCATGTTTGCCAACTGAAGCCCGCTCAGCCTTCCTAAAAGGTTACCATGTGGGGTTCATCAGCAGGTTGGGTTTAACCTAAATTCACAATAGATCTGAGTGCAAATTCCTCAACCTAGAACTCATATCTGTCCATTACTTGTCAACACCTCCTACCTTGTTACCCAAGACTCCTCCCTTCCCCTCCACTCGTAAATCCAGCAATGCCTCACCAAAGCCCTGATTACAAGCTGGGGGTTAAATTCCAATCCCAGTGCATGAAGGAGTTTGCACACTGATTGCATTCACAATTTGGATAACAGAATATTAAGAAGGTAAGTGCAAATAGGTACAGATTTACTATTCTTAACTCCACATCTACATACCTTGGAGATATATATATACATTGTCAAGGCACATATATGTGGCGTTATATATAGTAAAACTTTGCTTACAACTAGAAACTTACCTTCACAATATTTTTGTCCTCGATATTCTTGACATGATATTTTGTCCATACATTATTTTTTCTTCTATATTTTTTCTAAATATCTCCTAATTTATGAAATTATTCTAGCACACACCCCCTCCCCCTTTGTTTCCCCTAATATATTTTGGCAGCTCAAACCTGCTCAATTCTTTTGGGGAAAAGACCCAGAAAAAAAGCAACCTTACAGATCTTAGTGCATTAAAGATCGATTTCAAATGTTATGCTTCATTTTCAAGTATAAATCTTGGAACAGAAGGTATTTACCACAGCTTATAAACACCTAATCCTAGGGTAATGGTATTTGTCATTTCCCTTTTCAAATTTACTCAGAATCTGGCCTAAGTAAAAATGTGTGGACTACTTGGCCCAGAGTAAATATGCTTGCCCGACTCGCCTCTCTATTTAGTTATTTTTAGGTAATCCACCAACAGTGCTAGGTTCAATGTTTCCTTTCTGTAATTGATTTGCAATAATTGTCATCGTGCTCCTTGCTAGGCGAGGGGTAAATTTAAATTACACTGGTGTCATTTACTCAATTTTGAGAATTTCGCAGTAAGCTTATGCAAAAATCCTGAAATTATGCCATTACTCAACGTCCCATAATGGCACTGCTGTTTGCAGCTAAATTATAGCGCAGGAGCCCAGAAACAAAATGAACAACCAGAATGCAAGCGGCTGTTGTTCACAGCAGTTGTGTTTTTCATGTCATTGTTTAGTGCGAAATGCATTATTGCACCAAAAATATACCACCAAATGACAGCTTTTCATTTCACATATTTACACAGAGTTTCACTTAATTTTCCTGAAATTCTTCATAATTACATGAATGCAATTTCGACAAATTTCACCCACCCCTACTCTTTTCATCTAAGTGAATATAAAATTACAAAAACACTGAGCGGCATGTTCTAAAAAGGCTTTGGAAAAATGGAGCGCCAGGCCCTAATGGCTTGCCCGGCTTCCTCTTCAGGGAGGATACCAACTTCTGGTCTACAAATCTTGCCATGCTGTATGCAGAATGTAGGCTTTTAGTGGCTTTTTAAAAAAAGGCGCAAATACTGACCCCAGGAACTATCGGCTGATCGCTCTGCTGGACATCGAGGGGAAGGCATATGCAAGCACCCTTTTGCAGGAACTAGCGGACTGGGTACACTCCGAAGGCCTCCTGCCTTTTTATCAGACCGGGTTCAGACCAGGGGGCTTTACTGTTGACAACATCACAGTCCTGTCATACCTAGCTCAACAAGCTGTTGCCCGTTGTTCCCTCCCAGTCTTCGCATGCTTCATTGATTACTCAGCAGCCTTTGATGGGGTTGACCAAAACATCCTCTGACGGAAACTGGTGGGGTGGAACATCTGCCTGAGCCTACTGCGTGCCATTACATCATTATACACTGGTACCTGGGTAAGGATAAAACTTTCCAGGGAGGGAATCGACTACAAAAAAAATTGCCACTGATTGGGAGTTAAAGCAGGGCTGTGTTTTGGCATCGCTTCTATTCAACCTGTACACTGCCGATCTGGGCCCAGCACTGTAAGGGGCCTCTCTCGCCACTCCAAAAATCGGGGATAAAAAATCCATCTAATGCAGTATGCCGACGACCTAGTTCTTTTGGACCTTACAAGAACAGGCCTCCAAAAAGCTCTCAATGCCCTATCTGAATACAACACCAAAAACGAGCTGACAGCTAATGTGAGCAAATCTAAAACTGTGATCTTTGGAAGTTAACCAAAGAAAAAGCTCATAAATTGGCATTTAGGTGCTTTGAGCCTGGATTGTGTGCAAAGTTACAACTACCTAGGCGCCTGGCTAAGCAAAACTGGCCGCCCTTCGCTCCACCTACAAAAACTGCGGCTGAGAGGAAAGATGGTCATGCACTCCCTTTGTAAGCTGCATGCCACTCTAGACAGCCCAACAATTGCGGCTATCCGAAGGGTACTGCGGGCTAAACTGCTACCATCACTTAATTACGCACAAAGGGCTTTCCCAGGAATGCTCGCGGCAGACCTGGAGAAAATACAATGCGCTGCATATAAAAACATATATTGTTTGCCCGCATCCACAAGAAACACCTTGATCCGCCTTGAGTTCGACCTTATCCAACAAAAATTAGAAGAGCTGGCCACCTTAGCAAAATACCACCACCTGGCAACTATCGCCCCAGCTAACTCCATGAAGGCCGTCATAAAAAACATTTTCACCAAAACCAAATAATCCCTGGTCTACTAATATTTCAGCAGCAAAGGAGCAATTGCAGCTAGCCACTGAGAATTGGGACTCGAGAATAATCGACTACGCCACTATCAAATTAACTATAAAAAAGCAACTTTGTTTTTGCTCCCGCAAACTGGACATGGAATCCCTTGCTGCCAGGGACTTCGATGAACTCTGTGTCTTCCACAAGTCCTACAAACGACCAAGCACCACCTCACGCAGGCCGTGGGGAGTCAGGCATTACATCAGATTTTAGCCGCAAGACTACATCCGCTTCCCATAAAAGAATTATATCCAACCTGGAAAGTGCTTACAGATAACCCAGAGTGTCGTCTATGTAACTATAGAAGGGAGTCCCTGGCACATATACTCCTATGCTGCCCGGCTCTGCAGCAAGCCCGCTGAATCTACCTCAGACCCACACTCCTCCAACTGGGCACTCGCACAGCAAAGGATGCCATTTGCCAGCTCTACACCTTGGACACAGTGAAGGATATGGCTAATTTTGTCAAATTCATTTACCAAGCACGTTCACTCTTGAAAAATTGGCACACGGAGAGAGCGACTAATAGTATGACGTTCTCCACTACATCAGAACCCCACCCTGCAAGGACTACTTCTCCTTAGGGACTCAATAAAGGAACTCTATTGACTTCTTAAACCTACTTGCCAACTACACAGTCAGTTCCGGCTGTGTACATGCCCTTTCGCTGGTACAATTTTAAAGCTTGACTCCGTTTTTAATTCATCCTATATGCTTTTAACTTTATATTGTAACGATTTTAATGATTTTAATTAATCTCACAATAAACTTATTCATTCATTCATTTAGCGGCATGTCAGAAGCTCCATAAATGCAAGCAAGCACAGGCCCAAAGACCTGAATTAGTGTTGCCATTCCACCACATTAACATTAGCAAGAATTTCTTGTGTATATGTGTTAAGACTCGTTTGGGTTTGTTTGCGTGCAATATGTCATCGGCAACAAGTGTGTCACTAATGTAAACATGGCTGTTGTTTGTAATTTCACATTACAATTATGTCTGAGTTTGGAGTTGCAAGATGATCAAATATTTACACATAGAGAAAGCCTTTGTTTATGACACATGTGGCTATATGGTACTTCGACTTTAGGGCATCATGTTCATTGTGTTTTATGTACCCACACAAACCTGGTTGAAAGGATTGTGGGAGTGGTGTCGGGTATGTGAGCAATATCTATGTTGCCACTGTTCAGAGCCAGGCCATTTTTATAGTGTTGACTTTGTGGATGCATCAATAATCAGGTGGTTGTACGGTGGTTGGTGTAAGAGCAGGTTGGCATGGACTGTTCGCAATGCTGGTGTGTCCTTAAAGTGAGTAGTATGGCTGCCGCCTTAAGAAGCTATAGGCTGTTGGCATTGAACAGCGTCATATTGCAGCTTGGATCTGTAAATATAGCATTTTTGATTGGGGGATGGCAAGCGCTACAGTCAAAAATGCATATTTTGCTATGCTTAATTAAAAAAACACAAGTGTAGGTACCCAAAGATTTTCTTAGAAGCCTCTGCTGCATAATACCGGGATTGCTGAATACCAAGGCTACCTAGATTTGATTCCAAACCATGCCTCTTTCTACCACCACCCTACACTTCCTATATCTTCCTTTCGCTCTGGTCAATTCTGATGATGAAAACTAAGTCCAGGTTCCCAAAAATGGGTGCTGGTGCCCACCACCTGCAACCAAGTGTACAACTAACCACATTTTCCACCTGCAGCACCAATAATCCTTGCACTACTGCTGATTGTTACCATTTCTGTGCTTTTCAGAGTAGAATGGTGTACTTCCACAATATCATTGCCAGAATACTGTCCAAAATATTGTGTCCTGAATATCATCTAATAAAAAGTCCAATTAGAGTTTAATATTAGAAAATGTACACCCCATGGAAAATATTTTTGTAAAAGATGCATAGGAGCCAATATTTATTTCAGGCAATATTTCTGTATAAAAGTTTCTGACATACAACCAGCATAATGCGTACTTTGCATACATGTTGCCTGCTTGGAGACATTCTTTGTTGCCCAAAGTACTGGAATCACTGTGTGAGCATCTATTTTGGAAGTTTCATTGTACAAATGATACCTCTACATGAAATTCTCCTTGGTTGGTAGGGTCAGACTCATTTTTGAACTGAAAGAAACAACTATTTGATGAGAATGAGTACTGGTAATATGCTTTTGAAGTAGTCTATTCACAAGATGTGCTTTACAATAAATGACCAGCAAGATTACACTCCTAATACATTCACTTTCAAAAATGCTGCCACAATGTAAATTGCCAAACTGATTCAAGGCTGCAATACTGTAATATTGTAATGTAATTTATTGCAGATTTGTGAATGCTCCCAAACATTTGGGACATTCATCTGAGATGATCACTATATTTCTCAATATCTCACCTTTTGAGCCTTCGTTTTTGTCTGTAGTTTCACCAAAGACAGTGATGGGAATAGAGAGTTCATCTTTTTGTGGCGGTAGGAAGGGGCCGAACTTAATCTGCTTTGGACTCTATGGGCTTCATGCTGTTTCCCCTATTCAGGATTTAATAACCATGAACTCGTTTAAAGACAGCAGAGAATGTGAACCTTTGGCTAGTAACATAGAGATAAATGTTTCTTGGCATAGAAATGATTGTTCAGGTGGTGGAGGTGACAGAGGTTCATCCCATGTTTTAGTTAGACAGTGAGGAGGGAAGGGGAGAGCAGTAGCCATGTGAGAGTCCACATGTGACTATTCTGGTGGGGACGCAGCTCTCCAGGTTGCAAGCTCTAGATTTGCCTCCCAGTGGTGGGGTTACAGTATTGACTGGGAAATATTTAGAACTTTCTTAGATTCAATATGGACCTAAAGTTGGGTGGCAAGAGCCTTCCCTGGGATTTTGAAATTATGTGGTAGTTCATGCACAATTTATTCAATTCGCATCTTTTTGTGTTATATCCTACGGTTCCACCCACAAGGAAGACAAATCCATAACTTGCTGTATTTTTCTGACTAAGAAAATCAGAACATGGTGCAAACATTTTCTAGGGAAGGTGACTCCATCAGAGCTGCTGTGTAGAATCAAGCATACTCACTATGTCACACCTTTCCCCAGAACAGGGTAGCTGTAATTGTGAGTTGATGCATTACTGGTGTTATGCCTAACCCTGCCTCTGTCACTGGAGTCGTACTACCTGGTGTGATGCAGAGCCCTGAATTTCACAGACATTATCAGGAGTGGTTGTCAGCAACTCCGTATCTCAGTGGCTTACCTGGCAACCACTTCAGTCACATCAGAGCCAACTTGCTGCATCATACCTGTTACCTTTACTATTTTCTGCCCAAGATAAGAGACTTTGTATCTAGGCCCTAAATGATTGAAGAAATTCAACATTTCAAGGGTAGATCTGCTAAAAAAATGAAAGATAGATCCCTCCTACCGTTACAATTTCTTAAATTTTGTGATCTTAAAAGCAAAGTCTGTAGAATTGCAATGAATGTATGAGGATGTCAGTAAGGGCATACAAAGCAAAAAAAAGGACCAGCCTATTTTTCTTTTCATTCCTATCCCAATTTGCACATTCCATCTTAAAAATGAATAAAATTAATCTGCCCAAATATGCAGATTTTGACTGCTCCTGTGTTACTTAATACATATATAGAAAATACATTCAGAAGGTGTCTTTGCAGTAATAGATCATCGTTTTAAAAACAATTTAAAATGAAACCTTGCATTTAAATCTCAATATTAACATTTTGCATTTTATTTTTTAATGCAATAAAAACATTTTTAGTGGGGTTTGTAACATAAACCAGATTCAGACTTCACAGTGCTGCACACAGGAAAACAAACAAAACAATCAAGGTCATGGAACAGGGACCAAGATCATTAGGAACTCTTGACAACAAATTTTACCAACTGTCAAACATAAATACAAAAGAAGCAAAACAGCACATGAAAAGCCACAAAACAGAACAACGTCCTAGTGATTAGCAATGAGTGACACACCAAAACAATTCTTCAGAATACATTACTGATCACCACCTCTATGTGGTGCACAATGCAGGCGCAAACCCGCCCCTACACTAGGAACAGCACCCTTGTTAAAGACCGACAAGCTCTTTGAAGCTTCTGGTTCACCTTTCACTGTGTAGGTAGCAGCTGACTCGTTAAGTTAGTTAAGTTTGTAGATTTATACAGTGCGACTTATCACCAGGTAGGGTATCCATGCACTGTCTATGGACACGGGTAGATTAAGTGATTTGCCCAGAATCACAGTATGTTGCGCCAATCCTGAAACACGAGCCCGGATCCCCAGCTCCCGATTTGACAGCTCTAGCCGCTTTGTCATTAAAGGGGGGCATTTATCCCTCTCTAAGTCGGTGTGGTGTATGACTGTACCTGCCTGCAATGGAATGCATAGGGGGTCCATTGCACCCATATTCCCCATTGTAAGGGTTGCCATCGGGAGATGCACTGACCATGTATCACCTCTATGTGGTGCACTGTTAGTGCACCTCCTACCAACTCCTTTGCCTCTCCATCCGTAATACAGTGCTGGTGCAGAGCCAAAGTGTTTCAGCATTAGCATGGGGTCATGCCCCGTGCAATTGAGGGAGCATCCACTTGAGATTGCACTGGAGTGCTTATATAGTGCACCACGATCTCTAATACAGAAGAGCAAGTATCTGTGCCCCCCTTCTGTTATGCCAAAGGAGTCCGACGGCACAGTAAGAGGGTTGACACACCCTTTGTGCCCCCGGCACCTTAGTGTAATATGGCTCCTGGTGTTTACGACTTGGTTCCTAGATAGTGATTAGCAAGATAGTTGTAGGAAGGGAGAAATCTTGTATTTTATTTGTGGTGGGGAAGGAGTCGTAGCAAGTGAAGGCATGAATTAGTTTAGGAATAGAGGAGTTTGGTTTGTTTATTTGTTCTGCTAAAGAGTAATGAGAAACGTATATTGAAAGGAAGTAGGAGATGGTAATCAAAGTCAATGCACGTATTTTTTCAGGATACAGGATATAGAATATAAACAAAAGAAACTAGTTGCATTGCATTTTAGTGCATGTTATGTGTTTATGTGTAGGGTTCACATTCTCCCACATTTCTCCCTGTCCTGATTGTCCTGCAACCATTGGAAGTGCAGGGGTGCCCTAAAATAGATGCAATATTAAATGGCCGAACCCATTCATAAGTCGATGTTCCCACTCAGGGGACGGGTGTGTCATTAAAGCTCATGAATACCTCCACTTTTCTGTGACATCCTTTGCACTCACTGGTTAAAAACAAGTGGATTATTGATGATTAGCCATTTACAGTTCTGCCTAGGTACGTCCATTTTGGCTTTCAAACGTTCTTCCCGTGTTGCCCTGTCTGCTGCACTGATATGTTTTTTTTCCCACATACTCTCCCAAATCTCCTGCTTCTCGATATTGCTCTGATTCAACTAGACACAATCTTTTACCCTCAGTCATATACACTCTTAATCTTCAATTTACAAATAAAGATTCTGTCAAAATGCACCATATATATATATATATATATATATATATATATATATTCACTGAAAAAACCATAGGTTTTAGGGACAGTTATAGTTAGTTGGACATTTCACTCGTACAAAACCATAGAAATTCCCCCGTTATAGTTAGTTCAGCTAACTATAACTCGCGCCCCGCAATGCACTGCTGATGACGTCACATATTACATCACTCATGACATGGTCAGTGACATCACTGATGACATCACTGATGACATCTCAAATGACATCACTGATGACATCATCCAGTGACTGTGTGTTTCTGTAAAGTGTAAATATGTTTAATATATATAGGGAAAGGCGTATTGAAGAATGAGTGGGTGTATAAGTGTCTGAATGGATGATTTAGTACGTGAGTGACTGACTCTACCAGTGAGTGATTAAATGTATCTTACTAAATGCATGGGTTAGTGACTAAACTGTGTGAATGTCTGTATCCGTCTGTCTGTTGGTTTGTAAGCGGCTGCATGGCTTTCTGAATAGCTACATGAGTGTCTACATGGGTTATTGATTGATTGTCTGAGTATCTGTATGGGTGCCTGAGTGTTTGTGTGGGTGGGGTGTGTGTGACTCTGTGCATAGATGTGTGAGTTGGTGATTCACTGGGTGCATGGTTTCAAGAGTGCATCTGTGATGGACTGTATGGGTGGGTGAGTGTGTGTATGGGTGTGTATGTGATTGAATGTATATCTCAGTGGTACATGTGTGAGTAACTACATATGTGAAAGGCAGTATATATGTGTGTTGGAGTATATAAATGGCTATAAGTGAGAGTGTGTGATTGTGAGAGTGGCTGTATGGATGAGTGTGTACTTGTATCAGTGATTGTATAAGAGCGTAAGAATGTGGTAGTATTTGTATGAGTAAGTGAGCTGGTGTGTGTATAACTGTATAGGTGAGTAAATGGGAGTGTGATTAAGTTTTTGCATGACTGACTAGGTGTGTGAGTACCTCTATGGATGAGTGGCGGTGTGTGAGTATTTATATAGGTGTATGAGTGCATATGATAGTCCTGTACTGAGTGACTAAGTATGAGTGACTGTACGGGTGAGTGAGTGGATGTGTGTGTAGACCTAAGAATCAGTGAGTGGGTATGTAGTTTTTGGTGTTGGAGTGTCTATGGTTTTGAGAATGGCAGTTTGTAATTTAGAGTGGGTGTATCAAAAGTTATATTAGGGTGTGAGAAGATGCATGAAATTATCACATGGATGATGTCATCAGTGATGTCATTTGAGATGTCATCAGTGATGTCATCAGTGATGTCACTGACCATGTCATGAGTGATGTAATATGTGACGTCATCAGAAGTGCATTGCGGGCGCGAGTTATAGTTAGCTGAACTAACTATAACGGGGGAATTTCTATGGTTTTGTACGAGTGAAATGTCCAACTAACTATAACTGTCCCTAAAACCTATGGTTTTTTCAGTGAATTTCAAAGGTTTTTTAAATGCTAATTTCTAACTATAACGTGTCTGAAACCTATGGTTTTTTCAGTGAATTTCAAAGGTTTTTTAAATGCTAATTTCTAACTATAACGTGCCTGAAACCTATGATTTTTTAAGTGAATTTCAAAGGTTTTTTTAAATGCTAGTTTCTAACTATGCCTACAGAGGTAGGACATGTGAAGAAAGAAGAAAAATGCACAGAAAGAAGCAAAAGATGTGCAGAAAGAACCAACAGAGGAGCAGAAAGAGGCCTTGTTGCAAAATCATCCTGTGCCCACAACTTTTCCGACGGGTACTGGTGGTAACTGACTCTGACTAACCAGAGCCAGTGCTATGCTAAAAGACACTTAGAATACAGTGAAAACACCTACATACACTAGGGAACACTATGCGTTGGGGTACCCCTGTGATTAGCATGACCTCCTCTGCAAGTCCCTAGTACATAATAGGCAGGGGGATTAAAACTACCTCTTAAAACGCGCTACAGGGCGCGTTTGCACAGTGGTGAAGGGAGGGGGGGCCTGAGGTGACATGTGTGCAAACGCACCCCGTGGCGCGTTTTAAGTTGCGGGATTAAGACCCCTTGAATTCTGAGGGTCCCTGGGGCCCAACTAGCCCCCCAGGTACCTACAGTTAGGACCACAGAGCTGAGTTGCAGAGAGGCGTTCCGAGGCCACGCACCTTTTTTCACCTCTCTGCAACGCAACTCTGTTGTGCTTACTGAAGGTACCTGGTGGGCTAGTTGGCCCCCAGGGTCCCTCAGGATTCAAAGGGAATTAATTCCCCAACTTAAAACGCACCACAGGGCGTGTTTGCGCACATGTCACCTGAGGCCCCGCCCCTCCCTTCACCACTGTGCAAACGCGCCCCGTGGTGCGTTTTAAGTTGGGGGATTAGGTCACCTTGAATCCTGAGGGTCCCTGGGGCCCAACTAGCCCACTAGGTACTTCCAGTAAGCACCACAGGCCTGCGTTGCAACGCCTGTAACAAATTGTGCAGTTGTGTTTAGGTAGTGAAGAGGGTCGTGCTGGGGGTAGTGTTTTAGGGTTTAGGGTAGTGCAGTGGTGTTTGTGTAGTGTAGGGGGTCATGCTGGGGGTAGATTTAGGGTTTAGGGTAGTGCAGTGGTGTTTGGGTAGTGTAGGGAGTCGTGTTGGGGGGAGTGTTTTAGGGTTTAGGGTAGTGCAGTGGTGTTTGGGTAGTGTAGGGGGTCGTGCTGGGGTAGTGTTTTAGGGTTTAGGGTAGTGCAGTGGTGTTTGGGTAGTGTAGGGGGTCGTGCTGGGGGTAGTGTTTTAGGGTTTAGGGTAGTGCAGTGATGTTTGGGTAGTGTAGGGGTACTGCTGGGGGTAGTTTTTTAGGGTTTAGGGTAGTGCAGTGGTGTTTGGTTAGTGTAGTGGTTCGTGCTGGGGGTAGCTTTTTAGGGTTTAGGGTAGTGCAGTGGTGTTTGTGTAGTGTAGGGGGTAGTGTTTTAGGGTTTAGGGTAGTGCAGTGGTGTTTGTGTAGTGTAGGAGGTCGTGGTTTAGGGTTTAGGGTAGTGCATTGGTGTTTGGGTAGTGTAGGGTGTCATGCGGGGGGTAGTGTTTTAGGGTTTAGGGCAGTGCAGTGGTGTTTGGGTAGTGTAGGGGGTCGTGCTGGGGGAGTGTTTTAGGGTTTAGGGCAGTGCAGTGGTGTTCGGGTAGTGTAGGGGTCGTGCTGGGGGAGTGTTTTAGGGTTTAGGGCAGTGCAGTGGTGTTCGGGTAGTGTAGGGGGTCGTGCTGGGGGAGTGTTTGAGGGTTTAGGGCAGTGCAGACGTGTTCGGGTAGTGTAGGGGTTGTGCTGGGGGTAGTATTTTAGGGTTTAGGGTAGTGCAGTGGTGTTCGGGTAGTGTAGGGGGTCATGCTGGGGGTAGTGTTCTAGGGTTTAGGGCAGTGCAGTGGTGTTTGGGCAGTGTAGGGGGTAATGCTGGGGGTGGTGTGTTAGGGTTTAGGGCAGTGCAGTGGTGTTCGGGCAGTGTAGGGGGTCGTGCTGGGGGTGGTGTTTCAGGGTTTAGGGCAGTGCAGTGGTGTTCGGGCAGTGTAGAGGGTGGTGTTTCAGGGTTTAGGGCAGTGCAGTGGTGTTTGGGCAGTGTAGGGGGTCGTGCAGGGGGTGTTGTTTCAGGGTTTAGGGCAGTGGTGTTCGGGCAGTGTAGGGGGTCGTGCTGGGGTGGTGTTTCAGGGTTTGGGGAAGTGCAGTGGTGTTCGAGCAGTAAAGGGGGTCGTGCTGGGGGTGGTGTTTCAGGGTTTAGGGCAGTGCAGTGGTGTTCAAGCAGTGTAGGGGGCGGTGCAGGGGGTGGTGTTTCAGGGTTTAGGGCAGTGCAGTGGTATTCGGGCAGTGTAGGGGGTCGTGCAGGGGGTGGTGTTTCAGGGTTTAGGGCAGTGCAGTGGTGTTCGGGCAGTGTAGGGGGTCGTGCTGGGGCTGGTGTTTCAGGGTTTAGGGCAGTACAGTGGTGTTCGGTCAGTGTAGGGGGTTGTGCTGGGGCTGGTGTTTCAGGGTTTAGGGCAGTGCAGTAGTGTTCGGGCAGTGTAGGGGGTCTTGCTGGGGGTAGTGTTTCGGGGTTTAGGGCAGTGCAGTGGTGTTTGTGCAGTGTAGGGGGTCGTGCTGGGGGTGGTGTTTCAGGGTTTAGGGCAGTGCAGTAGTGTTCGGGCAGTGTAGGGGATCGTGCAGGGGGTGGTGTTTCAGGGTTTAGGGCAGTGCAGTGGTGTTCGGGCAGTGTAGGGGGTCGTGCTGGGGGTGGTGTTTCAGGGTTTAGGGCAGTGCAGTGGTGTTTGGGCAGTGTAGGGGGTCGTGCAGGGGGTGGTGTTTCAGGGTTTAGGGCAGTGCAGTGGTGTTCGGGCAGTGTAGGGGTCGTGCTGGGGCTGGTGTTTCAGGGTGTAGGGCAGTGCAGTGGTGTTCGGGCAGTGTAGGGGTCTTGCTGGGGGTGCTGTTTCAGGGTTTAGGGCAGTGGTGTTCGGGCAGTGTAGGGGGTCTTGCTGGGGGTGTTGTTTCAGGGTTTAGGGCAGTGCAGTGGTGTTCGTGCAGTGTAGGGGTTATTGCTGGGGGTAGTGTTTCAGGGTTTAGGGCAGTGCAGTGGTGTTCGTGGCAGTGTAGGGGGTCGTGCTGGGGATGGTGTTTCAGGGTTTAGGGCAGTGCAGTAGTGTTCGGGCAGTGTAGGGGTCGTGCAGGGGTGGTGTTTCAGGGTTTACGGCAGTGCAGTGGTGTTCGGGCAGTGTAGGGGGTCGTGCTGGGGGTGGTGTTTCAGGGTTTAGGGCAGTGCAGTGGTGTTCGGGCAGTGTAGGGGGTCGTGCTGGGGGTGGTGTTTCAGGGTTTAGGGCAGTGGTGTTCGGGCAGTGTAGGGGTCTTGCTGGGGGTGATGTTTCAGGCTTTAGGGCAGTGCAGTGGTGTTCGGCAGTGTAGGAGGTCTTGCTGGGGGTAGTGTTTCAGGGTTTAGGGCAGTGCAGTGGTGTTCGGGCAGTGTAGGGGCGTGCTGGGGGTGGTGTTTCAGGGTTTAGGGCAGTGCAGTGGTGTTCGGGCAGTGTAGGGGGTCGTGGAAGGGGGTGGTGTTTCAGGGTTTAGGGCAGTGCAGTGGTGTTCGGGCAGTGTAGGGGGTCGTGCTAGGGTTGGTGTTTCAGGGTTTAGGGCAGTGCAGTGGTGTTCGGGCAGTGTAGGGGGTCGTGCAGGGCTGGTGTTTCAGGGTTTAGGGCAGTGCAGTGGTGTTCGGGCAGTGTAGGGGGTCGTGCTGGGGGTAGTGTTTTAGGGTTTAGGGTAGTGCAGTGGTGCTTGTGTCGTGTAGGGGGTCGTGCTGGGGGTAGTGTTTTAGGGTTTAGGGTAGTGCAGTGGTGTTTGTGAAGTGTAGGGGGTCATATTTTAGGGTAGTGCAGTGGTGTTTGGGTAGTGTAGGGGGTCGTGCTGGGGGTAGTGTTTTAGGGTAGTGCAGTGGTGCTTGTGTAGTGTAGGGGGTCGTGCTGGGGGTAGTGTTTTAGGGTTTAGGGTAGTGCAGTGGTGTTTGTGTAGTGTAGGGGGTCATGTTTTAGGGTAGTGCAGTGGTGTTTGGGTAGTGTAGGGGGTAGTGCTGGGGGTAGTGTTTTAGGATTTAGGTTAGTGCAGTGGTGTTGGGGTAGTGTTTTAGGGTTTAGGGTAGTGCAGTGGTGTTCGTGCAGTGTAGGGGGTCGTGCTGGGGATGGTGTTTCAGGGTTTAGGGCAGTGCAGTAGTGTTCGGGCAGTGTAGGGGGTCGTGCAGGGGTGGTGTTTCAGGGTTTAGGGCAGTGCAGTGGTGTTCGGGCAGTGTAGGGGGTCGTGCTGGGGGTGGTGTTTCAGGGTTTAGGGCAGTGCAGTGGTGTTCGGGCAGTGTAGGGGGTCGTGCTTGGGGTGGTGTTTCAGGGTTTAGGGCAGTGGTGTTCGGGCAGTGTAGGGGTCTTGCTGGGGGTGATGTTTCAGGGTTTAGGGCAGTGCAGTGGTGTTCGGCAGTGTAGGAGGTCTTGCTGGGGGTAGTGTTTCAGGGTTTAGGGCAGTGCAGTGGTGTTCGGGCAGTGTAGGGGCGTGCTGGGGGTTGTGTTTCAGGGTTTAGGGCAGTGCAGTGGTGTTCGGGCAGTGTAGGGGGTCGTGAAGGGGTGGTGTTTCAGGGTTTAGGGCAGTGCAGTGGTGTTCGGGCAGTGTAGGGGGTCGTGCTAGGGTTGGTGTTTCAGGGTTTAGGGCAGTGCAGTGGTGTTCGGGCAGTGTAGGGGGTCGTGCAGGGGCTGGTGTTTCAGGGTTTAGGGCAGTGCAGTGGTGTTCGGGCAGTGTAGGGGGTCGTGCTGGGGGTCGTGTTTTAGGGTTTAGGGTAGTGCAGTGGTGCTTGTGTAGTGTAGGGGGTCGAGCTGGGGTAGTGTTTTAGGGTTTAGGGTAGTGCAGTGGTGTTTGTGTAGTGTAGGGGTCATGTTTTAGGGTAGTGCAGTGGTGTTTGGGTAGTGTAGGGGTCGTGCTGGGGGTAGTGTTTTAGGGTTTAGGGTAGTGCAGTGGTGCTTGTGTAGTGTAGGGGTCGTGCTGGGGGTAGTGTTTTAGGGTTTAGGGTAGTGCAGTGGTGTTTGTGTAGTGTAGGGGGTCATGTTTTAGGGTAGTGCAGTGGTGTTTGGGTAGTGTAGGGGGTAGTGCTGGGGGTAGTGTTTTAGGATTTAGGTTAGTGCAGTGGTGTTGGGGTAGTGTTTTAGGGTTTAGGGTAGTGCAGTGGTGTTTGTGTAGTGTAGGGGTCATGCTGGGGGTAGTGTTTTAGGGTTTAGGATAGTGCAGTGGTGCTTGTGTAGTGTAGGGGGTCGTGCTGGGGGTAGTGTTTTAGGTTTAGGGTAGTGCAGTGGTGTTTTTGTAGTGTAGGGGGTCATGTTTTAAGATGGAACGCTCCAATACCTGACCAGTCTGCACTACATAAAACTGCAAAAAAAAAAAAGTGTTTTGCACACTTTTGTCATTGGGCTATATGTGGGCTACATCTGGGTAATATTTGTGCTACATTTGGGCTCTTTTTTCACTGGTGGCCATCTTGGAAGACTTCTTTGTTATGAAGTTTCCTAATTTCCTCATTTACTGCAGTCTCCTCAGTAGGAAATGCTTTCAGTTTTTTACTTTGATTCCATCAAGAAGGCATTCAGATGTGTCACACATTTGCCATAAATTCAGAATGTTAGCACTCTAGTTGTTCATTAGATCACTGTAGTAAAGCTACTGCTCACCAAGGAGTTAACTGGAAGTCTACTGCTGGTATTGAAAGTGATTGTTTCAGTCTGCATGTCAGAATTTTCTAATGAAATAGAAGAGGATTTGAGATCTCACTTAAAACATGCACTAAATTTTCTTTTTGCAGCACTAACCATACTTTCTATGGCAAAATGAACCCCTCATTTTGTTCCTTTTTAAATTAAATGTTTTAAGTGTTACCAGTTTATTCCAATCAAGATGGCTTCAGGTGTGCCATACTTTTGTCATAAGTAAGGCTGTTAGCACTCTAGTTGTTCTTTAGAACACTCTGGGAAGCTGCAGTAGAACACAAAGGCATCAACTGACAGGCTGCTCCTGTTGAAATATAACAGGAAGATATTTGAGATCTCACTTAAAACATGTCCTAATTTTTCTTTCTACAGCACTAACCATAATTTCTATGGCAAAATGAACCCCTCATTTTGTTCCTTTTAAATTAAATGTTTTAAGTGTTACCAGTTTATTCCAATCAAGATGGCTTCAGGTGTGCCATACTTTTGTCATAAGTAAGACTGTTAGCGCTCTAGTTGTTCTTTAGAACACTCTGGGAAGCTGCAGTAGAACACAAAGGCATCAACTGACAGGCTGCTCCTGTTGAAATATAACAGGAAGATATTTGAGATCACACTTGAAACATGTCCTAATTTTTCTTTCCAGAGCACTAACCATAATTTCTATGACAAGATGAACCCCATCATTTTGTTCCTTTTTAAATTAAATGTTTTAAGTGTTACCAGTTTATTCCAATCAAGATGGCTTCAGGTGTGCCATACTTTTGTCATAAGTAAGGCTTTTGGCACTCTAGATGTTCTTTAGAACACTCTGGGAAGCTGCAGTAGAACACAAAGGAATCAACTGACAGTCTCTGCCCTTGTTGGATGTACATGTTTTACTGAGAATGTCAGACTTCATTCTCACATGACTGAGAAAGATAATGTGAATTTACAGAAAATATGCTCTCATTTTAGCTTCTGGAGCACCTTCCAAAACTGTATGGGACAAGCATGTGAAAATAGTTTTCTCTCAAACATGATTCATGATATCCCAGCAGAAGGTTTTTCACAGGGTAAAATCACCTTAGAAACACACCACAATTCCTGAAATTAGTATGGTACCATCAACAAATGAATTCTAATGTAACTAAAGTCTGTTATCACCCTTTATAGTTCTCCTTTGGTAACCCTCAAAATCTTCGATTCACTACAATGCATTTCAATGGGGTACTATCATTTATATTGGTCCCAAGATGGCTGCCAGCAATTCCAGGATGAAGTGCTGACAGCCAATCAGATCTCACGATGACATGTGGTTAGGCTCCGCCCAGATATATATGTGTTTTTACTTTTGATTTTCTCAGCAACTACTGAACGGATTTACACCATTTAACAAAAGGGTTCTTTCTGAACCAAGAACTACCTCTTTGCCAAATTTGGTGTAATTCCGTTCAGCAGTTCTGGCTGTAGCCTTGCATAAAGTTTCCTATGGGAAATTGATTTTTGACTCTTATTTTTTTAATTTCTCCGCAACTACTGAACGGATTTACACCATTTAACAAAAGGGTTCTTTCTGAACCAAGAACTACCTCTTTGCCAAATTTGGTGTAATTCCGTTCAGCAGTTCGGGCTGTAGCCGTGTCTAAAGTTTCCTATGGGAAAATGAATGGGGAAAACACGTTTGGGACCCCCTTTTTCTCGGCCCCGCTTGACGAATCAC
The DNA here is from genome assembly GCA_963921515.1 of Calotriton arnoldi. Lineage (NCBI taxonomy): Eukaryota > Metazoa > Chordata > Amphibia > Caudata > Salamandridae > Calotriton > Calotriton arnoldi. The sequence continues at coordinate 1,779,915 of CAWUFW010000567.1, forward strand.
CCCGAAACTTTCAGGGTAGGAGCGGACCGGAGCGGGCCATAAAGTTTGAAAATTTCGCAAAGATTCGTCAACCGACGCAAGAGTTATTTCAAATAGAATGTCGCTGGATTTCCTATGGAAAATAGGTCCTAACTATAACTCATCTACTGGCGACCGCCAGTAGATAATATATATATATATATATATATATATTTCAAAGGTGTTCTGTGCATGAAGACGTCACTCTACTGCCGTGCACTCAACAGAATAACCTTCAGGGAACCTTGCAAGTTACATCCTGATGCAGTTGACTGCTGACTTGGCTCCTTATCATAGGCAGCACTAACAATCACGTTTACTTCTAAGGAACACTCTTTAATCAATTTTCAGGTTGCATTCTCTGGTGGGTTGGTCTGACAGGATTCTGTATCCGTAGTAGCCAAAGGAACAATACCCTTCGGTAGGTAACTGCGGAGTTACAAACAATTATTTTCAATGTCATAGCTCTCCAGTGGGCCTCAGAACCGCAAGTTAATTTCAAACACACTGCAGCCAAGATATTGAGCTAGAAGCTTTCAACGCGACCCCATATTTCTTTAGAGTGGTGGCAATCTTCCACTGTCGACGTCGTCTGTTAGTATTTCAAAGGTGTCCTGAGCAGACGCCACTTACTGCTGGCAATTCAACAGAATAATCTTTCAGGAACTCAGTTACATCCTGATGCAATTAGCCTGACGCGTTTCGGGACCCCCTAGTCCTTGGAAGTAAACTGTGGTTGTTAGTACTTGCCTATGATTAGGAGCCAGGGGGTCCCGAAACGCGTCAGGCTAATTGCATCAGGATGTAACTTGCAAGGTTCCCCTGAAAGGATTATTCTGTTGAATTACCGGCAGTAGAGTGGCGTCTCTCATGCACAGGACACCTTTGGAAATATAACAGCACGGCAGTCCGGCAGTGGAAGATTGCACCACCCATCTAAAGAAAATATGGGGTCGCGAGGTTGGGAAGCTTTCTAACTTCAATATGCGAGACTGCAGTGTGTTTTGAAAATTAACTTTGCGAGTTTTATCCTGAGGCCCACTGGAGGGCTATGACATTGAAAATAAATTGTTTGTAACTCCGCAGTTACCTACCGAAGGTTTTATTGTTCCTTTGAAACACTACGGATACCAGAATCCTGTCAGGTAAATTGTACCAACCCACCAGAGGGCGTAACCTGAAAATTAATTAAAGAGTGTTCCTTGGAAGTAAACTGTGGTTGTTAGTACTTGCCTATGATTAAGGGGCCAGGGGGTCCCGAAACGCGTCAGGCTAATTGCATCAGGATGTAACTTGCAAGGTTCCCCTGAAAGGATTATTCTGTTGAATTACCGGCAGTAGAGTGGCGTCTTCATGCACAGGACACCTTTTGGAAATATATATATATATATATATACGAAATAGAGACATAATTACGAGTACTATGGTTTACAAATGTGTCCTATTTTCTTTAGTATGAATCAGAGAGTTTACCTATGCGAACCTAATTTGCCTCTATCACTATTGTATAGATATTATTGATATTACGCTAATGTGCACCCTCTACATTTGTATTTTTATACATACAGTGCCCTTGCATACGTTTCAAATTGTTTTCTCTTTCTGCACGATGCCTGCTTGCTTAAACATTCTAGTCTCTGCGGGTTGCTTTCTACATCCGACTGATTTTCAATTACTGTCGCATTTTTCCACTTATCATTTATTAAAATCTTTCCTTCAACTTTGAGCATTCTGGGTCGCTTGCGTTTCAGACAGATTATACTGTTTCAGTCTCGTGCCATTTTTGGGTGTTTAGACAGAATACCGGAACCAAAAATATCGTGGGACAAAATATTGTGTCAAGAATATCGAGGACAAAAAGATTGTGAACGTTAAGTAAAGTTTGACTATATATAACTCCACATATATGTACCTTGATGATATATATATATCTCCAAGGTACGTAGATGTGGAGTTAAGAATAGTAAATCTATATTTATCTATTTGAAATTACCTTCTTGATATTTTGATCCCTGATATTTTTGGCATGATATTCTGTCCATGCAATATTTCTGGATCCTATATCCTGTCAGTGATCCCCATTTTTGCCAGTACATTTTGAATGAAGATGTATAAAAATATTATTCTTTATTAAGGTACATTGTCAATTTTGACGCCTGACCTAGGAACAGCTTTAGCTGTACCACAAACCTCATGTAACGAAAACATAAAAAATTACATAATAGAAGGTTGCCCGTCAGCCCTCTTTATTAGAGGCGGGCGAGCAACTGAAAGCTCAAGGCAGGCTCAAGCCTGATTCCTGGCTCAGCTCGAGGTCCTGTTGGAACGTCAAGGCTATACTCAATCTCCCTGTGCCTATAAAATATGAATGTGACCTTGTGTCATGTAACTGGTGCTCATCTAAAGCACTCCAATACCTTCCGGTTGGGTTCATGATGCATAAAAACTGCAGAAAAATGCACAAAAGGTCAAAACAAAGCATTAACATTAAAAAGGAAAGACAAAGAGATTCCCATTTAGGGGCTGATTTGTACAAAGCGAAAGCAGAAAACCTGATTAAATTGCGGGTTCCGGTTTAAATTGTTTGATCTTAGGCAAACATTTTCTTTCAATAAAAATTCTTATTCTTCATTTTCAGGTATGAAAGCACTTTCAAATATGTGAGTTCAGAATATCAGTTGTACAAAAACATTGTGTTTGCTTTAATAGACTATTATGTTGCTGTATAATAATCTGGGCGACGTACAGCTTTTACATGACAACTGTCTTACCTCTTATTTCTTGTGGTTCATGTTTAAAAACTATTACTTTTACTAAGTACTTCTCAGTTCAGTGCTATACTGTGACATATTAATGTCAAAGCTTCCACGTTTTTAAGAAATACACTTTTTTGAATTTTGAAGACACGTAATCATATTTTACGTGATGTTGTATAATTTACATAGCAAGCATTTTTAGGGCTCTGCTCGTGCATGGGGTCCTAGAGTCGAGCCAGACCCTTGGCTCGGCTCTAGCTCAGATCGCTTTGTTAATCTGCTGGGTCGCCCAACTCTACTCTTCATCCATTCTTCGGTTCTAGTGTCATTCATAGTTTGCTTCATCTCATTACAGCATGCAGGAATGGACAGAGTGCCTCCCACTTCAGCCACTCATTGTCTGTTTGTACTATGAGTGACAGCATTTTCCACAAACCCATATGCAGTGCTACCTGAAAAGGAGTGCACTTCAATGTCAGTGCTGTCGTGGCTTGGTTGATGGCCCAATCCTTTATTTTGATTACAATTAAGTATTTTTTACCTTTATTTTGTGGCCACCCACTGTCATGGTTAGTTTTTTGCTTATTTTTCTTTTGAATAAACACACTTCACCTTTATATGGGGCGATTTTCCTTTTTTCCTTTTACACCTTTTATTTCTGTTGCATATTCTTCCAAAAAAATAAAAAATTCTGCACATTTACAAAGGCCGGACCTATGGCTTTGCCAATACATTTTTCAAAGGGGTTTGGTCACTCGTTAATCACGGCAGTCTAGAAAATAGCTAAACACCCAACAGTTCCCTGATTCTGCCTATTGTTATGTTCTTCTGATATTTTGGGGAAGACCATACAATTGCAGCTCCATTTTTATTGAAATTATGGATGACAGAATTGTGCAAAATCATTTTAGCTTATGTGATGTTAAACATGCTTCTCAGTTTTTTTTAGTGGAAAAGCAGGTATTATAAATTAGGATGGCCAAAGTTATCAGAAAGCAGCTACCAGGCATAAGAACGCTTTATTGAGTAGGGGAATTTAGATAAACCCTAGCTGACCTTTAAAGGGGTTTATATGCCCACGCTAAAGCAATTAAGGTTATCGGACTTGTGTTTTGATTTAAAATTTTCAATAATACATGGGCTATGAGACTGGTTCTTAAAAATGCATTGTTGTGCGTTTTCGGCCTTTATTTTTTAGAAAATGCGATTAATAGGACAGCAAAGGAGAAAAGCTATTAAGACAGTAGAAAAATGTTGCTACTGCTTTTGCTTTAAGGAACAAAATGTGTAATCTGAAAAATGATTTTATTAGAATATAATTTAATGAAAATGGTGTGAGGTTAGACGTTTTTAGGTCTTCTCTACAAATAGCTTTAGCTCTCTGTTGGCACGATCTGCTGTTTCCAATACATTACCTATAAACACACTAAAGGCCTTGGCTTAAAAAAACTATGACTATATGTAAATAAGAATGACAAAAGGAGGCAAACTGTAAACTGCAAAGTTCATGTTATTTGAGAGAGACACAAGGATTAAAATAAGGGTGACAAGAAAATCCTCCAGGCTGCACTGAATTGGAAGATGTGTGTCAGTGAGAGAGGCAAATGGGTTTAGATAAGGATACTGAGTGAATTATTTTTGTAGAATCTGGGTGTCGGTGTATACTTTGAAAGAATTTGTTGATTGAAATATACTAAATGGTTTATTAACCGTGATTGGTCTCGTGCAACTTTCTATCATAAGGCGAACGAAAAACAATTCCCACAACATGTCACTATAGTTTAATCATGTTGGAGCATAAGTGTACACATATGTTTCATAATTATGATCAAAAATGGAAGTTAAGTGAAATATATCAACTATACATTATGAAGAAATGGTGATCACTGTGCTGCGTATATCTGAGATAATAAAAAGTGTGTGTCACTACTTTCATCAGCTGATCTGCTATTGTTTCCATGCTTCCACTCAGCTTTTTATCCTGGCCTCCTCTTGGTACCTGTGACATCGTCAGCTGCTCAGATATGGCTCATTGTCAAAACAGTGTTAATTAAAGTCAATTATCTGAAACATGTGCACATCAATGGATGGTTCCTGTTATTATTTTCTTTGGGGTTCTACGGTTATAAAGCGTACAGGCTAGTAGAAAAATCAGGCCTCAAAAACTTAACATACAGACAAGATCATTTTACAAGCCTCTCCTTCAATTCAGTTTGATAAACCCATTTTGCACTGGAGTCTTAGGGGAGAGCAGGTGGAACAGAAATTCGGATCACAGTTATTACCAAGGGGTCACTGCATGTTGTCAATGTGCATAGGTAGCAATCGGTGGTCATGCTGCAGACACCTATTTCTGCTGATAGGTATATGGATCAACAAATGTGCAGGTGCAACATTCCTTTGGGGAGCACTTATCTTAGGAGTTCATATTTGTCTCTCAAAGGTTATTCAACAAAAGATTGTCTTGATTGACAGATTATTCTAGTGCTCCTCAAAGTTCTCCAGCGTTCTTGAGATGGCTTTTTATATAGAATAGGCCATGGTACTCAAATATTTAGAGCTCTTTCTAGAAATTATGCAGTATACAAAGAGAGTGCATCACTCTTAAGGAGTATAAATACTTTTTGAGTCTCACTATTGCAAGGTTCTATCCTCACCATACACTAAGGGACTGTTACTTAAGGTCTGATGTGTGCTGCTGATATTTTGTTTTTTATTTGTTTTTGCCTATGCCGATTTGTAAAAATAGTTAAAAACATTTCTATTTTGATCTACAAAAGCCCACTGAGCCAGTAATCCCTGTCACTAAAGGTGGCTACATTTTCTAAGGAAATGTACATTGTACAAGAGCAGGATGCCATCAGTCACAGGGAAGTTAACCAATGACTGAAGAGGGCGGACCAATTTCCCCATGCTGTACGCTGTGGTTGGGGGAAGAAAAATGTAAATGAGATAGCACTAGAGCAGTTGATGATGAGGGCTGGTTGAAAGCCCCCATAGGTATACTATATATAATTTTGCTTTAATCAAAAAGTCTTGGCTAATGCCGGAACTAATAAAATAAGCATTGAGAAAGCCAATTAGCCCGGCGTTGGGTCCCAACATTGTGGTTTTACAACAGCTTTTCTTCGCTTTGTAATGATTCATGTAAAAGTTTTATAAAACCATTTTTATTCAATTAAAAGGCATGCACTAAGCCAGTAGCCCTTGGGTTTAAAGGGGGCTAAATTTTCTGTATAAGTGCACATTGTGCATGTGCAAAATTGTGTCTGTCACAGTGAAGTTACCCAGTAGTTGAAGTGGGCTAACCAGTGATCAATGCTGTGTGCTGTAGCGGGCAGAAGAAAAACGTGAATGACACAACAGACCAATTGATGAAGAGAACTGGTTGAAAGCCCCTACATGTAAGAATATTATATGTGTAATATTACTAAAATCAAACGTTTTTGGCTAGTGACACGCCTAATCAGATCACCAGGCAATGCTTCCTTTAATAAGGCTTCATATATGATACATAATTCCCTGAGGCCTGCTATGATTGAGCTCTGCTATTCGTATGTCAGCTACTTGCTTGCAATGAGCTAAGTAAAGGAGAGCCCTGATGGGCCCAAACTGGTAGCGCAACACATTCATCTGTAAAGTGTCATGTTCAAGTGGCTGCATTTTCCATTAGGGCCAGAGGTCGTGGTTACAGGACACCCTTCTTGGGGTGTTTCATTCACTCACTTTAGCCCTATAAAGTCTTTCTTTGTTAATACAACTGGAACCAGGAAGTTAATTTGTTTATCAGCCAGGATCGAAGTATACATGACACTGCCTTTTCTGTCCTCTTTTGTCTCCCAAAAATGCTATTCATTTTACTTCCATGTAAATTAAAAAGTGTGTTCTTTTGTTGTGCCAAGGCCGGCTACCAGAACAAGATATTAGAAATCGTTACATCATCAGAGTCTGTTGTTTTTGTTACTTAGAAGCATTACAATTGAACATTAGTAAACGTAACATAGTTCTAAATAAGCCTTTCTAATGCATTAGTTAAAATAACACAACCTTTTGTTGATCTGTCAATTTACCTTGTAAAGCCAAAGCACCACCAGAAATAAAAATGCTTTAAAAATAATTAATGTTTTTCCCCCACCTATTTTATAGTGTTACTATGTTTCATATACTCTTATGAGAACACCAACGAAATCATTTAAAATACCGTTCACAGTTTAAGTACTGGGCATAGTTCAGTCATTCACAATCCATGATATTATACTCATCTACGACCAAGGGCCTAATTTTGATCCTGTGAGACGCCAGATTTAGAAATGACCACTAAGCAGGTGGTCATTTCTAAAGCACTGACAGGAACTGCCCTCATGGCAGTTCCTGTCAATGCTTTTTGCAGTTTGGTGCAGGGCTCGGTTAACATGACAGAGCCTTGCACCAAACTGTTTTCTCTTTTTTTTTCAAAAAGAAAATCCCGAAGCCGGATTTTCGTTGGCAATGGGGGGTATTTGCATTTTTTACTGTGCCTCACCACCAAGGTTTGCCTGGCGGTGATAAACAGTAAAAAACAGCTATATATCCGCCCATCCTAATTGGGAGGATAGACATATAGCCGATTCTCCAACTGTCCTTACTCTGTCAGGCCATTGGGGAAGTTTGGCCACAGTGGTGATGAAGCAGTCACCGCCGTCGCTAAACTATGGTCTGCCCGCACTTAAATTGGGTGGGCGAACTACTATGTTGGTGGGGAGGAAACACTGTTGCTGTTGTGATGGAGTTCCTTCTCCACCAACATATAAACTAGCCCCTCTATTCCTTGATAGGTAAGTTTTGGACCATTCAAGAAAATGTTTATCGTCTCCGCAAAAGAATCAGATGTGTTTTTGTCAAATTTCCCCTTATGGGTAATGATGATGATGTTGGAAGGTTTGGGCCGCAGTCGAAGAGGCAACTCAGGTTCTTTTTTGGTGCATGAACTAGTAACTGTTCTGTATATACACATCAGTTTATTGATGTTCGTTTTGATATTTCTGACTCTAAAAGTAGTCTTTCATTCCCTATTGACCATAAGGGTCTTTGCCTAGATGTATACCAGTTTGCAAAGCACACAATATAAAACCATCTGGAGGTGTTGTTTAGTTCTACATGGAGGGGATGGGCTTGTTAATGGATAGGATAGTGATAGCACTTGTAAAGCGCACTAATACCCGGCGGTCTCAAGGCGCTATAGAAGACCAGGAAGACACCAGAGGAGAGGCGGCCAAACAAAGAAAAACTAAGATGTAAAGAGCCAGGTTTTCAGATTTTTTTTAAAAGCCAAGAAGGAGTCTGTATTTGAAATATAGTTGGTTAGGGAATTCCATAGCTTGGTGGCTGCTACCGGAAAGGAGTGGCCACCCCATTTAGTCCTACGAAATCTAGGGATCACAAGTTTTTTATGCGAGGAGGATGTCAATTGCCTCCCCGGAACATACCATTGAAAGAGAGACTTCAAATGTAAGGGGCCTTTATTATGCAAGGCCTTAAATACCATGCACAGAGCCTTAAAACAGATACGTTTTCTGACAGGGAGCCAGTGAAGGGAGCGAATCCCCTCCCTGGCTGAAAGTAATTTGGGAATGTTCAGGATGAGACGAGCTGCCGCATTCTGTACCACTTGAAGTTTTGTTAAGGGAAACACCGGTAATGTTCAGGTACAGAGCGTTACAGTAGTCTAGCCGAGAAGTGACCAGGGCAATAATAACTGGCTGGTGCAGCTCAGGAGGAATAAAAGGCATGACCTTTTTCAGAATCCTCAAGATGTAGAAGCTTGTGCTGACGGTGCAACTAACCTGGGTGTCAAAACTCAGAGCATCATCAAAGATGACCCCCAGGTTTTTAGCTGACCTAACAGGAGTGGGTAGGGGCCCGGAGACCGCCGGCCACCAAGTGCTTGACCAAATGGAGTTCTGAGAACCAAACACAAGCACTTCAGTTTTGTCTGCATTAATCTTCAGTGAGTTATCTTCATCCAGCAAATTATGCTGGACATACACTGTTTAAACCTCCCTGCTACCTATTGCAGGTCATTGGAAATGGAGACGATAATTTGCGTATCGTCAGCATATGATAACACCTGAAAGCCAAAGGACCGCACCAGGTCTGCCAGAGGGGCAACATAGAGATTAAAAAAGGGTGTGACTCAGAGATGAACCCTGAGGAACCCCACATGGAAGAATAAAGGCCTTAGCTTTAAAGTCTCCACAGCTAACTGGACAGACGCTCATGGGATATTCTTGTTGGCATTTTTCCTTTCAGGAATCATAAATGGCTATCCAAAGTCATTGAAATGAGATCTAAAAAATCAGCAAGGAGGGTTGTGGTTTCAAATTCTTAATCAGTCAAGCTCAAACAAAATTGTGATATATGCTGGGCTTCTGTTTTGTTCCACATATTCTACTTTCTTGGGTAATAACATGTATGAAGGGTCTCCCAAGATCTATTATTAGCTGCATTTCTTGCTATGATACACAATGATACATGTACAGAATCTGCAAAGATCTATTTTGTGTCCAAACCTCTGCCTTGTTTTATATTTGTACAGAGGGGCTGCTTTGTTAGATCTATTTTGTGCTGCAATGTCTGCTTTGTGAGACAATGATAGATATACAGGGACTCCCCAGATTTATTTTGTGCCGAAATCTGCTTTGTTACACAATGACACATATAGAGAGTCTCCCAAGGTCTATTTTAGACTTAATCACTTCTTTGTTAGACAATGACACACTTACCTGATCTCCTAAGATCTATTTGGTGCCAGGGGTGTGGCTTTGTTAGTTAATGATGCCCAAGTTCTACTTGTGCCACTTTGATGCACTTATAGGGTCTCCCAAAATGTATTTTGTGCCACAATCCTGCCTTGTTAGAGAGTGATTCATACAGAGGAGCTCCCAAAATCTACTTTGTGTCATAAGTGCTGCTTTCTTACACATTGGTGTGTAAGATTGCACTCCCAAAGACAAAAACTGTAGTCAGATTAGTTATTTGAAGGGGGACAGCATGCGTGAATCAACGACCAAATTTGCTTATAAATTAATCTATTAAAAGAACATTATAGGGAAACCCATGTAGGCCAGTGGCAATATATATACATGCCCATACACATGCATAATGATTTTTTACAGTAACTCTAAGCTAGATATGTGCATACTATACACAGTTTATCAACCAATCATGTATTAAGAAGGTAGGATCAGAGTGTTCAACAACTATAGAGTGTGGTTCCCTTGCTTGAGTGAAAGGGCAAAAACATAATACCATATTCGCTAACACATATCTAGAGACTTTTGGAGCTGTTCACAAAAGTAACTTACACCAGTGAGTAAGTTATACATGTAAGTTTATTCTTTCAGTGCTAAGTAACTTTACTACTTTTGGCTGTTAACCATTTATGAGTGTAAAGTTACTCAAGAGTGTAGACTTACACGTCTTCACCCCATAAAGCAGGAGGTGGCACCAAGTTTATGAATGTAAGTTACTACAGCCAAAAAGGAACAGTAATACATCCAGCAGCCCAGCACTACACTCATAGCCAATCACTGATGCTGCAATGCCCTCCCATAGAAAATAACGGAGGCAGGGACTTAAAATAGAACCCCATCGGTGATAATGTTAGAATAAATACATTTATTTTGTCTTTTTAAGTATACATATAAAAGTAACTAATTTAATGTCAAACAATTGTAAATATAATTTAAAAAAATGATTAGTTTATGCTAAAAAATTGTAATAACCTTGCATTAATTTAGAAATAAGGTCTGCGCTGGAGTACATTTAGTACTGATTTTGGATCCTTTTTGGCTGTAGGAACTTTGGAAGTTCAGTTTGTGAACAGCAACAAAATGTCTGTTTTATTGGTGGGTGTCTGACCGCTGTACCTTTGCTGGACATGTGAGGAAATGTACATTGACATGAATAACGACAATCTGCATTGGGATCTTGATCTGGTCTATCAAGCCAAGAACTGGATACATGGATGTCAATGAGGGGTCACCAGGGGTACCAGCTGCTACCTATGATTTGCGCTTTTTTACCCTTGGCTGATTACTTGCTGTCCCTGGTCTAAGAGATCAAGAAGAAAACAGCAAGAACAAATGTAAACATGGATCAAAGAGCCCTGTTGAGTGATTCCCATACCTTGTTCTTCTCTTAGGTCCGTAAATAGAATCCTGTCGAGGGTCTGAGGATGAGGCAAGGGATAAACCCAGTTACTAGTGGTCAATGGGTACCTAATGACACTTCTTCAGTCTCTGCCATTTGGTTAATTAATGTACACGACTGGATGCAATTGAGATGTAGCAGATGAAATGCAAAACATGCAACTACAAGGTCCACAGTGCAGTAGAAGACCAAAAAACGAGAGGAAATGAAATAAATAATGAAACTCATTACTGCTGGTGTGTTAGAATGCACACTGAGGGGCTTATTACGATGTCGGTCGGAGTTGCCTCCAACCCACACCGTCGCGGTCTCGGGACCGATCGACCTCCGGTCGATGGTTCCGACCGCCTGATTACGATGCGATCGGATACTCCCATTACACTCTGTGGGAGCTTGAGTTATGGCCGTAAACCGTCCGTAATATGGGCTTCCATAAAGAAATGGGTGTGTGTGTAAAACCCTGCACCCTGTGGCAGACACCCCATGCTGCCTGCTACACAATGCATGGATTTACAGGGGGGCACACTAGGTACCGCCTTGGTCACCAACCATAGGCCGCGGAGGCAAGGGGGCCCTGCAAGGGGCCCCCAAAGTCTTTTTTCAACAGCCTTTCCATGTCAGAAAGGCCGACACGGAAAGGCTGTGGGAAACTGACATTGTAATCCCGAACGCAGAAACGCCGTCCATAGGGGATTATGGTGCGGCTCCAACCGGCCGGAAGACTCCGAGAGCTGGTCGGAACCGCGTCGGAATGACTGGCCGGTTCACCCTCCGACCGCCAACATCGTAATTCGGCAGTCGCACGCAAACCGACCGCACCAGTCGGAAAGCCTCCAACCGCGGTCGGAAATCTTCCAACTAGCGGTCGGAGGCTTTCCAACCGACATTGCAATCGGCCCCCTAATATGTGTTTTAAACTTACTAGCTGCTTTGTCTTTTTGTTGGTAACATTTTAAAACATGCCAAAAATATAAAACAGACTACTTGCTCGATTCCAAACCTGCTATGTTGACAAATTCCTCAACTCTAGGTTAGGAAATATCAAAGAAAATGAAACAGAAATGTGCTTGGTTGGCGTAGTTAAACATCCATATATATTGATTTGTATGCAAATAGATTTCATATAAATCATTACCACTTTAACTCAATATATTTTCTGGTCTAAAAACAGCATCTTACACTGTTTACAGCCATAGTAATATTTTTTATGTCAACATTCAAAAATACTGTAGCTCTATCAAAGCATACAAGTTCAATAAAGAATTGCTGGTGCATAATATTACAGCTTCTCCATCATTTGGTGAATGTCTCAATCATAAAACAAAAGTATCCAATTTCTAAAAGCAATCTTGTTTTCCCAGAACTGCAGTTGTTTTGTTGCATTGCGAAAATGTGGGGTTGCCACCTTTCTCTGAAAACATACTGGCCATTTGTTTACATTTTGCTATTCTGGAAGGGTCAAAAGCTGCTCAGTGAAGAAGTATCTGTAGAAAATTATCAGTATTCTTTCGAAACATAAAAACTATCCTTGCTTGTTTTAATAATCATTTCAAAACTAGTTTGACAGCTCTCTAATACTTTCTCAAAATGGAAAAATTCGGGTTTTACAGCTTTTCCTAAATTATTTTACAGGCATGAACATAAAAATAAAATCAGCCTGGGAAAATACTGGCTAGGTGGCACTCCTAATGTAATCAACCCATGCATATCTCCAGTACCTCTTGTATCTCAATGAGATAATATAGTTGGTAATAAATTTTATTTTTCTAATACTAAATTATTCTTCATGTAATTATTTAACATTACAGGATGTGGAACAGACCAGGGTGAACAATAAAGGAAAGGCCATCGTGCAGAAGGTCTTAATACCAGCCCTAGTCTTTGATCTGCCTTTGGGCTCCATGTCCTCAGAACAACATTTTTCCACCCTCTGACTGCCTTTAATATTTTGATGTGCTGAAAAATGTACAGTCTTGTTTTGATTCAATCGAACCAATTCAACTAAAAGACATAATAACAATGATCTGTAATAGAAAAGGCCAGAACTGGAAACATGGTACTTAATGACATGGTTCTAAGTGCTAACTTATAACAGGCTTTATTGGCCAGATAGTTCTAATTTTTTAATGGGATCAATTGGACTACAAAACCCAGAATAAAAAAAGAACACCTGGACTGGATTGGCTAATCACGATTGCCCTTGGAAACGTGATTTCTTTGGGAAAAGAGCAGAGTTGGAAAACTTCAGGAGGGTTGGAGGTGGGAGTGTTCCCTCAAAGAAACATTTTTAAGAAATAGGGCAAACGACCCATTTTCACAACATAATTTTTCTAATAAATTGCCCAGGAAGCCATAGGTTTTCCAAGTAGATCTATTGAGAAAACCATGACATATTGCAATACTTTTGGCTTGGTTGAGTATCCAGGAGCATTCGTTTTTTCAGCACCGGGTAACATGGGTGCCTATAAGAAAACTGTGTGCCGCTCTGTTAGAACACATTTATGGGCTGTATGGCCAGCCAGGTCATATAGCAGCCCACTTGTACTCCCCCCACCCGCCTGCCATCTGGAATTTTCTTGTGCCATCTGGCATTCCAGCCATTTGTAGCGGAGTGAGGAGTGTCTTTTGTCGTATGAGAGCAGCGTTACTAGATGGCACCTTGTCATAGCAGCCTGAGTTGTCCGAACCTGGGATCTCACCCACAAAATCATTGATTTTTGGAAATTGTAGTCTTGCTTCATTCAATTGACCTATGTTAGAAAAAGACACCTGCAAACAATTATTTACAAATAGGAAACTCAGGGTTGAAAAAGTCTTGTCTCCATGACATGGAGATATGACTAGGGGTTATATGACAGCACAACACATGCCATTACAAAGCTGTTGTAACAACGCAAGTGCTGTTACAACGCGCTACCAACACAAGACAAACTTTTAAAACACATATGCCTTTACAACGCATGCCTTTACAACAAATTTTGTTGTAATAGCATGATTTATAAAGGCTTATGCGTGATTAAATTTAAGTTTGAAAATATAAATATTTTACAAGTAACTATAAACACTAAATATATATATATGTGTGTGTATAAGTATATATACATATATATATATATACATGAAAAATGCGGCGGCCCACGTCGTAGGAGAGGAGCACCATCTTTCAAGAATAAAGAGGCTGGGAGTGAAACTGTTTCAAATACGCAGCACAGGAAGCCAAGTTTAATGTAAGCCGCCTTGGGGAGTCCGTAATCCTACGAAGGAAACAATGCTAAAATATGAAATATGCGCATCGAGCCTACTATAGGTAATACAGAACTCACATTTGGGGACTACAGATCCCAACATGCAAAGGGACAATGATGTACTATACACAGCCCACGATGGGCCAATCAAAGCATGAATTAATGAATTTAAATGTGACAATTCACAGTGTGGAAGCAGATAATAATAATCCACTGGTGCAGGGTCACCACTTCGTCCACGGGTTCTTAACAAGTAAGGAGGAATCGACACTGGAGCGAAGTACAAACCATAGGTCATTTATTAGCATTCATGAATGGGGGCCTCGTCCGACAAGCACCATAGAGATACTCGAGGAGAGAGCACACTGAACGATAGTTACATGGGTTTTTATAGCAAAAGATCACAAACAAGGGACGCCCAGAGGTAAATAGAGCTTTGGGAAAAACACACAAATGAGGTACCAGTAAGAATCGACAGCCTTGGTGCCTTGTGCAATTGTCGCATCCTGAAGCTGCACAACAAGATATGCTATCTGGGTAAACTTTACTTGAGGCTTTACTATTGTCTGAAAAACCCCAAGCAGACGCCAGCTGTTCTTTTGCGCTGACTCTGCATGTATACACAGCCTACAATGCCCCAATCTAGATTTTTTACTCATGTTTATACAGATGCAGTGTCAAGGATAGAGCCAGGCTGAAAGCAGGGCAGGGGTGAAACATGGATGAGGCATAGCTTAATCAAAAAACAAGGGACTCAGATTTTACATTTTAACAGTCCTTCCTTTTCAGCCTATGCTGAATCCATTTTTAAAAGTATATAATTTAATCTCGTATATCAATGTTCATAAGTTCGTAAATTTCAGTGTGCATCATCATTTCTCGATTCAATTCATGAACATTAATTGGGGGAGGTTTAATATTATTACAGGTGGTTATACAAGCTGTACATATCGTAGCGGCACATTGAATGCAGCAACAGCAAGTGAGAAAGATGGCTCCTATAATTACTATTCCCATTAATAATTTCCAACCCCAAGTGGAAATAAGTCCCTGTAACCATTCAGACCAGGACCATGTTCCTTGGTCTTGATGTATTTCTGCAGCTATTTTATGTAATTTAGAAATGGCGTCATTGACAGAAGGGGCGTGGTCAGGAATGAACACGCAACAGCTACTGCCGATAATGCGACATGCTCCACCACGATCGGCTAGTATCACATCAAGCACCATTCTATTTTGTAAAGCTACGATTCTTGCAATTTGGAGCTCTTCTGTGATATTACCAAGAGCCATCGCTGTCTGATTCGTCACAGCCTCTACTACACTGGTCAAACGCCTAATTTTTCTGCTATTTAAAGCTGCACCGACAAAGAAAAAGAGCCCCAAATTAAAATCAACGTATTGTTGTAGTGCAGTGTCAGTCTGATCTATTTCATTATTATCTATGGTCCTCTTGAATCTATTTAAAGAATGATCATTAAACAGTTTCTGGTCTTTATGATAGGATGCAGGTGCTAAGAACACAGGGGGAAGTAGAAAGGACACATAGCAAACTCCGAACCACCCAATAGGTAAATGATAGTAACCTTTGCTTCCACAGATAAAATAGGTATTGTGTGAGGACAGAAAACTACTATTGTTCGTTCCAGTAATGTTCAATACTGTAGTACAGTCACTTTTTCCCACTGGGATACTGCCAAAACTGCTCACACAAAGACTTGCTCGGGCTCTAGTAACAGCAATAACAGGAGGCCCGTTACCCTTGGCTGTCCGAGTGTTGGGGAAAACGTATCTTGTGGAGGAATTCCCTTAGCGATATTCCTCCATTTCCCATGCAGTTCCTTTAGCTTGTGGGTCCCCTTCCTCATCAGGGTAGCAGACTTTATTCAGTTTGGCATTAAGTCCTCCTACATCTGCTAGAGCAATTTCACTAATTTCAGAAGCCCACAACAGTGCGAACCAGGCTCTACAGGAGCCATTATGCGAGAATGGCAGGGGAATGAAAGGCGTTCCTCCCTTCTTCTGGTGAGCTGGCATCATTCCACACACCCAGCAGTTAGTAGTGTTCGTAGCATTGTGAGTATGATGCAACATTTGTATGAAAGTGTTATTGAGGTAGGACATTCTGTGCTTTTGTTCGTGATGGGGAAGAGTGAAATAATGATGTTCGATGGGGACAGGAGTAGTAGCAGGTAATAAGTTTCGAGCCAGAATTATTTCTTCCATTGTCCATAAAACTGCTGCCAATATTATCAACGATGTGATCAGAGTCACTATACACAGAGTCTTGTCTTTGGAGCGCATTTCAGATCCCAATTTCTGCATTTCTTCTCGGGATCAATACAACAACAGGTTGGAGAGAGACCCAGGCACCACTGAACACGTACCACAACCTTCACTGAACCTAGTTCAGCCGGTTCTGTGATCCTACCGTGTCACAGCCGAACTGTTCCACTAATTGAAACTGGTCCTCCGGTATCTCTATCTGCTCCTTCCCTTCCTTGGTCATAAATCGTACCTTGATGCCGATGGTACAGTTTGATCAGAAAACAAAGTGTCTTCGTTCAGAGGAGCAACACTTTTCTGAGTCTGTAAGATGTCTTTCAGATCATTTCTGCCTTCTGGCTGGAGAACAGTAGCTGGGATTCGCTTGCAGTGCGCTGCATTTATCCAATGGCGTCTGTTGGTGACACAGACAGCAGTTCGAGTCGCAAGCAGGATCTGCTCCGGATTCTTCCAACGAGGCTCCAAATTCTTGGAACGTTGAAAGTTCTTTATCAATACGAAATCACCGGGTTGGAGACCATGAGCTGGACCCTCTGATTTGTCTGGTATAGCTTCACGCACCTGCTGATGAATCAGAGACAGTTTTCCAGTCAAGTTTTGTTAGGTAATCACTCAAAACAGGGTACTGTATTTCTTTGATTAAATTTGGCCTTGGGGGTCCCCATACATTCATAGGCCTGCCAAAAACGATCTTGTAAGGAGAAAGTCCAATCCTACTATGTGGGATGGAACGAACAGATAACAATGCTAGAGGTAAGGCATCTGGCCAATTAAGGCCCGTTGTTGCTTGTATCTTTGCTAGTTTCAACTTCAACGTGGCATTGTACCTCTCCACTAGACCCGCTGCCTGGGGGTAATTAGCAGCATGAAACTTCTGTTTTACCCCCAAACCCTTCATTAGGTATTGTATTATCTGGCCAGTGAAGTGGGGGCCGTTGTCACTCCATAGGACTCTACAAATTCCAAAACGGGGAAAGAACTCTTTTAACAGAACTTTAGCTGTTGTCAAGGCTGTGTTGTCTTTGGTGGGATAAGCTTCTACCCACTTACTAAAGGAACAGACCACTACTAATACATACTTCAAATTATTACAGCGCTCTAACTAAATATAGTCCATTTGAAGTGCTTCAAAGGGAACCTGAGGTGGAGAAAATCCACCAGTAGGGGTTGATACTCCCTTCCCAGGATTGTGCTGTAAACATATCATGCAATGTTTGACCAAATGCTCAGCTGTTTTCCGAATGTGCTTATTATCCCAAACCTATTCTAGTTGGGAGATGGTGTTTTTGGCACTAACGTGAGCAGGTCCATGAGCCATAGTCACAAAAGGTAATAAATAAGCATAGGGCAACTTCCATTTCGACATATCCTTTGACCTCCAACATCCCTCATCATCTAACTTTCCTTCCTTTTGCCATTCTGCCTTTTCTTGTTCAGTGGCTGACTGCTGTATTTCCTTAATCTCGGTGTTGGACTTGGCCCTTTTTGCAGGGTCATCCCTGAACTTTTTGCCTTCCTCCTGTATTTTCTCTGACCTGTTTTTGTTGGTTTTATGACTCTGGGCACTTTACCACTGCTGATCAGTGCTAAAGTGCATATGCTCTCCCTATTGTAAATTGATGTGTTGATTAGTGACTCCATGATTGGGTTATTTGATTTACTTGTCAGACCCTAGTACAGTGCACCATGGGTGCCCAGGGCTTGTAAATCAAATGCTGCTGGTGGGCTTGCAGCACTGGTTGTGCCACCCACAGGAGCAGCTTGTAAAGTGTGTCTCCGGCCTGCCATTGCAGAGCCTGTGTGCAGTCTGTGACTGCCATGTCGACTTGGCAAGTGCACCCCCTTGCCAGTCCCTAAACCTTCCCTTATCTTCATATCAGACACCCCTAAGGTAGGCCCAAGGGCAGGGTGCATTGTAAGTATAAGGTAGGACATGCCCTGTGTGTGTGGCATATCCTAATAGTGAATTACAGCCATTTTCGTTTTTCACTATTGCAAGGCTACCTGTTCCCCATAGGCCAGAATGGGCAGTTTTATTATTACACCTTATAATCCTAACTGACCCAGGGAACATGGTAGAAAAACGAATTTAGTATGCCTGAACTCAGAATGATAAAATACATCTTTTAGTGAAGTTGGTTTTAACATTCTGTGTTTGAAAATACCATTTTTAGAAAGTAGGTATTTTCTTGCCTAACCATCCAGCTGCCTCTGCTCAGGTTGTGTATTGTATGTCTGGGTTTGCGAGTGACAGGGGCTGGGGGATTCCAGGAGGCAGGGTGAGTCAGCACTAGGCTGAATAGGTCTGCCTGAAGGAGGATGGGTGGGAGGAGTTGCACCTGGGTCTGAATAGGGCTGTGCCTGCCTTCCACAATGCTGGCTCCACCTCCTGCCGGGCGTCTAATGGCTCTGCCCCTCACTCTCAAAGGAAAGAAGGAGTCATGTACACAAAGTGCTCCAGGACTGACCAGAACTGGTTTGGACTAGGCAAAGGCCTCTCTGCCTTCAGAGAACAAAGGATTTCTGTGTATAAATACTGGGGCCCAGACCCCATGAAATTAGATCACTTCTGGGAAATCAAGAAACCTGTTGCCAAGGAGAAGAACCGGAGAAGCTGAAGGAGGAGTCCTGCCCCTGTCCTGTTTTGCTGATTGGGGTTGGCCTGCAGTGGTTGCTTTCTGCCAAGGACAGGAGAAAAGACTTTGCTGTGCTTATCATCTTGAAGAAGAGAATCTCCAAGGGCTTGAACTGAGCTTGCCTCCTGCCTGAAGTCACAGGGACACAAAGACTTCACCCCTTCTGTTTGCCTGCATCTGGAACTGCTGTTTTAGCTGCTAACAGAGGGAAATTGCAACACCGACGCCGGCGAGCGACGCCGTAACCTGCACCGAAGCCGTGGGCACCGCTCGTGAAGAACACGACGCACTGCCCCGTCTTGCACCGTAGGCCCGACGCCTGCCGACGCCGTGCGACATCGACTCCGAAGCCGTCATCGAGGCCGCTGCCTGCACCGGAGCCGAGGACACCGCTCGTGACGCTCACGACGCGCCGTCCCGACTCGCACCGCAGCCCCGACTTCACCGACGCCAGCGCTTCATCATCGCGGAGCCGATCCTCGACGTGGGTGACCCCGAATCCATCGACGCCGCACCATCGTAAGGAACCGACGCCTCGCCGCCATCCGTGACGTCACCTCCCCGACACAGTAAGGAACCGACGCTCACCTCCCTGCGCTGCAGTAAGGAACCGAGACATCACCTCCCCTGGGGTCGTAAGGAACTGACGCCGCCGGCGCCAACGAAGCATCACCTCCCCGACGCCGTGCACTGTCTTTGTTTTCATCGAATTCCAGGTACTGTTCTTTGTGGGTCTGCTCGACTCCGGGCCAGGCGCCGCGCACCTCGCGGTCGGCGCCGTACTTTGGGATTTCCACCGGTCACAACGTCGTGATAACTCCAAGTGGAGTTATTTGTTGCTACAAGCTTTATTTGATTGACTATCCTATTTTTGAAGATAACGTGAACTGTCTCTATCATTTTAAGTCTATTTTTAGATTACAGTATTGTGGATTTTTGCTATTGGGTCTTGTGTTAAGTCTATATAAAGATTACTTATTTTTACATACAATCTGTGTGGTGTCCATCTGTAGTGTTTTCACTGTATTACTCTATGTGTTCACAAATGCTTTACACACTGCCTCTGAGATAAGCCTGTCTGCTCGTGCCAAGCTACCAGGGGGTGAGCAGGGGTTATTTTAGGAGTGTATCCCCCTTATCCTGACTAGAAGCAAGGGTCCCTATTTGGACAAAGGTGCAAACCATTGCCAACTAGAGACCCCCAGTTCTAACACTTGGCATACATGTTTTCCCATCTTTCAGCTTGGGATCGTAGTACATATACTTTACTCGTGAGTGCACTTGCAGTATCTCGTGCTACTTCGTCAGCGAAAGCATTTCCTTGTCCTACCTTGTCTGTAATTTTCTTGTGGGCACTACATTTGATAATGGCTACACTCTTTGGCAATGTCAAGGCAGTAAGAAGACTATTTACCAATTCACCATGCTGTATTTTAGAACCATGGGAGGTTAGGAATCCCCGTTCCTTCCAAAGCTTGCCAAAATTGTGTGCCACACCAAATGCATACTGACTATCCGTATAAATATTTACTGACAATCCCTGACTGAGTTCGCAAGTTCTCAAAAGCGCAATAAGTTCAGCAGCTTGGGCAGATTTTTGCGGAATACGGGCTGTTTGTAATGTGGTTATGGCATAAGATGCAGAAGTGGTGCCATCAGGTAATTTCAAGCAAGAACCATCCACCCATAATTCCCCTTCAGGATCTAACAAAGGTGTATCTTTAATATCTATTCTTCCCTTAGTTTGTTCTTCTGTTAGGAAAATACAGTCGTGTATCTCATGAGTTTGTTCGGCTGGCAAAGGTAACAATGTAGCTGGGTTCAATGTCAAACATCTCTTGAGTGTAATATGAGGTGCCAAAAGCGTAAGTTCGTATCCTGTGAGTCTAGCGCTAGTCAAGTGTTGTGTTTTGGTCTAGTTCAGGAGTGCATCTACGGAATGGGGTACCATAACCATAAGCTTGTTACTCAACACTATCCCCTCAGATTGTCGTATAGAGATGGCGGTGGCAGCATCGCTCTAAGACAGCCTGGAAGTCCTCTGGCCACTGGGTCTAATACAGCCAAAAAATAAGCACATGGACGATGTTTACTACCATATAGTTGTGTCAAAACTGACAATGCACATCCTTCTCTCTCGTGTACATATAATATGAAAGGCTTAGCATAGTCTGGAGTGCCTAACACTGGAGCAGAACAAAGGGATGCACGAAGCTGCTGATATGCTTCCTGACATTCAGATGTCCATGGTAGAGGAGAGGGAGTGTCTTTAGTAACAAGGGACAAAAGAGGTTTGATGATAAGTGAAAAGTTGGGGATCCACTGTCTACAGTAGGAAGTAATACCAATAAGTGCCCTGACTTCTTTTTGAGTACTAGGAATAGTGATTTGTAGGATAGTTTGAATCCTGTCTTTAGTCAGAGAGCGGCCTTCCTTAGACAAGAGGTGACCCAAATAAGTGACCTCAGACTAACAATATTGCAGCTTATTCTTAGAGACCTTGTGTCCCTTAACAGCAAGATGATACAATAGGGAGAGAGTGGCCTTTTTACAATGCTCAATTGTGTCTGCGGCTAGCAAAATGTCATCGACATATTGCACAAGTGTAACTCCTGGTGGCAAGAGGAGTTCATCCAACTGTCGTTTAAGTGCCTGACTGTAAATGCTATGACTTTCTGTATACCCTTGTGGAGCCCTACAAAATCTAAATGAGCGGCCCCGTAATGAGAATCCAAATAGATATCTACTGTTTTCATGTATAGGAATAGAGAAAAAAGCGTTTTTGAGGTCAATAACAGAAAACACAGTAGCTGTAGGTGGGATTAATGTCAACAAGGTCGTAATATCAGAGACGACAGGATATTGAGGAATCACTATTTTGTTGACTTCTCTTAAGTCAATCACAATTCGGTAAATCTTGTCCCCTGTTCCATCGCCCCGTTTTAGGATGGGGAGAATGGGGCTATTGCATACATTAGAGGAAACTTCCTCAACGACTCCTGTATGTATCATGTCATCAATGATAGATATCAGTGCATCCTCACCTTCTTTTGATATTTTATATTGCGGGACTCTTGGTGAGGAAACATCCTCCCGAACCTGTATATGTACTGGGGAAATGTCCATTCTTCCCACATCTGTGTCAGCAGTAGCCCAAACACACGAAGGGACAGAATCAAGATCCGAACATAAAGAGCAATTATATTGTTTAGGTAATGTCCTTTTCCCAAAAATGACACGTACTCCAGATGGGGAACAATGTATAGTAGCATGGAAATATTTCAAAAGATCAAGTCCCATCAGATTATCTGGAGCATGTGGGGGAAGTAAAAAGGGGGCTGTAGTGATGAAATTCTTAACCCGCAAAGGTAGTTTTTGGGACACAGGGCTAGGAGTTGGTGTTCCATCAAATCCTATTGATGTAATTATTTGGCCAGACAAGGGTGTCCCAGGGACCAGTTTCTGAGATATCGCACTACGTGTCGCCCCTGTATCCACTAAAAATTTCTGATCCTGTCCAAGTATGGTGGCTGTTATATAGGGTCCTGACTGGTCTACAGGTATCTCAACTGGTCCTCCTTGTCCTACGCTGTCCTTGGCAAAATGTGTTTCCACAGTTTCCTCTGATTCCCAATCCTCCATAGAATATTGATTATTTCGTTGATCAAAATAATTTCCTGACCTATTTCTCTCTGGAGCTTGAACCTGCTGTGTCTGCTGTCGGGGAGCTGAAGTCCCCCGGTTACCATTCACTTGTCCTCTTCCTCTCCCAGCAGCAGCTAAAACAGGACATTCTGAACGCCAATGTCCTTTCTCCTTACAATAAGCACATTGATCCAGTCCTAGTGGAGTTTGTCTACGCAGTGGCCCTACTGGAGGTGTTTGTCTGAAATTCTGACCATAATTTTGACCACGGCCTCGACCTTGAGGTCCATAGGCCTGGACCATCATTACCTTAGTTTTTAATTCTTTTAATTTTCCTTCTTTCTGTTCTTGCTCAGTGGTCACCTAATTCTGATAATACTGAGCCATATCTAATATAGCTTTCGGGGTTACTGAAGCCCATGTACTCTCAGAATTCTTTAGGCGAACAGATATCTCTGGAAGTAAATTTCCCACAAATCGATCTACAAATAAATGTGCACCCGTAGGTGTAGATGTATCTTGCCCACTAAAATCGTGGAACACTTCCTCAAAGCGAGTAAAGAAATCAGGGACGGCCTCTCCCTGTTTTTGTTTACAAGCAGTGAGAAGTGCCCAATCTATTTTCCTGGCCGGAACCATCGTTTTTATGTAAGTAAGTATGTTACCAGGAAGATCCAGTATAAGCTGACTAGGTTTCTGACCAGGTTTCCTATCCCTGTCGGCTGCTATAATGGCCGTCCAGTCTCCTCCTAAATCAACAGCATGATCCTGTTTCCGGGTAAGTCGCCACATATCTGGTGGCAGGATCATACCAAAAAACATATCAATATCTGCTAAGGTCATGACACAAGAATCAATGGCTGCCTGTACATCATCATAAAATCCTCTAGGATTTTTCCGTATATCTGGTAAAGAGGCCTTTAAAGTGAGTACATCTGTCCTTTTCCAGGGCGTATATATCCAATTGTACAAAAAATGGGCTCTAGCATCAGGACTATTAGGGTCATCATTATCTGCATTCCCTCTTCCAGAAATGAATTGTGGCGCGGCTTCCCTCATAGGTCTTATTCGAGGAGAGGAAGAGAGTTCATTACGATATCCAATTATTGTTGCTATGGCATTGTTAATTCTACTCACAGGAAAGGCTCCAATCTGACACTGTCGATTAATAGCTCTAACATCATCAGGGCCATTCTGTCCTGTAATCATCTCCCATTGGACCATAAGTTGATGAGAAAGCTTATTTACAAGACACAGAAGCTCGCCCTCAGAAAAATCCTGTATCTGATCTATCATTTCTCCTACCTCCATTTCTAGATCACTCAACCAATTTAATACCATCAACCTTATCGCATCCTGATGTGATTGAGATACAGTAGAACGAAGAACTCGAGGGGTCAAGACAGATGCAGAAAGTACGGGATCATCAGTCATTTCGGGTGCAGTGGCCTGGGATGGAGGCGCAGTGGCCAGGGATGGAGGTGGAAAAAGATGTACCGGTACTGGTTGGAAAATAGGAGCTGGACAACCGCGGGCAAAGGAGGTGGAGCCGGAGGTACAGGGGGAACGACATTTGGTGGTCCAGGGGGAAGGGGTGTTAAAGGGACATATGGGGGCGGGGGTCGTTCAATCAATAATCCATCAATATCTGAATCCCCATCCTCTTGGTGGACCTGAACTGCTACTGTTGGTCTAACTATATATTCCTTAGATATTAATAATCTATGCTCTCTATCTAAACATTCCTTTTTCTCCTGAACTTCCTTATCCTTCAATTCCTTATACTTCTGATACTCTGTCTTCCTTTCCTGTTTCCTTTGTACCTTCTCTGCCTTGAGCTGCCGCTCCTTTACTTCCTTCCTCCACATACGCAAACTGTCAAACATGGCTGGCCTAACTTTCTTTAAAAACAATCGTTTCTCTAAATACTCGAGTTTGTGAGGGTCCATTGTTCCCTCTAATGGCCATTGCAACTGGGGATCCCCTTTTGTATATTTATTCCACAATGCATTATACATAATGGGACAAATACCATATTTGATGTACATCTCAAAATTCGGCGTACCTTCTGGTGGCGCCGGCTGACTTGTTTCCAAAATGCTCTGCTTATCACAGCAGCAGCAACAAAACTTCCAAAGAATACTAACTACAGGCATGTTTATATATCAAAAACTTATAAACGGAGAGAAAGGAAAAAATATATATATTCTCACATTACCTGTTAGTCAAAACAAATAGCAAGTTCCAAAACAAATTTCAAATTCCGAATGGATATCAAAACAAATGCCAAGCCAAGTAAATACTAAACAAATCCTAACCAAATGAACCGGTTCAATACAGATTTACCTTATGTGTAGTCTTCGACTCCCACCTGTCGATCCTCCCTGATCCAAAAAAAAATGACCATCCGAAGGCCCCAGTCAAGTCCAGCAGCCGCCAGGAAGATCAGAGTCGGAGAGCTGAAAAATCACCTTGGACCACGAGAAACACTAGTATCTTCAGGTGGGGAGCCCCTCAGCGAAGTTCGTCTTACCGACCCGATCTCCTCCCCTGGTCCGACTACAAGCCCTTGATGGGGCCCCACATTGGGTGCCAATTTGTGGAAGCAGATAATAATAATCCACTGGTGCAGGGTCACCACTTCGTCCACGGGTTCTTAACAAGTAAGGAGGAATCGACACTGGAGCGAAGTACAAACCATAGGTCATTTATTAGCATTCATGAATGGGGGCATCGTCCGACAAGCACCATAGAGATACTCGAGGAGAGAGCACACTGAACGATGGTTACATGGGTTTTTATAGCAAAAGATCACAAACAAGGGACACCCAGAGGTAAATAGAGCTTTGGGAAAAACACACAAATGAGGTACCGGTAAGAATCGACAGCCTTGGTGCCTTGTGCAATTGTCACGTCCTAAAGCTGCACAACAAGATATGCTATCTGGGTAAACTTTACTTGAGGCTTTACCATTGTCTGAAAAACCCCAAGCAGACGCCAGCTGTTCTTTTGCGCTGACTCTGCATGCATACACAGCCTACAATGCCCCAATCTAGATTCTTTACTCATGTTTATACAGATGCAGTGTCAAGGATAGAGCCAGGCTGAAAGCAGGGCAGGGGTGAAAAATGGATGAGGCATAGCTTAATCAAAAAACAAAGGACTCAGATTTTACATTTTAACAACCGCGCATGATTCAATGAGCAGCCCAGGAAGAAGAGGTTGATAACCTCGAAACGCGTCGGCAGGAAAATGCACAACGGAACACTGAGGCGGCCAGGGAAACAATACCTGATGGTGGTGACCCGTTGAGTGCCCTCTCAATGCTTTAGGGCAGATTGTTATAATATATATATATATATATCCAATAATCCCCCGCTCCTCCACACAGGGCAGATTGTTGTAGTGCATGAAAAACGCGGCGGCCCACGTCGTAGGAGAGGAGCACCATCTTTCAAGAATAAACAGGCTGGGAGTGAAACTGTTTCAAATCCGCAGCACGGGAAGCCAAGTTTAATGTAAGCCGCCTTGGGGAGTCCGTAATCCTACGAAGGAAACAATGCTAAAATATGAAATATGCGCATCGAGCCTACTATAGGTAATACGTAACTCACATTTGGGGACTACAGATCCCAACATGCAAAGGGACAATGATGTACTATACACAGCCCACGATGGGCCAATCAAAGCATGAATTAATGAATTTAAATGTGACCATTCACCGCGCATGATTCAATGAGCAGCCCAGGAAGAAGAGGTTGATAACCTCGAAACGCGTCGGCAGGAAAATGCACAACGGAACACTGAGGCGGCCAGAGAAACAATACCTGATGGTGGTGACCCGTTGAGTGCCCTCTCAATGCTTTAGGGCAGATTGTTATAATATATATATATATATATACAATAATCCCCCGCTCCTCCACACAGCGAGAGAATTCACAGCACCAAAACAAGAGGTAATTTTTTTTAAAAGTGTTTATTTAGCACATCATAGTGCAAATCAAAAGGCTATGGACGGTTTACATGTTTCGGCTCCCAGCCTTCTACTGGACCATAGAGTCCCTTTGTCTAGAACATCTTTTAAAGTGCTCAGGTGCTTAATCCCTTGTTACTTTTTACTGCTATTCAGTAACTAGACTGCTGATCCTCATAAGCAAACAGTGGCAAATTTCATCAGCCATTTTAACATATTACTTGTGAAGTACATACAGTTACTATGTGTGACAGAAAGTGCAGGTGCGACCATTTCTTGTTCTCAACAATTCGATTTTATACAATAAGTCAATATTATAGGAGTCTCCTCTTATACAATTATGTGAATTACCTCAATCTGGGAGATTTTCCTTCAGAGAAGGGAATCACCCGATTTATATATGCATATATCAGTTCATGGATATATATATATATATTATCTACTGGCGGTCGCCAGTAGTTAGTTATAGTTAGGACCTATTTTCCATAGGAAATCCGCGACATTCTATTTGAAATAACTCTCTTGCCGGTTGACGTATCTTCGCGAAATTTTCAAACTTTGTGGGGCGCTCCGGTCCGCTCCTACCCTGAAAGTCTCGGGTGATTCGTTAAGCGGTGGCCGAGAAAAAGGGGGTCCCAAAACACGTTTTCCCCATTCATTTTTCCATAGGAAACTTTAGACACGGCTACAGCTCGAACTGCTGAACGGAATTACACCAAATTTGGCAAAGAGGTAGTTCTTGGTTCAGAAAGAACCCTTTTGTTAAATGGTGTAAATCCGTTCAGTAGTTGCTGAGAAAATCAAAAGTAAAAGTACATATATATCTATGGGCACGGAGGATCCGCGCACCCTCCCGATCACGAGCTGTCTGCTAATTGGCTGTCAACACTCCAAACCAGGAAGTGTTGGCAGCCATCTTGTTCCTTGGTAGAACCGAGGAACAAGAAAGCAGTAAAAAAGTGCGCAAAACGCACAAAGGGGGCAGGGTAGAAACACCCTGACCCCCTAGGTCTGCTCAGGGGTCCCACAAGGACCCCCTGGGCAAAAAGCATTTTTTTTTTTAAAATCGGCAGGATGCGCTCAGGGTGCGCGGATCCTGCCGATCAAAAAATCGAGCGCGGTCTCCCGCGCTTCGATGTTAATTAGTCCCGGGGCATGCTGGGGGGTTTATTTTATGTATAGGGGGCCTCTAAGGGCTCCCAAGCCCCGGGGACCACCACCCCCGGGGCTTTATCATAATGGTGCGGGAGGGCTCTGAGCCCTCCCGCAGGCCCGGGGACCGCCACCTTCCCGGGGCTTTTTATAAAACCTGTGTGGGGGGCTCCAGCCCCCACACGCCCGGGGACCACCACCTCCCCGGGGCACTAAGGAAATTGAAAATGGGGGTCCGTTTTGGACCCCCAAGCCCCGGGGACCACCACCTCCCCAGGGCTTTCAAAATGTAGGGAGGGGGGCCGCGCGGCCCCCCTCCTGGTGCCCTTGATGGCCCTGGGGACCGCCACCCCCCAGGGCCGGCTCCTGCAGTGTCCCAGGGTGCCTACCCCCGGGACACTGCTGTTTGCTATGACAGGACGGGAGCCTCGCGGCTCCCGCCCTGTCATAGCAAACTTGGTTTGCATTTTGAAAGAGAGAGCAGGAAACCTGCTCTCTCTTTCAAAATGCAAACCAATTGCTTTTCCACATGGGGAGCAGCATCTTAGCTGCTCCCCATGTGGAAAGCAATGCCGGCTCCCATAGGACGCGGGAGCCGGCGGGACTGTGGGGGATTGGGGACCCCCCACAGTCCCCAACCAGAGGCCAGGCCCTGGGGGATGGGGTCCCCGGGGCCATAAGTGGCCCGGGAGGGGGCCACACAGCCCCCTCCCCAAATAAATAAATAAAATAAAAATAAGGGCAAGGCCGGCCCCGGGGATGGGGTCCCCGGGGCCTTAAATGGCCTGAGGAGGGGGCCACGCAGCCCCCTCCATATTTTTTATTTAAAAAGAGGGCATGCCCCGGGGGATGGGGTCCCCGGGGCCAATAGAGGCCCAGGGAAGGGGGCCACGCGGCCCCCTTCCCGTTTTATTAATTTATAAAATAAAACAAAAAAAAATGCTCAGGCCCCGGGGGATTGGGTCCCCGGGGCCAAAAGTGGCCGAGGGAAGGGGGGCCACGCAGCCTCCCTCCCATAAAAAAAAAAACGGCATCGTGCCGGAGGCCCCGCCCCCCTCCCTGCAGTACTCTGCAAACGTGCCCCCTGGCGCGTTTTAAGAAGGGGAAGTAATTCCCCTTGAATACTGGGGGTCCCTGGGGGCCAACTAGCCCACCAGGAACCTCCAGTATGCGCCAGGGGGCTGCCTTGCAGAGAGGTGTACAGAGGCCACGCCCCTTTTTACACCTCTCTGCAACGCAGCTCTGTGGCGCTTAATGGAGGTAGCTGGTGGGCTAGTTGCACCCCAGGGACCCTCAGGATTCAAGGGGAGTTAATCCCCCGACTTAAAACGCGCCACGGGGCGCGTTTGCACAGTGGTGAAGGGAGGGGGCGGGGCCTGAGGTGACATGTGTGCAAACAGGCCCCGTGGCGCGTTTTAAGATGGGGAATTAAATCCCCTTCAATCCTGAGGGTCCCTGGGGCCAACTAGCCGAACAGGTACATCCAGAAAGCGCCACAGAGCTGCGTTGCAGAGAGGTGTAAAAGGGGTGTGGCCTCTCTACACGTCTCTGCAACGCAGCCCCTGGCGCATACTGGAGGTTCCTGGTGGGCTAGTTGGCCCCTAGGGACCCTCATGATTCAAGGGGACTTAATCCCCCAACTTAAAACGCGCCACGGGGCGCGTTTGCACAGATGTCACCTCAGGCCCCGCCCCTCCCTTCACCATTGTGCAAATATTCCTCTAAAATCTGCCGAACTACGAATTCTGATTTACTCACCTGTTATCAGGAGAGACCTCAGTGCTGCATCTTTCAGCCCAGTACTAATCCTGAAAAGTAATTTTAACCGTACTTACCAGTAACTTGAATTTCCTTCCATAGGATATCATTGCCTGCTTTTTGCTGAAAAAGTTTCTAAGTGTTGATTTTTGAAACATACAAATATTCCTCTAAAATCAGCCGAAATACGAATTCCGATTTACTCACCTGTTATCAGGAGAGACCTCAGTGCTGCATCTTTCAGCCCAGTACTGATCCTCAAAAGTAATTTTAACCGTACTTACCAGTAACTTGAATTTCCTTCCATAGGCTAACATTGACTGGTTTCACTTGGAAATTCTTCTAAGTGTGGAGTTTTGGAACTTTAAAATATTCCTCTAAAATCAGCCGAAATACGAATTCCGATTTACTCACCTGTTATCAGGAGAGACCTCAGTGCTGCATCTTTTAGCCCAGCACTGACCCTGAAAAGTAATTTTAACCGTACTTACCAGTAACTTATATTTTCTTCCATAGGAATCCATTGTCTGGTTTTCAGCAGAAAAGTTTCAAAGTGTCAATTTTCACAAACTACAAATATTCCTTAAAAATCGCCTGTATGACTTAAACGCATTCTTTCAACTGTTTACAGGAGATGCACCAGTGCTGGATCCAGGATCCAACACTGAGTAAGAAAAAGTAACGATAACAGTTTTTACCTGCTAAGTGAATTTCCTTCCATAGGATAACATTGGTGATTCTATGAGAAAAAGTTTCAAAGTGTCAACTTTTAAAATACAATAATATTCCTTGAAAATCACTACTGTAACCAAAACGCTTTTACTCAACTGTTTACAGGAGATGTCCCAGGACTGAATCTAGGATCCAGTCCTGTGGTTAGAAAAGTAATCCATAAAGTAACTAATTGCATTTAACTAGAAATTCACATTGAGCTGAATGTTGCATTGTGTTTGAAAATGTGTTGCCCATTGCAACAACTGTAACTACTGTACTTAAAAGTCTATTGCCTATGTGCAAAGTATTTAAACTAAAGTAATTCATTCTGAGAAAGTATTTTTTGTAATGTATAATGTAATTACAATGTAATTTAAAAAATAAAATATGTAAAAAAAATTGTTTCTAAAAATTTAGTAAATCAGTATGAAAAAAATAAATATAACAATTAATACATTTAAAAATTGTCATTTACAAAACCTTTGAAATTCACTGAAAAAACCGTAGGTTTCAGACATGTTATAGTTAGGAATTAGCATTTAAAAACCTTTGAAATTCACTGAAAACCATAGGTTTCAGACACGTTATAGTTAGAAATTAGCATTTAAAAAACCTTTGAAATTCACTGAAAAAACCATAGGTTTCAGGCACGTTATAGTTAGAAATTAGCATTTAAAAAACCTTAGAAATTCACTGAAAAAACCATAAGGTTTTAGGGACAGTTATAGTTAGTTGGACATTGCACTCGTACAAAACCCGTGAAATTCCCCGTTATAGTTAGTTCAGGTAACTATAACTCGCGCCCGCAATGCACTGCTGATGACGTCACATATTACATCACTCATGACATGGTCAGTGACATCACTGATGACATCACTGATGACATCTCAAATGACATCACTGATGACATCACTGATGACATCATCCATGTGAGAATTTAATGCATCTTCTCACACCCTAATATAAGTTTTGATACACCCACTCTAAATTACAGACTGCCATTCTCAAAACCATACACACTCCAATACCAATAAGTACATACCCACTCACTGATTCTTAGGTCTACACACACACATCTACTCACTCACCCGTACAGTCACTCATACTTACAGTCACTCAGTACAGGACTATCATATGCACTCATACACCTATATAAACACTCACACAACGCAACTCATCCATAGAGGTACTCACACACCTAGTCAGTCATGCAAATAATTAATCACACTCCAATTTACTCACCTATACAGTTATACACACCAGCTCACTTACTCATAAAAATACTAGCACATTCTTACGCTCCTATGCAATCACTGATGCAAGCACACACTCATCCATATAGCCACTCTCACAATCACACACTCTCACTTATAGCCATTTATATACTCCAACACACATATATACTGCCTTTCACATATGTAGTTACTCACACATGTACCACTGAGATATACATTCAATCACTAACACACCCATACACACACTCACCCACCCATACAGTCCATCACAGACGCACTCTTGAAACCATGCACCCAGTGAATCACCCACTCACACATCTATGTACAGAGTCACACACACCCCACCCACACAAACACTCAGGCACCCATACAGATACTCAGACAATCAATCAATAACCCATGTAGACACTCATGTAGCTATTCAGAAAGCCATGCAGCCGCTTACAAACCAACAGACAGACGGATACAGACATTCACACAGTTTAGTCACTAACCCATGCATTCAGTAAGATACATTTAATCACTCACTTGTAGAGTCAGTCACTCACGTACTAAATCATCCATTCAGACACTTATACACCCACTCATTCTTCAATACGCCTTTCCCTATATATATTAAACATATTTAAACTTTACAGAAACACACAGTCACTGGATGATGTCATCAGTGATGTCATCAGTGATGTCATTTGAGATGTCATCAGTGATGTCATCAGTGATGTCACTGACCATGTCATGAGTGATGTAATATGTGACATCATCAGCAGTGCATTGCGGGGGCGCGAGTTATAGTTACCTGAACTAACTATAACGGGGGAATTTCACGGGTTTTGTACGAGTGCAATGTCCAACTAACTATAACTGTCCCTAAAACCTTATGGTTTTTTCAGTGAATATATATATATATATATTCACTGAAAAAACCATAGGTTTCAGGGACGTTATAGTTAGAAATTAGCATTTAAAAAACCTTAGAAATTCACTGAAAAAACCATAGGTTTCAGGGGCGTTATAGTTAGTTGGAGATTTCACTCGTACAAAACCATTGAAATTCGGCCGTTATAGTTAGTACACCTAACTATAACTCGCGCCCCCGCAATGCACTGCTGATGACGTCACATATTACATCACTCATGACATGCTCAGTGACATCACTGATGACATCACTGATGACATCTCAAATGACATCACTGCTGACATCACTGATGACATCATCCAGTGAATGTGTGTTTCTGTAAATTATAAAAATGTTTTATATATATATATATATGCCAAGGTGTATGGAAGTATGAGTGGGTGTATGAGTGTCTGAATGGATGATTTAGTAGGTGTGTGACTGACTGTATAAGTGAGTGATTAAATGTGTCTTACTGAATGCATGGGTTAGTGACTAAACTGTGTGAATGTCTTTATTAGTCTGTTAGTTGGTGTATAAGCGGCTGCATGGCTTGGTGAGTAGCTACATGAGTGTCTATATGGGTTATTTATTGCTTGTCTGAGTATCTGTATGGGTGCCTGAGTGTCTTTGTGGGTGGGTGGGGGGTGTGTGACTCTGTGCATAGATATGTGAGTGGTTGTTTCACTGGGTGTATGGGTTCAAGAGTGCATATGGAAACAGCTGTATGGGTGGGTGAGTGTGTGTATGGGTGTGTTGGTGAGTGAATGGATGTCTCAGTGGTGCATGTGTGAGTAACTACATATGTTTTAAAGCAGTATATGTGAGTGTTGGAGTATATAAATGACTATGTGAGAGTGAGTGATTGCAAGAGTATCTGTATGGATGAGTGTGTGTTTCTATGAGTGATTGTTTAAGAGAGTAAGTATGTGTTAGTATCTGTATAAATAAGTGTGGTGGTGTGTGTATGACTGTATGAGCAAGGAAATGGGTGTGTGATAGTTTCTTTGCATGACTGACCAGGTGTATGAGTAACTCTTTGGGTGAGTGGCAGTGTGTGAGTGTCTATATGGGTGTATGAGTGGATATATCAGTGGCTGTATAGATGAATGACTGTGTGTATGAGTGACTGTATGGGTTAGTGTGTGGATGTGTGTGTAGATGTATGAATCACTGAGCAGGTATGTACTAACTGCTATTGGTCTGTCTATGGTTTCGATATTGGTGGTCTGTATTTTAGAGTGGGTGTATGAAAGGTTTTATTAGGGTATGAGGAGGTGCATCAGATGATCACGTGGATGATGTCATCAGTGATGTCATCAGTGATGTCATTTGAGATGTCATCAGTGATGTCATCAGTGATGTCACTGAGCATGTCATGAGTGATGTAATATGTGACATCATCAGCAGTGCATTGCAGGGGCGCAAGTTATAGTTAGGTCTACTAACTATAACGGCCGAATTTCTATGGTTTTGTACGAGTGAAATCTCCAACTAACTATAACGCCCCTGAAACCTATGGTTTTTCAGTGAATTTCTAAGGTTTTTTAAATGCTAATTTCTAACTATAACGTCCCTGAAACCTATGGTTTTTCAGTGAATTTCAAAGGTTTTTAAATGAAAATTTCTAACTATAACGTCTCTGAAACCTATGGTTTTTTTCAGTGAATTTCAAAGGTTTTTTAAATGCTAATTTCTAACTATGCCTACAAAGGTAGGACATGTGAAGAAAGAGGAAGAAAAGCGCAGAAAGAAGCAAGACAAATGCAGAAAGAGGCAACAGAAGTCCAGAAAGACGAAGAAAAGTGCAGGAAGAAGAAGAGATGTGCAGAAAGAACCAACAGAGGAGCAGAAAGTCCTCCTGTGCCCCCAACTTTTTGCTGATGGGTACTGGTGGTAACTGACTCTGACTAACCAGGCCTAGAGCCAGTGCTATGCTAAAAGACACTTAGAATACAGTGAAAACACCTACATACACTAGGGAACACTATGCGTTGGGGTACCCCTGTGATTAGCATGACCTCCTCTGTCTTTGCCATGAGTTAATGCCTGGGTCATTGCATGAGTACATGAGTAGTGACTGGATGATTAGAGTGCTACAAGGAGAGTGCATGGTGATTTTATAAGTGCTTGGGTTTTGGCGCAGTGATTGGATAAGCACATAGGATTGGCTGGGTGATTGGAGGACTGCATAGATAGTACCAGGGAGATTACTGGACTGCATAGGTAGTCCTCAAGGTATTGCAGCAGTGCATGTGTTAGTGACTGGGTCATTGCATGAGTACATGGGTACTGAGTGGATAATTAGAGTACTGCAAGGAGAGTGCGTGGTGAATTTATAAGTGCTTGGGTATTGGAGGAGTGTTTGGATTAGTACATGGTAGTGGCTGGGTGACTGGAGGAGTGCACAGGGAGTGACAGTGTGATTGCGGGACTGCATGGGTACTACCTGGGGAATTGAAAGAGCAAATGAGAAGTGTGTAAGTGGGTAGAGGACTGTATGGGTAGGGCATATGGGATTGTAACAGTGATCAGTTAGTGCCTGGATCATTGCATGAGTACATAGCTACTGACTGAAAGATTAGAATACTGCAAGGAGAGTGCCTGAGTGAATTTATAAGTGCTTGGGTATTGGCGGAGTGTTTGGATTAGTACATGGTAGTGGCTGGGTGACTGGAGGACTGCACGGGGAGTGACAGGGTGATTGCTGGACTGCATGGGTACTACCAGGGGAATTGAAGGAGCGAATGAGAAGTGTGTAGGTGGTTAGAGGACTGCATGGGTAGTACACAAGGATTATAGCAGTACATGTGTTACTGCCTGGATCATTGCATGACTACATGGGTAGTGACTGGATGATTAGAGTACTGCGAGGAGAGTGCATGGTGAATTTATAAATGCTTAGGTTTTGGCGCAGTGATTGGATAAGGACATAGGACTGGCTGGGTGATTGGAGGACTGCATAGGTAGTACCAGGGAGATTACTGGACTGCATAGGCAGTCCTCAATGGATTGCAGCAGCGCATGTGTTAGTGACTGGGTCATTGCATGAGTACATGGGTAGTGACTGGATGATTAGAGTGCTGCAAGGACAGTGCATGGTGATTTTATAACTGCTTGGGTTTTGGCAGAGTGATTTGATAAGTACATAGTGCTGGCTGGGTGATTGGAGGAGTGCATGGGTAGTGACAGAGGGATTTCTGAAGTGCATGGGTACTACCTGGGTAATTGGAGGAGTGAATCAGTAGTGTGTAGGTGGTTAGAGGTCTGCATGGGAAGTGCTTGGGGGATTGTAGCAGTGCATGTGTTAGTGCCTGGGCCATTCCATGAGTACATGGGTACTGCCTGGAAGATTAGAGTACTGCAAGGAGAGTGCATGGTGAATTAAGTGCTTGGGTTTTGGCGGAGTGATTGGATAAGTACACACATGTCACATCAGTCCCGCCCCCTCCCTTCACCACTGTGCAAACGCATCCTCTGGCAGGTTTTAAGTCGAGGATTAATTCCCCTTGAATCCTGAGGGTCCCTGGGGGCCAACTAGCCCACCAGGTACCTCCAGTAAGCACCACAGAGTTGCGTTGCAGAGAGGTGGTCCGAGGCCACGCCCCTTTTTACACCTCTCTGCAACGCAGCTCTGTGGCACTTACTGCAGGTACCTGGTGGGCTAGTTGGACCCAAGGGACCCTCAGGATTCAAGGGGACTTAATACCCCAACTTAAAACGTGCCAGAGGGCCCGTTTGCACAGTGGTCAAGGGACGGGGTGGGGCATGATGTGACAAGTGTGCAAACGCGCCCCGTGGCGCGTTTTAAGCTGGGGGCCAACTAGCCATTTTATGTATATTGTGTAATGACAAGACTAACAAAACTAGATAGAAAGTTGGAACATTAATATTATGCATCCAATCTCTGGAATTAGTAATTAATATACTGGTCTGTCATTTGTTACATGTGTTTAAGACATTGTTCATTGAACATTTAGCCACCTTTTTAACCATTTTGTAATAATAATAAAATGATATATTTTCATAATTGTTTGGTACATTGAGTTGATTTTTC
Source organism: Calotriton arnoldi (assembly GCA_963921515.1). Lineage (NCBI taxonomy): Eukaryota > Metazoa > Chordata > Amphibia > Caudata > Salamandridae > Calotriton > Calotriton arnoldi. The sequence continues at coordinate 1,816,475 of CAWUFW010000567.1, forward strand.
ATCAATACTCATATTGAGGTCTGTTATAATTGGTTTCTGACGTACATGTTGCCTAGTGATTCTGTTCAGCTATTTGCATTTCCCCTGTCCTCGGAACGCCTATTAGTTACAGGGGGTCCTCATTTTCGCCCTTATATATTTCTACACTCAATGATGTGTGTGAAAATATATAAAAACATATATATAAATATATATATTATATATATATATACACATTTCCTTAAAATCCCTCAACCCACACCCACCCTAAATCCTAAGATTACCCTTGCCACCCAAAACCCGTACCCACCCTAAACCCTAAAATTACACTTGCCACCCAAAACCCCAGACCCACCCTAAACCCTAAAATTACCTTCTCACCCCAAAACCCATACCCACTCTAAACCCTAAAATTACCCTTGCCACCCAAAACCCATACCCACCCTAAACTCTAAAATTATCCTTGCACCCCAAAGCCCTTAACCACCCTAAAACCTAAAATTACGCTTTCCACCCCAAAACCCATATACACGCTAAAACCTACAATTACCCTGCCACCCATAAAACCATACCAACCCTAAACACCCATGCTTACCTAATACTTACATTTGAAAATCATATCGGTGGCTGGTGACATTTGAAAGTGGTGGGGCGTAAAAATATTGGCATACTGCACCGCAGCGAGCGAGCATTGCGAGCGAGCCCGAACAACCTAAGGGGGGTTCGGGGGTGTTGTCCCCCCGAGAAAATTTTGAAAAAAGAGTGGACAAATGGTGCATTTTCAAGCAAATTTGAGAATGCAGGAAGGTTAATAAAGCAATTGTGAAAGTGCAGTTATTACATTAATAAAGAGATGTCATATAACATAGGTAGCTGCTTATTCAAGCTTTCTTTCACCCCATAGTCCAGCAGGGTCTTGATACAAGACAGATAAGAGAAAAAGCAGTGTGGTCCTCGACCAGGAAGACACTCATATTTCGTTGGTAAGAAGTCAAAGGATTGGTCAAATTGAAAACCTGAAATGCAATATGCAATCAAACAATTTGAAAGTACATCTCATCTATGTTCAACAAGCCATGTTTTACCCATGATTGGAATTGTGAATCACCAAATAAACTGAGCCACTGCAATCAAAAGCAGAGGGCCTCCTCAAAAGTATGCCCTTAAGAGAGTTCTCTCATCTCATGTCCTCTCTATATTTTCTCTGGAAGTTGAAAACTCATCACATTCTACTGCACAAACCTGAACCCTTCTGCATATTCCAACACCAGAACTCATTCTTGGCCATTTAGTTTGGAGCCATTCATACCAGGAATACAGAAAATACCTTTAAATAGAGTAGAAGGTATTCCAAAACAAGGACCAGCAATCACGGGTAACTATCCGGAGTCTTTGGTGAGTCTTTGGTGGGAGATTTAATAGATTTGTGTCAGTGGTCTCGTGAGTTGAACCTACTATGAGTTGCTAAATTTCCAATTTAAAAGTTATTCAATGCTTTTACTTTTTGCTTATAGACAGCAAAATAGTCTTCATCCAAACGTACATTCCAGTATGCCTCCCTTACCGTCTCTCTCTCTCCCCGTTTCCCCAGGGCCTGATTCTATCTGTCTGTATTTCAGTAAATACAAGGGATCTTAGGGAACTCGGGCATGTCTATTTGGATACCAGTTATAGCCTTGGTTTTGGCACCTTCAACTCCCAGGAAAATTACTGCTGTCTGGATTTCCTATGGTGGATGCGAATACTCATGGCATACCTCCATGAGTGCCTGAATACAAGCACTTAGCAATTGTACATATACTATGAATGAGAGCCAAAGGAAACTCAAAAAGGAATAAAGAAGGGAGCAACACTCAAACACAACTCATGCTCCGGAACGCCATAAAATTCTCTATGTGGCAAGTTCATCACCTATAGCAGAACACAGTACATTTAATGTCTCCCTCAGTTTAGCATATTAAACAATAGCAAGTGGTAATTCTTGTGATATGTACTCATCACTGTAGACTATTGTAGACTAGAGGTGGAGCTTTACTCTCAACATGAGTACGTGAGTAATGAAGCAAAGGACATTTGGCGGTAATGAATCAGCAGGACTTCTTAAACTTGTCGATGAGGAATGAGGTTGTAGAGGGGAAAGGCAAGAAGCAAGGTCACTGAGAGCATCCAAACACAACAAACATGTGCATGGCGGGAAGCTGAGTGCCAACTGGTATGTTAGCAAAGGAGCCCAACAAGATGCATGATTTCCAGGTAAGGAGGAGCTGGCTTGAACTGATTATATACTGTCTCTGCTGGGGCTTAAACCGAAAGTAATGTGTCACATGCCTCCACCATCATGGATAGGGAAAATCTCCAAACCGTGAAGAACACCAATTATATATAGGTTTTAATAAAGTAATAAAGAGTGAGGATGGATTCCATAGTCTCACGGTATTTGATTCATGCCACGTGTACTTCAGGCTAAAATATTTTTGGGTGATTATAGGTGTCATGAATTCTAGCATAGCAGTGTGGATGATCTCCAAGACGGGCAATAGGGTTAAAGTCACAGCATTGCCTGCAGTTAGGCCCAGGCTACGGTAACTCGTAAGTTACTACACAGACCTTCATCTGAACCAAGAGCATATAACGCTTACAAGGTTGGGTAACTAAGCTTTTTATTAGCAAACATTGCAATTACTCAGCCACAGGACATTTTTTTTAACCACCTCAGAGCCTGGCCACTGCGCAGTACACAAGTCTCGTCAGTGGGTGCATCGACCCACGGAGTTGTCTTACTGGTTTGGAATCTGTGACATGTGCACAATACGCTAAACTCTGCACCACACCTGGGTGTTACTTCCTCCTTTTTGCCTCTCTAGAATCTAAAAAGAACATTGCAAAATAGAAAATAAGCAGGTCTAGAGGTCTGTAAAAGAAAAAGAAGACATGAGCAGTTACAGCCTCCCATGCGGTTGGACGAAGGGCTCACGGATGCTTTGAAAGTAAAAATACAAACTGTGTCCACTTACGGAAGGCGTGTGCGTCGTGGCATTAGAACAGCAGGTCATGGCAGTGGTCAATAAGTTCTATTTCCGAAGTCATATTCGGAGAAGGTCACTGCTGTTGCTTAAACCATCTTGGAGGAGGAGGCAAAGTTAAGAATGAACTACGAAAAAATGTCTCGCATAATTCAAAAGAGTAAACTTGCTTCCGGAAAAAGTTAAAGCACCTTCTTTTAAATATCACTCATTCGATCAACAGCGAGCGCGAAATCCACTGAGCTTCCTTACTGATACTGTCACTCGCACTCATCCCACACCCATCCAACACAGGCGTCACAAGTGACATGACGCCTGCTAATTAAAGGGGCCGGGCGCACGCGCCTAGGCCAGTTTAGTACTCTTCAGCAGTGCGTGCGTTGCCCTTTATTTCTCTTGTGGGCCTAGGGCCCAGAACTTTACAATATCCACAGTTACAACTGCTCTTCCATCCAAAATTATCTTGTGAACAAAATCTGCCACTCCACAATCTAAACAGCTATTTATTTTGAACAGTGCTGCGTGAGGTGCGCTCCACCGGATCCCAGGAGGCATTCTCCCTTTAAAAAAGATCTTTATGTGCAATGATCCTCGAAATTGACATTTCAAGGTCTGTGACACGCTTTACAGTTAAATGAAAGTAAACATGATTGTCTAGGTTTGCAAGACCCTACATGAAAGTGCAAGACCCTTACATGAAAGTCAAATGTGACGTTACCAGAAGCAATACGCCACCACCTACTCCACTAGTACAATGTGGTAACTCAGCAAATGAACACGGTTAATCATCACTAGAGAAAATCGGTAAATTGCAGAAGCAGACACATTACCCCAGAATAACGGCACATTATGCAAGAAGGCAGTAAATAATCGCCACCAAATTGTCAATTCAGTCACCGCCAACTAAACAAACACACGGGCAGAACTCTAAAATCCTCTCTTACCTGCTGCCCCTCAGTTTAGACACGTGACAAGCCTGCTCTATTTCCTATACCCCAGTCGCGGCTCGGGGGGTGGGGGGCCGGGGGATTTTTAAATAAAAAAGGAAATCCTACCTGAGTGAGCAGGTCCGCCGTCCGCGCCGCCTCGGGTCCGACTCAGTTTGCGCCTGCCCTATAGCCCCTCTCAGCCAATCCTGGCGCTGCTGGCAGTGCCAGGATTGGCTTAGGGCACGGTTACCTCTCGCCCGCCTGCCCATTAGGAGACCGAGGTTTGAGACTTTGCTCAACCCTCGCTCTCCTAATGGGCATGCGCAAGCCAGTGCAAACACAAGTGCGCATGACTGGGCACGGCGCGAAAATTCGGTGCCCTTCCCCACTCATGCGCACTTGTGCTGCAGTGCTGCCTGCTGCCCCTGGTCCCTCTGACAATCATGACAGTCAACATGACGCAGGACCGCCCACCCCCTTCAGACTCTGAAGGGGGTGGGCGGTCCGACGTCATGCTGACTGACATGATTGTCAGTTCTCCCTCGGCGTCTTTGAACCTTAGGTTCAAAGACGCCGAGGGAGCTGCGGGCGGGGGGGCTACGCCCCAACGCCCCAATGGACGCACCGCCCCTGCCCTTAACCATTCATGCCTTTACTATGAAATTCGTTGTAAAAGCATGCGTTGTAAAGGCATATGCTGGTAAAAAATTGGTTGTAATGGTTATGCGTTGTAACAGCATTTGCGTTGTTACAACTGCGTTGTAATGGTAACGCATTGTATTGACCGCGTTGTAATGGTTAGTTCCCATGACTACGTAATCTTAACTCTGAGCATATGCAAAGACACACCATTCAATGAAACTGTACATTTGCATGAGCTTTAACTTCAGCGGTGGAAGGATGCCTCATGAGACCCAAATGCTCCTAAATGGATAAAGGCAAGAATAGTTAGGAAAGCCATCAAATGAGGAGCATGAAGGTGAGATAAACCACAAAGCCATCCAATCATTAGGAAGGGGCTGGCAAAAAAGCCGACTCTTTAAGTGTATTTGATTTATGGAAAACCACAGGTCTGGTCAACACTCTGGTAAAGCTGCCTGTAGTCGAATGTAAGGGGCTATAAGCCATATAATGCAGAGAAAAAACCTGGAAAGGATGAACTACTCACACATGGAACTGGGAAACTTCAGAGCTCTGAATTATTATGAAAACTACCAGCAACCGTTAATGTAATATTCATAACATCTCGGGCAGATTTTGGGGAGTAAGAGAAGAGCAGGTTGGTTCTATCTATTCTTAACAATTGAAGCATTTCCAGTAATGAACAGGTGTGAAATGTTTTAGGCCACCTCACGGTAGTACCACACAATCTCCTAGTAGTTATTGGAAATATTTATGTTTAATGGCTAAGAGCCGGAAAAATGACTGGTGGTCAAATTACCAGACATGACTCTCCCTCCAGATCATTACCAGAAGGTTCTAAATGCCCCTCTGCGGTGTCCCCACAAGTCGCAACTCGATGAAAATACTTTCTCAGGAATTTCCTTGCACTCCCTGCTTTCAGTGTGGAGACAGGTAGTTGAAAATGTTTTGCGACAAATTGCAGACAGTACTACCTTACAGAGGCAGGTTGAAATGTTTTTACCCTGGGGCGGAATGCCAAGGTGGAGAGGGATCATCGAAAGTAGCCCTTCTCTCTAATATGGCTTTCGTATCCTGCAGTGTACCAAAGAACAGCTCTGTCTGTTCTACACCGTTTGTGGTCGCATTTATTTAACGTGTATTGAGTCCTGACTTTATTTATTTTCTTTCTCCCCCATCTGTCCATCTGGTGCTTAAAATGGATAAATTGAAAAAAAGCACAAGTATGAAGCCGTGCCTCCTTTATATTTCGATTTATAAGCCGTTGTAATAGAGATTAGTTCCTGCCTTACACCAAAAGCCGATTGGCGGTGTGTCCGTCCCAGCCATAGTTTCATATGACTGGCTTCGTCTTGAAGCCCTGCCTCAAAAATGCAATTAGCAGTTTCAGATTCAGCCGAGCTGCCTTTTATTCCTGCTGCATGGAGTGCAGCATTTGCATCATAAAAAAAACCTAATTGGTAAACACAGCCTCGCCAGATTCTCTGCAATTCAGCCAATTCTCCGAGCGTTAATTGGCTCAGCTTCAACACACATTGGAGGGGTTTTCAAAGGCTGCTGCAGATTAGAGAGCTCGCGAGCCCTCGTGGCGCGCAGTATTGACTCCAAGGACACTCGCGGAAAAACATATTTTAAATGAATGCCGAATGCGGGCCGGTTTTCTTGTCTGGCGGTTGCCATGGAGACCATTTTGTCTGCTAATCTGATAGCCGTGTGTGTGTTTATTGGTACACATCGCGCGTAGTGACCTTCAGAGACCAACCCGGTTGGATAGTGCTGTTCTTCCGGAGTGCTTATAAGGAGTGCCAAAGTGGATGTCTCCCAAGCCTGGTTGTTTTGTGGTTTGCAGTATGGAGACCCTTCATTGTTACTCTGCATTTTTAACAAAATAGAGGCAGTGGCCTGCGCCAGCTGGACGGGTATCTGTGTGACAACTGGCCAGCAGCGTTGTAGCTGTGACAAAAATGACGCCATGTGTGAAGAAAGCCAAATTACCTCAGTAAAGCGGGTTATTTGCACACGTTGCCTATACTGACACAATGCAGGGGGCAGTCATCAGTTCTAGTTTACTGAGTAACTATAACATATGCCTCCACCATGCACAGCTTATGACCTCACATATTACATCACTCATGATGTTCAATGACATTAATAATATCACTGATGACATCTCAAACGACATAATTGAGAAGAAATATCGCAAAAAGAAAAACCCTACATACAAAATTGACTTCAGAAGGCTCAGAACCAATTCAGGTGCTTCTTAGGAGATCCAGACAAAAGTTATTTCATCTCATGTGGCTCTCATTAAAGTTTTTCCAGTGTGACATTTATCATAAATATATTCAACCTTCAGCTCTCATGATACTGCTTTGATGATGAGAGGCTTTTTTCTATAAAATGATTCATGATGGATTAATGAAGCATTACATGTCATAAGCCATTCACCTGATAGCAAGTGCTGTAAAATTCCATTGGTTATTGTTGAACAACTCTGCTCAATGATTCCCTTGAAGCACCATCCAATTACACTAATCACTGGCATATGTATGCTGTCCTGTCACCTATAGACAGTGGCACTTTTAATCCAACTTTATTGACACTGTTTTACACATTCAATTGGGAGCATTGAAAATGACAAGTGAGTTTTCCATGGTGATAATTTGCCTTCTACGAGTTTCCGTTTCTTCCTTGATAGTTTGGGTGAAATACTTCAGTAAAGGGCTACAAGTAACTTGATCTCATTGAAGACATCTTATTTTAGAGTGAATGTTTTTCCCTTTTTTTTTTACTTAAGTCCCCTTATCACTGTCGCTGTTTGGCATTGAATAGCTTCACATGCTCAGAGGTGCTGGCCTTTACTCATATTTAAACATAGATGTTAAAGCAAAGTCTAGCTCGTAAATACATGAGGACTCGTCACCGATATGGGTGGTTCCTTTCAACTACCTGCACATGAGATTATTGCTAAGTGGAAGGTACTGATCACTACAGAGGTAATTATGGGGAATGTTTCTGGTGCGAATCCCCTCCCATTGTGAGCCCTCTTCATTGTTGGTGTGTGTATCCGAATTTCCCTTCAGTCTTACCGTGGCGTAACACAAAACGATGGGGTTCATTGCAGAATGTGATGAGGGGCCCCTTATCTCACAAATATTCATTAGTCTTGGACTCAGTTGGTACCCCCTGAAGGATGAGGTCCCCCTAAAGGTTTGCCCCCCCCCCTGCGCTGCAGGGCCCTATGTTGCTCCCCTGAGCCTTACCTTTAGCTGTCCATCGGGGGTGCATTGATAACTGTGAGGGTGGTCAGATTTTCTGAGTGGGTATGTGACTCACTGTTAGAAATGGGGGTCTCTAGTTGGCAATGGCTGGCCACTGTCCAAGTAGGGACCCTTCTTCCTAAGTCAGAGTGAGAGGGCTACACCCTTTGATAACCCCTGCTCAACCCTGTGGTAACGTAGCACGAGCAGCTAGGCCTATCTCAGAGGCAGTGTGTGAAGCATTTATGACCATACACAGTAACACAGTGAGGAACACTACAAAGGGACACCACACAAGTAGTTATCAAAAATAAGTATCTTTATATATAGACGTAACACAAGACCAATAACGATCAAAAGGCCACAATACTGTAAAAATAGGGTTACTCTTGAAATGCTGCAAAAATAGTTCAGAGTGCGCCAAGAGGAGTTCAGTTCAAAGCAGTGGTCTCTGCGACCCTTTTACTTACAAAGTACCTGGATTTCGTAGCAAAATCAACAAATGGTCGCAAGAAGCTGTAGCGATGACTTCCTGCACGCGAGGCCGGCGATGCAATGAATCCTTGCCGCGAGGGAGGATGATGCGCCGATCTGCTGATGCGTGCGGAGGCAATGCGACCAACTTCTGCATGTTAGGCCGTTGATGCGATGACTCCTTGCCGCGAGGGAGGAGGCAATGCGGCGACCCTGTTGCGTGTGCGATTTGGTTGTGGTACGAAGACGTGGCACTCCGCGAGGGAGCGACGGTCCTGATGCAATGCGGGGGAAATGGCGGACGCCCGGCGTCCGCGCTGCGATGTCGTGAAGCGATGATCTTGGTGCGATGATCTTTGGTTGCGAGCACTAGGAAGCCCGCAAGCGTGCGGTCCGATGATCTTTGGTTGCAATCGCTCAGCGGCAGTAGCGCTATGATTTTCTGGGCGCTTTCGGCTGCAGCGGCTCGCAAACGGCGTTAGCGACGATTTCAGCACTCTCTTCTCTGTAGTAGAACTAGAGGCCCTGGAACTCACAGGAGCCTCACCTGCAGATAGAAATCCTCGCTGGGAGGAATCAGGAGGCTGGTGGTGAAGTCTGATGTGCCTGAGACTTCGACAGGAGGCTAGCTCTCTCCTAGCCCTTGGGTGATTGCTTAGCAAGATTAATAAAAGTTCTCTCAAAGTCCTTTTCCCTCTTCTTCCAAGTCCAATGGTAACCACTGCAGGCCAATCCAAGAAACAGCACACAAGCACAAGGATAGTCACCTCCTGCAGATTCCTTCAGTTACACGGACAGAGGTTCGTCTTGATGTCCAGGAGCAATGCTACTTGTAGGGGTTTCAGCACAGATATTTATACCCCAAAAGTCTTTGTTCTCAAAGCTACAAGTCACTGAGCCTAGCCAGAACCAGTTCTGCTCGGTCCTGGAGCACTTTGTTTACCAGGCTGCATCCTTCCTTTCAGAAAGAGGGGGTCTGCTATCAGATGCACAGCAGGAGGTGGAGCCATCATTCACCTTGCCAGGCACAGCCCTATTCAAGTCAAGGAGCCACCCCTCCCCATACTCCAAATCCAGATCTCTCTATTCAACCCAGGTCTGGCTCAGCCTGCCCTGTCCCTCCAAAACCAGACAGCCAATACACATAACAGCAGAGCACACTGGAAGGCTTGGGCAAGAAAATACCTACTTTCTAAAAGTGGTATTTTCAAACACAGGATATAAAAATAAACTTCACTAAAAGATGTATTTTAATATTCTGAGCTCAGGCATACGAAATTCGTTTTTCTACCATGTTCCTGGGGTCAGTTAGTACTATAGAATGTAATAGTCAAACTTGCCCATTCTGGCCTATGGGGAACAGGTAGCCTTACAGTAGTGAAAAACGAAATTGGGTGTAATTCACTACCAGGACATGCTACACACACCAAGGCATGTCCTACCTTACACATACAATGCACCCTACCATAGGGGTGACTTACATGATGCCAAGGGAAGGTTCAGGGGCTGGGAAGTGGGTGCACTTCACAGCCAAGATGGCAGTTCTGGACTGCACACAGACTCTGCAGTGGCAGGTCTGAGACACACTTTACAAGCTGCTTCTGTGGGTGGCGCAAACAAGCGCTGCAGGCCCACCAGCAGCATTCGGTTTACCAGCCCTGGGCACCCACAGGCCACGCTACTAGGGACTAACAGGTAAACCAAATAAGCCAATCAGGGATATACCAATTCACATGTCATATTTACACAGGGAGCATCCGCGCTGTGGCACTGAAGGGCAGTGGCACAGCGCCCAGAGCATCTAACACCAGCAAAACAGAGGAGACAACAGCGAAAAATGGAAGGGAGACCCACGCCAATGGTGCCAGGTCTAACACTCACTTTATGCAGTGGCTGAAGAGGAAGAAAAGAAACCCATATTCAATGAACTCAAGAACTTGATTATTACATAAGGCTATGCATGGTGGTTTGTGCAAGGTTGCTCCAAATACTATGCTCCATTCATCCAAATGCAGACCATGCAGGTGCCTTGGTTGTTTTGCAGCCCAAGGACAACAGTGCTTGTAGAGATGCACATATGCACATCAGATGGGCTATCGTGGTTTACTAAAATTGATTTCTTTCTGTCTCACATTCATTTCTGGTGACCTCTGTACCACATCGCTTCTACATCTGGACCTATTTCTTCGATCTCCCTTGTTATATGTAACCATCTGATCTTCTGTCATCTCCTGTCATCTGACCTGTGTTATTTAAGTTTAAAATGCTTTATTGAAAATAAATAGGAACAAAATGCAATTACATCAAACAATTATTGATCTGAGGAACAATTCAAGGCCATGAGTGTGCGAGCACAGATACAATTAAGCAATTCAATAATAAGGAGAGACTAATGAACCTTTGAAAAATTAGCAAGATAAACATATCCTCTATTATGAAAATATGAGATTTAAAAAAGAAAAGGAAACTTGAATTGTAATATACGACTATAACGCGAAAACAACTGCATTTTAATGTTTTAATAAAGGTAAAGGAAAGGGAGGAGAAGAAAAGAAGAAGAAGAAGAAGACAGGCAAAGCCAAAGCAAGAGAATAAGAAGGAAAAGGAAAGAAGGAAAAAGTAATGTAATTCAGGGTTGAACTATCTAAGTCATAGCGTCTGTATACTTATCATAAACAGATGGTAAATAAACCATTATACTTTAAGGAGGTTCATAATTACAAACTTTAGTAACGGGTCGACTCATACCCCTGGATAGAAACGATGTAAGAGGTGACCATAATAAATCTTTTTAATTTTTAAAGGAATAGATGTGGCATGTGTTCGATCTAACTTATGGTGATGACATAACAAGTTCCACCATGCCATATAAGAAATCTTAGCTGTGTCCTTCCAGTTAGAGGTAATTATTTGAAGAGCTAAAGCAAACAATAAATCAACAAATTTTCCAACTAAACGTTGAGATGACCAAAGGGAGAGACACTGCCTAAAAAGATATGCATAACATCAAAAGGGGAGATACAGATAGAATATCATTCATTTTGTTCCAAATCTGTAACCAAAATTTCTTAACAAGAGGGCATTCAAAAAACATATGAAAATAATCACTCTTATCATGCAAACATGACCAACATTTAGTGTTGGAAGAGACTTTAAACTTGTGGGTGTGATAAATAATCTATTGTAAAAATAATATAATGTTTGTGTTGTGCTCGCTGATGAGGACGAAGTATGAATCTTGGCCCATATCAATTTCCATGTATGAGCTGAAAATTCTTGATGTAATTCTGATTCCCATGTGAGTTCAATTTTATGTTTTGAGAGAGTCTTAGATGAACCAAGCAATAACTTGTATATAGTAGAGGCTTTCAGCTGAATAGAGAAATCTAGTGATGTAAAAGAGGGTTGTATATCTATAGCTGGAAGGGTTTGCTGGGAAGTATATAATAGAAGGATAGGTCTAAGAAGTTGGAACTGAGAAGCATATTTATTAGATATATGAAGTTTTGCTTGTAACTCTGAAAAATCAAGTAAAGTGTCTTTAGAAAAAAGGTGTCCAGTGTTAATAATGCCTTTGTTAATCCATTCTTTCCATCCAAGAATTCTATTATTTAATTTAATATTTGTGTTGTACCAGATTGGGGTTTGTAAAATATTTTCAGAAATAGAGTTCGAGGAAGTAATCAAAGGTTTGCTACTAACTATAGAATGAGTCAGTATGGGAGAAATTAGACCCCTCAGAGGCTGAGTAATACGAATCACGTCTTTAAAAAAAAAAGGAGAGAATTGTGCATGTTCTAATTGACCCCAAACTGTGGATGAGCTTGCTTGATTTTCAGAAAGGGAAACCCAAATATGTTTCAATGTGAAGGCTGAGTGATATGTTCTGATATTAGGAAAATTCACCCCACCGAGGTCCTTAGATTGCTGAAGTCGAGCTAAAGCAATGCGAGGTTTGCGTTTGTTCCATAAGAATTGAATAAAGGAGCTGTTAATGCTTTTAAAGGACCTAAGTGGGAGGGAAATAGGAAGCATGGACAAATAGAAATTAACAATAGGTAATAACATCATTTTAATTGTAGCTAGCCTACCCCACCAAGAAAAGAAAAAGGGGGGACCATCCCTCTATTAGTGCATTAAGTTTAGACATAAGTTCTTTACTATTAATTTTAATAGTGTCTTTTATATTGTTAGTATAAAGAATACCTAGGCATTTGATGCCCCTTGAATTCCACTTGAAGCCAGAATCCTTAAACATATGAGGGAGGCAGTACTTATTCAACGGTAGTACCTCTGATTTGTCAACATTCAATTTATAGCCTGAGACAACTGAATAAGTGTTCAATTATGAAAAAAATTCCGGCAAAGCATCTGACCTGTGTTATGACGTCTAAACTTCCTTCTAGATCTTCCACTGCTGTGAGATCCAACATATTCCATAAATCGACCTGAACAAATTGACAACTTGTTCTTCGATCTTCTGATGTACTCTGTGCTTCCCTGCTCTCTGGGTATCATTGCTATGTGATCTCTGCAGATTGCTTGTTTCCAAGAGCAGGAGTCTGCCTCTCCAGCCCTGTTCTCTCTCTCCATGTCCCATTTTCTCCTGGTGCAAGACATTATCTATGCAGATCTGGTATGAAACTTAGGCCTTGAGTTGTATCAACACATTTCCCCATAGTCACAGATTAGGCAAAACACTTTGATATGTCAGGCCCTTAGTCCTTTTTAACCTCATTATGGCATCCTGTGCTGTATTCAACATAATGTAATTATAATTAGCTGTTTGTCAGTGGCCGTGAACGCCTATGTAGGACATTTCCATGCTGGGAAATACGCTTGAGAAGGGTGATTGGGAGTACATTTCTTAACTCTGGGCTCAGCCTAATGCTGTTATCAGACCTGTCAACCTCAAAAATGTTTAGCTGTGTGAGAGAGGAGATGGGGCCTGAAGGGGTGGGTCTTTGAGCCCGTCACTGTTTAAAGAGTCACAGATGGAGCGGGAGCATGGAGAAGGGCTTAGTGCCAGTTTTTTAGTGAAAAACCACAGACCGTTGAGAGGACAAGGCTTATTGCCCATTGCAGCTTCTCCTCCTTCCCCATAATACACAAAAACAAATGACTTTTGAATCTGCATTCCAGGTCCTGGGGAGGATGCGAAGCCCCTAAGGGATTTTACAGAGGTGCATAGCCTCCAAAAACGGCCTGCATACTCTATGCAGGGGTTTGCAGCTCATCTCCTTTTCGCCTTGTGATATCGTCTTTTCACCGAGTGACGAAAGCAGATAATGTATGACACGTGGTGGTGTGAGTTGGTAGCCCTGTGTTGTGTCAGGTGCTGTAGAGGCTTCCAGTTGTTCTGCCGTGGCATCTGATCCTACAGGTTTCCACACATGACAGCTGACAGCAATACCCCCTTAAGGCTTCTCTTGTTACAGATAATAACTTTGTCTCACACTACTTCTTTCATATCTTTGAGGCAGTAAATGTGAGTGCGTAGTCAGGAGGTGCAGGTTTGATCTCTTCTGTTTCTGTCAAAGCACTTGTCTGACACTGGAAATAAGAGCAGGTGGGCGTGGTTTAATTTGCATTTGGGTTTCTCATGAAAATAAGGTGCCACTCCATAATCCTGTCAGTATCAAATGCATATTTTTCATTACATGCCAGTGGTGACGGGTCATACACTATCCAAAAGAGACAAGACTCGTGTCTGACCTAATCATTCATCCACACACACACTTCAGTGCCAGCCACTGCTCCAATCACCATCATTTTATCCTTTCTACAAACTTCCTAGGATGCTATGTTATAGCAAACAAACATATTGGCTTACAGGCAGCCTGTGTAAATATTTCCCGTGACCAGTTACACACTGCGTTGTCGGGCTGAGTGACGAGCATTTATGAGTAAGACTCCCAGGGGCCGATTCACAGAACTAATCTGAGATAAAATCCTAAACTTACTACTTTTGGTATTCACAGAAGGCATTTAGTAGTAGTAAAGTTAGGACTCCTAACTTTACTACTACTAAGTGAGATAAAATCCTAAACTTACTACTTTTGGTATTCACAGAAGGCATTTAGTAGTAGTAAGTTAGGACTCCTAACTTTTCTACTACTAAATGCCTTTTGTGAATACCGAAAGTCGTAAAGTTAGGATTTTGTCTCAGTTTAGTAGTAGTAAAGTTAGGAGGCCTAACTTACTAAATGCCTTCTGTGAATACCAAAAGTAGTAAGTTTAGGATTTTATCTCAGATTAGTTCTGTGAATCGGCCCCCCAGTTTTCCATTTTCATTCATTTTTACAGATAAATATAGACAGAAAACAGTGTGTTTCCCTATTGTATATATTTTTAAAAGCGGAAAAATGCAGATAATTGGGCTTCTTTTGAGCGATTCTCTCAGTTATCATTCATGAATTCCGGGCCAGTTGCTGTGCAGATTGACAGCATAGGGAGTTCTAAAAATAAGATGAGATTTCCTTAAATGGAATAAGATTTTCTTAAATAACTTCTTATCTCAACATTTGTTTGTGTTATAATGCATATATTTTCATTTGGGTGTTTTATTTTATTATATTTGGCTTTGTAATGTGCTAAATCTAGAAAGGTGGTGAAATATGTGTGCACATTTATCAGTTAAATAAACATGGAAATATGCAAGTCACAACTTCAATTGTTCACAAAACTCAAAATAAATATGGATAAAAATACAGATAAAATTGACAAAAATTAATATGGATAAAAAATGTCTTCGTGAATCAGCAGAAGAGTCCAACTTGTATTTGTGAAAGTCCAAACACGGCAGAGCCCTTTCTATTTATTATAAATGTTGATGAATATTCTGCGAATATTCCCATTTTATATACTTTACAGCCAATTCATCAGGGCATGCAAGAGGACATAAAAGAGTGCTACTTCATGTATTCCAAAATGTCTTTGTTAATAGGCCCCAATATCTGTGAGGCGAGATTTGTGTTAAAGAAGCATTTTTCAGAATCTAGATGGAAGCTACACTCTCTTTTTTGCTTCCTTCATTGTATGCAAATGTTAAATTAATGTCCAGATTGGAATGTAGTATAATTGGGGTTTCGCCCGAGTTTCAGCACATAATCGGCTTCAGTTGACGTCTCTGATGTTATTAAACTTGCTGTGGATAGTGGAAAGAAGGTGGCCTTACTGCTGCTGGACCTTTCGGCAGCATTCAATATAGTTTTCCATCCTATCATGCTGCAACGCTTGCAGGATATCAGGATAGGTGGGACTGTTCTGTTGTGGCTACGTTCTTTCCTTTGGGATAGATCTCAATCGGTGTGGATGCCACCGTTCGCATCTGAGCCCAAGCGCTTGAAGTATGGAGCTCCCCAGCGCTCAGTGTTGAGCCCGATACTGTTTAATATTTGCCTTGATTCACTGGCAGCTATGGTGGAGTCTTTTGGGGTGCAGATTATTTCCTATGCAGATGACACACAGTTAATGTTAACGTGGGAGGGTGGCGTTTCAACTGCCCGGGTTAAATTCAAGTTGTGTCTTTCTGCAGTGTTTAATTGGATGTCTCAGAACAATCTCCAATGTAACACTAGAAAGATGGAGGTGTTGTTTTTTAGTTACCACCTCTGCATCGGGGAGGTGAGAACTGGCCCAACTCATCCCCCTCTCTTCCGACTCCTTCCACTGTAGTGCAAAGTTTAGGAGTCAAATGTGATAATCTCACCTTCAAATCTCAAGTCGAGAGCGTGGTCAGGACATGTTTTGGCCTCCTCAGGATGTTTAGGAAGTTCCTGTATATGCTCCCCACTTCCTGTCAAAGGATGGTGATCCATTCTTTGATAACGTCCCAGCTGGACTATACGAATGCTCTTTACTGGGGTCTCCCGGAGTACTTGTTCAAAGGACTGCAGGTGGTGCAGGACGCTGTTGCTCAGCTTTTACTCAGGATTCCTAGGAGTAGGGCAGGGTACACCCATCTTAAAGATTTGCATTGTTTGCCAGTCAAGGCAAGAGTGAAATTTAAGAGACTGACCTTAGCCCACAAAACATTTTATGATCTGGGCCCTAACTATTTGTCAAAGAGGCTACTGCACTACCAGCCTACAAGCACACTGCGCTCTACGGAGGCTTTGCTGACAGTAGGGCTCAAGACAAAGCAGAAAAGATGAGGTGAATCTTTCTTTTCTGCTATGGTTACCAGAGGCTGGAATTCTTTGCCCTTGTGTCTCAGAGCCATTAAGGAACCAGACTCTTTTAGACGTCAGTTGAAGACTTGGCTTTTTAATAAAGTGTTCTAACTCTCCCTGTAGATCCTTTTGGCTCACTATTCTGTTAGCGCCATGACACTCTATCGAGTAGCCGTGCGCTCTATAAATGTTTTTTGATTTGATTGATTTTGATGTAGTTCGCAAGTTTGTCAATCAGCACATCTCTCAAAGACTTCAGCAATCATGGACACTTTTCAATGTGCTTTAGAGCTTGTCAGCATGACAAACTTCCCTATTTTCAATCCTTGAATAGGAAAGCAAAGAACTGTCTAACATCAAACCATTTCAGCGCTGCGGTACCTGAAAAATAAAGACCATATAAGTTAGAGTGAGGCTGTTATGCATTGCAGTAAAACAATGGTAAATAATTTATGCCATGGAGGCAAATCGTCCATTGTAAAAAACATTGCAAGTTGAATTAAAAGAGAGATTTTTTTCGTTAGACTTAGGGAGGGCTGAATATAAGTCTTAATTTTGTTTTAATTACCAAAACTAAATGCATGAAAGCCTGAATATAGTCAATTAACACACAGGCTGTCAGAAGATGGTAATATGAAAAATTGTTAGTGCTCCCTTTGAAATCCAGATCATAACCATTATGTAAATTTCTCAAAATGTCCATATATTGTTCCATGCTCTGCGCTATATTAACTGTTATTGGTTGGCTAAGATGACTGTTGATTATGTTTGCATATCTTGGGCGGCCCATATTTTTCCGTTTAGCACTGAAGCAATTTCTTTTGGCAGAAAGGGCAGCGGCGGCTCCTCCGCTAAGGTGGAGGAGCGTTGCCTCACTGCCTCAGAGCAGCAAAGGAAAGGAAAAAATAAAATGATAATAACTAATGTTATTATCATTTTATTTTGACTTCCTGCTGTGGCAACTTGTGTGAGGGGGCGGGTCGGAGGGTGCAACCCTCCTAGGTGTGCGATGACTGTTTGGTTGGCCCTCTCGGGTGGCCCAAACCAGTCATGCGCACTTTCCCCCGTCTCCATGCAGGCTGCATTACAAGAACATGCCCACCCCTACAGCTCCTGGCTAAGCGCCGTGTCACAGCGCTCAGACCAATCACAACGCTGCATTGCAGAGTTGTAATTGGCTGCGGGGAGCGTGGGAGCCCTGGTGCTTCCTACTTCTTAGAAGACGTCAGGAAGAGGACGCGGGAGAGGCGGCAGCTGCTGACCAGGCGGCCGGCCGGGAGGTAAGTGATTTTTATTTATTTTATAGTGATTCCACTCCACCCCCGTCCCTTACCCCCCTCCCACCCCACTGCTGCTTCCAGGCAGCAGCCGCGACTGAGAAAGGGTGCTTTGACGTGCTGGTAAGATGGCTCTGCATGGTAAATACTTCAAGCCAACATCTGGTGTGATTTGCAGGTCCCATGTTCTAGATCCTGCAAAGTGCTTCAGCCCATTATTTGAAGGTATGCATTGTCTGAGGTTAGGTCGATGTTTAGAGATGGTAAAAGAGAAGCAGGATGCTTATGTTCAAAGTGACAGTTATATAGTTGCTGGAGATAGTTTTTATGGTGTGTTCACCAATTTTTGTGCAGTTTCCTATTCAGAACACGCGGTGCACTTACAGACAAGTTGGAGTCTATCCAATTATTGGCACGCAAAGGATTAACAATCCACCACCAACCTAACATTTTCTGTTGAACAACTCAATACCCATACGCCCTGTGCTGCGGAGAGACAACAATACATTATAATACCATTGATCCCCTCTCTACCCAGCACTATATTACCCCTGGTCTTCAAGGCAACACCCTTGCAAAGAACAACAACTATACTCTTTCACCACTGCAGGCCCAACCAACATGGCGACAATTAAGTGCTATGCCAGTGGAAGAATTAGCTAACGCACTCAGGACATCTAGGTACATGAAACCATACCTACCCAAGAAGGGGATGGATCAACACTAGGAGATACTATGTCCGTCAAAAATTTAAATTTCACCTTCAGGCTAACCATTTCATGCCAAACCAATCATAAATTAATTCAAATTCCAGCATGCCTAACATCCTAAGCAAATGCCTCCTCTACTTACACAGCAGATGAACTAGGGCATGTCTGATTGCTCGCCATAAAAGAACATCATGCCTGAAGACCAATTTGCTACTGCATTTGAACATACCTGTAACATGGACAGACAATGGGGGTACTTTATAAAAGTCTAACAACTCCAGGAACTCCTGAACACTGGCAGTCACAGTGATTTTGGCATTCAGTAGCTTCCCCTAACTTTCCAAAACCATACTCAATGAACACCGCCATCAAGATTCTGTGTATGCAGCACTAGCCAAATTCGACTTACATACAGGAGTGCAACAGGTGTCCACAACTACCACTGAGGTCACCACCAGTGAAACTAGGTACCATACAAAAAAAATAACTACCTGCTGACTGCACCCTTGAAAGACATAAGAACAAGAAAAGCGGCTAATATGCCTTCTGTCACCCAAGAGAGTAGGCCTAAGCTTACAGGAGCAATAGTCCCATGACTACCATTAATGCCATATGCAGAGGTCCCACCCCAGATTTGTTCTAAAACTCAACACAGTTGCACAGTGACACAATTCACAGTAAAAAATCAGTAGATGATTAACATCAAAATTGGCTTCGATAATGGCCTCGGAACAATTGTTGTCACTTCCAAGAGGCCACTGTCAGAAAAAGTATTTTTAATTTGGAAAATGGAGACCCTTACGAGCTTAGTAAACTCACTCTGGTTAGGTCTCAACACAAGTCTCAGGGAAACCCCACTCAAACTCTGGTAGCTATGGCACAGGCATCAGGCAATTCCCCAAGGAAAATAATGCTAAGTTCAGAACTAACTATTTTAAAGTAAAGAAAACTGCGCAATAATATTCCCAAACCAATTTAGACACCAAAATCATTATAATCAGACAAGGAAAAACACAAAAAGTAAAGTGCTTTTGAAAATTAACATTTCATGGTTGACCAGACCTACTTGTGATTTCAGGTTGACTGAAATGGAGTGGAAGTTGGATACGCCACGCAGGTATTTCTGGTCAGAGTGTTTACCTTAGGACTCAGGGCCTTCTTCAGAGTTTGATAGACAAGCCACTCCACAACAAATGCTGCAGAGTACTCTGTCCATAAAACTGTTTGTCTACCTGCTTTGTTATGAGTCAAGCAGAACACCAGGTTTTCACTAGCTGAGCCTCAGCTGGCTCTGCTGGTGGAAACCACTGAGTGATGGCCCATCGGCTATTGGGTTGTTGGTCAATATGTATCATACCATCCACCTTAAATATTCTCTATATCTTTTTGTCCTGTTTGGGACTGCAAGTACCAGGGCAGCATTCCTGATCAGGAAAAATCTAAAATGACCCCCACACACTGGGAGCAAACTCTCCGGATGTTAGGGCTATCATGTTGTTAATTTTCAAAAACAAACTCCTGCTTTGAGAGTTGTTTTTTTGAAAAAGGGTGGCTCCTCAGGAAAGCTATAGAGCCTTCAGAGGAGCCTCTATAGTGGAGGCTACTCTTGAAGCCACAGAGATCTCCACCAGGAAGGCGAAGATCTCCAACTATGAGTGCTGTAATCCACCAGGATGGCGGAAGTTATTACTTTTGCCCCATGGGAGGAAGCTGGGCAACTGGCCAAACCATTCAGTCAATCAGGGCAATTGTAAGCGTGCTACTCACCCGTGAGGGTCTCAAGGTGCTGGGGGGGGGGGGGTAAGCAGCTCCGTTCAGTCGAAGAGCCAGGTCTTGAGTGTCTTTCTAAAGATGTTCAGGGAGGGGGCACGTCTGATGTCGATCGGGAGCTCGTTCCAGGCCTTGGCCGCGATGTAGGAGAATGCTCTTCCACCTGTTCTGGCTCTGCGGATGCGTGGGGTTTCGGCGAGGGCGAGGTCGGCGGATCGGAGGTTTCTCTTGGGTGTTGGAAGGAAATTCTCTCATTGAGGTATTGGGGTCCGGTGTTGTGGAGGCATTTGTAGGCGTGGGTGAGCATCTTGAAAGTAACTCTCTTCTCAACGGGGAGCCAGTGGAGGTTCCGCAGGTGTGGGGTGACATGTTCGTGTCGAGGGATACCGAGGGCGAGTCTGACTGAGGTGTTCTGTATGGTCTGGAGTTTGCGGAGCAGAGACTTGTTGATTCCGGCGTGGAGGGCGTTTCCGTAGTCCAGTCTGCTGGTTATGAGTGCGTGGGTGACGATCTTCCTTGATTCAGGGTGGATCCATTTGAAGGTCTTTCAGAGGATGCGGAGGGTGTTGAAGCAGCTGGAGGCGACGGCGTTGATCTCTCAGGTCATGGAGAGGGAGGAGTCCAGTATGATGCCAAGGTTTCGGGCGTGGTCTGTGGGCTGCTACTTTGTGATATGGAAGTCAAAAAATTTCAGCAGTGTTAGGTCCTAAGCTAAGACCGGAAAGGGTCCCTCAATGTCGATACATAGTCGTCAAGCTTCTGGTGAAGACATTGGTTTTGGTGCGCAGCAGCTCCCAGTGGGACAAAGCTGGGTTTTATAGCTGGCAAGATTGCTTTGTCGATGGGATAGGTTTGTGGCCTTTCCACTGTTCAAGATTTACTCTCAGACCACAGGCCTGATTTAGATCTTGGGGGACAGGTTACTCTGTCACAACGGTGATTGATATCCAGTCCGCCAAAATATAAATCCCATAGGATATAATGGGATTTATATTTCGGCGGACGGGATATCCGTCACCGTTGTGAGGGAGTAACCTGTCCGCCAAGATCTAAATCAGACCCTATGTCACTTTTCCGGTTCTCAAAATCCTCCAGCAGGTAAGTCTGGAAGCTGTGGCCAGGCAGGGCTGCATGAGTCTGGATACCTTCAGTGTGAGGGCCAGCTGAAACTGTTTTCAGCACAATAAAGCTCAGAAAAGTTTGAACCTGGGTTTCTTGCCTTCCTGGGGTGCAAATTCTCTGGGCAAGCATCAGCACATTGTCACGGTTCTGTGAAGGTTGAAAAATTTCAAAGTCTACTTTTCTCCAACTGCTTAAAATTATTGTCAACTGTCTACTTTCTCACCATGCCCATCTCCTTTTGCATCACTTCCCCTTCACGTTACTGTAAAAAGTCCCAGAAGCACAAAATTCAAGATGGATGAAGCATTCTATCCCTGAAAATGCTTCTGGCAAGCACCTAGCCACTCCCCTAATTAGATGAGCTCCCCCTATGTCAGGGTCAGAACTGGTTCTCTCTCTTGTTGGGATTGAGGCCACAGGTACTAGAAGGCCTCTGCAATGATAGGAAGCAGATCCTGTTAGTCCTATTTGGGATCAGAAAGAAAAAGAAGTCGTAAGGCTGTTATTTGTTCTGTCAGCTGTTTCATACCCATCCCAAATGGCGAATTCCTGCTAAGTAGCCATTTGTTTACAACACCCTTGTCTTCCTGGGCTCAGAGGTCAAGCCATTGTCCTCTGGAGTCAGGAAAGCAATGTCATTAACTTTGCCTGGGAATAATTATTAGCCTGTTAAGGTGTGATGAGTGGCAGAACTGGTGTTGTGCCAATGTTGGCTCATCCAGCTCAAATGCACTTTTAAAAGGTGACATTTCCAGTAAAAGTTTAAAAAATCAGATTTCATCACTGAATTAGATTTTGAAACTAAGTGGCTCCTATTTAGAACATATAGTGTGCCACTTATATACATTACTAAGCACCCTGTTGTGTGGGCATACAAGGCACACTTTAGGGCTGGCTTATTAATATAGGAAAATAGGTTATTCTACATGGTAAATGTTCTTTTCTATGCCACATGTCACTGCAGTATCTTTAAACAGCTGCTCAGTCAGAGCACAGAGGCTCTCCTAGCAGCCATGCATTATTGTCACATATGTGGGTAGGGTAAATAAACACTGCAGCTCACATATAGCATTTAACTTCCACATCTCTGGTGCAATTTCTGCGACATCAACTACAGCTTTAGAAAAACGTTAAATATACCAATAGTGGGAAACCATTTATACCAATAACATTTAATTGACAGAGCACATGCACTTGGGCCCTGAATTGCAGTGCCACATGGCACAGAGTCCTAATACTATCCAAATTTACGGTCTAGAAAAAAGGCAACAAAACAGATATGACCACACTGAACAGAAGGATTTTCTGCATGTTGCTTCAGCTACCATGTTGCATCATGCTTTGGATTTGGAATGGATGTAGATCAATACATAGTGTTTACAGAGGAAACATCAGGCATCCAACTCCTGAAGTATGAATGTCGTATAGATTCCTTAATATTCTTCTGTGTGTGACTCCCTTTGTGAGAAGGGTATGCCCAGACGTGGGTCCCGTGCTAACTGTGCCACTGGAAACAAGGTATATCTGTCTGATGAGCCCGAATAATGGCGAAACCGGTCCTGGGTTGCTTGTATTCCAGTTCAGGAAGGACCTGGCCTGGCAGTTCAGGCTAATTGTTCCCATTGGAGCAGGGTCAAAAATGATTTGCATAAGGCTGGGTCCAAACTGAGGTGGCATGGTGTGCAAAATTGTGATGGACTGGGATGCGGCCCAGAGTAATTACCACTGGCTCAGATTAATTCAAGCATTCCATCTATCACTTTTTTGTATACTTCAGAGAGACAAGGAGACATGCCCTGTAGTCACATGCTACACACAAGCAAATATAAGATCATGAACACACACAAACAATCAGAAGCCTCTGGAGGTATTCTGTCAAAGACGTTGTTTTAAGAAAAACACAATCCTTCAACTTAATTCTTCAAGGGTAAATGTCTGTGGCTTTAGCTTGTGACCCCCATCCATCCTAATGTGTAGGTTGACTTGTACCACATCTATTTAAAGGATTGTTAAGGTATGCTGCTGAGACCGCCCAAATGTATGATATCCCTGTACAACGTCATTGAGTTACACTACCCAGTGATGAAACTCAAGTTATGTTGCATCATTATCTGCTTTACGTCTAATAAAAAGTTCTCCATCTCTTTTGAATCTTTTAAATACAATGCAATTTGGACAACCAATGGAGGAAGAAACCAATCACAAAATGTGACAGCGATTTCAGTAGAGACACTACACCAGATACAGTTGTATAAAGGAGGTCTTGTTGGTTTCTCTGGGTTACTTACTGCCAAAAATACAGACTCATTTTAGTAATCAAACCAGTCTATGGGATGCCCTAGTCATTACAAACACCAAAGACTCTTGCAAAAAACTTCTCCAAATTCATTGACAACAAAATAATAATGATCATGCTCTCTCTTGTTTCAAGAACTGATACTCTACCAATGGAACAAAGAGTCTGCAAACCACCCATTAAATGGTGGTCCTTCAAGAAAATAGCTGACTCTGATGTCCTAATCACAATCACCAGGCTAAAGGTGTCTAACATCCTGTCTCAAGTTCTGACAATGGTATTTAATGGCTCACTTTCAAAAGGAACAGTCCCCAACAGTCTCAAAATAGAACATGCTTCCCCTCTTCTTAAAAAACCTAACGTTGACCTTGAAGACTTGAACAACTTGTGGTCAGTTTTCAACCTTCCCTTCATGGTGAAAGTTCCAGAAAGGTGTGTGGAAAAACAGCTGAAATATTCATAAAAGAAAATTACCTTCTAGATCTCCACCAATCAGGATTCTGATCTGGCTGTAGCATGGATTTGGAAATGCTGTACAAAATCGATGAGGCATTCAGCATTTTAGACAAGGATGAATCCTCCCTGCTTGTGCTGCTGGACTTGCCACCAGTGTCTGAAAGTTATGTATAAAAAATCTGTAAGAACAAATGGAACTAAAGGGCACAGTTATAACTTGGTGTGATTTATACCTTACCAACCGTTCACAACAAATAAAGCTAGCAAATGACATCTCAAGCCCCATTTCCCTTGAACAAGGACTCCCACAAGGCTCCATCCTCTCCCCAACTGTATACATGAAACGCCTGACCACTCTACTGAGTAATTCAGACATTTAATTCCACTTTTACGCCGCTGATATTCAATTGTCCCTGAAATTATCCTTGCCGTAGGACAAACTGGCTAGAAAAAATAGTGAGGGTGCTACAATTCTGGATGACCCTACTTCACATCTAAATGAACCCCCGGAAAACGAATTCCTTCTGAATTCTCCTCAACACAGTACACTCCTATACAAACATGGTTAGATTTGTACACTCCTATACAAACATGGTTAGATTTAACAACCATTCAAACAGTGAGATCATGGGGGTTCACTCTAGATAAGAATCTAAATCTTCACACATACAATAATACCCTAACTAAAAGTGTGCAAGAGCAAATCAGACTCTTCTGAAAAATCAAGCTCCTTATTCCAACTGAAGAATTCAGAGCTATAGTACAATTGCTATTCTTCTCTAGACTTTGCAATGGAAACTGCCCTCTGACTGGCATACCCAGAATTCACTAAGTGACTCTTAAAATATGTACTCAATTCTGCAGCCCAGTGGTTTCTGGCACCAGATGTTATTACCCCATCTTCCCAATTCTAATTACCCTCACCTGGCTCCTAAGGTATGGGTGGAATGTTATAGGGAAATGGTGCTTCCAAAGATATCCACAGAAAATATTGATATAAACCAATAACATGCGGTGCTAAAGAGGTAGGGAAAACACCCCATTCCCTGGTCAAGACCACAAGAAATTGTAAACAATGATCCCCTGCACACGCTTAGAGTGTATAGTCAAATGACAGTAATATAAATCAACAGTCGTCTTCTTTGTTTCTGTGTTTTTATTGTTTTCTTTCTTCAGTAGATGGTGTCACTTTATAGCCCATAGAATCTTTAGTAGCCTTAGCCAACACATGTTTCGTCGCTTTTAAGGGAAGTAATCCTGCGACGTCTTCAGAGCTAATGTAACTCCGTCCAGAGTCCTTTCTTTCAGTGATAATTCCACCCGAAAGTCATCCAAGTATAATCTCCCAATTCCAAGAATTAGTATTAAATATTCTGGTTGTCGTCTTAATGTACACCTCAGTATACGGAGAGGTATTAGTCCTTGTGCCCGATCCGGCACATGTAGTGTTCCATCAAAACACACAGTCCGCGAGTACGCCGAGTGGCCCCCCATAATTATAAAAGTAAATTTCTAGCTTATATTATCCACAACGCTGTACACAGGGAAATGTGGCCTACAACTACTGTGGGCTTTCTCTGAATTAAAACGCTGCTTTTGAAAAAATCCTGTATTCCTAATTATTCCTTCTCTTACTGCACCCCTAAAATCTAAAACTTTACCACCAGCTTTAAAAAACAACCTCTTGGAAGACGACTGGCCCCGATGGGTATCCTATTGAATATTACAAATGTTTTTGTGACATCCTGTGTCCCCATCTTTGGAATTTCTGTAAGCTGCTCTGCAGCAGGGGTCCTTTCCACCTGACTTAGGCAGTGCCACAATTGTGGTCGTGGCTAAGGAGGGTCTTCCTTGAGACCAATGTTCAGATTGTCGCCCGATTGCCCTAATTAACGTCGACATCAAGATCTACGTGAAAGCGCTAGCGACACAGTTGGTTCGGACATTACCGTATTTGATCCATTCAGATCAATGTGGATTCATGCCGGGTCACAGCATGCGCCACAGTATTAGGAGGGTCCATGCGGCGCTATCTCGGACACAGGAACTTGATGGCACTCTGGCCCTCCTGTTACTTGATTTCACAAAGATTTTTGATACAGTGTAGTGGGATTTTATGGATACGGTCCTCCAGCAGGCTGGGAGGGAAGAGGGGTTCCGCCGTATGATCCATCTTCTCTACCATGCCCCGACCGCTCAGGTCCATATAAATGGGGTTCTGTCTTCTGTGTTTCCTATTGAATGCGGAACGCACCGGGGTGCCCGCTGTCACTATTGATCTTCGCCCTGGTGACATCCTTCTGTTAATGAAGGACCTGCAGCGTTCCGGCCCCCGTTGTCTGTCACTTCTATGGCTATACGGTGAGGCACCCGGCCTCCGGATTAACGAAGGCAAGTCTTGCCTGGTTGAGATCAAGGGAGATGCTCTGGGGTGGATTTTGTGTCCCAATATACCCACCCAGCACAATTCTTTCAAGTATATTCACGTGTCCCCCTCCCGGATTTGGCGTGGGACCTAAAATCCCGGGGCTGGATTTCATGCTTGACCGCGACCTAGGCCGCTGGGCCACCCTGCCATTGAGCCCCATGACGCTTACCACCCTCTTTAAGATGGTGTGCCTGCCCTGTTACTTGTATATTCTGGGCAACTATACCTACCCCATTCCCCGCAAATGGTTTCACTCCCTGACTGCCAGGATTACTAATTTTGTGTGGGCGGGTGGTAGGCACAAGCTAGCCTTTCAATCCCTGCTCAGATCACTCTTTGATGGTCGTTTGGGCCTATCGGACATTTACCTATACTACCTCGCAGCCCACTTGGTACTGATTAATGACTGGTTCACAGGCAGGTGGGATGATCTGGCGTACCATCTGGAGATTTACTTCCAAGGTCTGGATGCTCTGCTCGATCTTCTGTATTGAGCGCGTCTGCCCACCACATTCCCTTCTTGTACGCAGGTGTTCCTTACCTGCTGGAGGCTGGCCCTTCGGCTAATTGGCTGGGACCACCGTCTCACGGAGAAGACCCCTTATGGTGGTGAACTTGGCTTAGTCAACTCTCGACCCTGGAGGGGTTTGTCCCCTTGGACTATATTGGGACTTCCTATTTGGGGGATGTCTACAGGGGAGGAAACATTGTGACCTTCCAGAACTTGAAGGCTAGATATACCTTGTCCAATTCGCAGTTCTTCTGTTACCTCCGATTGCGCCACACTCTGCAGGCCCAGGATATCCCAGAAGACTCGCTACCCAAGTTCAGTCCGCTGGAAGCGTAGGTTTTCTTTGGGTGTTTGGGTAAAGGGGCAACCTCTGTGATCTATCTCTTGCTGGTAGTCCATACCCTCGATTGCCTTGAGTGGACTCGGCAGAGGTGGGAGGCCTGGGTGGGGGAACTGGATGAAGAGGAGTGGAGGGAGGCCTGTATGGCGCCTGAGAGTTGTCGATTTTGTTGCGGCAGCGCAGAGGCGGCAGCCGCGGTCCGTGCAGGTAACAGCGGTGGGGCCGTGTAAGGGGGGATTTCCAGGGACGATGCAGAGGGAAAATTAAATAAATAATTAATTTTCCCTCGGCATCGTCCCTCGAAATCCCCCCTTACCTGGCCCCACCGCTGTTACCTGCACGGACAGCGGCTGAGGGGCAGCCGGCATGGCTTGCAAGTGGGGCGGCAGGTGCGGGGGACACGGGGGGTGTCGGTGGGGAGGGGTCACCGGGGGTTTTGCACTGGGGGAGCGGGGTTTAGAAATAAAAAAATAAAAAAACTTACCTCAAGGCCGGTTCCCACGTCTTCTGTGCTTCTGCTCTCCTGAGGCCGCTTCCAGGAACAGAAAGCAGGCAGCCAGGCTCCCTCCCCTAAGCCAATCACAACACTGCAGTGCAGCGTTGTGATTGGTCTGAGTGCTGTGACACGGTTCTCAGCCAGGGGCTGTAGGGGTGGGCATGTTCTCCATGCAGGCTCTAATGCAGCCTGCATGGAGAACAGAGAAGTGCGCATGACTGTTTTGGGTGGCTCAAGAGGGCCGCCCAAACAGACATTGCGCATTTAGTGGGCAAACCAATCCGCCCCTGCCCTACTTGGAGAGCAGAGCAGCATGCACCCACCCGCCCGCCACAAAGGAAACATAACATGATAATAACTGAAAGTTATTATCATGTTATGTTTCCTCTTCTTGCACTGCTTGAAAGCAGTGGGGCGACGATCCTCTGCCATAGCGGAAGAGCCACCACTGCGGCTGCGTATGGTTCAATGTAATTGCTTGCATGCGACGTACCTTACCCCATGGCGCTTGCAGCACTTACTCCCCGTTGATCATGCAATATGCGCACGTTGCGCACTTCCAGAGCAAATTTCTTCCATGTGGCCTGGGAGTGTCCATCGCTGAAGCCCTTTTGGGAGGGGGTGGGTCGAGTGCTTTCTTCTGTCCTGGGCCATGCCCTGGAACTTGGTATTGTGCTTTTGGGATTGATGGAGGAGATTGGCGGCCTCAGGGCTGAGCGAACCTTCTTATGGATGGCCTGTTTGGTCACCAAACAGGACATGGCCCGTGTCTGGAAACAGCAAAAACCGCCGACTGCCAGATGCTGGCGCAGGGGGATAGACTGGTGCGCCGACCAGGAGAAACCGATTTTTGAGGCTCGTGGTTGCCTTCAGGAGCATAGCCGAATATGGGGGAAATGATGTAGCTACTATGGTTTGTCGATTTGACCCTGTAATATTATGCAATGCGAATCTCGGGGCTTGTTGTAATATTGTGCATGTACATTGAACTTTCTTGCACTGTAATGATATGTGTCTTGTCGCAATACCTTCAATTAAGTTGGTTATAAAAAAAACAACCTCTCGTACTACTATTTTCAAGAAAAACATAAAAGCCTACTCTTCCGCCACCATCACTATCAATCATGATCTCAGTCTCCTCTGCTGCTGCTGGAATGTAGACTTCAGTAGCTGAGAAGTAACAATGATGAAAATCTGACTTTTTTTGAGTCACAACTCTCATGCTAAGATCACACAGCAATTGAGTTCTTATGATGGCTTTAGCCTGCACTAGACATTAGAGAACTTTGAAATGAGTAAAAGGATAGCTTTTTAGAGGGCACAAAGTCAGTCAATTGGGAGAGGAGTATCTCTGTGCAGGATAACAGAATAGCCAGTCTTGGAGTTTAGGAAGGCCATAACTGTGGATCCCATACTGGAAATTCTGTTGTGGGAGACTAGGGCTGGCAAATTATGGAAAGACGGATGGCAGACTAACATTTGTGGAGTTTATGGTTTATCAACATTGTTAGAACTGGGGTCTCTAGTTGGCAGAGGTAGGTACCTTTGTCCAACTGGGGACCCTTGCTACTAGTCAGGATAAGGGGGATACACACTTTAGATAACCCCAGATCGCCCCCTTGATAGCTTGGCATGAGCAGACTGGCTTATCCTAAAGGCAATGTGTAAAGTATTTTTACTCAAAACACACAATAATCCAGTGATAACACCACAAAAGGACTCCACACCAGTTTAGAAAAATCTTTATCTAAACTCAACTAGACCAAAACAACAAAAATCAAACAAACATGTAGTAATATAGCACTCAAAAACAGTTATTTCCAAAATAAAGCTTGTAGAAAACAAATATCTCCTCCTGGGGCTATTACGACGTTGTGACAGCAATATATCCAAAGTATGGCACCGACTGTGAGGTGCGCGGCCGTGGGCACGGAGTCACATGGAGCACCAAACATACATTACCTCAGAAATGAAGACTATGATGATGCGCACAGCGTCATGGAGGTGAGGCATCGGTGCGGAGGTCGACGCCGGCTCCCTGGCTGTCACAGGGGAGGCGAGTCGTCGTGTCCGCCAGGAAACGACGTGTCGAATTCAGGACAAGGGAATTCGGTTGCGTCGGCGGTGAGGCGTTGGTTCCGGTGAAGCGATGCAAAGTTGGCAAGTTCATGGAGTCACCCTTGGCGGTAACCGCTGAGCTAACAGGATGCAGGCGCTGGTGGTGACGGTGTTGGTGTGAGCTCTGGCGTCGGGAATGCCGATAAACGCAGGCGTCTGCAGGCGTCGGAGCTGCGGTGCAGGCCGGGCAGTGCGTTGCGCACTTCACGAGCGGTGCCCCTGGCCTTGATGCAGGTAGTGGCGTCACGGCCGTGTCACTGATGGCATCAGATATTGCTTTTCTTGCTTCTTTTTAAATTTCTTCCCGCTACCAACAGCAGGAACAACCTCCAGAGGCCTAAAACTGAATTGAAACAGGCACCTCCTGGCAGGTCAGAACTCTCAGCAATGAAGTTCAGGGGAGCTAGCTCCTTGGCAAAGGTTCCTCTTGAGTCCAGAAGTGATCTAAAGTTCTGGGGTTTAAGGTCCACTACTTATATCCCATTTTGTCTTTGTTCTTCTTTGTGCCAGGGTCTCTGACCCCAGTCCAAACCAGTTCTGTCCTCACCGGTGCAGTTTGACCACAGGGGGTGAAGACAGCATTATGCAATGTAGACTGGCCCTATTCAGATGCAAGGAAAACTCCTCCCACTACTCTAAATGCAGCTAAGGTCTATTCAGCTCAGCTCTGAGTCATCCAGGAAGGGCCAGGCACACCTCACCCCCGTGTCTGTCTACAGTGAATGCACATCCCCAGCCCCTGTCATTCCAAAACCAGACGATCAATCCACAAGCAGGTAGAGGCACACAGAATGGTTAAATAAGAAAATGCCTACTTTCTAAAAGTGCCATTTTCAAACCCATAATTTAAAAACCATCCTTACTAAAAGATGTGTTATTAAATTCTGAGTACAGAGAGCCTAAACTTTACTCCTCTATCTTGTCCCAATGGGAAGTTATACTTCAAAGATGTTACAAAGTATCTTCCGTGCTATTCTCTGGGATAGATAGCCTTTCAATAGTGAAAAAACGAAATTGGCAGTATTTCACTATCACACACACCAGTAAATGTCCTACCTTTCACATACACTGCACCCTGCCCATGGGGGCACCCTACCTGAGGGGTGTCTTACATGTAAGAAAAGGGAAGCTTAGGTCCTGACAAGTGGGTGCACGTGCCAGGTCAACATGGCAGTTCAAAACTGTGTGCAGACACTGCAGTGGCAGGTCTGAGAAACCTTTTCAGGGCTACTCATGTGGGTGGCACAATCAGTGCTGCAGGCCCACTAGTAGCATAAGATTTACAGGCCCTGTCACACTCAGTGCACTTTACTAGGGACTTACCTGTGAATCAAATATGCCAATCATGGCTACCCAATTGCAATAACAATTTGTAGAGGAAGCGCTTGCACTTTGACACTAATTAGCAGTGGCAAAGTGCCCAAAGCATCTAAGCCAGAAAAAACGAAATACAGCCCAGCATCAAAAATACGGGAGATAGAGGCAAAAAGTCAGGGGAAATCACGCCAAAGATGCCAAGTCTAACAAACTGCATAGCGTTCCAACTTTTTCGCCCCCTTTGTTTGAATCAAGGTGATAGATACAGTGGTGTTCTCGGAGTAAGAGTCATTTTTTGTGAGCACCTCAGCATAGCGTTCTGCCTTAGTAGGGGACTTATGATGCATGCAGTCCGTTTGTTTTTAAAGGTGAAGTGCCTGGACATGGTTGTCACATAGAAGCACTTTGAATCAAATGAATGCAAAACCATCCTTTGAGTTCTTTTATTTCTTTACTTGAGCAGGGAAAACGTTTACCAGGTGTGCTGAATAAATGCCGAGGATAGATTTGTGCCAGAATAAGTTATTGTTGATTCTTTCCACTTAAACTGTTTTATTCCATTTAATCTTCTTTTAAATCTAAGTGCACCTGTGTATTTGAAATCTTTCGTAGATATCAGCAATAAATATAAAGGAGATACTCCTGAATAGTGCCTTTTTCTTTGAGCATCAGTGAAAGAAAGGACCAGGGTGAGCTATTCAGTGATACAGGATAAAATAAACTAGTGGAAACGGTCTTTAGATGTGGGATTGCTTTCTCTGCACCTGGTCAGCAGGGCATGCGGGATGTGCTCCACGCTGTGATATCAAGCTAAGTTAACAAAGACCAAACAAATTGTTTTACCCCCAGGATTCCTGCCATCTTCAGTTTCATGTCAGACGCCTGCTTTGAAAACACCAACCTTAAATATGGCTCCATTTCACATGGAGTGGAATTTGATATTCTTAGGAGAGGCATACATCTCTGCAGCTCGACTTATGGCTACACATCATGAAGATTTACAACGTTCTCCTAATTCTTGAAAGAAACTGTCTCAGACTAGGGGAATTTATGATTTTTTTAAATATTGTTTGGTGCGCGCCTGTGTGCCCCAACACCCTTCTTCCTGAAACACCATATTGCAGATAATGCACAGGCATAAGAATAGGACACATGAAAACTGCACATTTTTCATTGTTATCTTTTTTAACTTGACCATGAAAACAATTTTCCATGTGAAGTCCTCACCTTCCACACACCCTTTAAAATATGAGTGTTGTAGGTCCTTTACCACACTTTCAGCACAACTTTTGCGTCAGGCATTTCAACATAAGTTTCTAAGTGCTTGGAAGTGGGAGAAATGGCATTGCAAATATTTTGAAAAGCATCTTTGTCCACACAATTCCCTGGGAATACTAAACCCACAAGTTTCACTTAGAACTGTGGAAATGATTGCACAACTTGCAGAATTTATGCAATTGTAAACCCCATGACTGCATGTACAAATCAGCCAGTCTTGACTTTTTGAATCAGAATCCACATTTTATGCACACAGTTGTCCTGTGTGGAAAATAAATGTGATGCAGGAACATCTGTATCACCTGGGTGAAACCTGCCAACCAGAAATCCTGTATGCTCCATGCCAGTTCATAATTATTAAAAGCCTGTTGATTTACGCTGACCATCTGTCAACTGCTCCATGCCACGGCCGGCACAGGTGGGTCAGAAAATAAATCACCGAACAAGGCACTGGAAAACATCTGTTCAAGTTTGATCTTTGACAACATTGTAAATGCATGGCAAAGTCAGGACTGAATTTAGGGACACCTCTTGGAGCCCAATATGTAGTGCACACACATTAGGATGGCTGAGGCATGATACACTATAGCATTAAAGTCTGCTAATAATAGTTGAACCTGAGCTATAGGCCTGAGCCTGTGAGGGTTGAGGGTTTTTAGAAACTGGTATATCTCAAGGCATAAGATCTATCATGGCATTAGAACATTCCACCTACTTTGTGTAGAATGTTCTACATTTTCTTCGTTTTCAGTACGTTACAAAAATTTCTTCAAAAACACGAGTAATCTAATGTTCATCCAATATTCCAAGAGTTAAATGCCTCAAAAATGTATCAAGACTAGAACAGAAGACTCTCAGAAGTGTCTGAAGTGCCACTGTGAACATTTTTCGTAAAAGTTTTACATAATATTCAAGTGTTTCAAAAATCTCTGCTTTCATGTGGCAGTCCTCACTACTTAGGTATTATAGTGCTGTGCTGAGTTTCTCAACTGGGGGTGTGCCATGAAGTGGTGAATTTGCTCAATTACTAGATGTTCAGTTGTTCTCACGATTCTATCACATTTGAGGCATACCATGACAATTAAAGTTCCTAAAACATACTGAGCTGTCAAGATTTTGTCAAATCTCAATTTTTCATGAATGTTAGGGGTTTTTCAGAATTCTGGCATTGCACACCTCCCAGAAGCTTCTTAAATCTTACATCTAGCATTGTTTATTAAGAATTTTACAAAACACATTTGTATTTTTAATAAAGGAGGCAAAGGTATCACAACATGAAACTCTTCAACTCAAAATTCAATGCTCTACTTACAACGTTTTCCATTTTGTTTGCCTCTATTAATTGGATATTAATATTTTACTTGCATTACTTTTTATCCAAATATTAAACGCAGTAATCTCTTAAAAGGCGCATATTCCATTTTAACACCTGTGAGATAATTAAAAAATTAAGTAACACCCATTGAATGTATTCATGCTCTAAGATATTAGCTATAACAAGTTGTAGCGAGCATTTTAAAGTGGAACATTTGCAAAGAAGAGTGGAGAAGGCAATGGAAAACATAGAAGTATAACATCTAAGTAATCAGATAAATCTCCACAATGAGAATTCTCATAGTGGAGATTCCGCTGCAAGTGCTGAGATTCCCTCACGAGTGCGGGGCGTCCACCACGAGTGCAGAGGACCTTTGTGAATCAGGCTCTCAATGTTGCTCCGGTCTCAAGTGCTGCTGCATGGCGTCCATTTAATAACTCTAGAAGGAAAGTAAAAGCAATATTGCAGTTTATCCAGTCAAAAGCAAAACCACTAGCTGCACAATTATGTTAAAGTCTTCCTGTTAGTCCTATTTTTTTATGTCTGAGATATTCCTCTTAACTCCTTCTGTTTTTATCATAATGCCACACTTCCTTCCTACCCCTTACGAGTTCATTCAAGGTCATCCTGTTTTATGGATTCCTTCACGAACATATTGTTTCTCTTTTTTTTTTACAATTGTATGTAACATGTCTGTATTGTGTAGTATAGCACACTTTGCATCATAATAACGAGAGTGTGATGCCAGAAATCTGCATGCATGTTGGGGCTACACCACTGAAATGCCCTTCGCCAACTACCCTTTCTGCTTCTGAGGTCAGTAGGAAAGCCTCTTCTTCTATTTTAATGGTCATACAGCATTTTCTTCTCTGCCCTAGACCCAGAGTTTACTTTGAGCCGGTGGTTGCAGGTGGGGTCCACCGGCACCTATTTTTGGGACCAGCACTTATTTTTCTCCATCAGACATTTACCAAGAGCATGAGAGATAAAAACACACAGATCGGTAAGACTGAGGAGATAAAGACAGAAAAACCATTACAAAGGGAGAAAACAGGGATCTACAGGAGTAAGATAAAGGGACAGGGAGTGTCTGAATTAAAGAGGCATGAGGTCGATTTAAGACTACCAGCCTTGGTAGTTGGTACACCAACATGTAATTGCGCAATCTGGGGGCTTTTGACTAGAGAGGATTGGACACCGGCGCTCATTCGTTTACAAATAAAGTACTGCTTAAACCCAAATGTGCTTGTTAACGCCAAGAGACCCAGCCAGGTGGGGTGTCCAATGTAAGTGCTGTCAGTTAGTAAGCAGACCTAAGTCTGCCAAATAATGCTGTTCCACTGCCCAGCAGCCATCCCTGTTTTTTTGGTTGTAGTGCTTGTGATAGGCAGCCTGTGTTGACCCTGCACTCCAGACATTCGACTTTCATGTAAAACTGGTTTGATGAACTTGGTAAATTGTTCTTAACTTATTATGTACATTTTAGTTTCTGGTAAATTTAGAATTCTGATTTTTGTCGTTTATATGAGCGGAAACTATATAATGAATTAATACGTTTCTAAATTATCAAGTGTCAACAGGATTTGCAAACATGTTTCAAATCCCATATTTTCCATGTCCATTCTCTCTAAATTCTGTCTACATATGTATATGAAATATTGGATTTCATTTGATGTGTATCATTGCAGTTTTTGTAGTTTTAGCATATTTGCAAACTCATTTAAACTATTGTTTGCCTATTTTTATCTGCATTTATTGATATTTTAGCATTTTGTTTTGAGAATTCGAATACATTTTGTGGAAGATTTTAAGTTGTTTATACTTTGAAGACCTTTCAAGATTATATAGCCAGCATTTCCTATTTCATTCACCTTTTGATTCCCCTCTTCTTTCATCACATACACTTTAGGTAGTTGTTAATTTAGGTATGATAGAAAGTGCCCCAGGAGCACAATGGAATTTGGCATCAGCTGTTTGAACCCATGGGCACTTAAGATTTGCAGGCAGAGGCACACACACTTTCTTTGTCCATTTTGTAATATCTATTACGCTGGCACAAAAAATGCACCAGTGCAATGACGAGGGGGCATTCCATCATTTTCATAGGGTCCGTATGTAGGACTTTAGGTGACGGCGATGAGTTGCCACTGGTCTGGATTTAATAAGATAATAAGCATGCCTCTGACCTAAATGTCTCCTACTCTGTTTCATCAGGTTATTCCCCCCCACCCTTGCTCTGCCAGCTCCTTTGCTGCCATTCAGATTGTTTCCTCCATCTTTGATGCTTAGCCTGCTGGGCGGTTTTATTTGGACCTCCTCAACTGCGCAGCAGATGTGCACAACCAGCGCGCCAAAGGCTAGCACATCTGCGCTCAGCTGCGCCTGGACCGCCGTCCATCGTTACACCTCAAAGGAGCTCCGATCCCTGGACGTCAGATACCGGACCGCCAGATGTTGCACATCCTCCTTGCAATCAACCAAAGGACCCTTCAACTGCCACCACTGCCGCCTCTCTTGCAACACAGGACCGCCAGCCCTCACAGAATCCTGCGCGGCTTGCACCCAGAAGACCACTAATTTCCTGGAACCGCTCCAATGCATCTTACTCAATACCCGCTACCTCTGCAAATACACTACGGAAATCTGGTACACCATCACCACACTCTCCCCCGACATTGCCTTCATCACTGAAATGTGGATCAACCCCTCCTCGAACCCCGACATCATCACTGCAACACCCTGTGGCTACAAGATGATACCCCAAGACCGCACCAACAAACACGGGGGGGCATCGCCATCATTTTCAAGGAAGCCATCCGATGCACTGTCTCCAACAACGACCCCATGCCTTTCATGGAACACCTCAACTTCCAATTACAGACAGACACCAAGACTACAATAAGAGGCACGCTCGTATACAGACCCCAGGGACCCCGACCGGCCTTGTGCGACGCCATCCCCAACCTCATCGCCCCCCTAGGCATCGACTCCTACCACTACATCCTACTCGATGACCTCAATTTCCACATCGGCAAGCCCAAAGACGTCAACTATACCACCCTCCTGGAGAACCGAAACAACATTGGCCTCACCCAACTGGTCACCGAACCCATGGACAAAGCCGGACACACACTCAACTCCATCTTCACCTCCAGCGACAGAATCAAATTCAGCCACATCACAGAACTCACATGGACAGACCACACCATCGTTGACTTCTCCATTTCTGGCGCTCACCACACCTCCACAAAGCATCACAGCTCCTCCCACTGCAGCTGGGGCAACATAACCGAGACACAGTGGACACAGCTCCACCCAACCTGAAGCTTCATCATACCTTGACCAGGCCGTCCACAACTTCTCTGCATGGATCACCAAAAGCGCCGACAGGGTCGCCCCGCAGAAACCAGCAAAAACCGACGAAGCCTCCAAACAAGCCAGCTGGTAGACCCCTGAGCTCAAAGCCACCAAGCACAACTGCCACCTACTCGAGAAACAATGGTGCGCCTCAAGTAACCCCTCCAACAGAGCTTCCCACAAAGCAGCCCTCAGCAATTACCACCTCCACATCAAGGAAACCAAGAAAGCAGCCATCACAGCCTGCATCGACACTGTGGCCAACCACACAAAGGAACTCTTCCAAATAATCAAGGAATCCTCCACCCGGACAGCCACAGAGAACACCATCCACCCCTCCCAAGTACTCTGTGACACCCTCTTGGACTACAATTTCAACCACCAACCCAATACTACTAACCTCAACCAACAAGTGCCCACCAGCTGAATGATCACCACATAGTCCCCGTTCAACACTCAAAACCACGTCTGCCATCATGTCTTCCATTCACTTCAGGGCGACCACTGACCCCTGCCTCCACCGTCTCTTCAACCTCGGATCCAACCCCATCAGCACGGAGCTCATCAGCATCATCATCACCTCCATCTCCACACCAGCCTTCCCGGACAGATGGAAACATGCAGAGGTCGGACCCCTCCTAAAGAAACCCTCTGCCAACCCCAATGATCTAAACAAATATTGACCAATCTCCCTGATCCCCTTCCTAGCCAAAGTACTTGAGAAAGTCATCAAACAACAGCTCACCAAATACCTGGAACAAAACCACTTACTTGACGCCTCACAATGAGGATTCCATGCCAACCACAGAACTGAGACCACACTGATTGCTACCACAGATGACATCAGGATTCTCCTTGACTGCGGCGAAACAGTGACCCTGTTCTTACTCAACCTCTATGCTGCTTTCAACACTGTCTTCCACCTCATTCTCATTGACAGACTACAAAATCGGCGTACAGTGAAAAAACCCTTAAGTGGATC
The DNA here is from genome assembly GCA_963921515.1 of Calotriton arnoldi. Classification (NCBI taxonomy): domain Eukaryota; kingdom Metazoa; phylum Chordata; class Amphibia; order Caudata; family Salamandridae; genus Calotriton; species Calotriton arnoldi. The sequence continues at coordinate 1,854,729 of CAWUFW010000567.1, forward strand.
ACCTTCTTTCTTGCAGGTTGCACACAGAGCATCTGACTGCCTCCCTTCACCTCTGAACCCGAGGACATAATTTGCGGCGTACCCCAAGGATCATCCCTCAGCCCCATCTTATTCAACACCTACATGACCCCCCTTGCTGATGTCATCAGATCCCACGACCGCACCATAATCTGCTACACAGACAACACCCAACTAATCCTCTCACTCACTGAGGACCCCTCCAACGCCAAAACTAACTTCTGCAACTCCATGACCAACGTAGCCTACTGGATGAGGGATAATTGCTTCAAAGTCAACTCTGACAAGACTGAAGTACTGATCTGCGGGAAGAACGCTTGAGTCTGGGGCAACAACTGGTGGCCAGCAGAACTCGGACCAACACCCACACCAACAGACCATGCACGCAAACTAGGCATCATCATCGATGGCGAACTGTCCATGACACGACAGATGAATGCAGTCATCTCATCCTGCTTCCATATCTACTGCATGCTCCACCAAATTTTCAGATGGGTCCCAGTCAGCACCAGAAAGACCGTCACTCAAGCCCTCGGCACCAGGCACCTCAACTACGACAACGGTCTCTACGCTGTCATCTCCACCCAGTTACTCAGAAGACTCCAGACCATACAGAATGCTGCAGCCCGACTCATCCTGGACCTCCCCAAGTGGACCCACTTCACCCCTCACCTCAGTAACCTCCACTGCCTCCTCATCCAGAAAAGATGCCAGTTCAAGATCCTCACGCATGCCTACAAGACCCAGCACGATCAAGGACCATCATACATCAACCACCGGCTGAATTTTCACCTACCTGTGAGACAACTGCGCTCCTCCTCACTTGCCCGTGCAATCCCCGCATCCACGGCAGCTGCAGCGGGGGCTGCTCCTTCTCATACATTGCCACTAAGACCTGGAATAACCTACCCCTCCACCTCTGAACAGCACCCTCCCTGGCCGACTTCAGGAAGAAACTCAAGACCTAACTCTTCCAGGGAGACGTGGAACCCTCAGCACCCAGATACAACTAGGGCTGACAGTGTTGCGCTATACAAATACAAATCAATTGATCGATCAATGAACAGCATGTACTTGAAAATACCTACAACCAACCTTCATTCATCACCTCCTGATGAGAACTGAAAAGACCATTCAACAACCCCTCCTTTAAACCACTTATTCTTATAAAATATATTCATGTACCAGAGTGTGACACTACTCTGTATGATTGTCAATATTACTAGGATGTATATCTTCCAAAAATAGCCTGAAAACTCAGATCTCAAAATTTCTAAACAACTCTTAAATCCCTTTCGATGTAAGATCTTATTAGATCTCCTTCTCCTTCAGAGAAGCACATCTCACAGACTCTCCAATGCAGCGCCAATACCCAGCTGAACTGAACAATTCTGGACACAGTCTAGGCGCCACATATTGGCCCTCAAGCTTGATCAGCAGATGCAGACATTGTAAGTTTAGTAATACTGATTCACCAAGTCATTCCAGCATGGTGTATTTTGCTCAAATTTGTCCTGGACAACAGTGTCAAAAGATAGCCTGGTGTTTAGTGCTGTGCATTGCTGAAAATAGGAAATCTTTCCCAAAGACTGAACACACAGATAGAAATCTATAAGTTTAGGGCCTCCTTACGAGTATTCGTGGTTGCAGTCCAACTACCGCCACACCGCAGTCGGACCACCACAAGACCGCTGGCTCTGCTGGGATCAAGGATCCCGCTGTGCCGGCGGTCTGGAAATGGGCAGTAATATGCTGGCGGGGCAGCTGCTGCATTGCCGAGCATATTATGAGTTGCGTGTCCACCGCCTATTTCATGGCGGTGAGCCCGTAGTGAAAAGGGTGGAAGAGAGGCAACTAAGGTGGCCCCCTGTTGCTCTTGGGCCAGGGGGTGCATGCAGGGGGGCACATGTTGTGCCCCTCTGTAATTGCACCCTTGTTCCTGCACGGTGAGGCATGCACGACATTGTGCATGCCATACCGTGCAGGAACGTGCAGTTGGCGCTCTCACGGCGGCAGTCTGCATGTTAGGCTCTCCTATGAGCCTAACATAACACAGTCGTGAGACCTCTGCAGCACCGCCTGCCCGACCTGGATTCAACTTTGAATCCGGCAGGCAGGTGTGGCCTTGGTGGTCCTCCTGCAGACGGAGAGGTGGCGGTGCCACAGGAGGACCGCCAAAGTCGTAATAAAGCCCTAAATGTTCCAAGCAAATCTACTTAATCACATTCTATGCTTAAAGTCTAGCTGTCAGTCCATGCATATAGATAAAGCTGGATATACAATTAAACATGGATGGATGGCATTTGAAAACAGGTAAGTCTGTAGTTTTGTGTTTTGCCCGCACAATAACATAGTCCCGACATTTACTGTCTAAATCCCTACAACATGTAGATTGGAAGACAAAAGCCATGCTTACAAATTTACTAAAAGGCATTAGCGGTATCATTTAAGCATTACTTCATTGCACCTATAAAGTTCATATATGCCCAATGTCAAAAAGGTGTCATTTGTATCTATATTTTAATTCAACAAAATGCAGTGGTGTATAAGGCCATCTGAGTTTTAGCATTATTTTTGAGGAACAAAATGCTTTGCTTTGTTAAAAAGCACATTCTTTCAAGAGAAGGAAGAGGAGGATATGTGGCCTACTGGCCACAGCTTCCAACTTTGGGACTGGGGAACCAGGTTCAAGTGCCTGAGTTGCTCAACACCCTTTGATTCTGTGTAAATCATGTACTCTTCCTCCTTTACCCTCTTTATAAAAACATGGGACCTTGTGTAATGTAATCGGATGCTTATGGAAAGGGCTCTAATGCCCTTCTGCCACGTTTGTGCTACATAACACTGCAAAAAAGGGATTATTAACGCTGTGGTTTGCAAGGTGCAGCTAACAATGGGCAACCCACCCGCTTACTCACCCATACAGCCACTCACCACCCACACAGCCACTCAGTCACTCACACATAGATTCAGACAGTCTCACAGCCACTCAGATGACATGTTAGAGATTAATAAGACACTTTACCCCCCACACTTTTACTCCACATGCCATTACCCGCAGTTTTTACACTGTAAAATCTTTAACAACGCAGGGCTTTACAATGTAATCCATTACAATGCATTCCCCATTACAACGCAATTTACTATTCTAACTCCACCGGGGCGTTACTTTGGGGAACGCGTTGTAATAGTTTGCGGTGTAAAGCCCTGCATTGTAAAAGATTTTGCGGTGTAAAAAATGTGGGGTAATGGCACGCGGAGTAACGCATGCAGGGTAAAGGATGTTTCCCGTTAGAGATAGTATCACCCTTACACTTACTGGTTGATGTCATCAGTGATGTCATTTGAGATGTCATGAGTGATGTCACTGCCCATGTCATGAGTGATGTAATATGTGAGATCATAAGCAGTGCATTGTGGGGGCGTAAGATATATTTAGCTCAGGTAACTATAACTGCTGAATTTTAAAGGTTTTGTATGAGTAAAATCTGAGCCTAACTATAACTTCCCTGTAACCTTTGTTTTTTTCAGTGAATTTCTGTTTTTTTAAAAATGTATTTCCAAAATATAATGTCCCTGAACATATTTAAAAAAAAAAATGTTTTGGGGTCCCGCGGTACCTCCACAGGTCCGTAAATATAGAGGGGACTAGTACTCTATGGTTTTTAATTTCGATCGCATGATCGGAATGAATCTGCAAATCCAAAAAAGCGGATTTGCTGAAAATTCCAGAAATTATTTTAAATATGTACATCCCTCTATTTTCATTAATGACATCAGTGTGAACATATTCATAAGTATAAATATATATATGCAAATATATATATATATGTGAAGCTCGAAACGCATAGGCCGTCCTATTTTTGATGCACTGTGGTGTGTGCTAAAATGAAATAAAAATAACCCTGTTATTTTTACTCTGTGGTGGTGCCGTGTTCTATCGTTGAAGATCAACGTGGTGTGTTTCATATATATATATATATATATATATATATATATATATATATATATATATATATATATATATATATATATATATATATATATAGCATTCTATATCAGTTTTTCAAGGATGTTACTTATTTTACGAATTATGAAAAACCGCAAATCTAAGGACTGGACTCCTGAAGTCGGCCAATGGCACGCACAAACCTTGTCTTTTGATTGGGTACAATAGGATCCCAACCATGTACATGTAAAACCACACCATACATCAATTATTTCTCTTGTGCACACTGTTGAGAGAGGATTGATAAACAGTGGTGGTCGAGACGTTTTTCACTTTAGTGGATGATTTCTTGCAATGGCTGCAGTTTCATCTTCTCTCCTGGAAGAAGATCCACAACCTCTTGAAGATGAGGAGGAAGATACACCACCTTCCAGAAAACAAGTGATGTGTGGAAGCACTTACAATGCCTTTAGGAGAAACTAAGGTTTCGGCAAATATGTGCATCCCAATATTTGTGGCAATCAGTTATCCAGAGGCACTGCAAAGAAGTATTCACATGGGACTAGTGCCATGTGGAAGCACTTGAAAACCATTCACTAGCGGATCTACAACTGCATTAATGCGGAGAAAGCAGGTGAAGAAGGACAGTACACCTCTGCACCAGCCTTGGAAGAACAATCATCACCTGGAGTCATCACTATACCAGCTGCCTGTGAAGAACTAAGTGACATGGTTATTCACTGTGCGAAATGCCACATGCTTATCGCTGTAAAAATGTCTTCTGTGGGTGCATTCTTGAATACAGTAAAGAAACATTGATGTTAGTTTTTTTCTTTTTGCTTCCATTTACCACTGAACTGTTTGAAGAGTGAAGCCAGTTGCTTCTTTGTATTCCCCTTATCTTATCCCATTTACTACCCTGTTTACATTTTAGTAAAAAAAAACTGTTAAAAAACAGCTCTTTTTAAAACATCATCTAGTCAAACAAACTCTGTGTTTTTAATGTGTCAGTGTCTGCTTTGATATGTCCCTGGGTGTGTCACTGTATGCATCAGTGTATGCCTGGGTGTGTTAGTGTATGCATCAGTGTGTGCTTGGGTGTGCTATTGGATGTGCTAGTGTTTGGCTGGGTGTGTCAGTGTCTGCATTGCTGTATGCCTGGGTGTGTCAGTGTCTGCATTGGTATGTCCCTGAGTGTGTCAGTGTATGCGTCAGTGTGTGCTTGGGTGTCTTATTCGATAAATTCATGTTTGGCTGGGTGTGTCAGTGTCTGCATTGTTGTATGCCTGGGTGTGTCAGTGTCTGCATTTGTATGTCCCTGAGTGTGTCATTGTATGTTCAGTGTGTGCCTTGGTGTGTCAGTGAATGCATTAGTATTTGGCTGGCTGTGTCAGTGTTTGCATTGCTGTATGCCTGGGTGTATCAGTGTCTGCATTGGTATGAATGAATATAGAATTTGTAAAGCGCTCTGCCACTCCCAATGAAGCATCCTAGAGCTAGGATTGCAACTGCTTGAATTTAAGAGAGAAGAGAAGAAATGAAAAAATCCCAGATGAAAAACAGTCATTAAATAAGGGAATAGCAGAGTGTATCTGAGGCCTGGAAAAGCCAGGTCTTTAGAAGCTTTTTGAAGAGGGTTTCCGATTCTATGAAATGCAGACTGCAAGGAAGTGAATTCCATGCCCTGGATCCTAGTACTGAAAAGGATTTACTTGCCTCTAGTTTTTAGTCTGAATGAAGGGGGTTTAAGAATATTTGCATGGGAGGATCTGAGAGTTCTTGAGGGGGTATAGTGCACAAATCTAGCAATAAGGTATTTGGGTCCAGTAGCTTTGAATGATATGAACACCAGTAGGAGGTTTTTAAAATTGATCCTTTTATGTACTGGTAGCCAGTGTAGAGTTTTCAAGGCTGTGGAAGAAGTGCTTTATCTAGGGAGTTTTAACACAAGTCTAGCAGCTGTGTCTTGCACCATCTGCAATTTATGCAAAATGTATTTCGAGGTTCTAGCATATAGACTATTACAATAGTCAAGCTGGGAGGTGATAAGAGCAAATGTAACTGATTTCCTGGCCACTAGAGAAAGAAAGTCAAAAAACTTTCTAAGAGACTTGATAAGGTTGAAGCGCATGCCTGACACTGCCATGGCTTGTGGATGGAAAGAGAAGGTGGTATCAAATTTTACTCCCAGATTTTAAGCAACTTCTACTGTGGCAGGAGGTGGAGGCACAGAATTAGGCCACCATTGGATTGGTGAAAAAAGATTGGACTTTCCGAATAAAAGAATGTCTGTCTTATGTGTTGTATTTTAGGTGGTTTGCCTTTATCCACAAGATAACTTCACTAAGACAGTAGTTGAAATTCTGAGCCTAAGATACCTTTATCAAGCAAAAGGATCAGCTGTGTGCCATCAGAATACAATGTAGTGGCAATTCCAAAAGAGGTTATCAAAGAAATTAGAGGGGCCATGTAAATATTAAAAAGTACAGTTCTAAGAGATGATCTCTGAGGAACTCCTGATGTTAGTAAATTTTCTGTTGAAGTGTAAGCTCCCAAAGTGACTTTTTCTCTGCAATTTTTTTTAAATTCAGGCCAAAGCTTTGTGGGAAATGCCATAATCCTTGATTCATCAAAGGAGTATGGCATATTAGATGGTGTCAAACTCAGCGGCTAGATTGAGTAAGATCAACACCGCGTTCTTTCCCGCGTCCAGAGTCAATTTTTTAGTGTCAGAGGCTTCTAACAACGCTGATTCCATGGAATGTTTGGGACAAGAACCGGATTGCCAGGGATGAAGAAGATTGCAATTTTCCAGGAAGGATGTTAATTTACCATTAACCAGTTTCTACAACATTTTAGTTAAGACAGGAAGCAGTGAGATGGAGCGTAGATTGGACAATATAGTAGGGTTTGCTAAACAGTTTTTTTGCATAGGTTTCACGGCTGCTAGTTTCCAATCAGAGGGAACCTCAGCCATTGACAGAGAAGTGTTTAGAATCTTATTAATAAAAGGTTTCACAATGTCAACGACTTTTATGAAAAATGATTGGGGAACAGGGATCAAAGGGAGAAGCTGATTTTCAGGAGAGGATGGCCTGTCGTGACTGTGACAGTGTAATATCCTTAAAGAATGCCAAGTCTCCGCTCCCTTCCTTTAGAGCATACCTGCAAGTCCCCTGACCGAAGAAGGTGTAGTGGTGTAGTGATTGAGAAGCGCACGTGTGTGTGTGTGTGTGTGTGTGCGTGTGCGTGTGCGTGTGTGTGTGTGTGTGTGTGTGTGTGTAGGAAGACGTACTGTTAAATCAGGCCGTTGCCAAAGAGACTGAGCAAGACCACTTTAAGTTACCAAATTGCTCTGCGTTTGGTAGCAGGACCAGCATAAGACTTTCTCTCAGTTCAGTTCAAGAAACTTTATTCGGTATGTGTAGAACAACCCTAAAAGTATTCAAGAGAAGATAAAAACAGATCACATTGCACGTAATTAATATAAAAATACTAAGAAAAATAAGATAAGTCAACACCCAATATACAACATGATACCATAATTAATCATACCAAAGACACATAAAAATTATTTAAAAAGATAAAATGTCCATCTGGGTACACCTAGGTCGTCACTATGTCGGTGCGGCAATAATTTTGTATATATTAATTGCATTTATAATAAAAGGTGATACATTTAGACAGACCTTAATATCATTTAGCTCAGACAAATATTTTAAAGCAGCAATATGCGATCTGATACCTTGTGCAAGCAAAAGTGGTTTTAGGTAATAACGTCTAAAACTTGAATAGAATTCACAGAACAATATAAAGTGCATTGGGCCAGATGTATCAACATAAAATTTTGCGAGTCTATAATAGCGAATTTTACCAATTCGCTATTATAGACTTGCAAAATGCAATGTATGTAGGAATCTGCTAAGATTTTGCGATTCCTACACATTCCTTATTTGCGACTCGCAAATTGCGAGTCGCAAATAAGGAATGGCTTCCTATTCATTTCTATGGGCCAAGAGGCCTATAGGAATGAATGGGAATTGTGTGCGCAATTTGCGAGTACCCAACAGGTATTCGCAAATTGCGCACGCAATTTCAAGGGTGCAAGGGTTCCTAAAGGACACCCTGTTGCACCCCTGAAATGTGCATGTGTGCGTTTGCGATCGCAATTTTGCTTGATACATCTGGCCCAAAGTGGTTTGCTTGCTCTGGCCATCACATGGGCAAGGGGTCATATCTGAGGGACACATTATCATGTTAGGGAAGGCAACTAAATGATGAGCAACTCCCAGTCTAAATCTGACTAATACAAAACAGTGCATTAAATTAGAAGTATAAGTTAAGTAATCTTGGCAGCCCTCCATTAACATAAGTGATAGATAAAACATGACAGTTGATTTCCTTCTCGCACAGTCCATCCGGGCTTCCCTTTTGTAAATCAGAAAAGTTTCTCGGATAGACAATTTGGTAAGTGATGTTACAGATAAGGGGTTAGTCCGAACATGGATCTTAAATAATTTATTATATAAAAAATTAATATAACTTAGCCAGGGAATAGCCAGTGCATTATCCAGAGACTAACAATCTGAAATAATTAACTCTGTAAAACTGGCATCATCTTTGGACCAGATGGAGCGCCAAAGCAACAAGGTGGCGGAGTGTTACTATATCTGTGAGGTACTGTAGCCCTACCTCTCTATGGATAATCTCAGAAGAGGCTGAGGTAGGCAAACAGAGTAAGCGTTTGAGGAACTATTTTCCTCGGTCTGTAGCGCCTTGCTATTATAGTAACCCCATACACCAGCCCGTATGTTGGGATAGATAAAACCCTGGCCCTATAGATTGCTATCATCTCTTTAATCAGCCGGGAGCCCAGCTTGGCTGAAAATCAAAAAATTCCATGAGTACATCTGTTCATTTTGCCCCTAACATTTATAACTTCTCGGGACCATGAGCCGTTGTCTGAGAAGGTGATACCCAGATAGCAAAAGGTATTAACAGTAACCACCGGCATATTGTCCATAAAAAATGTTCTACATTGCTTTTGCCCTGTCCCACAAATTATTGTGTAGGTTTTGTTTTTGTTAACAATAAATTTTCTGGCAGCAATAAAATCCCCAAATGTATTCATTAGATGCTGTAGCTCCACCGGAGTCCTAGCCAACAAGACAGCATCATCTGCATACAAAAGCACTGATGTAGAGCGCCCAGCAACTAGGGGGGCGTCTGCTTGCACTGCTTATAAGGCTTGATCCACCCCGTTATTGAACAAAGAAAATAGTAAGGGAGCAAGTACACAGCCTTGCCGGATACCTCGTTTAACTGCAGAGTTGTTAGTACATTCACCTGGTGTACCACAGCGTACTTTACATGCTAATTTCTCATATAACCTTGCCAGAAAGCAAATAGGCCTAGGCACCCCCATAGCGAGCAGAGTTGTCCAGAGGATGGTGTGGTCAACTAGGTCAAAAGCGCTGCTCAAATCTGCAAAGCAGAGGTACAGTCTCCCACCTTTGGCACATGTATAGTTACCTATTGGTAGGTCCAGATTCACGCATTGCTCTATAGTCCCCACGCCTTTCCTAAAACCAAACTGTACAGGCGAAAGTATTTAGCATTCACAAGCCCATTCTTCTAATATCTTAAGTAGGACTTTGCTCATTACTTTCGCCGATGAGTGTAAAAGTGAAATTGGGCGGTAATTCCTTGGCTCTGATTTGTTACCCTTCTTTAAAATTGGGACTATAGTGGACATTCCCCATGAATCACTGTCGCCGCAGCCATATTAAAAACTCTGGTTAAAATTGGGCCCCATAAGTCGACAGCAATCTTAAAAGCATCTACTGGTACCCCTTCTGGACTTGGGGATTTGCCCCCTTTACTTTCCTTCAGGGCCCATAAAACTTACTCAATCGTAATGTCCAGGGGCAATGGGGACCAAGTCAGCTGTTCCTTACTTATAATAGTCTCCATTTATGCAATCGGTGGGCTAAAAATATCCGTAAAATGAACAACCCATGCTTCACAAGTAACATGTGATAACAGTTCAGGAAAAGAGTCATCCTTTAAAAAGGGAGAATTAACAGTGTCCCAAAATAATTTAGTATATGCTGTATCTGCAGCCCGTGGCAATTTTGATCAGGCTTCATCTCGAAGTTCTTTTTTCCTGGCGCTAAGAACCTCTTTAAAATGAAATCTGAGGGATTTAATCAATAGATTATCTCTGGGTTGTCTACAGAGGGCCAATTTCAAGTCTCTAGAGGCTGTAGTACATGCGTGGTCAAACCATCCTTTACTTGAGCATGACCTATTTTATTTGGACGGGTCAAAAGTTAATCTACTATGTTAATAATACCAGTAAAACCAGAAAGTAACTGATTGGGAGTGACTTCATCTTCCAAGTAATAAATAATGTCTTTATAACCCTTAGAACAAATATCATGCAAAATTTGGGTTGGGTCCACTCCATCCCAATTGTGGCGGACCCCATTTGGTCTTTTTGGAGCATTGTCAGTAATATGACTGTACTAGTGTGGTCCGGTTGAATGCCCCAAGCCCTCCCTCAGACAAGATACTTTTAGGCCTCTTATGTGGTTGTTCTTTTATTTTGTGTACACTTGTCACAAACGGTGGGGGGGGGTTTCCACAATTTCTTGATAACTCAAAAGGCAGTCTCAAAATAAAAAGGTAGACTGTCCTCTCCTCTTGTGGCATGTTCCTATAGTTCACTTCCAAGTCGGGGTTTAGTCCTCAAGAGGGATGCAGAAACCCAAGAGAAACAAATGAAAACAAAAATAGAGGTTCAGGCTGCTGCCTTTCTGAATTTAGATGGGGGTTTAGGGATTGTGCTCCTCCACCAGTGCCCTGTCCGTGAAGTGCCTAGGGGCAGGGAATTTCAGTGCTCATGGCGTCGTGGCCCGTAACCTTGCCCACCAACCCTTGAAAGAAAAAGAACATGCACTGGGCACTTGCCTGAGTCCACGACCCTCCTGGGCCGTGGTGATGGGAGATCCAGCCTCCTTTTCCCTCCTGGGAGTACTGGTCTCTAGCGCGGTGCTCCGAGAGCGTTCCTTTACTCCTGGGTTCTTCTCCTCTTCCCGCGGGTAGTCCACGACCTCCGTTGACTCTCCTCCTGGCTCCTTGCGTTCTCCTCCGGTTCGTTCCTCTCGCATCGCTCTTCCTCTCCTCCGCACTCCGACGACAATGTGCGCCCCGTCGTCCTTCTTCCTCCTTCTTGTCCATCCGCTGTTGCAGTTACGCTTCCACGACGTATCTGATAGTCTAGACCGAGTCCCCCACTTCCGGATTGGTCCGTATCCGCCGCCATGTTGGAATTGCCGCGATACTCGCGGGTGTCATGGCTGAGCCCTTCATAATGACTTAAAGAGGCATCACTGGCCTTGCCCCAGAAAAAAACTGTCAATATAATACAATTATGGTCACTCAGGTCTGACCTAGCAACCCTAGGTAGGGAGCACCACTTGCATGCATTACCTGATATTAAAATATGATCAATAATAGATGTGGCATTCCTCCCTGTAAATGTTGGTATAGGGTCTCTGTTGGAATCACAAGCACATTTTAATAAAGGTAGATCAAGCTTGGTAATCAGAGAGTTCAATAGACCCCCGTAATCATTACGAGGGAAATGTAAATAACCAGCCCCAGCCTCATCAGTGACCCCACACACCCATGTGGCAGAAAGTGGGCATTGTTGAATATTAAAGTCACCTGCCCAAATTAATATGAAGCTATTAGTAATGGACCGGAGTAAAATCTCTCAAGAAATACTATTGATCAATCAGAGTTCTCGATATGGCTCTACAGTAGTAGTATTTCACTTTCTTCATTTGGATTTTGGGAGTGAAATAATTTCTAAGGGAACAAAAAGGCAAAATTTCTCAATCTAATGTGTGCATTTTATAATATGTAAACATATTTTAAATCATGTGTATCCTGTCCCATCATTGTAGATAAAAATTCACAAAAGTAAAGAGAAGTATTTCCAGCTTGAATGCCCCTCTTCTCATCAGGCAGCAATAACTTTAGCGTGTTTGCTTGTGGCGCATCAGTATAAATGTTACTAATCTTAATATGTCACTCGGGCACTGCAGGTGGAAGCCTGGGCAGGCTCTTGTGCATCTGTTCCTTCTTCATATTTCTGTTGAGAGTATTTGCCTGATTGCAAAAAGTAAAACATACCAGTATGCTGTTTCAATGGTGGATTGGGATCCATTAAAATATTTTAAAAATGTTTAAATACAGTGGCGCAACTTTGAGACACTGCACAAGCCCATATCTCTATATGATTCCTTCCTAAACACAGCCTCAAAAGGCGGCAGTAAAGACTTGATCCCATGGAAAGGTGATAAAGTGACTTAGGGGTTGATCCTGTATCCTGTACTCAAAACTCTTGGCCCGCCCCTTCAATTAGAGACAGGTGGACCATAAGCTTTTCACTGACAGAGGCCCCGTTGGCTGCATTGACAGACCACCTCCTTCAATGTCCTGAAAGAATGCAGGCCTTCAGAGAAAGGGCATTACACTGCTTGCCATATCCAGGGTGAACGGTATGATGTCCTTTTTTTTCTGGACTTCACCACCTAAAAAAACCTGGCGGGAGAAAACTCACACTTTGAGAGTTTGCCTTAAAAAGCAAAAAAAAAATGTTACAAGTTTGGTGGATGGCCATCAAAACTGATGGCAGCTGTGCACCAAACCTTTTATACCTTGCAGAAAGCAGCCCATGATGGCAGTTCCTTTCAATGAGTCAGAGATGACTGCTGGGTGGGCGATCACCTCTAAATTTGGTGGTAAACCATCAGGCTGACGTACTATATTCCATCAGCCAAACTCTAAATCGATCTCGTAGACATGATTCTTAGAGCCACCAAAGTTGAGCTGAGGAGCATATGTGTATTGATTTTAAGTGCAATTTCACATTTGGTTTTACATTTATACTTTGGTTTACTCAATTTTGAAATCACACTATTGTACTATATACTAATTACTACCTTTTCAAGGCACATTCTGGCCTGAAGGAAGGCTGGTCTTTTCCTCCTGTTAAGGGCAAAAGTAGTTTTGCATTTGGTGCATGCATGTGGTATAACCCCCCACCCCCCTAAATTGATGGTCAGTGGGTGACGGGCCTTCTATATGGGGAAAAACATTTGAGCCAATGAGAAAATTAAGTGCAAATGCATTTAGCTAGGAAAGTACTCATCTATTTCTTAGACTTACATATTTGTAAATGTTCTTGCACAGGAGTACCCTACCCTACCAGGACCAATAGAATTCTTTTTTAATCCAAAATAGTCAGAAACTTGCTACAAAACAAAGACGTAAATCTGGGGAAGGAAGTTTGTGATTATCTTTTGAGACTTGAACCCTCAGCCTCTGACAACATTAGTACTTATTACATGTGAAGGGCAAGGCTCCTCCCTAGTGAACGAGTGAGTTATTGTGTGTGTGTGTATATATATATATATATATATATATATATATATATATATAACGGAAATGGGCCTCTGTGTTTTGTGCTCACCTGCAGTGAATTGACAGGCTTCTCCGTGCCTGTTGTGAGAGGCCGCCCTGAAGGGTCAGGGGCTCCTTGCTCGGAGGATTGGAATGGATATATATATATATATATTCTTCTTTTTGAAATATCTCAAAATACTTACTGATAATCACACCCTACCCACCACAAAAGATGTGCAGAGTATTGGGAGCCTTCAAGGGAGTCCTGCAAATTTACATTTTTTGGATTAATGGAACAAATCATAGTTATCCCTGAGTTATATATTGCCTGGCAGGTTTATCCACAGCAGGGGGGTCTGCATTTGAATTGTCTTAAAATATATATTGGCAGGCGGCATTGGCTATCTTTTTTAGCTAAGGCATACATCTATACCAGGGGCTTAGCTACCAGTGGTCCAGCGGGTGCAGTGTCACCGTGCCCTACAGGTGAAAGACGTCCTTGCATCAACTATACCAGCTGTAGTTTATTGGCTCAGAAGACTTTATGCCTCGCTTGGGCCAAAAGCGGTGTTGCCTCTTGCTATTGGAAGATGGCATGGTCACTGTCACAGAGTATGAGACAGGTTCCAGGCAGGTATAGGCAAGGAAAGCAAGAATCACAGTGAATAGGAGAACAAGCAGGAGGAGTCCAGAATAAAGGTGAAAGAGGAGAAGAAAAGGGAGGAGAGTTGGGAGTGTAGAAAAGGAAAAATAGCAAAAAGAGAGGAATGCAATAGAGGAGGAAGAAAAAAGGTCTCATGGGGGTGAAAAGGAGGGCAAGTAGGGAAATAATGGGGCGGGGAGATGAGATATAAATGGTAGGGGAGGTTGAGAAAGTAGACAATGAAATGTGGAGTTAAAAAGGTCAAGTAGGATGAAAAAGACAAAGAATGGAAAGAAAGAGATGGGAAGGTAGAGAGCGGTATCAAGAAAATATGGAGGAGAGAATATGAGGGAGGGGAGGTCTTAATGTAGAAAAAGGGAGGGAAGTTAAGGAGAAGACAGAGAGCATAAACAAGATGACCTATAAAGAAGAAGAAAACTGGATGAGAGATTGAGGGAGAAGGGAGGAAAGAAAGAAGGAAAGAAAGAGAAAGAAAGAAAGAAAGAAAGAAAGAAAGAAAGAAAGAAAGGGTGGACAGTACCAAGAAAAAGGAAAAGTGAAAGAAGGCGGGACAAAGATATCGACTCAATAGTAAAGGTAGATAAGGCGCAGAATGGGATATGCTGCAGAATGTGAAAGGGGCAAAAGTAAGGACATCAGAGAACTAAAGGAAGGAGATGAGGAAGTGAAGCAAATATGAGAGGCAGATGTGAAAGATGAAGGGAGGAATGAGATTGGGAGGACAAATGAAACAGAGGGTGAGGAAAGAGAAGAGTAGGACACTAAGAGAAGAGGAAGAAGGTAAGAAAGAAGCAGGAAGGAAAAGAGGAGAGAATATGTGAAGAGGGTAAAGGGGAGCATTGACTTGCTTGAATATTTCTTTTTTTTTAAGTTTGAAAGCTTTATTTGAATAATGGTAAAATACAAAGGACCAGCAATACAATGAAGTACATATATGAAAACGTACTAGAAGGAAAAACTAAAGAATGGCTGGCATATAGACAAATGAAAGCTTTTTAAGGATTTTTTGAGGAGTAAGGGAATTGAAAGGGGAGAGGGAAGGGAAGGGGAAGGTAGGGAAAGGTAAGTCTTACATAATGATAAGATAAAAATGCATGTTACCATAGGAACGTGAATAAACTTCTAATAAAATTAATAAGAATAAAAAAGATAGGTATATATATATATAATGAAGAACAGAGAATATATACATTCAAGGAGGTCTAAAATTTTCAGAATTTAAACGAGAGTTATTTGCTAACACTAGATTGTCTAAATAAGAAGTAAGAGGCAACCAGAAGAGATCTCTATTAACCTTTGGCTTGCAGGAGGAGGCGAATGCAACATCAAGGCGATGAAAATGACATAGGCTATTCCACCAGTATTGTACAGAGAGTTTTTGAAGAGATTTCCAATTGAGAGAGATATGTTGGAAAGCTAAGGCCAGCATAAGGTCGAAAAGGCCATGTTCATGGGAAGAGAGGTCTAAGAGGTCGGAAAGGCTTCCAGAGAAAAGAAGAGGGAGGGAACAAGGAAAGGAAATATTAAACATACTAGAAATATAGGTCCAGACCATGTCCCAAAAGTTAGAAACTGGAGGGCAAAAGAAAAGGAGATGTATAAGATCAGCAGTAGGAGAGTTGCAGGTCCAACAGTTGGAGTCAGTGGAGTGGGAGAAGCGAGCTATAGAAATAGGTGTAAGATAGAGTCTATGGTAAAGGAAAAATATAGATTGGGTGAGAGAAGCAGATCGAGAAATTTTAAGAGAACGGGACCAAAATTTGTCCCAGAAATTAATGGTCCATTCACACCTCAGGTCCAATTCCCAAGAGAGTTCCAATTTGGATTTAGATCGCTCTGGATTAGGAGCTGAGAAGTATTTATATATGAGAGACGCTTTGGGTAAAGAGAGAAGAATCTTCAGAAGAGAATTGTCAGCAGCGGAAAGAGGAGAGGAGGGAAGAGAGTAATAGATATCGAGAATGACCGACATTAGAATAGCAAATTTCTGCAAAAAGGAACGGGGACAGTAGAATAAAGCTTGGAATTGAGGAAAAGAGCAAGGAGATGGACCATCAAAAAGATGTTTAACCCAGATTATACCCTTTAATCTCCAAGTCTTCCAAAAAATGGTTCTATTATTGATAAGAATGAGAGAATTATGCCATATTGGAGATTCTAAAAAGGATTCTCGAGAAATGGGATGAGACTGCACCAGAGGCTTCAAAGGGAACATGTATGTTTAAACAAAGGAAGAGAGGTAAAAGTAGTTTTGGCAGAAAAAGCCACAACTTCTTTTAGAGAGAAGAGCAACAGTAAGGTTTGTTCAATGGAAAGCCAAAGTGGAGTGAAGGGGGAAGATTCTGAGAGAAGCCATTTGGAAGCTTGTCGAAGAGAAAAAGACTTATGGTATAAGCGGAAGTCGGGGAAATTCACACCCCCATTAGGTTTTGATTTACGAAGTAAAGATAAGGAGATTCTGGCTTTCTTATTTTTCCAAAGAAATTTGGAAAGGCAAGAGTCTATACGTTTAAAATAAGAAATAGGGATGTGGACGGGGAGCATGGAAAGAGTATATATCAGAGTGGGGGTAATCATCATCTTGATTGAGTCCAACCGGCCCCACCAGGAGAGAAAAAGGGGGTTCCAGGAAGAAAAAAGCTTATCCATTCGAGAGAGGACTGTGGACATATTTAATTTAATAGTGGAGACAATGGAATTGGAGAACCACATACCTAAATATTTGAGTTTTGAATTATTCCATGCAAAGCCAGTAGAAGCAAAAGAGTCAGGAAGACAACATTTAGTAAGGGGAAGGATTTCAGTTTTATCGGAGTTGATTTTATAGCCAGAAACAAGGGAGAAAGATGTAAACTCTTGTAATAGAGGAGGAATAGAGACTTCGGGAGCAGAAATAAAGAGAAGAATATCATCCGCATAGGCGGAAAGTTTTAAATGTTGATCCCCATAAGAGAATCCAGAGATTGAATCATTGTTACGAATTGATGAAAGGAAAGGTTCAAGAGCTAAAATAAAAAGTAGGGGGGAAAGGGGGCAGCCTTGGCGAACCCCGCGTTGGAGATGAAAGTAGGAGGAGACACAGCCATTAACCAATACCGATGCTCTGGGAGCAGAGTATAGCAAGGAGACAAGCGAGATCATTTTGGGTCCAAAACCATGCCCTTTCAGAGAGGCAAATAAAAAAGACCAGTCAACTCTATCAAACGCTTTTTCAGCATCAACAGAAATGGCCGCCAAAGATGAAGAAAGAGAGGGAATTTTATTTAAAACATTAAGAAAAAGACGGGAGTTATCTGAAGTCAATCTGCCCTTGACAAAGCTGCACTGCTCCTTTCCAATTAAATGGTGCATAAGGGGATCCAAACGTAAAGCAAGTGATTTAGCAAATAATTTGTAATCAACATTAACTAGAGAAATCGGACAGTATTTATTTTTTTATTTTTTTATTTATTGAGTTTTATATAGCGCTGGCTAGACCCGGAGGTATCAGAGCGCTTTACATGAGGAAGAAACATTGTTTCAGAACATGGTTACATCAGTTACTGGAGCTTAGTTGCAGGAATTACATGAGTACAAAAGCATAGCATAAACATGAGGAAAAAATAGGCAAGGGGAGAGAAGAATAGGGGAGAGAGGGAAGGAATAGGGGAGGTAGAGGAGAATAATGGGGGAAGAGGAGGGGAGGGTATAGGAGGCACAACGGGGAGACGAGGAAAAACAGTGTCCGACGTCCGGCTGGGTAGGTGACGGCCGAGGGGTGAACCAGAGCCAAACTCCTCTATAGCTATACAGTAGTTTTTACAATGCATGGGGTCTCGACCGTCTTTATGTATAAGACAGATTGTGGCTTCCTGAAAAGTACCTTCTGTCTTACCTGCAAGAGAGAAAGAGCGAAAAAGGTTTATGAGTTTAGGGAGCAATAAATTAGAAAAGTGTAAATAAAATTCAACAGAAAAACCGTCCGGACCAGGAGTCTTCCCTTTTGTTAAGGCATTTAGGGCAGTGGATAATTCGTTAAGGGATATATCTGCTTCAAGGTCAGAGAGATTAAGGTGAGAGTTGGACGGAGTAGGAAGTTTAGCAAGATAAGATTGGATGAGAGAATTGGAAGGAGGAGCTTCAGGGGTATATAGATCCTTATAAAAAAGTTTAAATTCATTGAGAATGTCTTGGTCTTTGTGAATGAGAGAACAATCGGAAGAGTAGATAGACTCAATCAGAGTACGATCCTTACGTGTTTTGAGGTAATTCGCTAAAAGTTTACCTACTTTATTTCGACCACCATAATATCGGGCACTACTGCGGAGAAGTATTGAAGATGCATTGTCAGTTGAGGATTTATTAAATGCTAATTTAGCATGTATCAAGGCTGGAGGTATAGAATCCGTCGAAGTATAGAATTCATGTTCTAGAGCTTTGATATGAGCCAATGTGGTTTTTTCTTGTTGGAGGAAACGTTTCTTTTTCTTTGAAACAAAGTCTATTATAAAGCCTCTCGCGGTAGCCTTAAAAGAATCCCACAATATATAGGGGGAGGAAGAGGGGTCATTATTTAGTTAAAAAAATTCAGTAGCAAAGGTGTTAAAGGAAGAAGAAAAAAGAGGATCAAGGAGAAGAGAATTATTAAAGCACCAACGGGAGGACCTGGGGCGAGGAGGGAGCAAATCAAGATCAGTCACAATTGGAGCATGGTCAGAGATGACGATAGGTTCAATAGAGGAGGACAACAGATTTTGAGACAAAGACTGAGAAAGAAAAATATAGTCTAGACGGGAAAAGGAGTTATGAGGAGAAGAAAGAAAAGTCAAGAGTATCAGGGTGGGAGAGTCTCCAAGAATCTACAAGGTGTGTTTGAGAAATAGTATTGAGGAAGTGTTTATGGGTTTTGTGCGGGATGAAGCGAACCTGAGATTTACGATCAAGAAAGGGGTCAACAACTTAGTTGCAGTTGCCTCCTAATATGAAGAGATCATCCTTAAACTGAATACATTTCTGTGTAATCAGGGGCCAAAAGGAACAGTCAGGAAGCGTAGGACCATAAATATTAAAAACAGTTAAAGAAATATTATTAATTAACAATCTAGCTAACAGCCATCTACCTTCTGTGTCAGTTTCTTGTGAGAGAACCTTACAATTTAATTTCTTGTGGCACAAAATTATAACACCGTTTTTCTTATTGTTAGTAGGTGAGAATAAAACTGAACCCACCCAGCCTCTTTTCAATTTTAACGCCTCAATTTCTGTAAGGTGAGTCTCTTGTAAAAGGACCAAATCGGGATTATAGGAGGCAAGATGGGAAAGTATTCTCTGTCTTTTAATTGGGTTATTAAATCCTTTCACATTCCAGGAGATTACTCTGAATTTAAAACCATAAAAAATACATAAAGAGCAAAATATGCAATATTAAAAGAGCGGAGTAAACGAGAAGTAGGAAACCAGTAAAGAGAAGGAAAATGCACATCAAATAGGAAAAGAGGGGAAAAAATAACAACAAGGAAGGAAGGAAGAAAGAAAGGAAAGGAAGATTGAAAGCAAGAGAAGACAGTACATGTCAATGACGACTGTAGCACGTACCTTACAGGGAACAAGGAAGGGATGAGAAGCGGCAAGGGACAACGAAGGTAGCACACCCAACAAGGGGCGACACAGCACACCAGAACTTCAATAATATACCGTACGGATAATCAGGAGCGGGGGATGGAACATGGAGGGAAGTAGAATGATTCAAAGAAACCTGTGATGAAAAATAAAGAATAATGTAGAGAAACAAGACATAACAACCAGAGCAAATAACATAAAGCATACAACAAATAATTGTGATAATGAACAGTAAAGAGCTAACAATAATATCAGAGGAAGAAGTAGGAACAATATCCATCAAAATAATGGAGCAAAGAGAAGGGTGAGGAGAAAACGGACAAAGAGAACAGTCCATCTAACAGGGTCAACATATTGTAACAGAACAACAACCATCAAATAGGAGCAGGAATCTGAGGAGAAGTAAGATAAGGTATCAGTGAACCTGTAGAAAGAAACAATGAATTAAATATTACAGTCAAGATCCTGAGGAATGAGGAACAGTCTCCATGGAAGAAGTAGAATGAGACTGAATAAATCTTCGGAGATCAGTTGGGTCTTCAAATGTGGTAGTCTTGTTGAGGAAGGTGACTTTGAATAAACATGGATGGAACAAGCCATATCTTGCACCCAAAGAGCGAAGAGCTGGACGAAGATCCAGGAACTCCTTCCGTCGTTTAGCAGTCGCTGAAGAAACATCCTGGGAAATAAATACTTTGGTGCCATGCCAGGAGAGATTCTTTTTGGATTTAGCGGCATTTAGTACAAGCATAAGTTCAGTAAACTGTAGGAACAAGATAATTATTTCACGTGGGTGCGAAGGAGCAGATGAGGAAGAAAGACGGGGACACAGTCTATGAGCTCGTTGAAGATTCAGTTGAGTTGTAGAAGGGAGACCCAGGAACTGTGGCAAGAAGGAGGCAAAATATGTAACAGGATCATCACCTTCAAGTCCTTCAGGAAGACTGTAAATACGTAGGTTATTCCGATGGTTTCTATTTTCTAAATCTTCAGTCGCCTTTTTTAGCTGCAAAATTTCTTTTTCCAACGACGAGATTTTAGTAGACGAATCCTGCACTTCATTAAGCTGGTGTTCCATCACGGAGATACGAGACTCCATAGTAGACCATTTAGTGTCCAATGTTTGTAAACGACCATTGGTTTCCTCAATAAAGGGTCGGAGGGCATGTAATTCTTCCCAAACCATGTCCAAGGAAACTGGAGAGGAAGATTTTGGAGGGGAGGGAGGGTCTTGTTTAAGCCTCTTGACGGTGGTCGAATACAGTGGTGTTTTAGACGCCATGTTAGTATCGTTCTCTACCAAGGTGAGACAATTACTATGTGACGACCAATCAGATAAACAGGAAAACCTGTTAAAAGTAGTGACACTGGTCTCAAAGGAGGCAGGAGCATTCAAAACCGACTTCCTGGCGGGATGTAGTAGGCGTTTGCTTCTACCCATGAAGTGTGGTAGAGAAAAGCGAGGAAAGCAGAGACACCACACAGAATAAAGGTTAAAGTACCTCAGAAACATTGATGAAATCGACCCTCCACATCAAAAACCTCAGTCATGTGGTAAAAATGTAAAAAATATGAAGCAGACGATGACATAAAGCAACTAGAAGCATCGTATAAGGAATTATGAGGAAAAAATCGGAGGAGAAATGCACAAGATGGCGGCCATCAGGCAGTGTGAAGGAATCACCTGGAGATAAGTAGCATTTCCCACGGAGATGATCGCCAAAAAAGGTAGCAATTGGAAGCGCTAACCTTCCGATTCATGAAGGTGGCCGCATTCCTTAAAGAAAAGCTGCAAAGCCGCTCCGGCGGCAAAACGAAGTCCGACGCGCTGCGGAGCCGAAACGCTAGGCGGCCATCTTAAGTCGCGGTGCGCGCGACTCGATCTTGCTTGAATATTTCTAATCTGTGAGTTTTGTGTTGAGTCTGACTATGACGCATTAGCATAATACACAGTGATGGAGCTCCCCAGTAGAATGTGATGAGGGGACGGAGACTCCTAGATAAAACAGATATTCATTGGTCTTGGGCTCAAAGGGGGCCCTCTGAAGGACTGGCGCCCCTCTATAGGGCTAGGGCGCCCTGCGCCGCAGGGTCTGTAGGAGATTGCATTACGCCCCTGCTATGATGATGGACTAGAGTGCATGAGAATTTGGAAAGCTGCGATTTGTATGTTTCATTTAAGTATTAGAGATTGGTGCATTTATGACAGCCCTGCTCTTGAATGGATATTTTGAAAGTGACAAAACTGAAACTGAGCACCAGGTCTTGAATATGGCCTGCTCACAGAATCTAGAATCTAACCAAAAGACTTACATTTTAGGGTGAAAATTCTGAATTTTCAGTTAACATTCGGTTTATTGTATCTTGAGTAAAAGGAATACGTGCAGGTGATACAGAGCTTTACAAATACACATAACATGTTAATGAAAACTGAATCTTTGGCAAAACCACAAAAATATCTATATCGGTGACCTACCAGCCCATGTGAAGAGCTCCTGTTCCATTAGGATGTATGACGTATTCATGCATGCGTTTACAACGCATGCCTTTACAACGTGGGCAATACAACGAATGCCTCGTTACCACGCATTCCATTACAATGCAAGTCATTACAACGACTTACTTTAGGGAAGCGCTGGAGTTTGGAATAGTATATTTTACTATTCCAGATCCAGTCTGTGCAACAGTAGGGAAGGAGTTGGATTTAAAATCCAACAATGAGTTCCTAAAGCAAGTCATTGTAATGACTTGCGTTGTAATGGAACGCGTTGTAATGTAACCTGTGGTAACAACGCGTTCATGGTAGTGCCTGTGTTGTAATGGCACTGTGTTGTTCTGGCAGCGTTGTAAACGCTGTTTCCCGTTCCATTAGCAAGGCCAGTGCCATTAACACAAAGTCCTTTATGTGAATCAAGACCCTGATGAGATGACAATGATTGCACTCTAAGGCTTGATTCGACTGTTAATCCCATCTGAGCCCCTAAAGCAGGAAAACAGTAGGAGGTTTGCTCCTGTGATTTGTGGCAAGTGACACTTGGTGCAAATTTAGGGAGCAAAAAGCACACAAGCGCTGTTTGCATACATTAGGACATTATTCCCCATTCCAATGTGTTCAACACACAATCATGTACTAATTGCCTACCTGCTAATTTGCGAATGACACACAATAACAAATTAATGGTAGCACAATTTGCATGTGAGTTTTGGCATTTATCTAGGCTTCCACTTCCAGGACATGAGAGAAACAACTTAAAACGTTGTTTTCTTTATTCAGAAGATCTACCCTCCATCCACTCACTGATACTATTATACTTGTCCTATGTTGGCTAAATTGAAAGTATTGAAAAGACTAATTTAACCTCATCGTAATGCAGCCATATGTTTCATAGGACTTTGTTACTCATCTGCACCTTGAAGTCCTATTCGAACCAACATGACAATGCAGTGTTCCTTTTGTCCTTTTCCCTAAACCTATTGACACCTTTCCTGTTTCCTCTCATCACCCTTCCCTCTGCTTCTCCTACATTGCAGCATGTTGAAACAGCCCTTGAGTTTTATATGCAGTATGCAGCGGCGAAAAAAGACTTTGTTACATTTTTCTGGGCACACCCACTGGCGTAACGAACCTTGAGGGGGTCCCCCCTGCAAGATACGTGGAGGGGCCCCCTCTGGACTCAATCAGGAGCTCTCCGGCTAGAGTACTGTGCTGAGGGGGCCCGCTGGAGCTTGGGAGACCCCCCCACGCACCGCGGGGGCCTGTGTTGCGCCACTGGGCACAGTCTCGATCCTTAGCTCGTCCTTTGTGGGGCAAGCAATAGGATCAATCATGAGGTTGTGTTGAGGATCCAAAGACCACCATTAATGTTTCCAACCAAAAAGGGACATCCCTATGGGCCCATTACTGCAAGCAGTGGTTGTCGGCACTCTTTTTAGGGAACTGGGGGCTATTGTTCATCATAGGACTTTGACTCAGAACAGGAGAGAGAAAGGAGAAAGGAGGGCAAGATGAGAAAACAGTGACAAAGGCAGAAACAGGGGTGAAAAGGAACCTGCAGTAGTGAGATAAACAAATTGGACTGGAGGATGGTGGAAGAAGAGGCATGAGGCATACTCTCCGTGACACAGCCCTGATATTTGGCAACCCTGGCATTCGGTAGCTTCAGTAGCAAGATCCTAAGAAACACTTTGCACATCTATACTAATTTTTTTCACAAATCAAGCACTGTTTCTGTCTACTTATCAGCTTCCTCTCACAGACAAATATTTTGCATCTTTTTTCCCCACAAAACAGTGAAATTAAAACACTATACTCCTTACTTTCATTTTTCAATAGCAAAAATGACACAGTTTCATAAAACCTTATTCTGTCATTAGGGAATGGTACCAAACCTAAATATGGTCTGATAAAAATGTCCTAAAAATTGTTTAGTGTCACAAATATTGTTTACAAAAATATCATGAGTTAATATTAGAAAATCTTTACCCAATTGAGCAACGTTTTTGTAACCAATATTTTGACGAGGATATTTATGTCAGATGACATTTTTGCTATTAATATATTAATATTCAGACATACAACCAGCATGAAATGTAGAGTTGCAGGCTGGAAAATGCCGTCATTTTACCATATTCCAAAAACTACTGCCTTTTTGCAGCAAGGGCTTTAGTCTGCTAACTATCTAATACCTGGACCACTATGCAGGCAAAGTGTTAATGGTTGCTGTTTGAAATGCAAAATGGCGCCTCTGTGACAGCAACAACACCCGTGAACGCCGACTAAGACTATGCCGCAGTCCCCATCAAATCTCACACGTGCAAAATTGTGGAAAAGGAAACCACTTTATTCAGAATTTAAGTAATCTTGTAGGAAGCTGAAGGTTAATTTTCCCATTCCTGCAAGAGCCACATCTGTCACGCGCAGTATGAGATCCCTGGAGGGGAGAGCTCGCTGCCATCGACGGATCAAAGGCAAACGCGCTCTGAATAGCGGTTCTCAAAATTCTTCCTGGCAATAAGAACGCCATCTTCATTTTTCCATTTTAGAACGTGTGTAAGAAGCCTATCCTAGATATTATACTTGCTAAAGTCAAACAAATATCAGATTGATCAATGCTGCAATACGATTATATTCAGATTAAAAGTTAGTTGTTCTAGGAAAACGGGCGATGTCGCTCGTATACTGAGAAAAAATAAAGTGGTAAATATGGCTACAGTTCTTATACATCAGTATTTACAATAATATCCCAAGAACGTGCAACTATTCACCCCAGGAGATTCATTCCTTTTAACTTTAATAGATAAAGCATTTTCCCTGTCATCTAGAGATAAAATCCACAAGCAATTTAGAGAGACTGTCAAAGGAAATTCACTGGAGGCAATACAAGGGTGGTTTCTTATTTGACCCAAAGAAAAAAAGAATTTGGGTTTTACTATTTTTTTATCTCATATTTAGAATCATAAATAAGTCACCTGTACAATACCAAAAATGCTACATAGATTGTACCATAGGCCAATGGTTTTTAACCTGTGGTCCAGGGAGTCCTGGGGGTCCACCAAGCCTACACGGGGGGGTCCACGACTGCTTCAAAAATTTAACAATACTGACAGATTAATAGAGTACTTCTAAATAAGGAGGAAAAACGTACAATTTGAGCCAGAAAATTAAGTTAGTTTCCTCAGATTGATATGTGCATCAACCAAGATGTAGCATGGATGATGAGTGGACCTCAATTAAATTTTAAAAAAAAGCTCCAGCTTTCCCATTAAAGTTAAAATTTGTTTATATTTGTATGTGAATGAAATAAAATATCTTTTCATTAGTTTTTTTGTGATGAATGCTTCTTTCTGAATTTTATGTGTATTGCTTTTTCAGTTCAAATAATCAAAGATACTTACGCCAGGGTCGCCCGGCTTCCAGTAATGACTCAGTGGGGGTCCTAGATTCCAATAATGATTTAGTTGGGGTCCTGGGGTGCCAGTAGTCCACAGAAGTCAAAAGGCTAAGAACCACTGCCATAGACACGGTGCATTACAAGTTCACCACACCTTCCATTGCATGTGAGCATCAAACCGCTCTAATAAAGAACCAGCATGTTTACTAATGTTTCAGGCAACACAGGACAGCAAGCAAAAGTGTTGCACTCCGTTGCATGAAATGGAAAGAGCAGAAACATGCCATATCTACTAAGATTTGGGGCATAAAAACAATCTAAATAGGCATATAAAGAGGAAATAGCGAGGAGAAGAAAAACAATTCTCCTCGTTACGCCATCCTCTGGGAGGTGTACTGATTCGACCCAATCCCACGTTTACAACCCTTTGTAAAACTGAAATGTTGTCAAATCCATGGTTGCATGCATGAGAACGCCTATGCTCCCTCCACCCATGGAATATAATGTAACTGTCAGAACCCCTTTCAGAGGTCCTCGTGGCAAGCACGGGCTAATAGGCCCATCTGAGGGAATTGTGGCCTTTTACTCCTGATGTCTCAGGGCTCAACTTACTATGGGTCCTGAGCAACTGAGCTAAGTATCCCTTCAGCACTTGATTCACAGTAATAGCATGGGCCGAGCAGTCCAAGGCTTCTCGGTGGAGAGATAAATACAGGGAGGTGGACACAGGCTCACAGCTCCAAATACGTTCAATAAGCATCAATAAATGATTGTCCTGTCAAATATTCGCTTTTATGAAAAAAGGAGTATTTATATACGAACACAACGTAAACTACGGCATGCACAAACAATACACAGCCACCTGATGTTAGGACCCTAGTGTTCATAGACAGGTCCCTGAGCATCACTTCCCTCTCACTAACAGTTATTCCCCATTCACTATAGGCAACATTCAGGTTAATCTCCACTAGTAGTCTGCGTCTCAAGAGTCCCACTCTGACGCTTTCAAAGTCAAAAGTGTTCCAGCGCCAAAAATGCTATGTGACAGGACAAGTACATCCCGGGTCCTTCCAGCCCTATGATTAATATTAACCACTACTATAGGGGTTGTGCGACCGTAGCCTCCGGTAGTATTTTAATCGCAGACGTCACAGAGAGCTGCAGCGGCTGCTATTGGTGAGTGTTAGAAATAGGATTCACCCAGGCCATGCAGGAACCACCACTAGGTAGATAATAAGATAAGCTGTGCTCACCCTCTGGTAGCTTGGCACAGAGCAGTCAGGCTTATCTACAAAGGCAATGTGTAAAGTATTTGTCCAACACACACACAATAACACAATGAATACACCACAAAAAGACTCCACACAGGTTTAGAAAAATGGAGAATTTTTATCTGAGCAAAATGAGACCAAAACAACAAAAATCCAATCAGTAGAAGTCTAGATGTGAATTTTTAAAGATGAAATCAAAAATAGTGTTTAGAAGTCACTAGTGGTCAAAACGTTACTTGAGGTCACGAGGGACTCCGCAATGGAGGTCAGGCTTGCTACAGGACCCATGCATGGCCCATTGAGAAAGTACCTTAGATGGAGCAAAGCATCAAAGCTAAGGGCTCGATGCATCGATCTTTTCCATGCAGTCAGGTCGCTGCGTCATCGTCGAGCCTCGCTGAAGTGAAGACAATCCATCGCCGTCAACACCTTCAGAGCATTGTCATTGAGCTGTGCAAGCTGTGGAACTGCTGTCGTTGGGCAGCCCCTGCATCAGCGTCAAAGGGCAATGAAACTGAATTTCTCGCATAGTCAATGCAATGCATCAGTTTTTGATTAAAACAGCTGCAGAACCCACTTCTTAGGCCCAGAGCTTAAAGGGGGCCCCTCAGGCAAAGGTAGGACTCATAGAAGGCAGACTCCAGCAGCACCAGTGGAATTGTAGGAAGTCTTTTGTGTCCCTGAGACTTCAGAAAACAGGAGGTAAGCCAGCAAGCCCTTGGAGAGCACTTGGAGGCAAGGCAGAGTCCTTCCAACAGAGTCAGGGAGCAAGGCAACAAGGAGACAAGCAGCCCTTCAGAAAAGCAGTCCAGTTGAGTCCTTTAAGCAGCATAGCAGTCCTTCTGACAGAGGTTCAGTTCAAGATCCTTAAAGTGTCTGATTTTAGGGGGTCAGAGACCCAGTACTTATGCCCAAAAATGCCTTTGATGTAGGGGGTGATTTCAAAGGAACTTTCTGAAGTGCACAAGGATTCCTTTTAACCCATTCCTGTCTGCCAGGCTAACCCTGGGGGGTAAATCAGGGCTTTGTGTGTGGACAGGACATTACCTATTGACGTGTAGGTGTCAGTCCCTCCCATTCCACCATGCCCAGGAAGACCCTTCAGAATGCAGATGAATGCAGATGAGTGCTCAGAATGTAGATGAGCCTCATGTTCCTGTGTTTGTGACCTGTCTAGAGGGAATGCACAAAGTGTAGCTGTCACCCAACCCAGACGTGTATTGGAGACAGGCTGTCAGGAACAAAGAGCAGTAAGTACAGAGAAAGTTCCACTTTCTAAAAGCGGCATTTCTAAAACAGTAAGGTTAAATCCAACTTCACCAGTATGGAGGATTTATTATTGCCATTCCAAACATATCAAACATGAAAAAGCTATTGTTCTCTGATAAGGAATTACTGCTTAAAAGTATTTTTAGGAATTCCGAATGCTGTCCTATGAGAGGTATAGGCCTCACAGTAGTGAAAAACTAAATAGGCTATTTGTCACTACCAGGACATGCAGAACGTAAAGGTACATGTCCTTCCTTTTACTTACTTTGCACCCTGCCCTTAGGGTTACTTAACAAAAAAACAACACTGATGATGGACGGAATGCTGAACAAATCAAACATTCACCCCTAGTCACAGATCTGGGTTAAATCCATCGGTTTTTTTGCTCACCAGGCCTTCCAGTTTGGCTCCCAGCCATATGCAAATCAGTCTTGACCCTGCTCCCCATGGGAACAGTCCAGCCCGAACTGCCACGCCAGGTCCTTCCTGGACTGGAAAACAAGTTTCCTGGGACTGGTTTCGGGGTATCACCCCTCATCAGCCATGCTAGTTTGAATCCAGTGGCATAGCGAGCATGGGACCGACGTCTGGGCATAACCTCCCACTTAGGGCGACCCATGTGAACAGTCCATCTCAAAATGTTTTTTGAAACCGGTCCCAGGATGCTTATTTTTGGTCCAGGGAAGGCTGGTCTGTTCCAGTGGGAAGCAGGGTCAAGACTGATTTGCATATGGCTGGGTCCAAACTGGGGTGGCGTGGTGAGCAAAAAACACAATGGATTAAACCCAGATCTGTGACTGGGGGTGAATGTTTGATTTGTTCAGCATTCTGTCCATCATTTTTGCTTAGGGATACCTAGGGCAAATAGTTTTACATGCCAAGTCAAAGTGGTAGTAAACTGCACACACAGGCACTCCAGTGGCAGGCCTGAGGCAGGTTTGAAAGTTTACTTCTATGGGTGGTACAATCAGTGCTGCAGCCCACTAGTAGCATTTGAAGCACAGGCCCTGGGTATACAGTATACCACTTTACAAGGGACTTACGAGGACAACAAGTGCACTGGGTATACGGTATACCACTTTACAAGGGACTTACCAGTACAACAAATATGCCAATCAGGTATACACCAATGTCATTATATTTAGGGGAGTAGCACATGCACTTTAGCACTGATTAGCAGTGGTAAAGTGCTCAGAGTCCTAAGGCCAACAAAAAGGAATCAGCAAAAATAGGAGGCAAAAGGCAAAAATTTGGGGGTAAGACCACCCTAAGGATGACAGGTCTAACAATGAGTAGCACTAGCGGCTCTGCAGGGGTAGCAGCTGGGTGTCCACAGTTCTTCCTCTGGTGGGCGCAGTCAGTTCCTCTGATATTTCCCACAGGTGGTCGGTTGCTTGCCCTGGGTCTGATCCTTAGTCGGGGGCTCGGGCCCACATGGGCCATCACAGTGGCCTCTCGATGGCATGAACCAGCTACAGCCTAATCGGCACAACAGTAATCTTCATGGCTGCCCCCTCTGGCATATGCGGTCGCAGACTTTACTCCGCACATGGGCTATGGCCTGATTAGCATGGCAACGACGCCAAACACAGGTCACTTTACAGTGGCCATATCTGGCATACGGGCTCGGCAACTTGAACCTGCACACTAGTGGCAATCCGATCAGAATAGCTGCTGTCTCCTCACACTTCTCTACAGGGATCCACTCGCCTGAATCCCCAATTGAACCTTGCTCCCTCCAAGCACTCTCCTCCTCACAGGTCTCTAACCTAAGCAATCAAGCAGGCATGGGTGCAGGTGGTCTTCGATTACCCTGGTTGATGTCCCCTCACCCAGCTGGGAGACTGGCAGGCCTTAGTCCCCAGTCCTGGTCACAGGCAGAAGGCTTGCAGAACTTCTCCTCCTCGCACAGCCCGACTGGCTGATTGACAGTAGACAGTTTTGGGTGCCTCAAGCTCCCCTTACTTAAAGTCCATTTCTAATTTAGAGTCTGAGTCTTGGAAGTTTGTGGTGGGGTTCTGTTTCCTTGTGAAGTGCCCACTCCTCTGCCTTGCCCTTCCTCCAGAAAGAAGTCTGTCACAGCCAAAACAAATAACCACACAACACAGTACATTGGAGTGACTATAGTTTCACACCTGGATGTCAACCACAACCACAGTGATATGTGCATCCAAAGCTTACCACAGGGCCACAGCCCTACTCTTTAGGATCCTCTTATTATCTCCTTCCTGAGATGTGCCAGGCCCCTTCCCAGTGACCTCTCTGTGAATCAAAGGGCACCCTTTGAAGTGTACTGAAGGGCCTGGCTCTTCCTCCTCTAGTGTGTATTTTCCACCCAGATCATAGGAATGCAACTATCCAGTTATTGAGTGGGGATTCCTCTGCCTCCTCATGCTCCTCCACTCAGCCCTGAATCTCCAAAAATGGACCCCAGATTCTTCCATGTATTGTACCATTCACAGGCACACATACACCCAGCACATGAATGCAATAACATACACGTTGCACAGCGCTACATACTAACTCAATGTAGACCAATGAGTGAGTCTGTAGGCCTCACTCCAGTGACATAGATAAAAAGGCCTTTTCACTTCTACTGATCACTACACGCTATTCTGCCAACACTGCGTTCGTGCTACTTACCTCATGGTAAATGCAGTAGCCTTTTACCACTATGATGGTAGAACCTTGGGCACCCCTCCCGGTTCAACAAGACCGCAATCCGTGAGACATGCCTGTGTCATGGTGCACATGCATGATTCATGTTCGCCCATGACACAAAAATCAGCACCAGGGATCCAGATACCTTTGCAGCTGGGTCACTCAGCACAGCAGTACACATCCGTCACCATGTGAGGAACTTTTTCATCCCAACAGTAACACAGCGCAAGTGGATGTGTTCCGTCACATTTCTTTGCAAAGGCATGGCCTTGAGGACATTGCTATGAATTTCTTTAGGGTTGGTTTCTCCAGTCCCAATAGGAATAGGGGTGTGAACAGTGTTTAGAGTAGAAGCAAACTCTCACATAGAGCCCTATTATTGGCCTATATGTCGTTCATGGAATTTCCTGCTTTATATACATCTATCCACTGGAGTAATTTTTTCACTCAAATTGGCAATATTTCTCCATGAGTGCTAGCTGGCATTGAAAATTGAGAAAACTTTAAGTTGGTTTTCCTCACAATTTTGACACAACATCTGCTGATGATCTTTTTGAAGCTTAAACTAGTTAGAAGAGCAGATAAGGTCACAATTTTAAGTTAAAACCCAGAGGCAGAAAAGTTTATGAACGAGTACTAATCATATTATTCAGGAAAATTTCAGGAAGTACCTGAGAGAAAAAAATCTGCAAAATTGTACATTACTTACAAGAACCTCTTTTCCACTTTTTTTCAGTTAGCCTAATACTGTAATCTTGAGAAGATGATACCTGTTTCAGTCTAGTACAAAGGTTTAACATTATATTTTTTCTGATTGCTCCCTCCTCCTGCATCCAATATGCATTGCCTACATGTAATTTTCATCTGCCATCCAGTTCTCAGCAGCAAGGTGTCTCGACAAATGCCTCTGAAAAGATAAAACTTTTTATCTTTGATAAAGGTTAATTAGATTGACACTATTTTCACAGTTAAAAGTTAATCTTAGCCTAGGTACAGGCCTATAGCCTCCACACATGATAAATGTAAGTGATTTTGAAATGCAGAAACCTTTATGGCTATCAAAAAGCCGGGATTTCCACCAACAAAAAACCTTATTCGTATACCTTTCTAGTATTTTTCTGCAGTGTATCAACTGCATGATATGATTTGAGATTTGGCTGACTGTTCTTGAAGTCTTGATAAATCCCTCTTCATTGTTTCATTCTATCTGGGATATCAACTCTGATGTTGGTGTTAGTTTCACCCATTAAAAGGCATGCTTTTCCGTAATTAACTGTTTCTAGAAGCCACAATGTCTCCACTCACTGGAATATGTGGTAGGCAAGTGATTTCAAGAAGCTGCCACTATCTCAAGAGGAAAAGGCTGGAGGCGTACAAAACCTCTTTGCTGGAAAAAGACTTCAGAAGATTGAAGAAAAACAGGAATCCGGTGGAGGGATTCTTAAGGAGCAAGAACTCAGGATCAGCAAGTGGTGGGAGCGAATAAATAATCGAAGGAAAATGGCTTTGTTGGAACACACCCTCCAACCTCATGAAGAGAGCAGGAAAACGAAATGACAACAAACACCACATGACAGGAAACATAATGAATTTGGAAAAGCAGGTTGATACCAATGAAGAAAAAGCCCTGATGGAAAAGTAAAAGAAAAGAGAACAAAAATCTGAACTGGACTAACTGAGGAACAGATTTAAAAGGCAGCTGCAAACCCGTAGGCAGGAGATTGCCATTTTGGTGTTGGAACAGCAGGAACCAGCAGCTGGGAACCCAAGAGGTCGAAAAAGGGTAGCCCCAGGTGAGTCAACCTCACAGACAGCAGCTGTGGGCTAACTGCGGCATTTTCTAAGCCCAGAGAACTGCAGGACCACACAAGGTACTGCGGTTCTGAGGCGCCAAAGGAGTACAGATGCCCCTGATGCAACAATCTAAAAGACATTGCATTACATTGAAGGACCCCCAGAATTGAACCTTATCACATCATGGCAGATACTCTATCTCTTATGGGTGAACTCCATTCCTAGCATCTCTGGTCCTTTGCCACTTTGTCAATTTCCAACCACGTTCACCAAATTTGGAAAAGGAGTATCAGCTTATTTATGGGCTCTGCGTGCTGCATTCAGGCATATACCGCACCTCAGTTCCATAGTCACATATTTAGAAAAATCAGATATGTCTCACTTAACCTCTCCTCAAACCTCTTGATCATGTAATTCATTGGTCTCATAGTATTTTACAATTATTGAATCCATTAATGTTTGGAATTTTATTTCTCCTCTGCAAATTGGAGCCTTACTGCCCTATAGTTCAAGCCTCTTTTCCGCTCTCTATTGTGTGGTGTGGAGCTACGTTGGCACGTCTCTGATCTTTTCTCAACGTTCTTGTCCCCAACGGGAACCTCTCTAAGCTTTTCAATCGCCCATCCTGTATCCCATCTGGCACTATTGCTGCGGCCAATGCGGGTTTGCTCGTCTTTCATTTGCGTCTCTTTTGATTCGATGGCGGAACAATGGCTGGCGCAGTTGACAAAGGTTTAGTAGGACGGAAGTCAACATTCTCTTTTTAAGCCTGAAGGGGCACAGATCCTAGTTTCCTATGGCCGTATTTGCATGCGGCTGATGAATTCCTGGTTGATTTGCTTCAATACTTCTTCTTTGTATCATAAGCAGCTTTAGTTTAGTAAATATTTACTCGGCAATCAAAGGCCGCAACTGGCCTTGTTCTGCATTTTGTAAGGCCTGAGGAAATCCTTGCCACCAAAACGACAACATCTAATCTTATTTTTTGTGTGCCTGGAAGAGTGGATTCGAAAAGCCTCCTTTTTCACTCCTTGACAGATTAGTAAATTCCAGGCTAGCTCTTGCACATTGCCTAGTGACCTTTTTATTCCTTGCATTTTTGTAGAAAAAGTCAACAAAAAGACACTAGTAACCTTTCCATATTCATAAGAACAAGCCGCATTGACCTTCAGAAGAAGCTGGTAACATGCTACACAGTAATTCTATCAGATCTTGGGATTTCCAGACATATTTGGAGTATATTGCCATCCTTTTGCCGCTGATCCCCAGTGGTTTTAGCAATTTTCCTTTCATTAAATGCGGATAATGGTGACTTGGAAAACAAGTTATGGCTTCAGAGAGTGTATTGTTTTTTGGTGGAATGACAGCGTCTAATCTGGAAAGATTTTCAACAGTAAAATTTTGAGTTACTGAAGAAACAGTTTGGAATCGTGCATATGAACAAATGTTTGCATATCTCATTCCAGTGTCCTTTGCTATTCGTTTCGCAGCTGGTGGTTTCTTTCCCTGGCAATGGGTGCCTGTAGCTATTTTATATCAGTGACTCTCTTAAAAGGATGGCAGGATAAAAGCAGATATGTCATTCTTAGAGCTGTCCAATAGTGCAAAACTTGCCTTCAATGTACTCCCTTTTCCATCCTCACAAGACAAAAGTAAAAAGTGTGTTTAATTGCATTTTGATTCTGAATTGTTTTGAAGCTAATTTGTGCCCTTCTAATGAATAACTTTCAATATATCAAAGAAAGACACGATGTTATGGGGTCGCACCCTGAAGAATGTGCATCTGTGTTCCCAACTCTGTTTGCACAGATGCAGGCATGTTTCTGTCATTGATATAACAAATCATCTGTTTGCACTGGTGCAGGTTAGACCTGTGTGGATGTTTAAGATTTTGCACTGTCTAAAGAGCATGCACTTGACCAACGGCAGCTCCTCCGCTATGGCGGAGGAACGTGGCCCCCCTGCCAGCAGCCTAAAAAAAACTGAAAACCAAAACGATAATAAACCCAGGTTTATTTCCATTTCATTTTGTTTCCTGGCCGAGTCTTTGAGGGCAGAGCCTGTGGGGATGACAGGCACTGAGGGGAGTGGTTGCACACGCTGCCTTCAGTGTGCATGTGGGTTTGGCCGGCCGTCTCAGGGCGGCCAAACCGACATGCGCACTGAAGCTGTCTCCAACCCAAGCTGCATTGCTGGGTTGGAGATAGCAGGCACAGGCTCCCAGTCTCACTGAGAGCACAAATTGAGGGCACTCAGACCAATCCTGACGCTGCTCTCATGCTGCCAGCAGGATGAGAGCAGCGTCAGGATTGGCCGCAGGGGAGTCTGGGAGCCTGTGCCTTGCCCGTAGTGGACTGGACCCAGAGAAGAGCGGAAGAACGGCGATGCAACAGGTAAGTTTAAAAAAAAAAAATTGTTTGTACGTCGTCCCCAGTCCCCCCACCCTGCCCCTCACTTTGCCAAGACACTGGCCCCTACAGCACTTGACTCAGAAATTTTCTAAGTTAGTGTTATGTCTCACATAACCTCTCCTCAAACCTCTTGATCTATGGGTTTTGTCACAAATCATGTAATTCATTGGTCTCAGGGTATTTTACAATTATTGAATCCATCAATATTTTGAATTTTATTTCTCAGCTCAGAAAAAGGAAATGGGAACCAAATGCCCCCTGGTTCTTTCCTGTGCTGTCCAGAATCTCACGCCTCAAGGAAATTGATAAAAATGTAATCACCTCAAATGTATAAACATATACATTTCAAAAGTTGGTAACATTTAACAGCCTGTTATTCCCATGGATTAACGATATACTGAAACTGAAGGTAAGGGCAACTGCACCCTTCAGCAAGGCTGAGCTATAAAAGCCAATATTTCTTGCAGAGAAAAATGAAAGACAATCTTTTTAAAAAATCGGCGATGGTCACAGTAATTGATGAAATCCATAGAGTTGGTAATTTTACTTATGGTCTTCTCTTGTATTTGAATCTTTTGAAATTAAAATTGCATTTACACCGAAGTGATATTGGTGCTTTGTTTTTTGTGTGTTGCCTGAAAATCCTATTAATGTTTAGTAGTATTTAATCATTGTCTTTTGTACATTTTCAACTACTCCATGTTTATGTGCCCTGCGGTAAACTGGTTATGTTTTTTATGTACACTTAAATGCACTTACATACACTTGCATTTGGATGCTCTACAGTTGTATAGTGCTATTAGGACCCAAAGTTTCTTAAGATGCTATGTATACATTGCATTTGCTACAGTGTTGGCTGACCTTTTCCTTATTGTATGGTTGTTTATGGATGTTGAATGTATGTAAAGCAGCCTCCAGAAACTGCTTGCCTATAGTGGTAGCATGTCCATTGTATTCTTGCTTACTAGATCTGGACATACCTCTGTCAGAGAAGGACCTAGAGGAAAGATCATCCTCTGTTATCATCTGTGTTGGCCAGACCTTGAGCAACTTGCCCTATCCACAAAATCTGAAGAGGCAATTTCGATACATGTGGGTCCTGGCCCAGCTTTCAAAATTTGTGGCACGGAGATTAAACCCTGTTAAACGAACTCTAAAGGCTACTGTCAGAATATGGGCCATTAAATTGCGAAGTGTGAAACCCTACCAGCTTAGTAAACACACCATGGTTAGATATCAACAAAAGTCTCAGTGGAACTCTGCACAACCCCTAATAGCAATGACACAAGCCGAAGGCAATTCCCCAGATTAATGCGTGTTAACTTCAAGCACTGCCGACAATATTAATGTCAGCAAAAACAACGCAATATAATCCCCAAACATATTTTTAAAAATAAAGAAAAATGAGCAAGCAAAAAGACACCCAAACAATTAAAATCGAAAGCCAGAATCACTCTCAAACTCCCACACCGCATTCACATCACACCGCACCTGAAAGAGCCTCACTGGCTCCCCATTCACAAACAAGCACAAGTCAAACTCCTCACCCACATTTTCAAGGCACTATATAACACCGTCCAAGCACATCTCAACAATCACATCTGCTTTCACAAACCTTCCAGACAACTCTGCTTGTCCTGACTCCAACTTGCACTAATCCCATGCATACCAAAAACCAGATTCGGCAGTCTAACCTTCTGCTACATTGCTGATAAAGCGTGGAACTACCTGCTACTGCACATAACAGCCTCCTCCTCACTTCTTGAATTCCACAAGACGCTGAAGACCTGGCTTTCTGAGGAGCCCACTAGGCTCTAGGCGTGCCTAGACGCACACCTGCTAAGCACAAGGATGCTCTCCCAGGTGATATTGTTCTCTACAAATCTGCATAACATAACAAAGGGGGAACCAGAGATATGAATTTTTAAGTGAAAAAGCTCCTAGAAAAAGTAGTTGCCCATGACCTAGGTGTGATTTTAGGCCAACTGCAATGGATTAGAGGTCGGATATACCATGCAGATTTACCTGGTCAAAGGTTTTACCTTCTGAATCAGTCTGAAAAGTAGAATAAAATCCAAGATGATTCCCGCTACATCAATGTGCCTGCATGGGTGGCAATCTTGGAATGTTTTTTGTTGTACCTTGTGAGAAAAAACATTCCAAAGTGGCTGCCTAACCATGAACATGCATGTGCATACACGCCAGGACATCAGCAACAAAAGAATTTCAGACTTATTAATTTACTCTTCTGAGATATACATGCAAAGAAGGAAGCAGCAGGGTAGTAGTGTGCATCTGTTAGGCCCCTAACAAAAAAAGATTTGTTTTGTAAAAGAAGGCACAGGAGCGAGAGGCGGAACAGGATGTGGCAGGAGAGGAATGGATGGGAGAGATATTGAGTGTACTAGTAAACAAAAGCCCAGAAGGCTTGCAGTAAAAGGGGTAAGGTAAGGGAACGGAGAGGAGTGTATGGGGAGAGAATTAGCAGAGATGGAGGGAAAAGCAAGAAAGCAGGAAATAGGAAGGGAGGGAAGGAGGTATTAAGGGTATGAGGAGAAAAAAGGCAAGAAAGTGAGGTGTAGGAAGTGGAGGAGTGGGATGGGGTGGGGTTGGAGAGGAGTGGAGGGGCAGCAATTGAGCAGATGGGGAGAGAAAAGGCAAAAAAGCAGAAAGGGGAGGATCAGGAGAGCATCAGGCGAGGCAGTGTTCAAGAAACAGCTTTCAGTATTAACATAAAAATTGCTGTCACAGAGGTCTGCTCGCATCAAATAATAAAGTTTAAAAAAAATAAGAACACAAAGCCTATTCCAAAAAAAGAGCTGCTAAAGGCCGAACTGTGCTGCTTTTGCAGGAAAATGATACAATACCACAGACTGCGAAAAACTGAAATAAAAAATTAGCCTCCCCCCCTCCCCCACCATCAGCAGAGGAAGGATACAACTCATTCAATACAATCAAACAAGGAGCAAAGAACTGAAATATACACGAGGCCATCCAACCATGAGTAAGGCCTATGCCAATACCCCCACCGTGTGTAAAGTATTGTTCACAATAGGTCTTTGGCAAGATAGCTAAAGCTGGCTGTATGCCAGAATTTATAAGCATTAGTGACAATATATCAATGTTTTGAAATATCAGTGTTTACTCATCAAGAAAATTACATCCAACAGGTTTTTACTGGATGACATCCTTAGTATGAAAAAATGAACATTTAATATAGTGAGAAATATGTACTTTATGAATTGAATAGAGCTGAAAGTGTTTGTAACAAAATAAATTAAAGGCTGAGCTAATTCACGTTTGCAGAGTAGAGTGCAAACACAGGGTCGTACTATGCAAAGTGGCACATGGTGTCAGTTAGGGCATGCTGGACTGCCATATGTACACACAATGCAAAGACCAGCTTGGTTTGCTAAATTATAATAAGCGGGCAGTGGTATGTTAATCTGGCAGATGCTGTTGCAATATGTTGCATGCAGAAGAGCTCTCTTTGTACTGTCATGGAGCAGTATTATTTCCTGTCTGCCCCCAAGATTGTACAGGTGGCATTGTCATCCTGTAGTTGAATGCCTCTATGCTTCCTCAAAGGATGAGTGTGAAGTGTGTGCATTCCTTCAGCACTGCCCTGGCAACGCTCACCCCATTTGCAAAAATGCCCTCGACTTTTGGAGGGTGCCATGAACTCCTGGACAGCTACTGTTCCAGTAAAATCCCCCCTATTTTCTCTGTTTATCTTAGGGGTGCATTGACTCTGATGCATGCTCTGAGGTGGGAACATGTGATGTCATGAAAACCCCCTCATCTGCATTATGCATGTCTCTACGCAAATCATGAAATGAATCAATATCGGTATGTTCTTGTGCTGAAACATGTGGAGCCAATGTTCCGAATGGGGCATTGCGGCTCAACGGAATTCCACCTGAGACAGCAAACTGTGCGAGTTGCCTTCTTTGTATAGCATTGCAGATTTTTAAACCATCGTCATCATTTAGGTGTGATCATGGTAGAAGCTGTTGCCATTCCTCGTATGGCCCTCAATGGCAAAACAAAACTTGAGGGGGGCTCCCTGCAAAGTGCATGGAGGGGGCCCCATGTGATACAGACCCAGTCAAGAAATATCGACCAGGGGACCGCCATCGGTTCACAGTGCTGAAACTTGGGCAATTGGACCCACCCGCACCGCAGGGGCTGCGGAGGCTATTGTTATGTCACTTATGGCCCTTGGCGCCTCTTGTGCCAGGGTTCACGAAGGCAGCGGAAGGAAAAGCAAGTAAAAAGAGTTCTAAAAGCGATGTTTACTTTCTGTAGTCTTTAGTCCTGCCCTATCTCTAGACTCATCAACAGCACATAGAGGGGTACTGAGCGACAGAGAGTTGTACAAGGGGTCGGCCCCGGAGTGTTATCAGGGATACTGGTGCATGATCTCACTATTGCTACTCCTGGCATTTCGGTGAATCGGTGTCTGTTTTACTGCATTTCTAACTATGCAAATTCACTAATTTCCACCTAAAATGTAAAAAAAAAAAAAACAGGTCCCAGGCAGCTATAATTCTTATTGGTGCAATGAAAATGTAATATTGGATTTAAATTACTGTAACATGAAGACATAGTTTAAAAACACAAGGGTGACTCAAAAAGGGATAAAGACTGAAATGAAATTGACAAAGAAAAAGTTTTTTCCCCCACAATGCAGTCCCTCACAGTGCATGAGGTCCAACGGACAAGGTGGACTGGCCCACTGCACTATACTGAATATCGTGGTGGGCAAAAGTAAAACGTGAATGACAGTTGATCAGACCAATGGATGAAAGGGCTTCCCCAATGCCCCGGTATTGCTCTCATTATGATTTCCCTGGATTTCAGTGCTGGGATACCGAGGGATGGAATCTCTGATTTCAGCCAGTACAAATGCACCTAAACCTGAGGATTAGAAATTGTTTCCTGACAATGGGGAATAACATGCGGACCCAGAAATACTTGGTCTAAATCCACATATTTTATCTCATCCTGGAGAAAATAATGGGCCCGATTCTACACACACACACACACACACCTACTACCTGTTTGGAGCTATTGGTAAATGTGATTGGGGCTTATTTTCAGGCCCATGGTGAGGGAAAAGTAATGCAAGGGAGGGAAGATAATTTGCTGCTGTCCTCATGCTGCCTTCAGAACATAAAGGGTAACAAAGAGGAGAGAGAGAAGTGAGAGCTCGCTCAACATCCCATATCAAAATCACTGATCAAAGCTACCAAGTTCCTTAAAGATGACCCTCACACAGACTGTGAAAAAGCAGGCCTTTTGTTTTTTTTAAAAGACCTCTCACCCACCAACCTAGTTGGTAGCATGCTTCATCATTGGTGTCCCACCCGAGACACCTAGTACATCACGAGTGGGCTTCTATGCCTGATTACAGCAGAGCTGGTTTTTCAGGGGTGTAATTCTTTACCTCAAATGAGACGAGGGGGTGAATTGAAATTTTCTTCTGGGTTGCCCACCGACGTGGTGTATTTTTAAAATAATGGTACCTTTAGACAAGGATTAAAATCAGGGGTGGATGCATGGTGAGGAATTAATGACCTCTCACATCCTTCATAACGGTCGACATGTTTCAGCCATAATGTCTAGGCCTCCCCAGGGGTTCAGTATGGCGGCCCTCAGGACCAAGATCACATGCACGCTGAGGCATGCAATAGTTTTACAGTGCATAACTTACGGATTTCTTATTTACTCCATTTGAGTTTCTGTGTTAAATAAAAGGAGAGAGAGCCACTTTATTTTGGACTTTAGTAGACGATACAAACAAGGGTCTCTGCACGCTTACGTCATCATGCAAATGGTCCCATCATAAACGGAACCACTGTGTCCTTGAATTGTAATGGCAGCATGCTGCTGTACGTGCTTCTGCATAAACTCTCATGCGGATTATTAAAATGTGCAGGTGGTATCCTGCAACGTGATACTTGCTGTGTAGTGCCTGGTGACTCAACATCCACTACTATGTGTCAGCAGGCACGATGTCTGTGGCATGCATCACTTATAATAACAAGGCTCATAATTAGAAATTAAACAGTGATGTTCATGCACAATGCAGCAGAGATTGGATCATGCATCGTGCTGTTTTTGCGCAGTGTCTGGTGAAAACAACATGCACTGCTATGTATAAGCAGGGCGATGTTTGTGGCCTGCACACACAAAGCGATATGATATAAAGACTTGGTTAACATACTTGTCGATAGGTAGTCTCTTACTACCTGGATACTCTGGGGGGCGGGGGGGGGCAAGCTCTGTAGTCACACACTGTAGGAATCACACACTGATTAGTGATCCCAATCAATGTTGAGGTATTGCCCGAAAAAAGGTACTCTTGCTAAGCCTCCCATCGCCGGCAGTTACATTGTCTCCAGAGCTCCGCATCTTACTTCGGCCCGCGGTCGTCAGTAAAGGTGTTTTTTCACACTCTGCGTGAGGGACATCTTTGAGGGTCTTTAGAACACACCCAGGAGTGGGAATAGCAGTTCCCCTGAGCCTTGATTTCTCTGCTCTAAAGTCCAGGTCCAGTGCCTGCAAGCCCAGAATTATTGGGACCCAGTAATTTTGGGCTCGAAGCCAATAGGAGCTTTACAATGACCTGAAGCAATATCTCTCGGGGACCATCACTTCAGGCCACTCTTTAATTAGGGCCAATGTATGTATTCATGCACTTATTTTTATTGATAAACTTTCTGAACACACAAGGCTAGCTAGACAGCTAAAGTTGGCTCTAGGCCAGACTAAAAAAACCCTATACTATCTTAACTTTTTTTAATACATTTTGTATGGTTTCGTTAGCAAGAGATCAAAAGGCCTGATTATTATCCAAACTGTTCTTTGTTACCCACTATTTATTTTAAATGATCTGAGTTATTTTTTATTACATTTTGAATTTTGCACAGAATCGGTAGAAAAATTCTGAAAAAAGTACTTTTTTTTACTGCTGTATGAAAAAAATATTTAAGATACTATCTGTATTGGTGTTCATCTTGTAGTGACTGACAACTGAATAAATTGATTCCTATTACTTTTGCTCTCTAAAGAAATACATTCAATTGTTTACTCTTTAGTTGTATGGCTTTTACATGTGAAACAAAATAAAAGAGTTTTTAAAACTGAGGTACACAATAAAATCCTATATAAAACTCTGCAATGTGAAGAGATCAGTTTATATTTTTGGCAACAGTGGACATTTTGTATGAGTCTGTCTGCATCTAAGTTATTAGTTCTAATTGCAATGCATCTTGACAAATGGGGCACTTATATCACATATATGGCCCTAGGTTATGTTAGGCAGAATGGGAGGACCCGGAATGAGGCACAAGCCAGTGTCCTCTGGTACCATCACAAAAAGCGTGGCCAGATTCAGAGCACAGGAGCAGAGTGTTACAATCTCTTCCTGGCCTCTTTGCTATCGGTCTTGGATGCCCTTGTGTAAGCTGGAGGCACCGAAGCCCCACGCTTAAAGTGGCACCGGAGCGTGCACTAAGGCAGGCACAGACAGCATATAAAGCCAGGTGCAGTTATCTGTACCTGTAACAACTCCAGACTATCTTTCATGTGGGCCAGGCCCTCCCGCCCCCTTAAGGAGAGCATTCAGGCAGGCCAGTTGGAATTGTAAATCTTTGATTCATGCTCACCCAAAAGCAGAGCTCATATCAGGCATGTTTTAAGTAATAAATAACAACAAAGACCTAATCTGCTCGGGCCAACGAATCCTATTCACTTACTGAGAGGGAATGGAAGTTTATTTTCTTCCTTTACAACAACCCTTCATATTTTATAGGTATTGTCCCAACTCAGACTCGCCCTATTTATAAAAGAACCCACCCATGAGTCCAAAGTCACTGCGTTCACACAATATATCCTGTACTTTAACAGGTATACATAACACATAAATGTGAAAAAATGGGAAAATGTTTTAAGTAATGCCTTATTTGGTTTGGCAAGCGAGGAACATCTCATTGGTATGGATAATGCCAATGCCTAATATATATGGACTGG
Organism: Calotriton arnoldi; assembly: GCA_963921515.1. Classification (NCBI taxonomy): domain Eukaryota; kingdom Metazoa; phylum Chordata; class Amphibia; order Caudata; family Salamandridae; genus Calotriton; species Calotriton arnoldi. The sequence goes on from CAWUFW010000567.1 coordinate 1,897,769, forward strand.
GCTGTCAAACGATATCTCTCTACAACTTCAAAGTCCCAGTTTTGCAGGTTTAGATCCGGATTTATCATGGTGGAACCTATATTTACAGTCAATGCTTTATTGACATGGGTAATATTAGTTCAGGCAAATGTTATTGTTTTCCGTCTGGAGACGAATTCGCAGTAAGTGCCTTCACCTCAGAAGGTATTACATCCGGAGTGCATTTACTTTGCAGTTAAGTATTTTTAATTACAATTTATAACTTACTTTATTTATATTTAATGCTACATTTATTTGTTTTTAATGTAATTCTAGTTTAATGCCCATTCAATAAATTAAAAACTCTATGAACTTTTCATCAAATGTATAACTATATATGTATTAATTTCTTAAATTGTAAATATTTTTAATGTATATAAGTAGATATATATCCACATATATTTATTATACATATGTATGAACATGTATATATACATATGTGTGTATTTTTTAATAGGGTAAACCCAAACCCCCTTTATCAGTGTGTATATGTATGTTTATACATATATATATTTGCGTGTGTGTGTGTGTGTGTGTTTATATATATATATTTACATATTGAAACAGTCTGTAAACTTCCAATGTCATCCACCTTCATGACGCCGGTACCAGTGGTGGTTGTGCAACCAACTTCAACATCATACAAAATGGCATTCCAATACTGACAGTATGATTTCCATGCGCTGTACTTCACAAAGGCCATTTGGCAGAAAAGCGTTGTCTTTTTTGCACAATAAATAGCTGTTGAAAGCATTAAGTGTCGTATTGTACGACATTGAATATATATATATATATATATTTATATATATTCAAGGCATTTGTTTCTGAATTCCGTCGTGCACCAAACCGAAGGGCCCGTCAGCATGGGGAGTAGACAGCAACCTCCGCACTATATACAGTCGTCCTTTCCGCGCTGTGGCAAAGGTGCCAACGCTTCATAAAGGAAACCTCAGTAATGCGAATTGTTGCAGTATTACTCCAAATTTATTAATGTGCCACCGAAATCATCAGACGCATTTCGGCTGTCCTGCAGTTACCACATCGCAGAAAGGAGAACGGTGTATGTGTACATATATATATATATATATATATATATATATATATATATATATATATATATATATCCACATTAATCCTTTCAGATTATAGAAACCGCACTCACAAAGTGTAACCTCCTCCAATTAATTTATTCTTCACAAAGTATCCAGTTAGAGGAACAACCGACGCGTTTCGGTTGTTCCTCTAACTGGATACTTTGTGAAGAATAAATTAATTGGAGAAGGTTACACTTTGTGAGTGCGGTTTCTATAATCTGAAAGGATTAATGTGGATAAATTAATACGGCGGGGCTCTGCCTTGAAACCTGCACCGGGTCAAGAGCGCCAGGGGTCCGTACGAATTCGAGCCAGGAGGGAGTAATATATATATATATATATATATATATATATATATATATATATATATATATATGTATATACACGCATATATATCCCGAATAGGATCCTCCCCTTTTTTAAACTACACATAAATATTTGTAATATACTTATACTATTATAATAATGCCTTTCACACACAGATATATACATACATATATATCTCTGTACCATGTGATTCCGTTCAACAGGAGACTGCTGATCCTTCCAGGATGGCTCCAGCGTGTGGAACCCCACTGCCAATTTTCTCACTCTCCTTACTCCATGGAAGAAGAAAATCGCTGTGCGCCCAAATCTTGAGGCAGCATCAAAGTGTTTTATTTCAATACAAAAGCAGTGGCAGGCTGCCACGGACCTATGCGTTTCCTCTCTACCAACAGCGAGCCATGTTCATGGATGCTGCCATCAAGATTTGGGTGCACTGGATTTTTCATCTTTCATGGAGTAAGGAGAGTGAGAATATATGTATATATTTATGAATGCCTTGCACATATAAAGGTTAAAGTAACGTTATAGATAGGTGAAATGTTCAGTTACAATGTAATGTTTTAATCTCTAAAAACCACAGAAATTCATCAGTTATAGTTATCTCAAGTAACTATGACTTGTTCCCTAAGGTAACTATAACTCGCGCCCCCGCCATGCAGAGTTTTCTGATCAGTATTTTCATCGCAGATGTTGCGGTGATATTATCATTGGTGTCATAGAATATGTTATGAGTGATGTAATATGTAGTTAGCAGTACATGGCTAAAAAGTAACCTACCTGTGCCCCCAGGCCCTGGCTCACCCCGGGTTTTTAAAAAAGAACCACTAGGGTGGTGCGATCGGTGCTGCCGCACCTAGCGCTGACCTTGGGGAGGGTGCTGTGTTAGAAATAACACAGGTTTAAATTCACCTGCTGTAGAGTTTTTTGTATTTCCAGCAGTTTTCAGGCAACAATAAAAATGTCAAGATAAAGATGGAGATTAATGTTCCTGCCGAAAGAGATATCAGAGTTTTGTCTAGTAGGAGTTTTGACTCATCATAAAGTGGCACAGATGGTTAATATGCCTGCTGCAAAGAACATATATGATGCAGATGACAGAACTGTAGTTGATGTGAATAGCTCACTGGGTTACTGATTTCGAAACAGAAATCCTTTTGTTACTTGAAGTTCATAAGTTACAATCCTAATGTGACCTATGAATTGTTATCAAACAGATGCATGCAGTCAGTCAGTCTGACTGATTGAGCTGCATGCAAATTGCATGGTATAGGTTAGAATGTTTTTTTTTTCCCCAGTCTTTAATTATCTTAATGTTGCTAAAAAGGGTTTTTTAGTTAGAAATACATTCTTATTAGTAAAGCCAACCCCAACCATTAAGGTACGTTTTAACTCCTGAGTTTGTGCTTCTCCATACCAAACACTCTTGAAATATACTGCCTACTTGATGACATGTGATTCACATTATAATCCTCATTGCTTTATGTAACATTTCCCATAGACTGATTTACACACATATGATTCATTGTCGCTGTGTGATGAAAAGTGCTCTGACACTGGCTACACTGGCTTGAGAAGTGCTATAAAACAAATGAAATGCATGTGAGAGAGGGGTTATGGAGAGATGACGGGCACTGGTGAAGCGTGGAAGTGAGGGTAGTTGTGGAGAAGGGGGTCAGTAGGTGGGTGGGAGGCACCAAAAAGGTTTGTCGCACCGGGCACCACCAGCACTAAAGCCGAAACTGATTCTATGTATTCATTATGTGTGCAACTCATGTTTGCTTTGGGTGTACAATTTCTTCTCAATTGCATAAATAATACACCCACAGAGGGTTAATGACTGAACTTTCTTTTACGGAATATCACAACAGTGTAAAAGTAGTTAAGCAGTGGCAATAGCAAACAGTTGAGATTGCACTGGTTCTGCTCAAATGGATTTAGAAATAGGTTGTAATGGCGGGCTCCTCGGCAGACTGCACAGCTCAGTTTGTTTCCTGCTGATAACTCATGCCTCCAAGCGGTCACTGGACTGACATGCCTGCTGCTGCGCCTGTTATTAGTCATTGCTGGGCGGCATGCGATAAAATGGCGGGAAATGATAAAAGGCAATCAATAATCTGTATTTGATTTTCTTTATCTTTGTTCTGTGCTGTAGCATGGCCAAATGAAAGCAGTGGGCTGTGAGAAATGCATTGCTTTAGTCTACAGCTCACCCACCATGAAGCTCATTGTACATTCGTCGATGACATCACAAAACTGTTGGATGTTTGTTCAAGGGGCATAAGAGTATGTAATGGTATTTTTCTTTCAATAAAGAAACAGGAAATAGTTGGTGTAAAATGCATGTCATTTAATTGGTCTTATTTCATCTCTTCTCTGCCACATCCTATCCTTTCCTTTCCTTTTCCCTTCTTCTTTCCCCTTCCCTCCCCTTTCACTTTCTCCTTCGAAGTTTCCTCTCCTCCCTTCTTCTTTCAGTGGTCTTAGAACCTTCTCCCAAGCACAGAAGTTCGAATTTACAATTTTTCTAACCTTCATCAACAGGACTATACACAGGAATTTTTCGGAGAGAAAGTAATACAATTACTGAAAGGCATTCTATGTTGTGAATAATAGCAAACATAATCCATGGACTGACAATAAAGAGAGGGAAGATATTCAGTTATTGGCAAATTTAGAGGATGAACATTCAATACAAACTATAGCAAGACATCTTCTTACGTTTGGATCACAACGGTTGCTGATCCCTCGAAGAGCACAAAGAAATAGTAATACAACTGAATAGAAAAAGATAATAAGACTCTATTAGTCTCTTTTGTTATTTTATTATATTATTTGTAAAGCTTTTAACCTCTATGGAACTTTGTGCTGCAGGCAAAGTGCTATTAATGGAATAAGATAAAATTAACAAAGCGATACTAAGGATGCACCTCCTACCTACTAACTAAAGAATTTGACTTGTGAATCATATTCATAGAATTAAGTAATGATTTTGTCTAGCAAAGAAAATGCTGTTGTCTTGGATACTTACAATAGTTCTTAATCAGAAATGTACCCATTAGAGGTCAGATTGATCAGAGAACAAGATGCAACTCTGCCCAGACTGTATTAATAGGTATTGAAATAATAAAATGAACGAAATAATATTGTCAGAGATTAACTCCAAAACGTAATTAGTCGACATTTTGAGCGCTCAAGAATGATTGGGATCTTCATTAGACCTGGCAGAAATTGCCCCAGTGAAATTTACGAAATTACTAAATTACTCATTCTACGAAATTTATGGGACATGCTGGTATTTATGGAGGAGAAAAGCTCTGCAGATTGCAGTACATGCAGATTGTGTTGGAATTAGCTAGAAATGTGTGTTATTCCATGTTATAAGGAGAATAAAATGTGTAATTGTTTAGCATTTATAACATTCAGCAGTCTTTTTTTTATTGACAGCAATAAATATATTATTAATTATTAGCCAACTCCTAATGAGGACATAAATGTTTTTAAACACCTTATCTGTGTATGGATATTGGAGTAAAGAGACAAAACAGCAGCTCCAGGAAGGAGACAGTCCTCTGCTTGAGTAAAGAGGTTTTCAGGAAAGAGAAGTTTGTCATATCAATGGGGATGAAAAGACCTAGGGGCCGATTCCGATCTGGGTCAGAAAGCTCTCTGACCGATCTGGATTGTTTTCCGACCGAGCCGGACCCCTGCAGTCCAACTGAGCGAGTACGATGCGGCCGTATGCTGACGGACTCGGTTCGGTCGGACTCCCATTGAAGTCAATGGGAGCCGGTCGTACATGGGCTCCCATTGACTTAATGGGTACGTTGCGCACAAGGGGGCCCCCTGTAGTGGGTACGCGTTGGTGCCATCCGCACCGTACACGCATGTATAGGGGGACCCATGGGTCCCCCTGTGTCCGACTCGTATGGCTACGGGTGAAGGGGGTCCGGCACGGACCCCGAAGTCCACTTCCGAGAGCTTTTTCGTGTCGGAGGCTCCGACTCGATCCGGCCGTCCGGATCGTGCATCGTCCTGGCTCGGTCGTAAAACGTCTCCATTGCGCGGTACGAATCGAGTGCGAACGAGTCGGACGGAGCGGTTCGGACCCGGAAACGAGTCGGTCGGCGATTTCGTGTTCAATCGCATCGTACTTGCTCGCTCGGACGACTGTACGAATCGGTCGGGTAAACCGCGTTCGGCTCTTATTTTTTCCGGACGAATCGTATTCGGTGCGCTTCCGGCGAGATCGGAATCGGCCCCCTAGTGTGTGTGGCTTAACAGGTAAGGAGATCTGTTATTTCAGTGTATTTCTCCCACTTACATTTTTCTCATAGAACAATAACCATTTAATTCCTACTGGTTGCTGGGTTTCAACTGGTTGCGAGTAAATCTGGTTCATTCACTGCAAAAACAAATAAGAAAAAACACTGAATTAATTAGTTAAAAACATATTACTTACTGGTGACAACCAGTGTATGTGTGTTGCTGCAAATATTTAATTCAATCATAGATCTACATATAATGCCTCATCAATGTTTAAACCATGATGTTCCTTAGTGTCCATTTCCACTATATAGCTATGTTTAGGTGTATAATGAAAATGGATACTATAAAGGGCCATAGGTAGGAACACATTTTCCTATAGACACGGAATGGGTAAAACCCTTTGATACATCTGGCCCTAAATGTCTCTTTGATCTTTCTCTGTCCCCATCCTGGCTGCTCTTCGGAATAGAACATATAACATAATCACAATTTACATAATTGAATGAATCTATATGTCATGCAACAAAGTAGCTACGTCACGATTTTGAATGGCCCTACTGTGCTATAGTATAGTTTTGTGTGCAGGCAGGACTGAGCTCGCCACATAACTGATTATGAGCAGTAGCAGCTTTTTCAGATTTATTAATGCATTTGGAGATGCTTGAAAGCAAAGTGTATTATACCTCCTGATCAACTCCTTGTTGCCATGATTTACACCTATTGCTTTTTGTGAAACCTCACTCTGGGGATAACCTGGTATTCACTTCTTATGAAGAAGACAGAGTTGGGGGTGAATCAAGGGCTCATTGTGGTACCCTGTATTTGTTTGAAACTCTCATTGTTAAACAGAACAATATTCTCTGTAAGGTATAGCTCCATCATACGCAGCAGCATCTTAGTGTGCTGGTAAAATGTAAGTGGTCTGGATCACAGAAAATATTTGCTTGCTCTCAAACAATCTTCATGGCAATGCTGTGTGTAAGATGATGTATTCAGAGTCATTAGCAGATAGACTTGTTCTCAAGTTGTATTATTTTTTTTTTTTTTAAATGTGTGGTGTCTTTAAGATATGATACTAAGCATTGGACATGTGGCAAGAGGAAATGATCTATGTATCTGCATGTGGTCACAAAAGGCCTACTCTAGGTATAAATAATAGGACTCCCAGGTGGGTTATTCAAATTTTAATGCCTTTTGAAAGCAGGTAAAAGACTGGGGCTCTCAGTGATCTGTTCTCAAATATAGATACTCATCATGATTTAATAAACTCTCTGAACGCCAGTCACTCAGCTTTCTGTGGTAACTATGTTTCATATAAACAAATTCTGACCTGGTTATGCTCGTATAGTAGTTAGTATAATTCAGTTCTTGGTGAACCTCATTCCTAGACAGTTCTTTAGATCACAACGCAATGTTTCCCCCTTTATATGATGGCTTCGCAATACAATTTAGATTGTTACTCTGTTTGGACATTGTATTTACATGCTCCTTATACACCTCTGTTAAATGCTAGGATCTTGTATTTGTCCCATAGTATAACCTTTTATGGCCATGTGTGACTGACTCCTTAAAAATATCTAACGAGTCATGTGTTATCTTGGGTACATTTCGATGACAGTCTAACTTCACTTTCTGAGTCCTGGTATACATTGATGTCCTATGTTGTTACTGTAAGTTTATCACTGACAGCCAAATCAATTCCTTGTATTTTATGTTCTAATTGTAATAATTCTATAATAGTTTCCAAATTAGATATTTATATATTGTCTATTTCTTATTCATATGACTGGCTCATCATCACCTTTTTCTTATAATAAGAATGTTTAAAAATTGTAAGTAGTTTCAGTGTTCTTATAAATTAGAACATATCCTCCCTCGTTTGTACATAATTGTTAGAACTGGGGGTCTCTAGTTGGCAATGGTTTGCACCTTTGTCCAAATAGGGACCCTTGCTTCTAGTCAGGATAAGGGGAAACACTCCTAAAATAACCCCTGCTCACCCCCTGGTAGCTTGGCACGAGCAGACAGGCTTATCTCAGAGGCAGTGTGTAAAGCATTTGTGACCACATACAGTAATACAGTGAAAACACTACAGATGGACACCACACAGGTTGTTTATGTAAAAATAAGTAATCTTTATATAGACTTATCACAAGACCCAATAGCAAAAATCCACAATACTGTAATCAAAAATAGACTTAAAATGATAGAGACAGTTCACGTTATCTTCAAAAATAGGATAGTCAATCAAATAAAGCTTGTAGCAACAAATAACTCCACTTGGAGTTATCACGACGTCGTGACTGGTGGAAATCCCAAAGTACGGCGCCGACCGCGAGGTGCGCGGCGTCGGGCCCGGAGTCGAGCAGACCCACAAAGAACAGTACCTGGAATTCGATGAAAACAAAGACGGTGCACGGCGTCGGGGAGGTGATGCTTCGTTGGCGCCGGCGGCGTCGGTTCCTTACGACCCCAGGGGAGGTGATGTCTCGGTTCCTTACTGCAGCGCAGGGGAGGTGAGGCGTCGGTTCCTTACTGTGTCGGGAGGTGACGTCACGGATGGCGGCGAGGCGTCGGTTCCTTACGATGGTGCGGCGTCGATGGATTCGGGGGTCACCCACGTCGAGGATCGGCTCCGCGATGATGAAGCCCTGGCGTCGGTGAAGTCGGGGCTGCGGTGCGAGTCGGGACGGTGCGTCGTGAGCGTCACGAGCGGTGTCCTCGGCTCCGGTGCAGGCAGCGGCCTCGATGACGGCTTCGGAGTCGATGTCGCACGGCGTCGGCAGGCGTCGGGCCTACGGTGCAAGTCGGGGCGGTGCGTCGTGCTCTTCACGAGCGGTGCCCACGGCTTCGGTGCAGGTTACGGCGTCGCTCGCCGGCGTCGGTGTTGCAATTTCCCTCTGTTAGCAGCTAAAACAGCAGTTCCAGATGCAGGCAAACAGAAGGGGTGAAGTCTTTGTGTCCCTGTGACTTCAGGCAGGAGGCAAGCTCAGTTCAAGCCCTTGGAGATTCCCTTCTTCAAGATGACAAAGCACAGCAAAGTCTTTTCTCCTGTCCTTGGCAGAAAGCAACCACTGCAGGCCAACCCCAATCAGCAAAACAGCACAGGGGCAGTACTCCTCCTTCAGCTTCTCCGGTTCTTCTCCTTGGCAACAGGTTTCTTGATTTCCCAGAAGTGATCTAATTTCCTAGGGGTCTGGGTCCCCTTTTTATACACAGTTTTCCTTTGTTCTCTGAAGGCAGAGAGGCCTCTGCCTAGTCCAAAACCAGTTCTGGTCAGTCCTGGAGCACTTTGTTTTTCTGACTCCTTCTTTCCTTTGTGAGTGAGGGGCAGAGCCATCAGACGCCCGGCAGGAGGTGGAGCCAGCATTGTGGAAGGCAGGCACAGCCCTATTCAGACCCAGGTGCAACTCCTCCCTCCACTCTGGATGCAGACCTTCCTATTCAGCCCTGTGCTGACTCACCCTGTCTCCTGTAGCCACCCCCAGCCCCTGTCACTCAATCTCTAGACAAGGAATACACAACCTAGCAGAGGCAGGCTTGGAAGTTTAGGCAAGAAAATACCCACTTTCTAAAAGTGGTATTTTCAAACACAGAATGTTAAAACCAACTTCACTAAAAGATGTATTTTATCATTCTGAGTTCAGGCATACTAAATTCGTTTTTCTACCATGTTCCCTGGGTCAGTTCTGACTATAAAGTGTAATAGTCAGTCTGCCCATTCTGGCCTATGGGGAGCAGGTAGCCTTGCAATAGTGAAAAACGAAAATGGCTGTAATTCACTATCAGGACATGCCACACACACCAGGGCATGTCCTACCTTATACTTACAATGCACCCTGCCCTTGGGCCTACCTTAGGGGTGTCTGATATGAAGATAAGGGAAGGTTTAGGGACTGGCAAGTGGCTGCACTTGCCAAGTCGACATGGCAGTCACAGACTGCACACAGGCTCTGCAATGGCAGGCCTGAGACCCGTTTTACAAGCTGCTTCTGTGGGTGGCACAACCAGTGCTGCAATCCCACCAGCGGCATTGGATTTACAAGCCCTGGGCACACTCCGTGCACTGTACTAGGGACTGACAAGTAAACCAATCATCCAATCATGGAGTCACTAATCCATATATCAATTTACAGTAGGGAGCACTTGCACTGTGGCACTGAACAGCAGTGGCACAGTGCCCAAAAGCATCTAAAACCAGCAAAACATAAGAGGCAACAGCAAAAAAAATGGAAGGGAGACCCACGCCAATGGTGCCAAGTCTAACACGTGTCCCCTCCAGCTGAAATGTGGGGAGAACTACCCTTCCTCCTGGGAGTTCTCATCACTAAGGCGGAAAAATCTGGACAGACCATCAGCATTGGCGTGTTCTGTACCAGGGCGGTGTTCCACCGTAAAGTCCATCCCCTGTAGGGAAATGGACCACCTCAACAGTTTTGGATTCTCACCCCTCATCTGCATTAACCATCTGAGGGGCCTGTGGTCTGTCTGAACCCGGAAGTGAGTCCCAAACAAGTATGGTCTCAACTTCTTCAGTGCCCAGACCACAGCAAATGCCTCACGTTCAATCGCACTCCACCTCTGTTCCCGTGGGAGTAACCTCCTACTAATAAAGGCTACAGGTTGGTCTAGGCCCTCCTCATTCATCTGTGAAAGCACAGCCCCAACACCATGCTCTGAAGCATCTGTCTGCACAATGAATTCCCTTGAGAAGTTGGGCGCCTGAAGCACGGGCGCCGTGCACATGGCAGATTTCAGGGCATCAAAAGCCTTTTGGCAGGCCTCAGTCCAGTTCACTTTCCTGGGCTGCTTCCTGGAAGTCAGCTCAGTCAAGGGTGCAACAATGTTGCCATACCCCTTGACAAACCTCCTGTAATACCCGGTGAGTCCTAAGAAGGCCCTCACCTCTGTCTGGGTTTTGGGGGTTCCCAAGCCAGGATGGTATCTATCTTGGGCTGTAGGGGCGCCACCTGGCCGCTCCCTACCTGGTGTCCCAAGTACACCACAGAACCCTGCCCGATCTGGCACTTACTCGCCTTGATCGTGAGGCCTGCCCTCCGCAGCGCCTTCAACACTTCCCAGAGGTGGTGCAGATGTTCCTCCCAAGTGGCGCTGAACACTGCAATGTCATCCAGGTAGGCGGCACTGAAATCCTCCAGCCCAGCCAACACCTGGTTGACCAACCTCTGAAAGGTGGCAGGGGCATTCTTCATCCCAAAGGGCATCACCCGGAATTGGTAGTGCCCATCTGGTGTGGAGAATGCTGACCTCTCTTTGGCCCCATCAGTTAAGGCGATCTGCCAGTATCCAGACGTTAGATCAAACGTGCTGAGGTACTGGGCAGCCCCTAACCGATCAATGAGCTCATCAGCTCTGGGGATGGGGTGCGCGTCAGTCCTGGTGACTGAATTGAGTCCTCGGTAGTCCACACAGAACCGGAGTTCAGGTGTGGCACCAGGCGCGGCAGCCTTTGGGACCAAGACCACTGGGCTGGCCCAAGGACTGTTAGAGGACTCAATCACCCCTAAGGCAAACATCTTGGAGACCTCCTCCTTGATGCAAGCTCTCACCCTGTCAGTCACTCTGTAAGTTTTGTGCTTTACAGGAGGACTGTCCCCAGTGTCCACATCATGGATGCACCATTCAGTGATACTGGGAGTCAGGGAGAACAGATCAGAAAACTGTCCCAACAGTTGGCGACAGTCATTCTGCTGCTCCGGGGTCAGGGTGGGAGAGAGGTTCACACCATCCACTGACCCATCTTGCTCTTTTGCATACAGGAGATCAGGAAGAGGTTCAGTCTCCTCTTCCATCCCAGCATCTGTTGCTAAGAGCATGCCCACTTCAGACCTCTCAAAGTGGGGCTTCAGGCGGTTCACATGCAGGACCCGCAAGGGGTTCCTGGGAGACTGCAAGTCCACCAAGTAGGTGACATCACTCTTGCGCTCCACCACCTCAAATGGTCCGGTCCACTTATCCTGGAGCGCACAGGGCTCCACTGGGGCCATGACCCAAACCTTTTGTCCAGGCTGAAACTCGATCAGAGTGGCGTTCTGATCATGCCAACGTTTCATCTCTTCCTGGCTGGCTTCCAGATTCGCCTCAGCGAGTTGTCTGAAACGCCGAGTCTGGTTCCTGAAGGCCAGCATGTAACTAAATACATCCTGGGGAGTTTTCCTGGGAGCTTTCTCCCAGCCTTCCTTGACCAGACTCAGAGGTCCTCTTACAGGATGGCCGTACAGCAGTTCAAAGGGACTGAACCCTAAGGACTTCTGGGGCACCTCTCTGTAAGCAAAGAGCAGGCATGGCAAGAGGACGTCCCACTTACGCCTCATGGGTTCTTCCAGACCCATAATCATGCCTTTAAGGGTCCGGTTGAATCTCTCAACCAGTCCATTACCTTGGGGGTGGTAAGGAGTGGTGAACTTATAGGTTACACCACACTCCTGCCACAGGGACTTCATATACTTGGAAATGAAGTTAGTACCACGGTCAGACACCACCTCCTTGGGGAACCCCACACGGGAGAAAATCCCCATCAGTGCACGTCCCACCACGGGGGCCGTCACTGTCCGAAGAGGGATGGCTTCCGGGTACCGGGTGGCATGGTCCACCAAGACCAGGATGAACCTGTTGCCCATGGCTGTCTTGGGATCCAGAGGCCCCACAATGTCAATACCCACCCTCTCAAAGGGGGTGCTGACAACAGGGAAAGGTTGGAGAGGAGCCTTGTGCTTCCTCCCACTCTTACCACTTGCCTGGCAAGTCTGACAGGTCCTGCAATGAGTATCTGAACTCTTGCGCATTTGGGGCCAATGAAAGTGGGTGACAAGCCTTTGAAAGGTCTTGTCTTGCCCCAAATGTCCTGCTAAAGGCACATCATGAGCCAGACCCAGTAGGAAGGCTCTGAAGCGCTGGGGTACCACCAGCACACGGGCTGACCCAGGCTCAGCAACCTTAGGCTCACTATACAGGAGACCATTCTCCCAGTAGATCCAGTGTGATCCAGACTGATCACCTGCTGCCTGGCTTACAGCCTGTTGCCGCAAGCCCTCAAGAGAAGGGCACTTCTTCTGCTCCTCGCAGAATTCTTCCCTGGAGGGGCCTCCTTCCTGCTGCCAATGGGTCAGCTCAGGCAGGTCCCCCAGTTCAGCCACTTGTTCCCCTGTAGGTTCCAGGGCATCCCCCTCAAGGTCTGCCTCCTCCTGGACCGTGGGAACTTCGGGGGCCGGTTTCCCGCGCCCCCTGCCTCCTCTCTTTAAGGCAGGCACCTGGGCCCTTCTTCCAGGCTCCAGGTCCTCTTGAATACCCTTACCGGCTGCCATTGACCGAGTGGTCACACACGCCCACTCTGGCAGACCCAACATCTCCAAATGAGACTTCCGCTCCACCTTCGCCCAAGGGGAGCTCTCCAAATCATTGCCTAGCAGACAGTCAACAGGCATGGCTGGCCTCACAGCTACTTGAAGGATACCTGAGACCCCCCCACTCAAAGGGAACCTGGGCCACCTTGCAGTGGCTCTCTGAGTTGTCAGCGGCAACTACAGGGTAGAATACGTTGGGGACCACCTGCTCTTCAGACACCAGCCGACAACTGACAGCTGTCACACTGGCCCCGGTGTCTCTCAGAGCCTCCACCCTATGGCCATTGATGGTCACCCACTGCCTGTATTTTTTAGTGTTATCAGGCAGCTGGGTCCTAGGGACCATCTCACTGTCTCCTAAAGAGACCAGGGACATTTCTGCGGGACCCCACCCACCTTGGGCACCCAACTCCTCCCCCAGGGCTACACTAGCCATCTGCCGGGGTGGTGCACCAGTGGGTGCAGTGGTCACGGTATTGGGGCACTTGGGACTTCCTACAAAGTGACCCACCTGACCACAACTAAAACATGCTTTGGGCCCCTTCTGAACAGACTTATCTGTTGGGACCCATGGTCTTTTCTCAGTGGGAGGCTGGGAACCCTTACCTTGGTTCCCTTGGGGTTTACTTTGGGGCCCTTTTTGGAACTCCTTCTGTTTACCCTTGTCCCCCCACTCTTCTGCTGGGGACCCTGCCCACCTTTGGCGGAGTCTCCCACAAGACCCTTGTGGACCCGGGTACTGACCCAGCGGTCCGCCTCCTCAGCAAGCTTCCTAGGATTAGTCAGCTTACTGTCAACAAGGTGCTGGCGTAGCTCTGGAAAACAACTACTGGACAAGTGCTCCCATGCAATTAAATCATAGAACTCCTGCAAGTCATTTACTTTGCTACCCTTCACCCATCCATCCAATGCTCTGCAAAAATAAGACACATACTCCACCCAGGTACTAGACTCCAGCTTTTTGCAGTTCCTAAACTTCTGTCTATAAAGCTCTGGAGTTAACCCATACCTTGCCACTAAAGCTTCCTTCAGGTGGGCATAGGACATCTGATCCACTGTGGGCAAGGCTAGCAAGGTTTCCTTCCCTCACCTGCAAAGCGGCCCCACAACCCCGCTCCCCAATCCTTCTCAGGGACCCGGTGTGATGTCATGGCGATCTCATAAGCTTTAAACCATTGCCCAATGTCCTCCCCCTTCATGAAATCCTTAATAACCTCCTTGGGGATGTACACTCTACTTTCTACAGGCACTGGAGGTGTGCTGCCACCAGAGGGAGTGATTTCTAGGCTCCTAGCCTTTAGCTCTAGCTCCCTCACCACTCTCTCATGCTCTAAAAGCATCTTCTTTTCTTCCATGGCCAACCTCTTACTTTCTAACTCCAATTTCTTATGCTCAAGGCTATCATGGCTTCCCTGTTTCAGTTTGGCCATTTCCATTTCATGCATCCTGCTTTTGTCCCTGTCCTCCAGCTCCTCTGGAGACAGGCCCTTTGAGAAACACTGCTGCCCTCCCTGGAAGGCACTCTCCTCCCAGTTAAGCCCAATGGCCCCTCAAGCTGCCCATCTAAATTCTCTGCCTCCTCCACAGGCTCCTCGGACTGCCCACTGGCATTCCGTGCTTCCAACCAGGCCCTTAGCGCCTTTTGAAGCTCCTCCTTCCTGGTGAGGCCTTTCATAGAGATTTTAAACTTTTTACAAACAGCTTTGAGTTCTGGCACAGTGTAGGTATCAACCCTATCTTCTTCAAATTCAATATCTGTAGGTGCAATGGATCCTTTTTTGCTCATGGTGAAAATTGGCAGTTCTCAACAAAAATTAAAGGTTCCAAGGAAAAAAAAGTCCTATCAAAATGTATGTGGTCGCGTATTGGTCTGCACTCACTAGTAGTGTACACCAATCACTGTATATGAATCACAAATGCAAGTCCAAATCCTCACCGCTGACCACCAATGTTAGAACTGGGGGTCTCTAGTTGGCAATGGTTTGCACCTTTGTCCAAATAGGGACCCTTGCTTCTAGTCAGGATAAGGGGAAACACTCCTAAAATAACCCCTGCTCACCCCCTGGTAGCTTGGCACGAGCAGACAGGCTTATCTCAGAGGCAGTGTGTAAAGCATTTGTGACCACATACAGTAATACAGTGAAAACACTACAGATGGACACCACACAGGTTGTTTATGTAAAAATAAGTAATCTTTATATAGACTTATCACAAGACCCAATAGCAAAAATCCACAATACTGTAATCAAAAATAGACTTAAAATGATAGAGACAGTTCACGTTATCTTCAAAAATAGGATAGTCAATCAAATAAAGCTTGTAGCAACAAATAACTCCACTTGGAGTTATCACGACGTCGTGACTGGTGGAAATCCCAAAGTACGGCGCCGACCGCGAGGTGCGCGGCGTCGGGCCCGGAGTCGAGCAGACCCACAAAGAACAGTACCTGGAATTCGATGAAAACAAAGACGGTGCACGGCGTCGGGGAGGTGATGCTTCGTTGGCGCCGGCGGCGTCGGTTCCTTACGACCCCAGGGAGGTGATGTCTCGGTTCCTTACTGCAGCGCAGGGAGGTGAGGCGTCGGTTCCTTACTGTGTCGGGGAGGTGACGTCACGGATGGCGGCGAGGCGTCGGTTCCTTACGATGGTGCGGCGTCGATGGATTCGGGGGTCACCCACGTCGAGGATCGGCTCCGCGATGATGAAGCCCTGGCGTCGGTGAAGTCGGGGCTGCGGTGCGAGTCGGGACGGTGCGTCGTGAGCGTCACGAGCGGTGTCCTCGGCTCCGGTGCAGGCAGCGGCCTCGATGACGGCTTCGGAGTCGATGTCGCACGGCGTCGGCAGGCGTCGGGCCTACGGTGCAAGTCGGGCGGTGCGTCGTGCTCTTCACGAGCGGTGCCCACGGCTTCGGTGCAGGTTACGGCGTCGCTCGCCGGCGTCGGTGTTGCAATTTCCCTCTGTTAGCAGCTAAAACAGCAGTTCCAGATGCAGGCAAACAGAAGGGGTGAAGTCTTTGTGTCCCTGTGACTTCAGGCAGGAGGCAAGCTCAGTTCAAGCCCTTGGAGATTCCCTTCTTCAAGATGACAAAGCACAGCAAAGTCTTTTCTCCTGTCCTTGGCAGAAAGCAACCACTGCAGGCCAACCCCAATCAGCAAAACAGCACAGGGGCAGTACTCCTCCTTCAGCTTCTCCGGTTCTTCTCCTTGGCAACAGGTTTCTTGATTTCCCAGAAGTGATCTAATTTCCTAGGGGTCTGGGTCCCCTTTTTATACACAGTTTTCCTTTGTTCTCTGAAGGCAGAGAGGCCTCTGCCTAGTCCAAAACCAGTTCTGGTCAGTCCTGGAGCACTTTGTTTTCTGACTCCTTCTTTCCTTTGTGAGTGAGGGGCAGAGCCATCAGACGCCCGGCAGGAGGTGGAGCCAGCATTGTGGAAGGCAGGCACAGCCCTATTCAGACCCAGGTGCAACTCCTCCCTCCACTCTGGATGCAGACCTTCCTATTCAGCCCTGTGCTGACTCACCCTGTCTCCTGTAGCCACCCCCAGCCCCTGTCACTCAATCTCTAGACAAGGAATACACAACCTAGCAGAGGCAGGCTTGGAAGTTTAGGCAAGAAAATACCCACTTTCTAAAAGTGGTATTTTCAAACACAGAATGTTAAAACCAACTTCACTAAAAGATGTATTTTATCATTCTGAGTTCAGGCATACTAAATTCGTTTTTCTACCATGTTCCCTGGGTCAGTTCTGACTATAAAGTGTAATAGTCAGTCTGCCCATTCTGGCCTATGGGGAGCAGGTAGCCTTGCAATAGTGAAAAACGAAAATGGCTGTAATTCACTATCAGGACATGCCACACACACCAGGGCATGTCCTACCTTATACTTACAATGCACCCTGCCCTTGGGCCTACCTTAGGGGTGTCTGATATGAAGATAAGGGAAGGTTTAGGGACTGGCAAGTGGCTGCACTTGCCAAGTCGACATGGCAGTCACAGACTGCACACAGGCTCTGCAATGGCAGGCCTGAGACCCGTTTTACAAGCTGCTTCTGTGGGTGGCACAACCAGTGCTGCAATCCCACCAGCGGCATTGGATTTACAAGCCCTGGGCACACTCCGTGCACTGTACTAGGGACTGACAAGTAAACCAATCATCCAATCATGGAGTCACTAATCCATATATCAATTTACAGTAGGGAGCACTTGCACTGTGGCACTGAACAGCAGTGGCACAGTGCCCAAAAGCATCTAAAACCAGCAAAACATAAGAGGCAACAGCAAAAAAAATGGAAGGGAGACCCACGCCAATGGTGCCAAGTCTAACAATAATCATAAGATGTCTGTGGGCAGCAGTAGAGACCCAATGATAACATATGTGACTCACCTTTAGTTAATTCTTCTTTTGTTAAATTACTGTTCTGTAGTCCTCCTTCATTTCTTCTTATTTCCTGTAACATATACACATGTGATGTACCCTAAAAACAGCAGGGTTCGGCATTAAAATGCAGAAAATGGATACACAACATGAATTCAAAGATTTCAGTATGACTGTCGAGCAATCTGAATGCTCATGTGCAGAGGAAATCCCACTCTTACTTTCCCATAAAAATCCAGAAACGTCTCGTGGGCCTATTCAAATACCCTTAGTTGTACCCTATACTTGTGTCAGAGTCTCTAAAGTTCAGGTAGACTGAGCATCTTTAGGGTGCATGTTTAATGGCAGCCTTCTCACAATCCAGAGCACTCCAAATGGCTTGATGCATATTAGCTCGTTTAGGCGATGTGGCATTTTCTCAGCAATATACCAGAATATCAAAGATCTCATCTGCCTGAATGTGAGAGAATCTATGATGTGCAGATGAAAGCATGCAAAGCTGGTGTTTCCTGATCAAAGAAAAACCTTTACAGTTCTTTGCAAATATCATCCGACTTTCCTTTTCTAGAACTTCTAAGCTTATTTCGGCCTGTTAATTTAATAGCTTTTTTCCAATTAGGCGCAGGAAGTGCCCAGATTTTTTAGCCTGAAATGTAGATGGCCTGGGAAAAGATAGAACGTGAATTTTTATTGAAATGAGTGACTTCATTTGCTGAACCAAGCGTCTCCATGCTGGCATATGAGTGGGCTAAAAAATATAATCTTAGAAAAGACCAGACAGATTATACAAAATGTGTCAAAATATTTTGAGCAAAACCCAGACAGACTACACAATAGGTCACATCTTTACCTTAAATGAGCATGAACAGAAAGAGATGAAACTGGTAAATGTATGTTTCAAGGTGACGGCATGGGGAACTGGTATGGATTTTTATGTGAATAACATTCATAGGGACATATTTACAATGGAGTGGCGGAGCGTGGCGTTAACCACAAAATGCTAACGCCATGCTCCGCCATTCCGAAAATGCATATTTACAAAGATATGGCACATCCCTGCATTTTCCCTAGCACTGGCGCTAAATTAAGCTGCTAGCGCCAATGCAGGCACCCTTGCATCATAGTGCAAGGGTGCCTGCGTTGTGCAGCACACATGCAAACAGCAAAAACAAGGAGAAATAAAGCATTTCTCCTCGTTTCGCCACGTTAAGACCAGGTTTTCCCTGGTCTTAATGTGGGTGCTGCCTCCTATTTACGCCACCCTTGCAAATAGGGGGCAGCGTCAAAATCAATGGGTGTTGCGTCAGAATGCCCACCTCAACACTCATTGGCCACCCCTTTCACACTAAGTATAGCGTGAAAGGGTGCCTTATATACAAGGCGGCGTTAAGCCACGTTAGGTGGCTTAACGCTGCCTTGTAAATAAGGCGAAGCCCTATCGCCACAGGAACACTGTTAAAAGTGACTATAGGGGCTTGAAAATATGCCTCATAGTTCCCAGTGTTATCACTGTTTATAGTTGGAGCTATATGCGTTACAACTAACTTTAAAGCTGATACATTAATGACATGAAGTAGTAGTGCTCAAACTCCCATGATCCCATCAGAGGCAAACAAAGGGCCTCATTACGATGGCGGAGGGACCGCCACCAACATGCTGCCGGTGGCGGTCCCTCCGCCACCACAATGCAGTTTACCCCCCGCCATATTATTATGACCGGGGAAAGCGTGGCGGTCGGAAAGACCTACCGCCACGGTCCAGACGGGCGGATCAAATCCGACCGCCCGTTGGACCAACTGCTAATCTAGGGATTATGATATCCCTTTCCCCCGGTTGTTCCGTGGCGGTCAACCCTCCGCAAAACGGCTGGCGGAAATGGATTTGGGGGCCTGTAGCGGTCACCTCTTAATCCCTGGGTCAGGGACATGTACCTGCCACGTAGTGCAGGGATATGTCTGCACCCTATTTTTTGTATTGCGGCGGGGGCTGCTGACCGCATCCCCGCCGCAATACAAAATATAGGTAATGCGAGCGCCACGGTGGCGGTCGCATCATAATTCGGATGGTGGATAGGCCGCCTCGTAGGCGGCCGGTCCCAAATTCTATACAATGGCGGATGGACTAAAGTCCGTCCGCCATCGTAATGACCCCCAAAGGGAGGAGGAGCTTCTGGAAAATGGCAATTTTCATCTAATGCAATACAACTAATGTTTGAGCCTAAAAATGTATAGATTCTTTAATTACCGAGAGCATATATCGTTCCTAGGTAATAGACAAATAAAATCACAATAAATGTAGTAAACGCTATAAAGACAATGAGGACGGAAAAAGATAAAATTTAAATAAAAACTGAAAAATGGCTGTCCAATTGAAAACTCGATTGTTGGTTTAAAATCTGTGCTATAAATTAACCAATAAGATGTGCGATTTCTACTAAGTGTATTAGAGGTGTGCACGATCGAAAACAACTAGACCACTAACTTTTATTATGGTCCAAATCAGAAGTGAAAAACGATACGAAACCTCCTGTGCAATGACATCTTGGTTATATGATGTCAGCAAACTGCGAAGGAACATCTAATATTCAATTGAAGGCACTTTATAAATGTATCATATTGTAAATATTGATGTAATTATGACAATGATGGTTCAGACATATTTTTATTGATTTTAGGTTGTTGTGGCTCCTCCTGACGAAGGCGCTACTTGCGCCGAAACGCGCGTCGAAGATTCATTTATTGCCACTCTGAATTTTTGTATATGTATTTTGTATTTTATAAAATTTGAATAGTATTTTAATGAATGTATTATGTTACTAGATTGTATATATTATTTATGAACTGATCCCTCCACTTTTTCTTTTTTGTTATTCTTGATTCATATATATGAATATTAATTGAATAAATATTTTCAGTTTTTATTTAAATTTTATCTTTTTCCGTCTTCATTGTCTTTATAGCGTTTACTAAATTTATTGTGATTTTATTTGTCTATTACCTAGGAACGATATATGCTCTCGGTTGTTTACCCTGTCCTAGGAATAGTATAATTATACATACAGGGGGTCCTTGATACTTACATATAGATTCTTTAATTATACGTTCTGTGCCCTACCATGGGCACTTGCAATGCTTTGCACTCTGATGAATGTGCTAAGACTGAAACTGGAGAATAAACATCTCATATAACCTCGCATGTAAGCCAACCATTCTAGAATTGACCAACAAGGACATGACAATTTAAAATGCTGACAACAAATTTCTGCAATATAACATATCTACAAAATGTTTTGTGGACGTAAGTTATACGCGCAACTACACAAATTTCATGTTGGTTCTGAATTCCCAAATTCACAGAATCAAATGATGATCAAGACACTTACGACTGTGAAAAAACTCAAAAGAACGGTAGATTTTGCACTGTTTTAGCCAGTGGATTAGATGCTTTAGTGTAAGACAATGTATTGTTGTGAATCACTAAAATATTGTAATTTCGTAACATTGCTATTTTATTAGGACACATTCCTAAATGAGTGACACTAGTTATAAGTTTGGCATCACATTTGGTACACAACAGGAAAAACATTCAAAGGTAAATGCTCATTTTACGAGTAGCCTCAGTCAGTAAGCAGTGAATGTTAAAAATCATGGTAAAATTAAACAGGCAATTTAAAAGAAATTAAGAGTATTTCTGATAAACATAAGAAGAAAGATAACCTCAAAGGGGTTCACTTCGTTAAATAAATGAGGAATGCAATTAGGTGTTGCTCATATAGGAATGCAGCTGATTTTGCAGTGTGTGCTAAGGTGCCATGTAAATGGACTTGGCTAGAAAGGAGTGAAAAGCATTTGCTGCACGTCGTATAATGTGCATATGACATTGGCAGCCGGTACTTTTAGCAGGGGGGTGGACGGGACACATGCTCACTCACACCCATGCATTCACAGATGCGCGCGCACACACACACATCCATTCACAACACTCACTCCCACATATTCATACATACACACATACATGCACCAAAATCACCCTTATCTGCACAGCTCTGCCTTGGAGGTTCCAGGAGGGTTCTTCTCTCATTGGCTGACCTAAGGTCAATCAATGAGGGGAGGCAGCAGTCCCTACCTTCTCACAGAGTATGATGCCGGTCAGTGAAACTGCTGACTCCACCCCACTCTGTGATGCGGTGCCACTGAATGACATTCAGCCCTGGGCACTTCAGGGCTTAAAACCAAAGCACTTAGTTCTGAGGCTATCAGTGATGCTCCCCCTCGGTATGAGGGGGAGGGCCTCGACGTGCTTTGCCAGGCTCAAGAGGTCACGCCGACAGGAGCTGTGACATCTTCAGCCCCGCAAAATTCAGCTCAGGCAGCCCGGAGTCTGCACATTTAGCTCATGTCTAGCTCCTGGGTGCCTGACCTGAAAACAAGGCGTGTCTCTCAGGTTGACCTTTGCTCAGCCTGATAGACACCCTTCATGTTGGGCAAAATGGGAGGGGGGCGTGTTCCCTTTGACTGTTAGGACGGGCCGAGGCTGGTATGTGAACCACATATGTTCAACAAGAACATGTATATGCATCATTAACAGTGACAAGTTCCACCATGGAAGTGAGACAGATCTGTTTGGGGGTTGCATCTGAACTTCAATGAGAGAAAGTAGACTAAAACTTGGATGATAGTCTTCAAGAAAAGTGTCACAGAAGGTTGACATAACTAGTGGGGTGTCTCATTTCACACAACAGGCTTAGAATAATACATGTAATAAATTCAGTGAATTTATTTTTGACAATGAAAATGATGTAGAGCATTAGACAAAAAAAAATCTGTTTAAAGTACACATTGCCAAGAAGATAGTGGCATCTAGTGAATTTTCAGGTAGATGTGCTTTTTAATGGGTCTCAATGCCACAATTTACAGCATAAATAGCTGGGGGGGAAATATATATATCATACATTCACTGAAAAAAACAAAAGTTAAAGAAACTTTAAAGTTAGGTGAATATGTCAGTGACAACATTAACGTTTTGAACTAAAAAAAAAAATTCACAAGTTATAGGTAGCACCTGCCGTGCAATGCTTAAGACCTCACATATTACATGTTACGTCACTCATGACATGGTCTATGACATCATATATGATATCACTGATGACATCTCAAATGACAACATTGATGACATCATTGATGTCCCAGATGGACCTCTTTGCTGTTCCGCAAATCCACTATGATGTCCAGCATGGCTCCCTGTAGAATTGTAGTGGAATCACAGATCCGCAGGACAACAAAAAAATAAAGAAACTGGGTTAGGCACCCTTGAGGGGTTGGGGGTCCACGGGGGTTTGGTTGCAGGGCCTGGCACCAAGCCAAGGTATGCAGCAGGGAGTTGGGAGCACATGAGGAGTTGAGAGGGCACAGGTTGGGCACCCGGGTGGGGTTGTGCACAGTGATAGACATCTTACTTCGCGTAAAAAAATATAGAAATTCAAAGAAAAAACAAAGGTTAGAGGGACATAATAGAAAATGTCAGTTAAAACATAACATTTTAAAATATACAAAACCACTGAAATTCACCAGTTATAGTTACCTCAAGTTACTATAACTCGTGCACTAAATTAACTATAACTCACACTCTAAGTATGCTCTGCCTGTATCCTTACACATTACATCACTCATGACATGTTCTTGATAACATCCATAATGACAGATGAAATGACAACATTGACAACAACAGAGTGCATAGCGAGATGGTGCGAGTTATAGTTATTTTAGGGCACAAGTAATGGTTACCTGAGATAACTATAGCTGGTGAATTTCAGTAGTACAATTAGTCTAAAACGTTGTGTTTTACCTGACATTTTCAGTTAACTATAACGTCCCTTTAACCTTTGGCTTTTTCAGTGAAAATATATATGCACACACATGCTGCTGCACAGGTGTAATAAGCTATTTGTGGCCTTTGTTGAGTGTGGGGTGGGGCCCATGACTCACAAGCGGTAAAGCCTACTTTTTTGTGAGTGTGTAATTTGTTTTACACAAGTTGTCTTGTTACAAGACCTTTGAGAGTGCCGTAGCATTTGAGGGGTCATTTATGGAGGATGCAAGCCTTTGCTGGGATAAAAAAAATACCTTCTTTTTAAGAAGGATACAGCATTTTCAGGAATAGTGTTGTCTCGATCGACTCCACCAATGCCTGTTGAGCTTCTCAGCTACTCCTCAAAGGCTTACTCTTGGCCCACCAGAAAACCCAGAAAGAGGTGTGAAGTGCAGGAAGAATGAGATTCCTCTGGCTGGCAGCCCTAGTTCTCCGTCACTCCAAACTATCGATTTGCTCTGACTTCCATGCAGGGCCGGACTGGGAACACAAACCGGCCCTGGAAATGAAGTCGGACCAGGCGCGGGCGGGGGCCGGGGAGGGGGGTTGCTGATGGTAAACACTGCTGCTGCTTTTGGTACAGGGGTCCGATATTGCAGGACTGCTGGAAATCCGCCCCCCTGTACCAAAATCGCCCCCCACTGGTCCAAAACCGGCCCCCAGCCTTCCAGCCCACCGGGAAATTGCCTGATGCCCGCTACGGCCAGTCCGGCACTGTTTCCATGTGGGGTAGAATTTCTCAATAATGACCGTAACGCAGGGCCTGCCCCTGCAGCCAATGAGGTGCATGGGCGCCCCCATCCTTCAGAGAGACCCCTTTTCAACCCAGGGCAACGATATCTGTATGGGAGTCTGAGGGCCCCCCTACGAATCTTGCAAATGGGCCCGACCATGTTTTTTATTACTCGACTAAGGCTGACCATAGCCTTTCTGCAATAGCTGAGCCCCAGCAGTGCACTAGAATCTTGTTCATGTCACCGATGTCCAGAGATGACGACACTTGAAATGACGGTTTGTGTGACGAGAAATAAACAACTTTAGTCAGAATGCTACAGAGTAAAATCAGGCAGTAAATTAAACTGCTTTCTAAAATCTTCCAGTAAATTTCATGGTGCAGCTTAAAGCCCATATTTACTAACAATTGTGCGGTTGCTTGCGAAGCGCTGCTCAGTTTTGCACTGCGCCTACAAATGTTTTTAATAAAGGAAGATAAATCAATGCAATGCTTTGCGTGCTTCTAAAAATCGTGCAGTAGTAAAGGAAAACAAGCGTTTGGGCTATTCGAGAAAAAAATGTAAACACGCTATACAATGGACAGAATGTTTTTTACATCTTTTGTTTATCTCGTTATTTCTCCGGACTCGGCGTTGCTTTTCTTTTTAATATGAGATTCGGGTTTAAAGAAGGAAAGTCGGTTCCTTCCAATTTGTCTCTGATTTCTGTCCTAATTGCCTGCTCGCATTGTCTGGAAACAAATGAGTCACCGGCTCTGACATGGCCCTGTAGGTTATCTGCGCTGTCCGTCCACTCGGCTCGTGCCCCACTCCGAGTCACCCCAGTACACACGTGGCACCCGAATGAATCGAAGAATGCGCGCGGATTACCGGATTGAAATTCATGGCACATGGTGTACTCTGTGGACCTAAGCTTCCATTTACACGGTAATGAGTGCTCTGTCATTTCAAGCCCCATATTAAGTTATCCTGGCAGTATATTCTCCAACATCGATAGCAATAACAAACAAGCATTGGCAAAGGTTGGCAGCCTTTTGGCTTCGTCAATGAATATTTCTAGATATGCTGGCCATAGTATTGGCTAAAAGTAAAAATATTGTTTGGTCTTTAAAAAAAAAGCACACATTGCAATGGTAGTCCCTGGCATTGAAGGAAACTAATTTGTGTGTGAATCTGGCTGAAATAGGCTGACTCTTTCCCCTGTGCTGTATGCTGTAATGGTCGAAGACAATTGTGAATGACGATAACAGACCAATAGATTAAGAGGGCTGGCTGCGGGCCTTGTAAGTAAATATATTATTCATTGAATTTTAGTAAAATCAAGAGCTGTTGGCCAATGTCAGATCTCAAATACAGAACAGGGTGAATGGTGAAACACACCGGACTTTATTTAGAGTATGTCAGGCACTGGCATTAAAATCTGTATTCTGGTCATAGCATTATCACAACCATTGAGCTTCATACTGCTGTGAATTTAGAATAAAATGGGTAACTTTATTGTTTTTCTACATTCAACAAACAGCACCGCCTAATGTTCACCGATTTTCTGTGCAGACCCATATTTTTTGATGTGGTAATACTACTTTTCTCTATGTATGAAAAATGTATAATGTTGTGCAGGTATCCACCCTTTTCAGTCATCCTCATCAGTTCTTGATGGATTGGATGTTGGCTTAATACGGTTCTGTGGGCCTGACGGTATATATATTTTGAGGCCTTTTTGATGTTCCATTTTGTGCCAGATGAGGTCGGTCATTTCCTGTATTAATCAGTGGTGGCTTTAATTTTTTCTTTACATGTCTTCAAGGACTCAGTATCTGGGTAAGGTGTCTTGGACCCACAAAACAATATATTATCTTCAGGTAACAACAGAAAGAGAAATGATTTCTTGATTTTCTTGATTTTATTTATTTTAGGTTGCTACCATTATATTTTCCTGCAGAAGTCCCCAGTGAAGTTAAGATAGGGGTCAAAACGTCGACATACTACATTGTTGACTATCATTTTGGTGTGGAAATGAGATCAGAACATTCAATAATAGAATTCTAGGTCCCTTAAATGTTCTGCAAATTAGTCAACAGTGTTTTTGTATTTCCTTGTATGTCACTGGTGCACAAGAGATCACTCTTGTAGCTATTAACTTAACCTGTGTCGCACTTTTGGGCACCTACTCCTTGTTGTTGTTATTATCATTTTATGTCAATGACTAAAACACATTTATTCAAAGATAACAGAAGCTGCATCTGTCTCTTTATACTTTGTCTTGCCAGGAGAGCCTAGGGATAAAGCTCTCTGCAAGGGAATCATTGTTTTTTGTTCTGTTTAATTTAACACCCAGGTTCCCAGGAATACTGGATTGCAAAAGGGCAGTTTATAAAAAGTCGTGAAATCACTTACAAAAATGAAGTGATTTCACACCTCTGCCACCATCACATTAACCCGTCGAGTTATCTCTGCAGATGCATTTTGAACAGTGATGTTCTGGCTTTCAGCTTTGTGTTTTTCTTAGGGTCTGAGTCTCTATTAGCCTGTTTGTTTTGAATTGCAATTGCTCTGTTAGGTGTTTGAGCATTGTTTGAGTAGCTTGGACGTCTTGGTAGTGATATATCTTCTGTCTCAAGCTATATATGACAAATTCATGGTGGTAAAGTTTAACATTGTAATTATTTTAACATTGCAATATAGAGTGGATATCTATAAATGCTGGATTCAAGTTGATTCTGACTGCAGCGTCCTTGAATGTAAGATGTCATGCTGCTGATGCCATTGAATGTAAAATACTGTCCTGATGTAATACGTGTTTATTGTCTTTCTTATTTTTACATTCTATATTTCCAAATTCTCCGAAAAATACAATTTCTTAATTTTTCAAATGTCTCTTCTCTCTCATTTTGAAGCGCGAAATGTGATGAGATGCAATGAGGTCCTAAACATCTTCCTGTCCAACATAGCTAATGTTTGCACCACATTAAATCCAATGCCAGCTTCCCACATGTGGGATCCGAATGACACTGACATTAGTATCTCAGGTAGTAAGTAATTCTTTCATCACATCTGCTCAGCCTAACACAATTGAGCAATTATGGACTGAGTCACAGACATGAAATTCACGCCTGTGTCCCAAATCCCAATTCCTTCATCGAAGCTGATTAAAATGTGATTGCAACCCAAAACAGCTTATTCTTTATCACTTCTTGCTTGCCTGTCTCATGAAATCATTGTAAATGACAGTGACATAAAATGCTGCCAGTCTTGTAGATTTCAACAACTTACTCTGTCTTCCAGCTGCTCCCATTTGTCTAAGTGCTAGAAGTTGATCCCCCAACATTGAAAGAGTAATGATCTTGGTTCCAATCTCTTTTCAGCCTCAACACACCAAGGCCCTCATTATCAGTGGCCTGGGAAAGGTGCTGTAATTTCCCCACCCTATCCCCAGAGTTGCTGATACCATGGGCACTGGCAATTCTGGGGCAGTTAATATCCGGCTCATTACGCTCTGGCCCTGAGCTCACTAAGAAATATGGAATTACCAGGGAAATTGGTAATTCCATTTCAGAGTTTCTGAATTTGCACTGCACTTTCATCCGGGGATTTTGGCTACATTCACACCGAAAACTTTGGGTGAGAGTAAGTAGCTTTGTGGATTTCGTAAATCTGATGGAGCCGGTAATGGATTTTAGTGGCCACTCGTAACAAGGTCCTGAATGTTAAAGATGAATTGCGGTCCATTTGTGTTGCTCATGAGGTAACAGCACATGTTCTACTGCATCTATCCTCTGTGAATAAAAGACTTCAAGACGCCACAATGACACACATCGTCCCACACAGGATGCAACAGTGGAGGTGTTTTTACAGTATATTATACACAGAGTTGAGTGCTGAAATTTAAAGAGGTCTTGGGCTTCCACCATTTCCAGGAATTTCTACTTATGTCTGGCTCCCTCAAAGGATCCTCGGGGAACTATCTCACCGGTGTTACATGGAATGAGCCAAGAGATATCATGCACCTCAGAAAAACACATAGAACAAAATCACATACTATTAAAACATAATACCTGCCAACAAACTGCATAACAATAGGCACTGAAAAACATGTTACAGATGCATTCGACTACATACAAGAGAGCATAAACTTACATTGGTGTAAAGGAATCATACCAAACATTTATTTGTAAGGTGGTCATGATATGAATGTATTTAGCATCATTCTCAGTAACAGCATCGAAATATTCATAACCTCAGATGGCAACAGAACCATCTTATACATATGAAAGATATATCTACTTTTCTAGAACTACTGCTTGTGTGGTCCTGTTGCTTTATGAGACCTCCCTGTTATTTTTCAATTACGTCACATTGCATGTGTAGTGTGCATTTTTGGTCTGTTTCCACTTGATTGAAGAGAAGTTGATGTTGTTCAGTGGAACCCATCATGGCTAATGTATAGGCATTTAAAATTGTATGAGTAACGTGAGATTTAATTATTGATTGTGTATTGTTTATGGTCACTGAAACACTCACATACATGTTCTGGTCAAGTGGCTGTCGGTTCAGAAGTTCTCTCCTGTTAAGCAGTTCTTTTTCATTTGTTGATTGTATATTGCAGTAGTTGTCGTTGGACTTTAAAATATTAATTGTGATATTTACACCTAATAAAACATTGTTAGTTTTATTTGCCTCCATTTCGAAATGAGAACATCATTGGATTGTCCTCAGTAAACTTTTGCCCAGGATTAGGCATGAAAGCTCGAGCTCACCGATTCATGCTAACTCTGGTTTATGGCAAACATAAGGACTAATAGATAGCATTAGATTCCTACAAGGCATATTTCCTCCTTAAATTTTGTTGGCATGTTTGGCCATATTTCAGAGAAGCTTGTTTATGTTTATGTTTATGTTTATACATAAACATAGAAGCTCGTTTCAATGTATTTCAGAGTTCTACAAATGTTATGAACTGGCTCTATAAATAAAAAACAGCTCATTGTGTGAGAAATTCCACCTGCATAATGTGTTATCCCACCTTTCTCCTCTTCTGATCATTGACCTCTGTAGTGGTCACATGGGTTCTCTCAAGCGCATTTGCCTTTACTCCATTGCCATCTCTTGTTACAAATGAACAGGTCTGAGACTGTGGTAGGTCTTTAGATGGCCACTGTGGAGGATTAAATATTGACTAGTACAGGCATATCTGCAGCTGCATACCTACAAAAGCCATGTACACTTTTCAGGCATGGTAGGAGTTGCTAAGTCCATATCCTGAAGCCTTATCCAATGTGGTCAAAATGGCCAAATCCAGAAATTGATTTGAAATATTTCATTTAGTTTTAAAGCTATGAAGAACTATTGCATGTTATACTTTATCAAACCAACCTTGATTCAATTGTTTTTCCACATCTGAACAGACAAATCAATGCATTTGTATGGCGAAACCTTTGTATGCAAATTCAAAGGCTTTCTGATCTGGAAAGGAATTAGCTGGGAGGCATTATCTTGGGCATTTGTGGAGTTAAGAAATAGACATTAACGGGTTTCAACACTTTCTTTGATCAGTCCCAGGCCCTTAATGAATTCTCTGCCTCCTTGTACCATATGAGATCGTGCCTGCTGTTTAGTAGAAGGGTAAGAAATGACTTTGAAATGCATGTGTGCTAGACTCGCTAGTAAGGAGAGTGGTTGCCAGTGCCACCAAAGGTCAGACCTCACAGGAGAGGCTTTTGTCTTAATTGATTTTACTGTCAAGGATCTGTTAGATTTCCCCTCTCACAAGTCAGATCTTACAAAGCAGGAATACATCACAATGTTGGGAAAGTGTGAGGGTACACTTAAGAGACAGTTTTGGGATTATTTTAGTGAAAGCTACCACTGCTTCTCACATCAAGCTTGGACAGTTCATGACTATGCTCAAAGAGGTTTTCCTGTGTTCCTTGCTGGATAATATTTGGAGAGCTATCTTGGTCACCCAGCTATGATCTCTGCTTTCATAACCTTCCTCTATAGTTGTGGATGACACTCTCCTTAACAGCCCATATTTGACTGTGGACATAGTCTCTTCAAAACCTGCTCAGGATCCTGCATTCTAAATGTATTTTGTTTCGAGCTGAAAATTACAGGAACACTCAAAGGCAACAGAATAGCTCCTAGTTAATTGGTGGAGTTCTGTAAAGACTTTTGTTGACTTGGGCTGTTTTTTAGGAGATGGCTACAACTTTTTTGAAGGGGAAGGGACTTATTGAAGCTAGTCCTGACACCATAAGGCAAGGAACTAACCTGACTAGGTACTTTGTCCTTAAAAATCAACCCCCATTTTGTTCAAATATTCACTTTTCTTGGTAGTTTCACAAATTATCTGGAAAATTGACTATCATTGTGGCCACTGGCGCACAGAAGCATTTTTCTCACAAAGGTGCAATCCTACTAGATATAAGAAAAGTCTTGTATCATTCAAAACTTCCTAGGCTCTACAAAACTACAGACAGGGTGTTGAAAATAGAACATGTAACTTTGAGCCTGTCTCCTAGATAGACTCTGCTGGCTTCACCTTTTCAGTCAAATTGCCTCACTAAAGTTTCAAAGCCTTCAGGTAAAAGTTTTAACTGTTGCTCAACCTCCACCTTCACAACAATTGCATGCACACCCAGTTCAGTCGCACTTGGTGTCCGTGTTCCGATAATACATCCACAAATAGATTTTGATATTTTTTTCAACTTTTCTTTTGTCCTCACAGGCATACACTGAAATGTACTTTGTTGTTGTTTATTATGGAATGGTTAGATTTTATTAACTGATTTTTGAACTATTTGCTTGATTTTCTCCATGCTATTTTGCGTGTGAATTTTATCCAGTTGTCTAAACTCATTTTGCCGTTGAGCAGTGTGGGAGCTCAGCCAGATTGTATGTCACCATATCAGGGTCAACAATATTGATGTGCAAAACTATTGCGTCCACTATACTATCTACCACTGTCATCAAGGTAAGTACTCATGAATTAGATCTTTAGGTATAGATACACTGTTCTCAACTCTACATCATGCAGTATATTCCATGGGATATAGTGACCTCAACCCTCTCCTCCATAGCTTGCAAGACAGATTCTATACATCACAGAACACAATTGTTTAATATATTCATCAATAAATAGATCACTTAAATAACTAAAACAATGCATTATCAGTAGCTGTTGAATGCGTTTCTCAAACATGGCTGCATGATTAAATACAGTTATATTGATCTCTTCTGATTACCAAGTACAAAGAGAATAAAAGCAGTGATAAAGGGTTGGCAATAGGGACTTCATACTAAGCTAACATTGTTAAAGGTAACAGGCATTGTATCTAATAAACTTTATAGTTCACATCACAAGACCTGTTCTCAATATTTCCGGACCAGTTTATCTCTGTTGAGTGACCATTCTCTAACATCCTGGTGATAACCACACATTGTGTCACATCTCCACTCAATCACCACACATCATGTTTTCCTGGCACAATATGTCACCCAATACAATTTGGAGGCTGGTCAAGTATGCAATAATATTGAAACAGTTTGGAAGCAAGTACATTCAGTGCAAGATGAACTGAAACATAATCACGCAATCATACAGCAAGCATTTAATTGTATGGCTTCCATGCAGCAATGATCATAATTGTTTGGGCAAGTACATGCACAGCATGGGCACATCATCCTGAAGCATGATTAAATCTAGATGTAGGTGAAATATATTTTCAGAGAGTGAAAGACTAAAAGCTGCACATTCCTCTGATACAAGAGGACATGATTACCATGAGAGTACCGATTGTGAACCACTGCGATCAAAAGCTGATGAGATTACTGAAGGGGGTGGGGACTACAGTAATGCATCATCCACATTGTACCCTACTCTTAGCGTTTCAGTAACTGGATAGTACTCCCAGTAAAACTGAGGGGATTTCACTTCTGTGTACTGAATTTGTGTCAGTTTGTCTCCTACTTAGGAAAGATAGCTGTTGTATGTAAAATATTTTACTAGTGATATGAAGATCTGTAACGAGTCAATGGAAAAGTCTAATTCTTCCGACACTGAAAGGAATCATATCATGTTATATTTTATGCTGCATTGCATTATGTTATGTTACATAATGTCCGTTATGTAAAGTTAATCTACAAATAGGAACATTCACCACATTAGTGGTTTCTTGTCAATAGCACACCAGAAAATGTTTTCCAGGCATAAGCAAATATGCTAAATTTGTTGTGAGGAAAGCCTGAGTTCTAAGGCTCTGTGAAATATCAGATGGTGTATAATCTTTTTTATGGAAAGAGCAAACTAATTTCACACTTGTATAACCTGCCTAGAACAAGATCTCCAGAGGCACTTCTTTATTTGTGTTGGTGGTTGCAGACAGGGGGGGTAACAGCACTATTTTTGGGGACTGGGGCCTATTTTTCATCATTAGACCTAGGCCCATAGAAAGACAGAAAAGTAAGAATATGGAGGAAGCGCAAGATAGGAAAACAGTGACAAAGAGTGAAACTAGAGATGACAAATAATGTGTAAAGGAGAGATAGTGAGGAAGTATGTGGCAGTAGAAGATAGAGGCATGCAGTGGAATGAAATGTAGGCAGCCTTGGTGTTCGGCAATCCCAGCATGCTGCAGAACTCGCAAAGTCTTCCTAAGAAAAAATCTGGACCCTTGCAAATTAAGCACTTTGCAGAGGCACACTTTCAAAGCATGGAACTACTAATTGCCAGTATGTGGGTGCAAGACAGAACATAGGCCTTTAATGTGGCAGTGAAAAATGAGTGGTCTGCGTGTTGAAGCATTCTAAGAACTGTATAGTTATACAACTTTCAGTATGCTACAAATGGGAAAACAGCGATGGCTCCAAAGCAATAAAATGAAGTGCTCTCTCCTTTTGACATCTTTCTGCAGCTGAGCAAGCCATCTTGAATGTGTTGAAGTTTTGAAAGCAGATAAGAAGATAGACAAAGATACACATCATTGAAATTATCCAACCCAGAAGTATCCTTCCATGATTTGTACCAAGAAAGCTGTTGTTGGTTTTGTGTTCATTACAAGTGTATTCATTCAGAACAGTCTGATACAGTGAATAGTCCACCCCTCCCAAAACCTAGCACCACCACATCTAATATCTCCACCTTCACTCCCGTACAGCACTCCACTGCCTTTCAGCTAGGTTTGTCCTGTATACTTAGCACATACATAAAACATTTATGAAGAAACTGGATCAGATGAGAAGAAGGAAAAACATACAGAACTTAAAATTGAGACTATCGTATCTTTCTGGTGGCATTATCCTTTCTGACTACCTAACATTAATCGGTAGTTCTAAAACATTGTGAGGTATGTTTTAATTGG
The DNA here is from genome assembly GCA_963921515.1 of Calotriton arnoldi. Classification (NCBI taxonomy): domain Eukaryota; kingdom Metazoa; phylum Chordata; class Amphibia; order Caudata; family Salamandridae; genus Calotriton; species Calotriton arnoldi. The sequence continues at coordinate 1,931,173 of CAWUFW010000567.1, forward strand.
AGGGTCTTTATGTTTGGATAATCCATAAAGATTGGTCAGTTAAAATACATTTTCATCTGTTTTTAATATTTGGATATTTAAAATGCCCCATCTCAGCAACTGTTCCTTTTGTTGTAACTGGACTGTTGGGATGTGAATGTCCCATACATAGTAAATGGGTGTGTTGCTCTGCCCTGCGTACCTAACAGCATGTATATCTAGTATCCTGACTTTTATTTTGGCCCTGGCACCACACTAATATAGCAGATTCTAGGTCCTAGACCTGTCCTGTGAAATAGAGGAGCGTACCAAGAATGTCCTCATAAGTGGACAGAGGACAACTGGCCCTGTCCGGTGTATAGTACAAACGTGGTGGTGGCAGCATACACTGTTTTTGAGATTGATAGTGTGACAAGATCTCTTTTTCTGTGTTACTGAGATTATAGCCTACAGGACCTTCCTGTGTTAAGTTCCACTGTTATGTGTATGCCCAGAACCTTGCACTGGAATCCTGTGTGTTTGTCTAGTGTGTATGCATGTGTAGTATGAGTGTAGCAAGTATGCAGAAGTATGGCTCTGTGTGTGAGTGACCCCAAGTATTAAAGCCAGTGGGATCCATTTCAAAAGCACAACACAATGAAAATCTCACTCCAATTTATAAAAATAAAGAATATTTTAATGAGCAAAATGCCACTAAAATGACAAAAATCCAATAAAGGGAACCCAAAATATGAATTTTGAAATATTTAAGTAAAAATAGCAACAAGTAAGCACAAAGCAGCAATAGTAGTAACTGTTCATGGTAGACTGGGAGTTAGGCTTGATTTCAGGCCGACCACGATGGAGCATAGGTCGGATACCCCAACCAAGATTGATCAAGTCAGAGGTTTTGCCTTGGGACGTAGTGCCTTATTTAGAGTTTGGCAGATGGTTTACTCTGTCAAAATGTGACAGATATCCCATCCACTGTAATACAAATTCCATGGGCTAAAAGGCACTTGTAACACTGTGGACAGAGCATCCACCATGTTTGTGATGGAGTATCCTACCCATCAAACTCTCAATAAGAACATTAGTCTTTTTTCTGGAAGTCAAAATCCTACATTGGGGCAAGGCAACAGGTTCTATCTGAGGTGGGCTCCACAAGGTCAGATGGGTATTGGAGGAGAAACTGTTGGTTTTGGCAGGAATAAATTCAAATTTTGCACCCAGAAAAGTACTCTTGCTGGTTGGATACTTTTGGAGCCTTTGCATAGTGAAGATTTTTACCTTTGAACTTAGTCTCTTTTTCGGTGCTTGAAATCCTCCAGTGGTGCAAGTCTGTGGGCTGTGTCTGAGGAGGACTTCATGAGACTAGCTATCTTCTTGATGAGGTCCAGCTGAAACAGAATTGCTGCTGCAGAGAAGCCTCGAGTGGGGTGAAACCTGTTTTTTCAGCCCAGCTAGGCCGCACCATGGGTGGATGAGTGTGGGAGGTTTGTCCTGGTCCTCTGTCATTTTATCGCTCTGCCCAATTTTATTAATTGAAGGAAAAATCTTACTAAAATGAATTTTTAACTCGCATGGCATTAGATCATGTCCGCATGCCTTACTCTTTTGTATGAAAGGGGAGACTCCATAAATAGCAGCAGCCTTTATAAAATTTTATCTTAAAGCAGATCGGTTATTGACTGCAAAGAGATTGATGACCACTACATAATGTCGGCACCTACTGAAATACCCTGCTGTAAGGCATTTGATTATCATAGTTTGCACTGGCTTTAGATATAGTTAACTCGGCAAGTTGGTATTAATATGGAGTGACTTAATCTAAATTCCATATGCACTTTAAAGAGAAGGAACAGAATGTGTATTGTTTCATTTTATTTCTCTCAAGACTAAAGGAGACTTTGCACGGATTTGATCACACCTTATCATGACCAAGGCAGGAAAGATTGGATTTTTAAGAATCGATAAAATGCCTATATAAGACTAGATGAACATGAACATTTTAACATGCTAGTTTTAGTAAATTGTATATGTAATTTAGCTTTGCTTAAAATGAAATTGCCTAAAATGCCATTTTAATGTTAGAAATCAGTGTTCCTACATATTTAACAAATTTTTACGTTTTAATGATCCAGCTGTGTAAAATATTATGGTTTTTACTAACTGAAATAAATATACTTTGACTTTGACTCGGGAGATCCTGAAATTCTATTAGGAGACGTCCAGTTAGACACTGACAAGGGTCCCAGGACCTCAGGAACAGCACTTGGGAGTCATGTCTAGACTCACTCCAGCACAGGCCACTTGCAGGGACCAGGTCATGTTAGCTGGGCACTACAAGAAAAAAGCCCTATGTAGCTTGTTGTGTACCTGTAGCCACATAGTTGGTCAGCCAACTGACCCTCGGAGTCCACTTCTTCGTCCTGGGTACAAGTGGGAGCAGGCCCAGTCTTACAGGTTTTCTCACAGATCTGAAACAGCAGGTGCAGTCATTCTTCTGTTCTTCCACAGGTCCAGAATGTTCTGAAGAAGGTATGCTGGGGTGCCACCTTATGCCTGGTACGAGCTTTTGACTCCAAGCACCTCCCTAACCAATAGGGTAACATTTCCCAGAGGTAACCCAATCCGCTTTTGCCTCAATTACTGTGTGTTCTACTGCACACAATCCCACAATGACCCTTACTCTCGAAATTCAAGATGGAGAGACCCTTTTCCCCTTATTTAAAGCCTGTTTGTCCACCCAAAGGTGTGGCCAGGGTAATGAGCAGCCCCTCCTCTGTGGTCACTCCAAATCAGTTCTGTGGGTGGCTTTCCCCCAATGTGTTTGGAGCCTCCCTGACTGAGAAGACTATGGAAAGGGCCTTTCAGGTGTCATCTGACATCTGCCCCTGAGAGAGGAGGCCCCTTTGAAGTAAATTAGGTTGCTGGGCTCAACCCAACTGATCTTCCTGCCAGGGGAACTAAAACACCTCCCCATACCCAGGCCATTGTCCCTGCTGTGGGAGTAGTTTTCACACCTCATCAGGATTACTCACACCTCATCAGGATTACTCATCAGGCTTACAGTTGGAAGGTAATGCAGGAGCTTCTGGCAAGGAAAAGGTAACTTTCTAAAGTCCCTTTGCCTTAATATTTATCAAGAATCCGACTTCATCTTTAAGTTGGGGTTTTATTAAATATTTAAATAGCTGTTTAATCATTTTTCTAGCTGGTCCCTATCCTGAGATAGAAGAATTAATATTTAATATTGCTTCCCAGTGTTTCTCTATGGGCTAGCCAGCCTTTCTACAGTGAAAATATCTTTTGAGTGCTAATCGCTGTAAGGAAATGTTATCTTATTAACTCTATGTGTCCTACTTTTAAATACCATGCCTTGGGGGCTACAAGGCCTACATAGGGGGTGCTTTTTAATATTTAAAAGGGAGGTTTTGTCCTGTCAATAAAGGTCATTTTGACAGGTCAGTCTGTAGTTTTAAAACTGTATTAGCCAGGCTACAGTGGTAGGCCTGGAGTCGTGTTTGTCTAGTCATATTTTTGGATGGTACAGTAGTGCTGTTGTCCATAGGTGACAGTTAACTCTTTGACATGTCTTTTGGGATACCATATACTATGGCATTTTAGAAAAGTTAAATAGGCCAATTAGGAGTAAGTCAGTTTTGACATCTTTTAGGGGTAAAAGCACATACACTGGGGCCTGGTTAGCAGTGTCCCAATGCATAGAGTAAAAAAAGAACAGCAGCATCGGTATACAAAAAATGGGAGGACCACGCAAAAAGAGGCATTTTGTGACTATATTATTATTTATTGGTTTGTGTACGCATTGCTATTCAATAATGTAGTGCTTTTAGGTTTTTTTACTTATTGGTATTTTTTGTGAGATCATAATTATTTCATTTGGTGTGCGAGTTATGGTTTATAAAGCTAACCATAACTGGTGAATTTCAGTGTTTGTACATTTTTAATTCTTTACCATAAAAACACTTTAAGGCCCATTACGATACCCGGCGTAAAAAAATCCGCCAGGCATGAAAGCGGCAAAAATCCGCCCGCACACACCGTCTGAACACCGACCACGCCATTACGATTACACAAACCGAAAACCGCCATCGGCGGAAAACCACACTAAGATACCGCCCGCCCTCGTCCGAGTCGGAGTCAAACCGCCCGCCACGGACGGAAACACGCACGACAACACAAAACCGCCCGCCCTCACGGCCGACACACCGCACGTGAAATTACGATCGCACCGCCATGAGCGCGGGTAAACCACAAATATACCGCCCGCCAGCGCAAACAACGCCGATGAGAATTGACACGGCAGAAGCCATGGCGCCCACGTCCCTGCACAGAAACAATCCGCTGACAAAAACAATCGCACACAACATGGCCAACAAGTCCACACAGCAAGGCACGCACAAATACACAAGCACAGTACACATCCCGAAAACACCCCCTGGACAAACAAAAAATACAAAGGCCAGAACACCAGACACAACACACCTGAAAACAACAGACCATGAGGACACACCCACATAGGTAAGTACAAAAGCAGCACTCCCACAGACCACAACCCCTTGCAACATTGCAAACTAGAGAGGAGAGGAGAGGACACAGTGACACAGCAAGGACAGCAGCACACCACAGAAACGCACACATCACAACCACCACCACCACCAAACACCGGCACCACAAACCCCCTGCACATTACACAACACACACCGCACCAGCACCACAAACACCATGGCACCACAAAGAATGCCCAAGTTCACGCCCATTGAGCTGACGGTCATGGTCGACGAGATCATCAAGGTGCACCCACAAATCTATGGAAACCTGGTCCAGCACACACCACTAGCCACCAGAAACAGAATGTGGAACCGGATCGTAGACCAGGTCAATGCAGTCGGGACCCTGCCCAGGAACAGAGTTGAAATCAACAAACGGTGGAATGACGTCAAGAGCCTGGTCAAGAAGAAGGAGAGCAAGAACAGAGAGCTGGCTGCCGTCACTGGCGGAGGGAATCCGCGCTCTTCAAGACCTTCAAAGCGTGGGAGGAGAAGGTGCGAGTCATTATACATCCGGAGATCCTCGCCGGATTAGCAGGGGAGTGGAGGCTGGTAAGTACAAACTAATGTATACCAGCACACCGCTATGTACTCACATGCACTACCACCATGCCACAGCTCCCAGGGACAAACACCCCCATGTCCAGCACACAATACACAACACATCACACACACATGCAACAGACACCACCACACACAGCCCAAACCTAACAACTGTAAGATACGTGGGGGCATGTGTACACTCAGCCAGCCACGTAACCACCAACAGGTCCCCAAGTATGCCAGAAGCGCCACAACGAGCACCCACCACACCCATGTGTCCGCCATAGCTGCACTAACCGACAAGTAACAGGTAAGTGGCAGGAACACAAAGTGCAGTGGGTGGGAGGGTGGACAGCTCAAGTACAACACACACCAGGCCCCTAGTCCCACAGCACAGCAAGGAGGAGCATCCCCACACCCCACACCCACGTGTCAGCCACCGCAGTGCACACCGACAGCCGAAAGGTAGACATCACGGTCCACAACAATCGGTGTCAGTGGGTGTCCAGCCATCACCACGACCCACAACACCGCCCCCACCCCCACAGACCTGCAACATGGAGCACCCCCGCTTAGAACCATGTGGCATCCAGTACAGTGCACGCACGAACAACCTGCAGGTGGGAAACTGGACAGGGCTGGATTACTGGAGGCATGAGGACCGTAACACGACCAACACATGGGACATGTCACGTAGCAGACGAACACGCAGCACCGCCCACTGTCACGAACAAGTGAACAATGTGCACACGGACATGAACCACAGACTCACACCCCACATGACCCATCACAGACACAGCAACACCCAAGGAGCCACGTCTGCATGCACAAGCCACACTGAATATAGTACCACACGGCAGCCACTGTGCAACTCATCACACACAACCGAAACACCATTGAAGTCCTGTCCATGTAGCCCCTACTGCCTGTCAACCACACACCCCACAACTACGCCTATGTAAGACAAACAACACTAGACGCAACAGAGCGGAACAACATAAATGCACACGAACACCACTGAACCCATCAAACACACAGACACACCATGCACATACAACATACCATCCATCCCATCCGTCAGCCCCAGTCTCATGAAAGGCATGTCATCCGCACAGCTGCCACACATACAGCAGTCACGCTAAGAGACATGCCCATGACCAACCATGTGCCAGAAGTCAATGAAGCGCACGCCACACTGTGAGCAACAACACACAACATGGGCCACCCCCCCCCGAGCACTGCAGTGATGCACATGGCACAGGGCAGCACGCACACCAAGGAGATGGGACAACTGCAATACATCGGGTGGCACACAACCATCACTCACTCATAACGATGCGTCCAATGCCATGTCCAGTAATCACAACAGACAGCAAATATGCAGGGCATGTCAGGCATGCACACACCTCAGACCATGCACTGTCATGCTGCCACAACACATGTCACGTTCGGCACCCATGGCTCACAGCATGTACCCCAAAAGCATATTCCATCCCAAATGCGTTCCTGGGGCATGACCCCCATGTTGCCAAATGCGTTCCTAAGCGTTCCATATGCACCCCAAAAGCAAAGTACAAACCAGACCCAGGATGGGCCTGGAGCCCGCATACACCAGAGTCACAATAAGTAGGAGCACAGCAACACACCCATCGGCATAGCCAATCCGTCCCATGCCACATGTGCACAGCACACAGTCCCATTGCCAAGCACACACAACAACAGATTGTACAGCCACACACCCGCCTCCGGGACACACGTGCACGAGAGTGCACGAACGGAGAATGTCAGACAACCAATACAGACTTCGCCAGGTGCAACACAATAACAAATCTCATTCTCTCCACAGGTGACGAACTGCTGGATGCTGGGGATGGAGACAGCAGCCAGCACAGCCAGCCTACAAGCCCCCAACGAGGACACACGGATGTGGAGGATCTGTCCTCCTCTTCGGACACGGACCACCAAGCAGGCCCATCTAGTGTGGCAGGGCCCAGCCGCTCCCCAGGACCCCTCCTACCCACCAACCCATCATCCATGGCTGCTGAACATTCCCAGCCCCCTGCTGCCACTGTCGTTGCGGCCACACCCACGGTCATTGCGGCCACACCCACGGGCATTGCGCCCACACCCACGGGCATTGCGGCCACACCCACGGTCATTGCGGCCACTACCACTGCCGCAACCGCCACCACGTCTTCGCTGGCCCCAGCCCCAGCGCAGGTGGTGGCCCGGACGACTGGATCCACCCTGGGAGCCAGGGCGAGGACCGTGGTGAGCAATGTGGCTAGTGGGCAGGCCGGTGGCAGCAGGACTGGTAGGAGGAGCAGGGTCAGGGAAACGCCAGCCTCCCTGGGAGCCATGCCCTGCCTCAAATGGCCAGAGTCCTTGGGGCCTATGAAGAGGCCCAAGGACAATGGGCCAGGTCAGCTACAGACACGCGTGAGGTGCTGGGGGTGCTGAGGTCCATGGACGCCCGTATGGGCCAACTCGTGGACCTCATGGGCCAGCTGGTGGTGGCGGTGAGGTCACAGCCAGGGACAGCAGCTCCCCCTCCGCCACCACCTGCCGGGGCGCAGGCTCGAGCAGCAGTGTCCAGTTCCCCTGCGTCCACAGCCAGTGAGCACACCTCAACCACCAGCAGGTCGCAAGCAGGCACCCCCTCGCAAACGTGGAAGGGGCCGTCCGAAGCGGAAACAGATCTCCCGGGAGGACTTCGCACGCTCCAGACGCAAGTGAGGCAGCCAGCCAGCCTTCCTTGACCACCCACTGCATTGACTTGGACTACGATCCCACTCCACACAGCCATCTGGATGGCATGTGTGTGTTGGACTATGGACATAGAACCAGTGGGTACACCCTGAGCATCACGCAGCCATGACCGACAGCTCATTGTCACTGCACGCACCACTTCTGTCATCACCTTACACACAATCACATGTCACAGTTTGAAATAAATGCACCTCTTCCACAAACTGCTGTCTGTGCCCTGTGTTTTAATTGTACGGAATACAACGGCCACCTTGAGCGGAACGGCACCTGATGCGTGGCATGGCAATGGAACCGGAGGGCCTGTAGGGACCTAGGGGTGGGAGACAGAACAGGAGCACATTCAATGAGTGTGTCACACACCCATCACACAGTACATGTCAACAACTACAAGCAATGTACACACATCGCACAGAGCAATAGGGCACAATGCCACAGCCACCATCAGTGGCATACTAACCTGGGCATGGAGCGTTGACACACAGCACGCAGTGAACAAAAGGCCACCCTGACACAGCACACACACACCTGCACAAATACAGACACATCAGCCGTCGTACATGGACACTCACCGTCAAGTGAAGTAGCGGGCGATGAGCTGCTGGCGCACATTCCCAGCTTCCTCCTCTCCGCTGTCCTCCTCACTCGAGCTGTCCTGGTCTGCGGGCTGGGGCCCTGGTTGATCTCCGTCATCCACAATGAGGGGGATCTGCTTCCGAATGGCCAGATTGTGCAGCATGCAGCACGCCACCACTATCTGGCACACCTTCTGTGGGGAGTACGCCAGCGCACCCTCGGTGCGGTCCAGGCACCTGAACCTGGACTTGAGGAGGCCAAAGGTACGCTCGACCACACGTCTGGTCCTCCCATGTGCCTCATTGTAGCGATCGTCTGCTGGGGTGCGAGGATTCCTCAATGGACTGAGCAGCCATGCCCCATTCGGGTACGCAGAGTCACCTGGGTGTGAGGGACACAGAGAACCGTTGCTATTCCAACTGGACAGGGGACAGCATCGCACAACCAGCACGCTACACCACTCCACATACTCACCGACAATACAGCCAGGATCCTGTTGCAGATTGGACATCAGTCGTGGCAAGATGCTGTTGCGCATTACGTGTGCGTCATGGGCCGAGCCTGGGAACTTTGCACACACGTGGGTTATCACCATGTCCGCAAGGCACACCACTTGCACATTCAGGGAGTGCGTGTGCTTCCTGTTGCGGTACAGGTGCTCAGTGGCCTGTGGTGGAACAAGGCCAACATGTGTGCAATCAATGGCACCAACGACGTGTGGGATCCTGCCAAGGGCATAGAATGCACCCTTCACTGCCGCCAATTCACGAGCCCTGGGGAATCTGATGTACCTGTTTCGGTACAGCATCATGGCTGCCAGTACATCCCTCAGCACCTTGCTGAACATGGGCTGGGACATCCCTCCTCCACTGCCCACTGTGTGCTGGAATGACCCAGTGGCGAAGAAATGCATGGCGGCCATCACCTTAGCCGTGGGGGTGAATGCTGTCGGATACACCCTGCGGGGACGGAGATGGGGTTCCAACATGGCACACAGTCGATGCAGGGTTGGCCTGTCCAGCCGAAACTTCCTTATGACCTCAGTATCCTCCATGTCCGACAGCAATTGGTATGGGCGGTCAATGTTCGGTCTCCGCCTAGGGAAGATGGCAGTGGACACATGTCAAAGCAACACAACACATAGCAATTTCGCATTCACATCACTGACATGACTGAGCAAGCACATGAGTCACAGCCCAGCTGTCAAGCAGGGACGGCACGGCCACAATACACTTACACAGGTCTCCCACCAATGGCAATGGCTAGTGATGCAAACCACTGCCATGAGTCATGCACATGGGGATCTAGGCCCCAATGACTTGCGGGGCGTGCTGATGGGGACTGACTGCATATTCGTCAAGCGGCAACGCCACGGCAACATGAATGTCTGCTGAGCATGGCACTGCTTCCGAGGCTGGATGAGTATGGCACACGACTGACGACGATGTGGGCACAGGCTGAGCGGCCAAAACAAGTGGGACCTGTGGCACGAGGGGATATGAGACAGTAGTAGGTGTCAGCACTGCACCCTATGTACAGCACTGTACGGATCACACCTCCCGAAACATTGACAGGTGTCCACATTGACAGCCCCATGCCAAAACGGCTGTGTGCTTGCAGACACACGTCACAGGTGAGAGGTTACATTGCACGTGCCAGGTGGCAGACGTACATAGTGGGAGCTGGCATGTGTGTGCATGTGTCTCCTGTTCAGGATCCACCAGATGGGCGCTGACTCTGTACTGACCATTGGACACAGCATGTTTCGTGGAAGGCTTGTGTGTGTGGGATGGTGGCACTGGATGTGCCTCCGTTGGGTGGGAGGCCATGCACAGGGCGGGTACGTCGATAATTGCGCATTGTTGGTCACGGTGGGTGCACCCACTCAGATGTGTTGCCCTGTGTTCAATTCCTATGTCCGCATGATGATGGACTGTAGATGTGGGCAGACTACACATTGGTCGATGTGCTGTCTATGTGCATGTGCCTTCACACCAGGCACAGCTGCCCCTGCACATGTGACCCCTGCTGGACTCGCTGCTGGGTCTGTGGAGCTGATGCACCTTCTGTGCGTGGGGCGGACAGCTCACCTCACTTCCCTCATTGCGCATGTCATGACTTTGCCGCAGGTGACATGGATCATGGAGGGCCCACATGTACGCGTGGGTAGGCTACACATGTTTGTTCACTGGTCGCCACCCCCAGTCAGTGTTTCGAATGGGAAGGTTGTTGTGCTGGTGGTATATTCGATGTGGCGGATGGGCGGGCCTAGGTGCGGGCTTACATTCCGGACATGGGGGGTAGTTGGATTTGCGACTAGTTGCAGTACACACGGGACACGTCTCTTCCTTTCCACATCTGGGTCATCCCTTGTACTCACTGACAGTGATACAGTCATCTTCGCCCCAGCCCTCATGTCCTCCCCTCGCTCCCCCAATATGCATGTGCACCTGCGAGGCTAGCGCTTGCACAGGCAGCCCCAAGCTCGCACCAGAGAGGGCAAGGAGTGTATGTGTGGGTCCAGTTGCACGAGTGGGCTGTCTCAGGGTATGATGTGTGGCGGGACGCCGTCCACCTGCATGGTGCCCCAAATGGAGACCCGGCCTGCATGGACTATGCATCACAGTCTTCGCCTTCCGGATCCGCCACCTGCGACACCCAGTGGCTGTGGCTGCCCTTGCGGCCAGGCCGCGTCCGTCTGTGACTGATGGCCCACACATTCACTCTTTGGCCTCTCTGGGGAGGGCTCGGGGGTGGTGGCGCACGCGCTTGCACTTAGTCGCAATGGCATGTGGCGTGGTTGGTATAATGGGCAATGGATGGGATGGTGCGAGCCACCTCCCGTGACGTCAGTCCTGCTCGTGCTGAGGTGCGTCCCCCTACACTTCCATTTGACTTGTGCCATGCTACACGTTGAGGTTCTATTGCCTGCGTGATATGACCAGGAGGAGCGCGAGGAGACCTCTCACACACCATGCTCCACTGCCATCCCGTGCCCTGTATCGCCTGTGCGGATTGACTATGTTGGGGTTACACCTGGTCGACTGGGGCTGTGTGTGCCTTGTCAAGGGGCATGGCGGGCGCACAACAGGATCCAGCTAGGTCACGGAGGGTGGGCTGACGTGTGCGCCTGGTTCCACATTGTTCGTGTGCCCGGCTGCTGTGCACACACGTGTTCACTTCCCCCCCCGACAGGTGTCCTCTCACAATGCCCAGGGAAGCGGTGGTGTACTGTTCATGACCCCTCCCAACACGGCGTGCTCCAACTTGGCATGTGCGCATCTACCCGTCGCACCCACCCACCTGAGCACTGCGTCCATACGACTTCACACGACACATGTGTGTCTTCCACAGTTGTGCTACTCATTTGCGTTGACATCCAATACCAGTGGACTACATGGTCATGTCACGACTGCCGTGTACTTCACATACTCTCATCCTCTCTCATTCGTACTTGTGAAATGAGTCAGCGGAGACAGTTTTGGTTTCAAACATTATATTGAGTCTTCTGTCCTCTGTGATGCAGTATAGTGGACACTACTGGCAGCGGAATACATGTTGAGGATATACTGAGCATGATTACAAATGGGATAGGGTGTGGGGTTACATGTGATTGGCTGTTGCATGTGGGATGTGGGCTTCAGAGTTACATCTGCTTGGCCAAGGCTGTGCTAATGTACATTTACGTATAGCTGCGGAGCTGCGGACTTTGACACAGACGGTATACAAGTAGCCTACCAGACCGCTTGGCATCATGGGCACAGTCCATCTCAGTTCCATGTGACAGGTTTGCTGCGGTTGTTCCTCATGCACGCATGCATGTGAGATGACATCAGGGCATGTGCTTGCGTGCATGCAGCGGCGTGCCACTTGTTGTTGCAATGTGGTGGTTACTGGACATGTCACAGTCACTGGGGTCGTGTTGTTGTTGTTTGCACTTGTCGTCCGTGCAAAGGTCCTGGTATGGGATTCCCGGTGCGGGGGTGGGAGGGGTGCAGCACCCACAGACTCCAGGCGACCTATTCATGTCCACTGAGCGGTGTGTGTGTCCATGGGCGCTGGATCCATGTCGTGTCCTGGTTGTTCGTGCAGTTCCGTCCATGTGGGTGCGATACACAGACCCCATGCCACTGCCTCCCACGATGCATGCGGTGTTCCTGGATGTGATGGGGAACAGTGTGCATGTCCCGGTCATATCCGATGTCATGGCGATGTCGTTGATGGTGTGGTAATTGTTGCCGGTCGTTTGGTATGGCTGTTGTGGTGGTGACTGGCCAGTCCGTGCGGAAGCTAAGCATGGGTGCGGGGTTGGACATCATAGGTCAATCGGGGAACCTGCGTTGGGGTCCGACGAATTTACAGGTTGTCAGGTATGCGATGCCATCCAGCAGGGCTTCCATGTCATTGGTGGTGTTTATGTTTGCCAGCCAATGTAGCGGATGGTGGCTGTCAAGGTGTTGTTCGTAAGTTGTCCCTTGGAGGACCATGATGGGGCATGCTGGGTGACATTCGATGTAGCTGTGCTCGATGATCCGTCGTGTGGAGGCACAGTGGTCCCATTTCAGTGCGGGTGCGATGTTGGCCACATACGCCATGCCCCCATAGGCAGAGCAGGCCCTGTCGTGTGCGTCCAGAGGGAGGAGTAGTGCTAGCAGGTCCGCCTTTAGACATGCCGGGTTGGAGAGACACATCTCCACGGGATGCTGGTAGGGACACCTCCGACAGTAGAAGACGGGTATGACGCAGCTGAACAATGTGATGCGGTAAGTCAGTCGGTAACTTACGTTCAGCAGGGACAGGAGTTCGCATCCCAATATATGTATCAGGGTGGTTTTGTACAGCTTGACCTGTCCGGCGTAGTTGGGTAGGTGTGTTGCAGTTGCCATTTTGCAGCGGTGCGTTGTGGTGGCGTGCTCCGGCTGTGTGTGCAGTCTGCAATGTGCACGCTCCGAGGTTGCTGTGAGCTCTGTGTAGTCGTAGGGAGACAGGACTTGTGTTCTGTTGGCTTGTGCGGAGGACACGGGCCCTCATCCCACATGCTTCTCAGACAGTTCAAGGTCAGTGATGTGTGACTCCTTCCAATTAACTTGCATGGGGCCGACATGGGGGAGTGTTTTCTTTATTCTTTCCCGTCCGTTGTGTTCTTCTGTGATATGCGCTATCTGCCCTGTGGTCGGTCTTCTCTGCATGCCTGTGTTGGTCTTTTATTGGACAATGGCTGTATTCACCGGCTTCTTTCGTAGGGCTGTGGTTTCGGAGTTGGAATGGAAGGTCATTCAGTGCTGTCTGCTCTCCCTTGTGGGGGCGGCAGGCTGCCTTTCCGCTCTGCGTTGGGCCTTGTGTGTGAGTGTTATTCTTGGGCCACCTGTTGTCGGTCCCCGGGCTCTTTGGTGTTCCGTTTTGTATGTCTTGTTCATATGTGCAGGGTGGTATGGGTGTTTCAGTGTGGTACTGGCGTTCCTCTTCCCGAAGGGGCCCTGCTTCTCCTAGTTGGTGTTGCCGCCGCTGTGTGCTTCGCCATGTTTGTTGCACTGGGGTGTGTCCTGCTGTTGCGTGACTTCACTGACATGTGTGCGTCGGTTGTGTGACGTTGGGTGTTGTCCGTGAATTGGGCGTTGGGGACATGTCTGTGGCAGGCCTGTCACGTGTCATGTGCGTTCGGGGTGGGGCTGGTGTGTGTGCTGCTTGGTTGTGTCCCTGTGTCTGTGTGCGACGCATGCATGGCGCTGCGGTTGGCCTCTGCGTTGTGCGCATGTGTGGCAGCGTCATCGCCGCTTTGGGGCCGTGACGGGGTGGTTGGTTCCTAGTCCCAGGTGGTGTGTACACATGTGTTACGAGATGTTACAATTTGGCCTGTGTGTCATATGTGGATGCAATGGTAGATGTGTCGTGTACACGCGGGGGTGGGGGGTTGTCCACTTTTTCCGCCCTTGCACTGTGTGCGCTGTTTGCGTGCACTTGTTGTATGTGTGCCTACCTGCGTCTTCGCGGTACGTTGCGTCCTTGGTGGTGCATCAGATAGAGCATAGGGAGGGCCTGCAGTGCTGGATTCATGTTCGGGGGTGCCGCTTCTTCGGTGTCCGTGCTCGGCGTTCGTGTTACCGCTTCGGTTTGACGTACGGTGTCTCTTAGCCGTGGGTTCAGTTTGTGTGCGGCATCGTAATTTGTACGCCGGGCGGTACGTGTTTCGTCGGACGGTGTGTGTCAATTGGGCTGCGCCGCTACGTGTACGGGCGCACTTTGATGGCGGACGGTGTCGCTGGCTTGCCGGCGGTGTTTGGCTGACTTTTCGCATCGTAATCGGGCGGGCGTGTGGACTGCTGCGTGCAGGCGGTAACTGGTGGTTTTTGCATCCGCCAGCACGGCGGTAGTGCTTCCGCCCGACATCGTAATGGGCCCCTTTGATTGGTATTTTAAGTGAATTTCAGAGTTTTGTTTTAAAACTTTTTCAAGGTCGTAGAAGCAATCCAAATTATAATTTCATTTTAACTGTGTTTTTTAAGTGAATGTCTCTGTTTTTGAGGATGTAGTTCTTCCAGATTTCTACCCATGTAGGCGGCCAATCCCCTCTAGGAGCAGCCGTTGGTTGTGTGCAGGGATATTGGCTGCAGGTCCTGGCAAATGACCAAATCCTGCAGCCAACCCCTGGGCAGCCACAGCGTGCTGCGCACGATCTTTGCCATTTGCATTGGGATTTCACAGAGGCTGTGGCCATCTGTTACTGCACATGGCCTCTGGCTGTACAAACTGAGGGTTGGTTGCAGGGCGTTGGCCAGACCTTGTGACCATCCCCCCACATGGTACCCTTGCAAGTGCAGCTACAGGGCGCCAAATTCTTTTTTTAAAAAAAAGATTGTTTCACAATATTCAAATTCCACCAAAAATCATTCTTTTACTATTTATTTAAATGTCGAGGGGCCCTTGTCCTGGGGGTCACCCTGCTCATGTATGCCCCTTATGACCTTTTTGTATTTTTACCATCACGTTGCTCAGTGCACCATATTGGGTAATGACAGCGGCAATTGAAATTTCTCTGTGAGAGCCAGCCAATCATTGTGCGTGGATATGAGAATTCACAGCCAGATTTGCAACAGAAAGTATATATTACAGAGGCTCCCTCGTCATGCCTTTATTTTTTTAATGGATTTGAGATTCTGCAAAGGATCCATGAATTAACAATTCAGATGTCCCTAACTTTTAACCCTTTCACGCCCACCTTACACACTTTGCACTGTTAATAATGCTGCAGAAGCCACGGTTAGGCCTAACTTTCCTTTTGAAAGAAATTTTTGTTTTGCTAATTACTTTGGTGCTGTATGGCGAATATGCACAAACTTTTTCCAGAATGAACCTTTTACTGAGTTGGCTTCAACATGTCAAGTTTGGTGCAGATCCATCAGGTGAAAGCAAAAAAGTGGGATTCAAAAAAGTGACATTTTCCATTTTAATTCCAACAGGAAGCAGCTGTTGAGGTTAGAGCAAACATGGGTGAACTGAATTACACCAAACTTGGCATGAAAATAGACATGCATTAGAGGAAGCCCTTTTGCTTGGTTTGGTGATAACCCATTCAGCAGTATTCAAGAAATTAGAATTAGAACGTGGTTTTTGTAGGTGTCAAATTGACCTGACCTTAATCTGGGTGGGCATAGCCCTTGAACCAGGGTTTGCAGACAGTCTGTGGGCCTACATTAAAAAATATATTCAAATTCAATTAGACGAGGGAACTTCTTCGCCCATCAGCTATTCCAGGTCTGCAAAACCAAAACTGTGTTTGAGGATGCCAAAAATAGAAAATATCTTGGGGGCCAACAACCGCTGTGAATGGCCGAAGGCCAAGTGCACTGGAGTTTGGCCGGCTACAGCAAACTGTTGCATGGAATATATGATAAAAAATCATAAAAAGTCATGGCTATATGCAACGGGACCTGGGTGTTGGGCCAGGCCTCAGAAAAGTGTTGTATGTGGTATTTTATCATCAAAAGAAAACAAAATGCACAGAAGAAGCCAAAGGTAAAGTAAAGATATTCTTACATTTGGTAGTAGCACCTTAATGTATGTTTAAAAAAATGACTGTTGTGCAAATTATGAATTTCATTACTGACCATGACTTGCAGATTTCAGTGGTTTTACTGTTTTCATTCACAACCATAGCTGCACTTTAACTGTGTTTTTTAAGTGAATTGCTTAGGTGTTTTTTAAAACATATGTTAATCTATTATAGCAAAAACTAACCATGCATTACCAATTTAACCTTTGGCTTTTTCAGTTATACATATTTTTACATATAGCTGCAGACACGCAGATTCAGCTTCAGTCTTGTGGTTTATGATGTCACTAGAACCCATCAATGACTATATATACCCATATAACAGGTTTTCTCTATTTGTGTGGGTACTTTTATTGCACAAAATGCAGCTGTAGTAAAACCTACATTTCCCTCCTATATTCAGAGGGGAACACAGGGGCATATTAGCAAGGAATAGCGATATTTATCGCTAACCGCGCTTAGCGCGACTTTGGTTAACGCCGCCTATCGCTGGAAAATATCGCTGAGATAACACCCTATTAACAAGGTTTATCTCCATAGCGATAAAATTTCCAGCGATAGCGGTAAAATGTGAGAATATCGCTGGAGAATCAGCGATATTCTCGCATTATCGCTAAGGTGGATTCAGCATTAGAATCCACCTCCTATACCTTAAACAGGTAAGTCATCCTCACTAGCAGGAGATAAAATATAGCGATAAACGTGCTTAGCGCGAATTATCTCATCGCTTCGCCTGCCTTGCTAATAGGGGGTAGTGGGATTAGCGACTGTTTTCAGTCGCTTTTAGTAGGGAACGCCTTCCTTGCATGTCATTAGCGATAATTATCGCTGACATGCAAGGCGATGGTTAACGCGGCCTCTAACGCCTGAAAGCTGTCGCTAACGCCTGTTAGCGACAGCTTGCTAATAGGGCGATAAAATTATCGCCGCTTTAGCGGCAAAAGTGCCGCTAAAGCGGCGATAAAGCCCTTGATAATATGCCCCACAGTTCCCTGTGAAATATAGGTTTCATCATATTGACAGCTCTCAAACTACCCTTCAGATCATTACCATTGTCAGGGCTACTAGAATCATACAGCATTGAGAACCAAATTCTGAGGCAAGATTAGCTAAATTATGTGCAAAAATTTGCAAATATGCCACACAGTTTCTGGGAGTACTATTTCATCAATTTGATCTAGAAACAAAATGTTTTTGAAATCTATGAATTATGTGACAAATTATGTGGCAAATGTGCTAAATCCATGATTATGTTGTAAATGCAGCAGCCACTGAATCACTTAAATCCACTCGTCCCACCATTGTCCATAGTTTAATGAAAGGCAAACAAAAAAACAGAACATTTTTATTCCATTTATTGGACATTGTTAGCTGTACTTTAAAGAAAACAGCTTTTCAGGCTAATTAACCCTGAAAAATATGTAGTATAAAAATTGCACACACACACGCACACCACAAATGTGTTGGTTTGTAACTGCAGACTTAACGAATATAAGATGTACAATCTCACTTGGCTCCTTAGCTGTATGAGCACCATCACTTTTCAAATCAAAAATGAAATTCACAATTGTCAGCATTACTGTTCCTATGGTTTTTGCTAGATTGTATATTGTACATAGTGAAGCAGAGGCAGGCCTGAGCAAGGCCACTGTTATTAGCTTCACAGTAGGAGTGGCGGTGAGCTTTCTCACTTGCTTCTCAGCCCATGCTCCAACCTGTGATGGCTCCTGATTGAATGGCAGATCAGGCTCTGCCTTGACATAGTGAGCTGTGGTAATTGCCCTCCCACTTTCTCAATATCACACGTCTATGATTAAGCACCCACAATGAGTATTGCAGAGTATAGCTATGTAGTTAATTCTGAACTAATATAAAAAAATTGATCCTCTGATATCTTCTCAATTGTCTTTATTTTGAAAAAATGTGCCACATACACCGTCAAACATGTCACAAAAATGAAACATTTAAGCTAGGTAAAACCTAGCCTAATACATTTGAAAGCCAGGAGCCTGCACAATTTGAAAAAATAGTTTATGACAGGATTGTTTCTCACAAATTTCATGGATGTGAGATTTGAGGATTGACATTGAACCCAAGTATGGAACTGTGATAGAATGAGTTGATTAGACCCACATAGGAGTTCCACATGTACTCCAGTATTTGCAATGCGCCTTAAGTCGGAATCCAGAAAATAAAATTCAGTGAGGTCCTGCTATGCATTATCTGAAGAATCGTTTGAGAAAAGAAAATGAAAAGAAAGAAAAAGAAAAGAATTACTGTATTGTAAATCTCTTCAAAGAAATTGACATCTTTTAGAAATGTAGGGTTAAACTTGGTTCAGTAAAGTTTGTTTGAATAGAAGAGGGAGATTCAAACAGGTACCAATTTAAGGACTCACAATGAATAATATTGAAGTGTAAAAGGCTATTATAAGATCTTGAAAGAGGATCAGGAAAACCATTAGGTGGTAAAGAGGTTGATGAATTTTACCACATTCAGTATCCTTTTTAAAGTTCCACCATGCATAAGGAAAGTAAGGATCCAGAGTAAGAAGTCAGATTACAAGGCAGAGAATCATCCTACTCCTTTTGTCAGAGACAACACGTGGGTGGAGCAAAAATAGCTCAACATCTATTTTCTTTTCCAAATCTTTTTATTGGTTTTTGTGAAGATACCAACAAAATGTAACAAGAATTGGTACGTCAATGAAGTCTCATTACATGTTCAAGGCTATTTCAGTTTATAGCTTATGACAGCATTGTCATCAGGATCTGATGCACTTTTAGCAAACTATGCATTCACACTAACCAGTAGAGCAGCAGCATATGAGTACATCAGATCTAAAATGCAGCCCTATAGGTTTAGTACCAATTTCCTAACAAAGGGCAATTGGGTTTTTTCTCGTCTCAGCATGTAACTTTCTGCTTCGGCCCAGCTGACAAATCATGAGACCCTTGCAGGTGGGTAATGTACTCGCCAATCAAGGCCCAGTGTGCAAGCCTTCCAGGATTTAAGGTCATGGCATTGGGTTAGAGTGGTAAGAGTATCATGGATCTTTCCCCAGTATTATGTTAGATAGATGCAGTTCCATACCATGTGTTGAAGGTCGAATTGGGGGGAGCTGCAGCAAGGGTGCAGATGGTGAGCATCAGGAAAGATGTGGCTTAGCTTATCAGGGGTCAGGCATGAAAATTATGTACTATGTATTCTTACCAGATGTAGATGTTCCATTGCCATGTTGCATTCCGAGTTATGGTGGGCCCCACTTATTTCAGTTTCCCTAACGGAATGACTGTTATGCTATTGTTTCTGCTTGCATACCTGGGATGCATTCCCATGCTTCACATTTTAAAAAAACATGCTTGCCCAAAGATGAAGCCTAGTTATTTCACATTCCTGTATTTTGAAACATTTTTGTGCCATGCGCTACAGGTGAAAAATTGAAATTGTCACGACGGGTACTGGTGCTTAGATTGGAATGGAGTAGGAAGGAGAGAGAGAGAGCAATCAAAGTTTCATGTTTGCAACTAATGTATTTTGCCAGTTTGACAAAAACCATATAATAATAGGCAAGAATGTAATCAAGTGATGAAACTAATTTTTAATCCACCACAGAATGGAATTCCCCACACCCAAATGGGAATCAAAGGTTATTTTGTTTACTTATGAAATTAAAAACAGACCGATTTTCTAGGTGTAGCCTAGAACAAATTGTCAATATGCTTATTGCCTGAATTGTTATCAAGCACTTCCCTAGGTAGATACTCATCCCCGGCAAGCTGACATTCTTCTTAAGGTCAAACTTCTAAGTATACAGAAACCTCTTCCCAACCCCTCAAAGTCTGTCATATGGGGATTGCGCAGGAAGGTAATGTCAAGGTTGCCACAATGCTGCTTTGTGGAGGCTTGAAAAGTAACAAAAATCTTCATTATCAGTGAAGCAGCCCTCCTCGCAAATCTTTCATGTTATCATGCACTTGTAACAGGATTATGGGGCATTGGCGCAAATCATGTTTGCAGTCGGAAACAAGCAGATTTACAGAAAGAAAGCAATTTCTAATGTTCTGATACCAAATTGCGATTGAGAAACTTGTTACCGAATTGCAATTTGGTTTAGCGACTCAGTATTAGGAAGGGGTGTGTTTAGGGCGTCCCTTCCAAATACCGAATGATAGTGGTATGTATGAATGTTTTGCGACAGAATTATGGTTGCAAAACATTCATTTTTTACCGAGTCTTCCAAGGAGGTGGTAACCATTTGCATATGGGAAGGCGTTCCCATGGGGAATCACAAAAGCAATCACCAAATGGTGGTCTGCTGACCGCAGCAGGCCACCATCCCTGTGTTGGCTGTGATTGCTAATGTGTCACAAACTGCAACCTACATCATTAATATTGATGAGTAAGGTCGATTTGCGAACCACAAGGAATTGCCATTTAAGACTTGTACATTTTCATACATTAGGAATTGCGATTTCCTAATTTTAATTTGGTAAGAATCTCAATTAGGAAATCACAGTCCCTGTATTTTGTACATATGGCCCTATAACCTGAATACAATTCCAGATTTATAAAAAGAAATGACTTAATTACAAAAAATAAACAACATACCTAGGACCTTCCTCTGGGAAAATGGCAAATAAGTTACACTCATTTTTTATGAAAAAGAAATATTATTTATCAGAAGTTGAAGTGCCCACCTCTCATACTCTCAGATGTCTTTGATAAATGGTGTGAAACTCAACTGAAATAGTTACTGTTAAGAGATTAGTAACTCTTCTTTTGTTGAGAAACTGAATTACTGTGCTGTTGGTTTTGATGTCTTTTTGTGCTCAATTTTTAGTGGCAATTATGTGTACACACATTTAGCATAATTTAATATAGCATAATAATACACAGAAGTACTGAGAGACAAAGGCAAATATACTCAAGGACATTCCCAATGCTGATGATGGGTGCCACAAAGATGAAGAGGTGATTAAGAAACGAAAAACATATAAGTTCCAAAGGGACAAGCAAGATTATGAGCAGGGGCAAATATTCACGTTTGCCAGGTAATTTGATTCCATCAAAACAGCAAAAAAATTAATTGCCCATGACGACCAACAAGTAAGTGGACAACATGCTGCAGCATCATCAACATCAGTTTCGGATCTAAGCTCTAACTTGGAAAGTGATTCTGAAACTGAACAATTAAGAGCAAGATCTAATTTGGGGTTTCGCAAATTTACGCTAGCAGAAGAGGTAAACTGTCTCAGGGAGGATCGCAAAGATACACTGCGCCCTCGCAAACCAACGCAACAACCAAACAAAGACTCAACCGCAAGC
The DNA here is from genome assembly GCA_963921515.1 of Calotriton arnoldi. NCBI lineage: Eukaryota > Metazoa > Chordata > Amphibia > Caudata > Salamandridae > Calotriton > Calotriton arnoldi. Next base: position 1,952,968 of record CAWUFW010000567.1, read on the forward strand.
GTAGAGAAAGGCGCAAATGCAACGAATGGCGCCAACAGCAACAACAAAAAAACACAATACAAAAATCGCAAACAACAATAAATGCAACAGTCAATAATCAAACTGTCGTCAACTTGTCCACAATGAATCTAAATACAGCAGAGATTAAATTGTTGGAACTGGGGTTGTCATTTTGTCCACGGAAGAATTTTGACTACGCCCAAACTCGAGGGGACATATACAAGTTCGTACGCAAACTTAAACTTAGAAAATACCACTCAAATAAATCTAAACCTAGTATTAACAGTAACATAACCCAATCTAATGGAAGTAGCAATCTGACAGCTGCAGATGCAGAGCTATTAGAAAACTTACAAGATTTGGAACTTGAAAACAGCAATGTGAACAATAGAGATGAAAATAACAGTCTTAACACATTCTGGACTGTTCAAACTAAGTTTAAGCCAAAATCTACGTTCCAACCCATAACTCTAAGAGACTCATTGGATATATTTAATGAACTGGTCACAACAGAAATAAAGAGATTAAAAATCCAAACGACAAGAAAATTACAAAGAGAGGATTACCAACAAAGGGCATACAATCGACTAATGGAAAAATTACAAAAGAATGATCAAATTTTAATTAGGAACTCTGACAAGGGTGGAAACATTGTCATATGGCCAAGGGATGAATACATGAAGGAAGCTACACAACAATTGGATGATGCAAATTGCTACAAAAGAACTAACATCCAAGTTGTACGAGCGTCATGGATTGAATACTTCTCCAAACTCAGTGCTTGGAGAAGCACTGGCCTCATCAGTATGGACGAATATAAGTTTTTAAAAAATGAACATCCTGTAATGCCAATCATGTATTTCATCCCCAAATTACACAAAAATGCCACTACCGCACCAGGTAGACCTATAATTTCAGCAATTGGGGGCTTTTTGGAAAATACAACGAAATACATTGATTTTTTCTTACAGGATTTTGTTAAAAAACTTCCATCCTTTGTGCAAGATACTGGGGATTTCCTAAGACAACTGGCTGATGTGATTTGGGAATCTGATTGCTTGTTAATAAGTTTGGATGTTACGTCCTTATATACAAGCATACACCACACAGATGGCATTAAAGCTACGCAACATTATTTAGATAGCAGACCCTTACATCTGGTCCCGCATAATAAAATGCTAATTGCCATGATTACGTACTGCTTGAATAATAATTACTTTTTATTCCAGAACCAGGTCCTGCAGCAGATAAGAGGAGTAGCCATGGGAGCTTGTTTCTCCCCTAGCTACTCCTGCTTACATATGGGCTGGTGTATTTGTATGTATGTATGTATTTAAGCTTATAAAGCGCTCAGCTACCCCCAACGAAGGTGTCCCGGCGCTAGCGGAGACAGTGGGAAGTGGGGGCAAGTTAGAGTTGTCGAGCCACAGTGTGCTAAGGGAGGCTGAAGAGCCAGGTCTTCAAACCCTTCCGGAAGATAGATTCCGATTTGGCTTTTCTGATGTGATCCGGCATGGAGTTCCACAAGGTCGCGGTTTTGACGGAAAAGGACCGTCCTCCTATTCTGGATTTAGAAAAACGGGGGGTGACAAGGCGCTCAAGGTGGTTTGATCTTAGGGTCCTTGACTGATGGTAAGAAGTAATCTTGAAAAGTAACTTCAAAACGGTCATTGACACTCAGATAAAACTCTGGCTACGTTATATCGACGATTTATTCGTGATATGGCGTGGTACAGCAGAATCAGCTCATGAGTTTGTGCAAAATCTAAATAAAAACAATATAAACTTGCACTTCACAGCTACAATCAGTGACCTGTCCGTATGTTTCCTGGATGTGGAAGTATACATTAAAGATGACAGAATAGAAACCAAGCTCTTCCGCAAACCCACGGCAGGCAATAGTCTGCTGCATGCCACCAGCCATCATCCTCAGCATCTCATTCAAAGTATACTGTATGGAGAGATGCTGAGGATAAGACGTGCATGCAGCAATGACCAGGATCTGATAGCAGCACAACAACTTAGCAAGATCAAATTCTTACAAAGAGGGTACAAAGCTGATAACATTGATCATGCTATTTCTAAAGCCAATAATAGAGATAGAATGGACTTACTTAACAAAAAGGCATTGAATATCTCTAATAGTCAGGACAGTCCTAATGCAGAAACTAGAGTAATCCTTACATTTAGCAAGCAGCATAATACCCTACGAAGAATCATCAACAAAAATTGGTCTGTTGTACGTAGTGACCCTATTATTGGAAATTCTTTACCTATGAAACCGAGCATCACTTTCAGAAAATCCAAATCTATGAGGGATTCGATAGTCAAGAGTAGTCCGGAGGTAAAAAAAACTCTAAAAATTGGCTAACTGTCAGGACAGGATTTTTTAAATGCAACAGTTGTCGGGCATGCAAATATGTGGTGAATACAACATCATATATTTCCCCATTTACCAAGAATCCTATGAAAATAACTAAATTCCTGACATGCAAAACAGAGTATGTGGTCTACGTGTTGACTTGCCCTTGTGGACTGCAGTACGTGGGCAGCACCAAGTTGCAAGCCCACAAACATACACTGCAGCACATGAGGGCAATCACCAACAGTGACCACACATACCCAGTTGCACGACATTTTAAAGAAATGCATGCAGATAACCTCCAAGATTTTCGATATTTTCTAATTGACTCCATACCACTGTCCAGACGGGGAGGTGATCGGGAGGCTAAACTCCCACGCCTCGAAACCAGATATAGCCTTGAACTGGATACAAAAACTCCCAATGGACACAATTCGAGCGAAGATTTTTATACGTGGTTATAATTAATCTGGGATCAGATTAAACCACGTATATTCCCGTCTGATCAGTATTATAAACAACAGATTTCCCATTTTATGAAATCTCTTTCTATCTATGTTCTCCTTAGATTATTCTATTCAGCACTCTGCGTCTTGCATTATGCTTTTATTAGGATATTTTAATTCACGTATACATTTTTATCAATTTATTGGGTATTTATATGAATGATTTTTTTATAGGGTCTTTTATATATAATGCACAATTTTTAGATTTTATATGGAATAGCACTTTGGTTGACACTTTACACTTTTAATATAGGCACTTCAAATAAGATTTGCAACATCAATAGTAATGGGGATTTACTTTAAAGCATTTCATGTAACAGCAATTCGGTATGAATTCACATTTCAGCGAGAAAACCACGAATACAAAGGGTTTAGATATATGGATTTAACCATGTATTGTCTCTCTTTGTACTCTGTTGATCCAACAATGGCATCACAGATGACAGCATTTGGTTTCAATAAGAGCAAAAACATCTTTTAGTACGCAATGCACTGGCTGAAAGGATTTAATAATTATAACTTTAATGTATTTTACAATTATTATAGTTATTGTATTAATACTATTATTATTTATTTATTATTGTATTTTACTATTTATTGCTGCTGCTCTTTGCACAATCAAATTTCATATGAATTATATGTTAAAGTATTTTGTTTATGCCTATTACCGTGTTGCACCACGTGTGCTGGCCTCTATCACTTTAAATTTTTCACTTTGGCTCTGAATGCGCGTCATGTGATCAAGACCGAGTTTGGCCAAAACGCGTCATGGCAGAAATGGTGGCTCACTGAAAATAAACATCTAACTTGTACCAAGACTGGGTTCGTCTTCCGTTTTTTCCGATCCAAAGGAGAAGCGCAAGCGGAGTGTGGCAATATATATATATATGTATATATATGTATATATCTATATATTATCGTTGTTGATTTAACTTCAGAGAGTCCAATTATGAAGGTAATAGGGAGGAAGAGCGAAGGATATATATATATATATATATATATATATATATATATATATATATATATATATATATATATATATATATATATAAATTCACATGCTTCTTCCCAGACCACTGACCCATGAAAGGTGGTGCGTACGCCGACGAAACCCATCGGCCAATAATGTCCAGCCAAGTAATTCCCACCACGGGAGTACACGCACTCTCAGGACAAATCCACATGACAAGGGAATTAATGCTCAGGAAAGTTTTACTGGCTTCCACGCAACGCGTTTCGGCTGACCTGCAGCCTTGATCACACGTAAACAAGCCGTGTTCCGATAAGTTCTTAAGTACAAGCAACCAAAAATTAACATAAACATAAACAAGGGTCTCAAAATTCGGTCATATACAGTGAAAATAAACAGAAAATAAATCGGCCATCTTGTAATGTATAGTTCATGATGTAATGGCATATGAAAAAGGTCACAGTCTCTTATATATTAAATAAAACATCACAGTAAAATATATTAGCAGAGCTGTGATAAATTAAATTGCTGTGTACAGTATAAAAAACGTCAAAAAAATATATATATATGTATATTACAGTATTGACTCATAATAAATGTATAAATAAAAATAAACCTTCTAACAATGAGAGGATGTGAGTCAAAAGGTATCTTGATCTGAATCTCAAAAAGCGACAGACCGGAAAGCACAGATTAGCAATCAACCTGGAAACATGTACCGTCCAATGGCGGGTCACATGATCGGCAATGCCTATGTTCTGCGTGTTGCAGCTAATAAAGTTATCCGCTACAAAATGGAATGCAAATTCCCTCAAATAAGCAGAATAACTAGAATACATAGTCATGGGAAATCCCAGATGCATGCTGTGGCAACACATAATTGCGGTTCAAGGGAGTATAACCAATACAGCTGCTAATACGTAAATGCTCCATGATATATAATGCCCAAGTGGGCTGTACAGAGAAACGAATACCACTATGCACCTTCAATTCACATGCCAAACCTGTCTGGTACATGGCTGGGCATAATACATGATGCAGTAATTAGCTACAACACGCAGAACATAGGCATTGCCGATCATGTGACCCGCCATTGGACGGTACATGTTTCCAGGTTGATTGCTAATCTGTGCTTTCCGGTGTGTCGCTTTTTGAGATTCAGATCAAGATACCTTTTGACCCACATCCTCTCATTGTTAGAAGGTTTATTTTTATTTATACATTTATTATGAGTCAATACTGTAATATACACATATATATATATTTTTTGACGTTTTTTATACTGTACACAGCAATTTAATTTATCACAGCTCTGCTAATATATTTTACTGTAAGTTTTATTACATATATAAGAGACTGTGACCTTTTTCATATGCCATTACATCATGAACTATACATTACAAGATGGCCGATTTATTTTCTGTTTATTTTCACTGCATATGACCGAATTTTGAGTCCCTTGTTTATGTTTATGTTAATTTTTGGTTGCTTGTACTTAAGAACTTATCGGAACACTGCTTGGTTACGTGTGATCAAGGCTGCAGGTCAGCCGAAACGTGTTGTGTGGAAGCCAGTAAAACTTTCCTGAGCATTAATTCCCTTGTCGTGTGGATTTGTCCTGAGAGTGGCACAATCCCTTTCGTTTCTTCGTCTTGAAAAAACACTCGGGCACGGACTCCACTTTTTTCTCTAGTGTGTTTATTTTCGCTCACTGCATGTCATTTTTCAAACCTCTGACTCGGGGTTCCGCACATTAAAGAATTGTGAAAAACAGCAACCCGTGAGTGCGTCCGTTTTTGGCCTGAGTCGCACCGAAGTGGAAGAATATATATATATATACATATATATATGTATACAATTATATATTTATATATATATATATATATAAATATATATATGTGTTCATCAAGGTTGCCCTCAAATAAAGACACTGCACATGAGGAGTTAACACCCTTTTATTGCGGACAGCAGCAGAGGCAGCATACCACCACGATTCTCATCTTCCAATGCCGAAATGCCAGACGCGTTTCGGACATCCGTGTGTCCTTGATCACAGGCTCAGCAGTAGAGGAAACAACAGCCATTATATGGTCCATCAGTTAAATACTAGAAGTCCCGCCCTGATGGGCATCGGCAAAATTGCCTACTGGTACTTGTGGTTCCATTAAATATCAAAGCCCAAGTGGGTGCTGCTGTGCGATACCAAAAGTCTCTTTCCCCAGCGGGTGAATCCTGATTTGGAATAACTGCCCCGGCGCCCTTGTCTTCATGCAATAATGGCCTCCTCATTCCTTCAAACGCCCGTGATTACGAGCGCTGTGGAGCCGCCATGCTCCGGCAGCGGGGCGCCTTTGCGGCCGGACTAGCCGCTTAACATCGGTTCATCAAGGTTGCCCTCAAATAAAGAAGCCGCACATGAGGAGTTAACACCCTTTTATTGCGGACAGCAGCAGAGGCAGCATACCACCATGATTGTCATCTTCCAATGCCAAAATGCCAGAAGCGTTTCGGACATCCGTGTCCTTGATCACCGGCTCAGCAGTAAAGGAAACAACAGCCATGATATGGTCCATCAGTTAAATACTGCAAGTCCCGCCCCAATGGGCGTTGGCAAAATTGCCTACTGGTACTTGTGGTTCCATTAAATATAAAGCCCAAGTGGGTGCTGCTGTGCGATACCAAAAGTCTCTTACCCCAGTGGGTGAATCCTGATTTGGAATAACTGCCCCTGCGCCCTTGTCTTCACGCAATAATGGCCTCCTCATTCCTTCAAACGCTCGTGATTACGAGCGCTGTGGAGCCGCCATGCTCTGGCAGCGGGGCGCCTTGGCGGCCGGACTAGTCGCTTAAAATCGGTTCATCAAGGTTGCCCTCAAATAAAGACGCCGCACATGAGGAGTTAACACCCTTTTATTGCGGACAGCAGCAGAGGCAGCATACCACCACGATTCTCATCTTGCAATGCCGAAATACCCGACGCGTTTCGGACATCCGTGTGTCCTTGATCACAGGCTCAGCAGTAAAGGAAACAACAGCCATGATATGGTCCATCAGTTAAATACCGCAGGTCCCGCCCCAATGGGCGTCGGCAAAATTGCCTACTGGTACTTGTGGTTCCATTAAATATCAAAGCCCAAGTGGGTGCTGCTGTGCAATACCAAAAGTCTCTTACCCCAGTGGGTGAATCCTGATTTGGAATAACTGCCCCTGCGCCCTTGTCTTCACGCAATAATGGCCTCCTCATTCCTTCAAACGCCCGTGATTACGAGCGCTGTGGAGCCGCCATGCTCCGGCAGCGGGGCGCCTTTGCGGCCGGACTAGCCGCTTAACATCGGTTCATCAAGGTTGCCCTCAAATAAAGACGCCGCACATGAGGAGTTAACACCCTTTTATTGCGGACAGCAGCAGAGGCAGCATACCACCATGATTCTCATCTTCCAATGCCGAAATGCCAGACACGTTTCGGGCATCCGTGTGTCCTTGATCACAGGCTCAGCAGTAAAGGAAACAACAGCCATGATATGGTCCATCAGTTAAATACTGCAAGTCTCGCCCCAATGGGTGTCGGCAAAATTGCCTACTGGTACTTGTGGTTCCATTAAATATCAAAGCCCAAGTTGGTGCTGCTGTGCGATCCCAAAAGTCTCTTACCCCAGTGGGTGAATTCTGATTTGGAATAACTGCCGGTGGGCCCTTGTCTTCACGCAATAATGACCTCCTCATTCCTTCAAACGCCCGTGATTACGAGCGCTGTGGAGCCGCCATGCTCCGGCAGCGGGGCGCCTTGGCGGACGGACTAGTCGCTTAACATCGGTTCATCAAGGTTGCCCTCAAATAAAGACGCCTCACATGAGGAGTTAACACCCTTTTATTGCGGACAGCAGCAGAGGCAGCATACCACCACGATTCTCATATTCCAATGCCGAAATGCCAGACGCGTTTCGGACATCCGTGTGTCCTTGATCACAGGCTCAGCAGTAAAGGAAACAACAGCCATGATATGGTCATCAGTTAATTACTGCAAGTCCCGCCCCAATGGGCGTCGGCAAAATTGCCTACTGGTATATATATATAGAACCTTTCCCATCAGTAAGAGAAACGGCGCACAGGGTGGAAGCAAATCACCACTGTTTATTTCAAAGGGTCACGCCGGGCATGAGGAGTTTGGGCTGAACACCAGCCTTTATCAACTAGCAAGCGCCATTTTGTTATCACATTAAATACATATCTTTGCCATAAACATAAACAAAATACTTCCAGTTTCGTAGCAGGCAACAATTTCACCAAATGTAAACATATAAACATATAATGCCATGACACAAATAAATTGCTGTTTGAAAGCCCTCATTGTTTTTTTGATCACAGCTCATTAATGCACATTGTGAATCACTGACATGTAGACTTTATGTCCTCACCGGATTGCAAGACCCCGAAAAAATGCTTAAATAGTGGTTTAGCATATGTCATGAGACTTACTCAGCCATAAATCAGGCTAATCTAAACAACGTTTCAATACACGAAGTCGCAGTCAATTCAATTAAGAACTTCAGGCAGATAATTGTGGGGCAGATGTATGACCGTTTTTTGCAGTCACAAATGCGACAGCAAAATTGGTCTGCCCCATATACAAACCCTAGTTTGCAAGTCGGTAACCTATTACCATGGCTTTACGACGGTGTCCCACACAGACAACACTTAGATTGTCGTTTCTATGTCACCTGGCACCAAAACCACCTCTAAGAAGCTTAATACATGCCTAGAACAGTTGGATGGAGGCAAGTTGTCTCAAGTTGAATAGGGACAAATGAGAGGTGATTGTAGTTGGCAACAACCCATCGCTCTGGGAACAACTCATATGGCCTCCTTGTCTGGGTGAGTTCACCTCCCCCAAACCTGAAGCTAAGAATCTTGGCTTTGCTTTGGACAGAGATTTGACTATGATCTCCCAGGCTAAGAAGGTGGTGGGTACTTGCTTTGGCCTGTTAAGATCTCTTAGGAAAACATTCAAGTGGCTTCCTGCAGAATGCCCGAGGACGGTGGTGCAAGGCTTAGCCCTATCACACCTAGAATGCGGCAACTCCCTGTACTTGGGCATCCTTGTCTATGTCAGAAAATAAATTGCAGGTCACCCAAAATGCTGCTGCTTAAGCCCTCTTGGGTCTGCCTCGAATTAATTCTGCACGCCTGGCCCTCACGCAACTGCAGTGGTTACCTATCAACAAACGAATAGAATTTAATGACCTATGCATCAGCAACAGGCTAAAATATTCACCCAGTCCACATGTCCTGCAGCGCCTCATTACACCACATACAGCCCCCAGAGCACTGAGATTGAACGACATCTCCCTACTTGCTGTCTCCAGAATAAGTAGATCAAGAGGAGGAGATCACTCATTTGCTTACCTCACTACCAAGCTATGTAACTCTCTCCCTGTCCAGCTCAGGTCAAATAACAACCTGTTAAGCTTTAGAAAGCAACTAAAAACCCATGTCTTCAGATAGACCTTCAGCCAACACCCTCTTAGACAATCCATTGCTTATCCTCCTGTCAGTGCCGGGAAGCCCACGTCCCTCCTCTCTTTCACAAATGGAAAGTAGAAAAAAGTATTTTCTGTACTTGTAATTATGTAAACACTGCAAAAAATGTGAAGGCAGTTTGTAACTTATTTCTCTTGATACAGCTACTATCTGCTCCATGCCCTATTACTCATGCAGCAAAATGGTGCAACTGTATTGTATTAGCCTATTTTTTCAGCAGTGCAAATTTTTTATGAAATGGCCCCTGATCCACTTCTAATTGGAGACATACATGGGTAATTGAAATTAAACACATGCCTCTGTGAGAAGGAGATTCTTCTCTGTGTTAACAATGTGTAAACAGAGGTGCTGGTGAAACACTCCTTTTCAAATGACCTAAATTGCTGAGATAAGTCTCTAGTCAGGTTACAAGGTTCAAAGTAAAGGCACACTGTTGAACTAGAATCTGTCCCCTACCCTATCAAAAACATGTAGTATTCAAAATAACACATTTGTAATTGAACATGCTCAGGAACTATTCTTCCAGATAAAGTCCAAAAACTACTTCAACCTGACCAGAAAGCTAACCATGTTATAAATGGACTACTCGAATGATATATGTACTAGTATAGTTAAAAATCTAAACCAAACTCTGCAAAGGATGAAGAATCTTGCATAAAGATTGGGCCTTAAGCTTTCAAAAGAAAGGTTGGGAAGGAAAGCACGGAATATGGGGGGCGCCCATTAAAAAATAAAAGGAAACCGCCAATCTCTGTTGTGCAAACACTGGCATTGAGAGTGAGTTGGCGTTTGCCACGTGGCGAAATGTCCGCAAATCATAAGCCCCACTTTCAAGTCACTGAACTGTGACTCAGAATGAGTCTCTTCTCAAAACTGTACACAATGAAAATAGCCTTTTAGGCTAATGGCTCCAGTGCCTATAGAAAATTACCCTCTGTTACATCCACCTTTAAATTTGCAGATCAGCTATGCCTACGTAGGACCATATGTATGGTTTGACACAGTGGGAGGAATGCTGCCAATCAGCAGTCCTCCAGCCCATCCAAATGCACAGTTCTCCTGCTCTATTTAGAGTTGGGAAAACACATTGGTCACCATTGGCAGAAGCTCTGCTTGCTTATCTGGCAGCAATGCCCGACCCAGCAGTCCATCCACCGCAGGGCTGCTGGGTCACTGTGACGGTTGCCCACCCTATTGAGGGCGAAACCACCCTCACCTATTTTCCATGCCCATGTTCCCATGCAAGGCTTTGCGGAACCCATTAGGGGAAATGTTAAATGGTCCCCGTATGCAGGGAAAATCTCCCTGCTCATCGAGGCCATTCACTTTGTGTATAGAGAAATAAAAAACTTCCACTTTGGGTCTTTGTTTTCTTTGAACAAAAAAAATTAGAGAACAGGTGCTTTAACCCCTTCACTGCTAGGCCTCCCCCCGTGCTAAGCCTTTTTTTGGCTATTTAGGGTAGTTCGCGCTTAGGCCCCTGTAACTGTTTGACCACATAAGGTATCCACGCCAAATTTGCGTCCTTTTCTTCCAACATCACTGGGATTCTAAAGGTACCCAGGGTTTGTGGATTCCCCTGGAGGGGACCCAGAAATTAGCCAAATAACAGCTAAATTTTGATTTTTGGGGGAAAAATGGGAAAAAAGTACTGCAAATAAAAGCGTCTGGTTTTTCCCCTGAAAATGGTATCAAGAAAGGGTTTGTGGGGCTGAAATCACCATTTTCCCAGCTTTCAGGGACTGACAGACTTTTGTCAGAAAACCAACATTTTTACACAGTTTTGGCATTTTACTGGGACATAGCCTATTTTTGCTATTTTTTGTGCTTTCAACCTTCTTCCAGTTAATGGTAGAAATGGGTATGAAAGCAATAATGGATCCTGGAAAGCTATACATTTTAGAAAAGTAGACAACATTCTGAATTCAGCAAGGGGTCATTTGTGTAGATCCTTCAAGGTTTCTTTATAGAAACTAAGAGTTGAAAATAGGAAAAATTGCAAATGAGTTGAAAAAAACAGCCATTTGTGCCAACGTTTTCACCTGTAACTTCTTCTAATTATAACAGATGTTTGAAAGCAATATACAGTTACATCCACTGGACCTTTCTGGTTGTGGGGATATATAGGACTTGTAGGTTCCCCAAGAACCCGACGAACCCAGAGCCAATAACTGAGCAGCGTCTTGCAAGGGTTTTTTATTATGTACCAGGTATATAGCAATTCATTTGGTAAAATCAGGATGAAAGACACCTATGTATTTCTGAAATTGGAGCAAAATATAGAGTTTAGAAACAGTAGCTATCTGCACATTTCGGAAATTGTGAGTACCCATACTAGCATGGGAATTATAGGACATTTTTCAAAGTGACTTCTTTTTTACACATTGTCTTTCATTTGGAAGGCAGAAATGCATTGAAAGTCAATAGGTAATAACAGTTGCTCTAAAATTCTGTGTTGCCCTAAGTCTCCCGATACAAATGGTACCTCGCTTGTGTGGGTAGGCCTAGTGCCTGCAACAGGAAACGGCTCAAAACGCAACGTGGACACACTTCATTTTTACAGTAAAAACTGACCATTTTTTTGCAAAGTGCCTAGCTGTAGGTTTTGAACCCTAGCTCTACCGGCGCCTAGGGAAACCTAGCAAAACTGTACATTTTTGAAAACTACACACGCAGGGGAATCCAGGATGGGGTGACTTGTCTGGCTCTCACCAGGTTCTGTTACCCAGAATCCCTTGCAAACCTCAAACTTTGTAAAACAAAACACATTTTCCTCACATTTCTGTGGTGGAAAGTTCTGAAATCTGTGTGGATCCACAGAATTCCACCCACCCCGCATTCCCAATAGTCTTCCGAGAAAAATGGTACCTCACTTGTGTGGATAGTCCTAGTGCCTGCGACAGAAAACGGCCCAAAACGCAACTTGGACACACCACATTTTCACAGTGAAAACTGACCCTTTTTTTGCAAAGTGCCTAGCTGTAGATTTTGAACCCTAGCTCTGCCGGCACCTAGGGAAACCTAGAAAACCTATACATTTTTTAAACTAGACACCCAGGGGAATACAGGATGGGGTGACTTGTATGGCTCTTACCAGGTTCTTTTACCCAGAATCCCTTGCAAACCTCAAACTTTGTAAAGAAAAACACATTTTTCTCACATTTCTGTGATGGAAAGTTCTGGAATCTGCGTGGATCCACAAAATTCCACCCACCCCACATTTTACAAAGTCTTCCGAGAAAAATGGTACCTCACTTGTGTGGGTAGGCCTAGTGCCCGCGACAGGAAACGGCCCAAAACGCAACGTGGACACACCACATTTTCACAGTGAAAACTGACCCTTTTTTTAGCAAAGTGCCTAGCTGTAGATTTTAAACCCTAGCTCTGCGGGAACCTAGGGAAACCTAGCAAACCTATACATTTTTGAAAACTAGACACCCAGGGGAATCCAGGATGGGGTGACTTTTCTGGCTCTCACCAGGTTCTGTTACCCAGAATCCCTTGCATACCTCAAACTTTGTCAAAAAAACACATTTTCCTCACATTTCTGTGGTGGAAAGTTCTGGAATCTGTGTGAATCCACAAAATTCCACCTACCCCGCATTCCCCAAAGTCTTCCGAGAAAAATGGTACCTCATTTGTGTGGGTAGGCCTAGTGCCCGCGATAGGAAACGGCCCAAAACGCAATGTGGACACACCACATTTTCACAGTGAAAACTGACCCTTTTTTAGCAAAGTGCCTAGCTGTAGAATTTGAACCCCAGCTCTGCCGACACCTAGGGAAACCTAGCAAACCTATACATTTTTTTAAACTAGACACCCAGGGGAATCCAGGATGGGGTGACTTGTCTGGCTCTCACCAGGTTCTGTTACCCAGAATCCCTTGCAAACCTCAAACTTTGTTAAAAAAAAGAAGAAATAACACATTTTCCTCACATTTCTGGGGTGGAAAGTTCTGGAATCTGCGTGGATCCACAAAATTCCACCCACCCCGCATTCCCCAAAGTCTTCTGAGAAAAATGGTACCTCACTTGTGTGGGTAGGCCTAGTGCCCGCGACAGGAAACGGCTCAAAACGCAACGTGGACACACCACATTTTCACAGAGAAAACAAACCCTTTTTTTGCAAAGTGCCTAGATGTAGATTTTGAACCCTAGCTCTGCCCATACCTAGGGAAACCTAACAAACCTATACATTTTTGAAGACTAGACACCCAGGGGAATACAGGATGGGGTGACTCTCACCAGGTTCTGTTACCCAGAATCCCTTGCAAACCTCAAACTTTGTAAAAAAAAACAAATTTTCCTCACATTTCTGTGGTGGAAAGTTCTGGAATCTTTTGCAAAAAGTGAAACTGAAATGAGCCTCAAGGCTGATTTCAGTTTCGGTTTCACTGAAATGACGTCAGTGCGACGTGCGCACTGATCGGCATTTCAGGGAAACCATCTACACAGCCTCGGGAGCTGGCCAGCCTTGTTGGGCACCCCGGGACATTGCAGGAGCCGGCCCTGGGGGGTGGCAGTCCTGAGGGCCATGAAGGGCTCCAGGAGGGGGGCCGGCGACACCCCCTCCCAACGTATACATAGCCCCGGGGAGGTGGTGGTCCCCGGGGACGGGGGTCTGCAACAGACACCCGTATTTAAATAAAGTTTGCCCCGGGGCGGTGGTGGTCCCCGGGGCAGTGTGGGGAGGGACACTTCCTTTATATTTAAGCCTCGGGGAGGTGGTGGTCCCCGGGGCTTGGGGGGGCCCACGAGGTCCCCGCACATAAATAATAAAGCCCCGGGGAGGTGGTGGTCCCCGGAGCTGCGGGGGCCGCTGCGTGCCCCCGCTACATAAATCATGAATGCTCCCGGGACTAGGCCCACCCGGGGGCTTTAAAAAATGAAGCGCGGGAGACCGCGCTTCATTTTTTTTTTTCGGCCAGAGTCGCGCTGGGTGCGCAAATCCGGCCGAATTTTTAAAAAAAAATGATTTTTTGGGCCCTGGGGGTCTCTGTGGGACCTCCTGACCAGGCCTAGGGGGTCAGGGTGTTTTTACCCTGCCCCCTTTTCTTCTTTTTTAATGTCTCTCTCACCTTTTTCCTTCTCCCTCGGTACCTAGTCACAAGATGGCTGCCAACATTTCCTGGTTTGAAGTGTTGGCAGCCAATCAGAGGCAAGCTCGTGCTCGGGAGGGCTCAGCCAATCAGATCTCACAATGCTCAAATATCGATATCTGTAAATCTTTAAATATCTCAAAAACTACAGAACGGATTTACACCATTTAAAAGAAAGCCTGCTTTCTGGACCAAGCACTATCTCTCTGCCAAATTTGGTGTAATTCCGTTCAGCAGTTCAGGCTGTAGCCATGTCTAAAGTTTCCTATGGAAATTAACATGGAGAAAATGCATTTTGTGACCCCCCTTTTTTCTCGGCCCCCGCTTGACGAATCACCCCGAAACTTTCAACACACAAGCTGACCTGAGTGTACAATTAGTTTTGAAAATTTAGTGAAGATTCGTCAAATGGCGCTAAAGTTATTGGCAAATCAAAAAACGCTTTTCCTATGGAAACAAGGTTCTAACTATACCTACTGGCTACAGCCAGTAGGTAATATATATATATATATATATATATATATATATATATATATATATATGTGTGATTCTGATTTAGTACACTTCTTATGTATTATCCTCCAAAGTTACGTTTATATATAGTTATACTCCAGTCTAGCATGCTTAAATAGCTATTGTGATAATTCACATGCATTGCATGCTTACTTTAGTCTTCTATACAAAAAGCATCAGGAACCAACTGCCTAACAGCATGCTTTTTCTACTTGTAATCTCAGCTGGTAGCTTTGCAAGCTGCTGCTCTGAACTATTTATTCTGTCAATACAATAATATGGTATGCTTATTACAACAACATGGTTACCTGAATATCTATTTACTTAGTAATTAACTTCATCATATATTGTCCTGAATGTCCAGTGCTCCACCTTTCAAATGCATTGAATTCCAGCATACTTAGAAAATGAGCTGATTTCAAAGTCATAAAGGATTTCCCAGAAGTCCCAGAGAGGAGTTTGCACCTAGCCAGCAAGGCTCCAGATTGAGGCACATAATGTGGATAATCCAGACGGAGTGTGGAAGTGGCACGGCGGATTCTGGCAAGGAACATACAGATCCGCTCCACAAAGGATTTGGGGCTGTGTACCTGCCCCAATGTCAAACCTGGTCTCTTGGGAAATAGCATAGCAACAAGACAAGGCCATGGCACTAATTCTTTGCAATTGCCTATTGATTGGGGACTACGGGCCGCTTTGAGGTAAGGGGCAGTCAAAGACAACAGTCAGGGACTGCCGTTGACCCACAGTCTCTTCTCAAATGGCCAGGCATGCCCTCAGAATACTCTTGCAGAACAGCAATTTTTGTCATCAAAGAGTGTCTCTTGGGTGCACTTACCCACTCTAACACAGTGTGTGCCCGTACTGCGGAAAGGGATCTCTGTGGTGTAATACTACACCTAGCTGTGATGTGATGCAGGTGAGGGCTACTCTGGCTCCACCCAGCGCTCATAAACATGGACAAAATTTTACACAATGTGGCATTATATTAATTTATTGACACTGGTCACACAAACATACTTTAGTTTTTCCTCTTTCTAGTTCATTTCGCTCCAGCCAACTCATGTTTGCCAGGCCTGTCATTTCTATCAATTGATGTTCTAAAATATCTCCTAGCCTTCAGGCCTCCAGGGTGTTGAGTGAGTTTAGCCTGTCAGCATGATCAAAGCGGTTGGGCGTTCAGTGTCTGTCATGCTGAAAGTAGATTGCTCAAGGGCAAATTCAAATGTGCTAGTTTGCCTCTCCTCCCAAAGGTGTTAATTGCTGTGGTCAGGTTTAATGCTTTTTAAATAAGAGTTTTTGGAACTTTGACGAGCCAGGCTGCCATTTGCTTGACTTTATTCCCAAATATCCATCTATTTTATTGCAGTGAACAATATCTTGCATGCTAGATTTTATGCAGAAAACATTTGACAGTTTTATTTCCAGAAAGGTTTTTGTTCCTGGCAAAATAGCGTGACATTGCAGTTCCTGAGGGCATCTTCAGATTTTGTATTTATTTTTGAAGGTGAGACTTCAAACGTATTCAACTTTAGAATTGTATTTTTTTATAAATTAAAGTGGTTAACAAGATGCAGCACTGCTTTGAGAAGCTATTGCACAAGCCTTAAAATCACACTTGAATTCAAACTTATTGAAAGAATAAGCCGTGAAATTGTCTCAGAATACATCTCATGATCTGACGTAAGAACTTTGTAAAATAGAAATATGATTATAACAGCTTGCATGTGGCATTACCCAAAATCCCAGATCATGAACACCATTGAAAATATGTGGCAATATTACAAAATCCGGTGATGACAGCACAATTGCAACCACAAACACGCTGCAAGAATATAGCACTGCAAAGTACACCCATCCACACACCACAATGCTTGGGCTTTGGTGCACCAACATGACCACATCTGGCTAGGAAGGAACTACAACTCATAAAGAATGACAAAGGACATAAGGTGCAGGTGAATACACATGAACACTGTGCTTGCACCAAAGTAAATGCTACATAAATGATGCCTGCCCAACATCACTATCACGACACAAAGTAAACTCACACCAAACCAATGTTATCCCCCATATCCCTAGAGCATGAGCGTGTATCTATGCTCACAAGCAGCTGAACGAATACCATCTGTGAATCTCATCCCATGTAAGTGCACCTATTTTAGACAAATTTAAAATTAATTTCACACAAAACACACACTGTGACATAAAACCATGTATTCATATATAAACAAGCATTGGAAAGAACAGTAAGTCTAGCTTAAAGCCGAAAAAGCCTCTACGACCATGCACTCCGCCACCCATACTTGCACAAATGCATCCATTCATTCACACACTGACTCATTTTTGCATTCACTTTCCAACCATCCACACACAAACTCAACAAGCATGTTCAAGATAATATAAAAAAGAAAAGAAGAAAAAGATGTAAATTGGTAGCATCTAAATGTGAAGGGAGTATGCATGCAATATAAAATAAGAAAGAACAATAAACATAGTAGTGGGTGACTACCTTTGAGTGGTATTGTGCAAAGTGTGTTATTGTTTTAAAGTCACAATACAGCCACAATGTTTAGGGGGAATATGTCAGACACATTGGAATGGTAAAACAATGATACACTAAGCAGAGTATCATCTTCAGATGTCTACCCAGTAAACAAACAACTAGGGGGACATCTTAGAATAGTATTATGCAGTGTGTATGATTGTTGTACCATCCAAGATGTCTGATAGGTTGCTTATAAACGTCACAGCCATTCTGGGACAGTAAAATAATGTTCCACTATTGACAATACCATTCCAAGATGGCCACCCAGATTACAAGCAGTTCTTGCATGGGATGCATCACTCTATTGATAAAATGAGTGGCAAGCATGCAGCCTGGTAGCACTGCCTTCCACGTTGCTGGGCACTCTAAAAACAAAAAGGAGAAGGAAGGAAATGACAGGGAACCTATAAAAGCCTTGTAACCTTTATCATTGGCTATTCACCACAACCAATTACTGTAATCTATTGTATTGCACTTAAGCTTTCAGACAGGGGAACCATTAGGCATAGAGTCTAGAAATTACATATATGTGCAAAATTACAGTTGGCAAAACAATGTACTCCTCCTGAGAGAATGGAATAGAGATTCTCACAGTACAGACCCTCTATCATGAGGGTGAGTCAGAGGTGGTATCTGAAACCAAAATCCTTGTCTACTAAAGTAATATTGAAGATTTGATGAACCAAAACACCTGTGTACAGTCTAAAATACAGTGTAATAACAATCCAACCTTTAATGCTGATCCAACGTTTTCTAGGTCCACTTAAGTCAAGATTCTTTATTCAGTTTCAAACCATTCAAAGGTACAAAACATCCATATAATATATATAACAATTTCGCTTCATTCGGTAACTTGGTATATAAATATAGTGAACAAAAAAATAAAATGCAATCATAAAATTTGACCCCAGCAAACACACACAATACGATTCCATTACCGATGTTGCTCTCAAACTATCAAAATAATCCCTCAAATTATAATGTTATCTCTGCAAAAACTTAAAAATTCTCCCCAGATCCTAATGGATAAAACTCGTTATGCCTTAAAAGTGCAATGTTCAGAAAATTGTTTTTCGAGAGAAACAGCCAGTAAATGATAACTATAAAACATGTATACATGACGCATAAATACTTATAATTGCTTCCTCAAAACAGCCCATGCACTGTGAACACTAGAATTTACAATACTTACAAGACCTTCTCCCACTTAATCCAGATGTTAAACAAGAACCGGCTCATAGAAAAAAATGGTCCAGAAGTATACGATTTTTAATACTCTTTTTGCCTCTCTAAAATGTAGTTCCTTCAAGGACAAACAGATCACGTGCAACTATTTTCTGCGCGCACCACGTCATTCAGGACATACAAACATAACATGATCAAGGGTCTCAGGATTCAGGCCACATGCTGGGCATGAATCAGGCGAGGAGTTATTATTCCAATTTTTGCTGAACAATCGAAGGGTCAAACAACCTAATCTAAATCTGATAAATAAGCTCTTGACCAGCAGTGGCTTAATAATGTCCATATAGTTTTCAAAAGCTGGAATAGGTTTAAATGCCACGAACTGCTCAGTAAGACCAGAGAGCCCCTGGTTATCTCTTACCATATTAGGGACCAATAGGTCGATTTTAAAATCTGCTTATCCACCCTACAAAGTAATTCAGGCTAATCCCACATTCCGATGAAACCCAATTTTTTGCACCAGTCATGTACAAACTTTAACCAGGTAAAGTTTCTGGTTGCCCAACAAGACGTATTTCCAAAAAGGAGGCAAATTTAAAAACCTGATCTAAAGTGCTAACTTTAGCACAAAATCCTGCCTGAAAGGGAGTTAAAATCCTCTGATCTTCCATCCACTCCTGCAATTATTTAAAACCTGCCTGGCAAATATTTTTTGACGATTATCTACTAGGCTAATGGGCCGATAATTTGACGGACAGTTAGCGGCTCCTTTTTTAAATATCAGGATTGTTTCATCCCCTCTCCAGGTGTCCAGGATCTCGCTACCCCTTGCTATTGCATTAGAAAGGATGTTCACATAACTTGCCGACAGCCCAGGTTCTGATTTATATAAATCACCCGGAATACGGTTGAAATTAGGGGCCTTTAAAGCCTTGATACTATTAATAGCCGAAAGAGTATCCTCTAGGCTGAAAATGATCTTATCTGTCTTCCCAGTTCCCAGCTTGGTAATATCACCCTCTGAGCACTCATCAACCACATTGGGGGGCAATTTAGTGAGTGGAGCCTGAGCAAATAATTTTGAAAAATGTTCTTCCCATCTCTCTGGCGCACTAGTATTCCTTCTGGGGACAAGCCTTCCGATTGTCCCATGAGCAATAATATGCCGAAATGTCCAGCCATCATTCATTTTAAGGGCCTGAAGCATGTCTTGCCAGTTCCTTTTTGCATAATCAATTCTGCGTTTATGTTCCTAACAGGCTGTGCAAATCACAAGTTGATTACGAACCCTAATAGCGCTTTTCAGAGCTTTCTTTGCCTACTCACAATCAGGCAAATATCATTTTGGGTCTTTGGGGTGGGCTTGTTCTAGGTCCACTTTCTTTGGTATTCCGATGAACCTTTTATTTTCCTCCTGAGAGGTGATGGGAGTTAACATTACATCAATCAATTTCAATGAGCAGTGTAACCCATTTGGCTACACAGTAAGGAACAGGAATCAGTAAATATGGTTTAGAAGGTTTATTACAAATTAACAATCAAGTTACAATACACGACTATTAGCACAATGTTACAGAATAACAACGGGGAGGCCCAACCTCTGGAAGAAATTGGGGCGGACCAATATTAGGTAAATAAGATGTTCAGTCACAGCAATACAAAAGATTAACAATAAAATTTAAGCCCAGAAAAGAGTCTCAGGTTTTCCAAATCTAAATCACCGAAAGTAAAGTCCAAGCTAAGAGTATGGTTCCAAAAGTCTAAAGCATCTCAAAATCAAGGAATTTCCTTAAAGGAAAATAGAATGGGGCAAGAAATTAAGCAAAAAGGTGTCAGCATTTCAGAAGCTCGGTCAAGAGTCTTCATGGGTCAGGGAATAAGCCACACTCAACAAAGAATCAAAGGAGTATAGAGGTCTAAACCTTTTAAAGTCCAGGGAAAAGTTTTCTAAGTGTTCTGGGGAAAGTCTGAAGGGACGTGCTCTCCAACAGTGTGAACACTAAGTTATATCACTCAAGAGTCTTCTGGGCAACACCCCTTTGCATGCATCATCAGGGGTCTATTGTCTTTCTCCACTCCTCATGTTGCAGACTGCAACATTCGCAAAGTATCCCACACTGGACATGGAAACAACATCGTCTTCTCACACTCAGGTTAGATGGTAGCATTGCTGAATGTGCCTTTCAGTTAACACTATGGCTCTCCATGGTCTTTCATCAAGGTCTTCTTCTCAGGCTCTCTCCTTCTATCACTAGTACTGTAATGTATCTATTCTTAAACTAACAATGCATGTGAATACCTGCAAGAAATGTCATGTTAGCACAAAATGGAAAACAATATTTTATGCAGCACGTTATTCAGGCCTACTAAAGAAGTATTAACTCAATGGTGCACATTAAATGTACATGTGCTCTTTGAAACACAAACAAATATAAATGGTCGGTACATTAGATTCATATCACATAGGGCATACAGTAAAATCTTAAATGTATATGTGTAAGTGTGTCTAGGAACTACATTTAAATGCAATACATGTGATACATTAGTGTACACATTGCATAACTTTTGTCGTTTCTAAAGTAATCACATTCTACATATATGAGAATGGTTTCTATTCAGTCATATAAACAGTAAATGTAATTTAATGTAATAAGGCACACATTATGTACATTGAATCCATTTCTTTAGTGAGTACATGTCTACGAAGTAAGGATGGTTTATTCATCAATACTTGAGCGAATATATCAATTGGTATGATTAAGGCACACAATATGAGTAAGTTCACCAACCCTACAGTGACACATCAAAATAATGTTAGTGCAATACTTATTTTAATATCATTAGATGCACAATCATATCATATATCTGTTATGGAATTATGGAATTGTGACGTATTTGTGACGTACAAAGGTTGGACAAAATTGCGCTGTACCAATGCTTATAGGGTTTCATATATGCCTCTCACAAAAAATAAGCAAGGATTACTATCTTGTTGTACCTTTTCATAATAAACAGATCAGATATATGGCATCTGCCATAATTTTGCCCATTAAAACAATTAGCCCTGTAGCCTTAATCGTTGCCTTGTTATCATAACTGACTCAGGTCTGCTGTATTGAGCATAACATTTCTAATTAAGCAAATACACACTCTTTTTCAGCAGAAATACACCCTTTGTGCTTCACCTCTGCCCTCACCTGCACTCCACCCCCAACTACGACAGACGCCAACACAGCGGCAAGCAACCTCCACCAATGGATCGCCAACTGCACCAATTCTCTCGCCTCCCTCCAGAACACCAGGAGACGACACAACAAGAAAGCCAACTGGTTCACCACGGATCTCCAAGAATCCAAGCGCTCCTGCCGACGACTGGAGAAGACGTGGAGAAACAGCAAAACCCCGGAAGCACGCTCCGCCTACAAAACGGCCATCACAGCACACCACCAACTCATCAAATCAACAAATAAAAACTTCATCCATGACAGAATCCTCTCCAACGCCCACAACTCCAAGAAACTCTTCACCATCATACAGGAATTCGCCAAACCCAACAGATAAACAACCGACGTCCCTCCCTCCCAAGACCTCTGCAACAAACTCAGCTCCTTTTTTCACCTCAAGATCAAGACACTCTACGACAACTTCGATGACCAAGACCACGGCACCGCCTCAACTCCCACCCCCAACAATGCCACCCAACAGACCCTTCTCTCCTGGACCCCTCTCACCACAGAAGACACCTTAAAGACAATGAAGAGCATCCACTCTGGAGCACCTTCTGACCTCTGCTCACCGCACATCTTCCACAAGGCCGCAGCTGCCATCGCACCCGAGCTACGCCGAACTATCAACTGCTCACTCGAGACCACCACATTCCCTGACATCTGGAAGCGTGCCAAAGTCAACCCCCTCCCAAAGAAGCCCGCCGCAGACCTGACGGACCTCAAGAACTTCAGGCCCATCTCTCTGCTTCCTTTTGCGGCCAAAGTCATCTAAAAGGCCGTCAACAACCAGCTAGCACCTTCACAGAAACCAACGGCATCCTAGACGCCTCTCAATCTGGATTCCGCAGCAACCACATTACCGAGACTGCCCTCCTCGCCTCCACAGACGACATCCGTGCCGTCCTCGACCAAGGCCACATGACGGCCCTCATCCTTCTGGACCTATCAGCAGCCTTCGAAACCATCTCCCACCGCACACTAGCCACCATCGCCACGATGCCGGCATCCAAGGAAAAGCTTTAGAATGGATACGATCCTTCCTCTCAGGCAGAACACAGAGAATAAGACTCCCGCCCTTCCTCTCAGAACCGACAGAGATCAGATGCGGAGTTCCCCAAGGATCCTCACTCCGCCCCACGCTCTTCAGCGTCTACATGGCCCCCCTCGCAACCATCGTCAGAAACCACGAGCCTCATCATCGTCTCCTACGCTGATGACACCCACCTCATCCTCTCCCTCATTAAGGAACCTGACATTACCAGGCGCAACTTCCAAGAAGGGATGAAAGCCGTTGCGACCTGGATGAGCAACAGCTGCCTGAAGCTCAACTCGTAAACAGAAGTCCTCATCTTCGGCTCCACCCCCCCCGCATGGGACAACACCTGGTGGCCCCCCGCCCTCGGAAACCCACCCACTTCAACTGACCACGCACACAACCTTGGCTTTATACTCGACTCCTCACTCACCATGAATCGCCAGATCAACGCCATATCCTCCGCATGCTTCAACACCCTCTGCCTCCTTTGCAAAACATTCAAGTGGATCCCCGACTCCAGGAAAACCATCACCAATGCACTCATCACCAGCAGACTGGGCTACAGCAACGCCCTCTAAGCCGCAACTGTCCAGAACACCGAAGCCAGACTAATCCTCGATATCCCACGATGCGACCACATCACCCAACACCTCCGCAACCTACACTGGCTCCCCGTCGAAATAAGGTTAACCTTTAAGCTGCTCGCACACGCCTACAAGGCCCTCCACAACACCGGACCCCAATACCACAACAACCGAATCTCCTTCCACGCCCCCAAGAGAAACCTCCACTCAGCCGACCTCTTCCTAGCCACTGTCCCATGCTTTTGCAGGACCAGAGCAGGAGGAAGATCCTTCTCCTACCTCTCAGCCAAGGCCTGGAACAAACTCCCCTTCACCTCCAACGGAGCCCGACACTGCACCAGTTCAGGAAGGACCTCAAGACCTGGCTCTTCGAATGACCCCAACGGACCTGCTCACTCCCTCCCTCAGTGCCTTGAGACCCTCACGGGTGAGTAGTGCGTTCCACAAACCCTGATTGATTGGTTTGTGAACAATCAAAAACTTGTAGTTAGGAAGATCAATATGCATGTGTAGCCTAAGCCCTTCTCTCAATACTATTTCCTGAAGCTCTTTGTATGGTGATCCCAAAATGCTCACTATGGTGGCACTGCCAAGCCAGACCTAAAAATTAATGTGTGAAAACCCCCAAAGTACATCGGACCTGAGTTTTGTATCTGTACCAAGATTGATTAAAGTGGAAATTAACCTTATTTTTCAACCCCCTGCAATTGAATATGAATTGATTCAAAATTTTGCGGCCGTAAGGTGTATCTCCTCCTGTGCTAGGAGAAGTCAGCGCCACAAAACCTCCTATGCCTGATTCATCTTAGTAAGTAAATCATTAAAGGAGAGAGGCTATAAGCAGGACATTTCCTGTACACTGATAGAATGAAAGCTACACTCATGGAAGTCAACGATGTAGTCTATCAACTTTGTGGATTTGTGGGAGTAGCAACAGAGAACACTCGGCTGGAATAGCAGCTTTTGTGCCCACAAATGTGAAGCAAAGAGGGAGAGGCAAACATGCAGATTTTCACTGATGATGTGTCTCTGTGACCATGCTAGTGATGTCAACCATGTGCTAGTTTGTGATATCAATTCATCAACGATGCAGTTGGTGATATCACTTGTATTGTCATGTGTGATTCCATCCATGATGCCATTTGTGATGTATTATGTGATGTATTATATTATGTAGTCAGTAAAGCATGTGGTGAGCGCTAGAGATGCAAACAGTTTTTCCACAAGCATTTTTCCATTAACAATTTTCGAGTGCATGGCTGCAATCATAATGCCACTTTAACTAGAGATTTTTTTTTTATTCTGTTTTTAATGAGGTACCCTGACAAGAATATGGAATATTTACCATCATTTTATTTTAGCTGATTTCCTTAAATGAACATGTAATTGATCATATGCTGGCCATCAAGCAGAATGAATTAGAAATGTTCAGGTAATATCTAAACTTACGTTTTAATCTCAAACTCTTGAAGAAGTTATTATGTAATATTAATAATGTATATAAAATAGTTATTCACCAAAGGTTTCATGCCACCACAGAGTGCCTCCTGTAAATATGTAATATGCCTTAGAAAAAGCCTGATTGTCAAAGATTTCATGATGTTATTCAAAGAAGTGATAAATCTCAAGTTACTGATACTTATTTCTAGTTTCTAGGGTATTCGACAGGAACACACTGCATACCTACCCATGATTTATTTTTCAAATTTTGGAATAACCAGCAGTTGGCTGAAGGTGGCCACGGTGCTCTGGTGCGAAGATAAGGCCAGGTTTGATTATGGACCGAGAATGAAAAAGGAATCAGAGAAGAAGTTGTCATTCTGACAAGTAATTACGACCTTATCTGACAACTGAATACAGTTTCTATCTGTATTCTATAGGGTTTTTGGGGATTTCTTCTCTTTCTCCTGTTATCAGGTTAGAACCGTCATATTTTCCCTAAATTATAGGGTAGCTTCATTTTTATTAAACACAAAGCCCTAATTGGTGTGCCATAGGTATTTCATGACCAGTTGTCTAATCCAAAATGCTCCCCACAGGATCATGTTTCTAACCTTTTGGTATAACGTCAGATACAATGTAAAATAGTTCTCTTCTTCGGGTATTCATTGCATGTTGAATTCAGGATTTTCCTAAAGTCTTTTAATGATCCAGCCTAACTCCTACTGGGTAAGGGTGAGTGTGACTAGGATTTGGCACCTCTTAACTTCATGAGACACATAAGGCTGCCAAAACAGTAGGCCTAAAATGCCAGCATCCATTGGGCTCCACAAAAGTCTCATATTGATGTTCAAGCAGGTATGAAAGTTCACCTGAATATTGTCAATGATCCCACTCTCGTGAGACTTCCAGATGCTTTCACATGTTTTTCAGCTTCTCATAGGAAACTACTCCTTGGGGAGCTTGGGGTCCTGTACTGCCTTTCAGGCCAGTCCTACACAGTCCCATTCTAACCGGTGTGAGTGTTGGCAAAAAGGGAACCTCATCACACATGTGCCTTCTCATTTTCATGACTACATGTGGCTTCAGTTCCTCTTGACAAAGTCTCCTGTTTTCAAATCACAAAAATCAAACATTTTAGACTAATTTAAAAATAACTTTTAAAATAAATGTTCATGAAATGATCCTCAACAGTCAGTCCTTCATGAACCCCAATGTCTTGGCGTGTGTATCCCTGTTTCAAATGTCCTCTTTGTGTTGCTTAACCTATTTTTTCTGGCAAGGCACTCACTGGAAAGCTTTTGCGAAGTGTTTGGGGCATGAGGTTGTCGTTTCTGCAGAAGAAATTTTTAACAAACCGAATTAAAGGATAGAGCCATAACAGCAGCAGTGGCAGCTCAGGAGGTGACTGAATCTTAAAACGCTATTCATTCCCTGCCACCGCCAAGGGATTCTTCTGGTGTAACAGTGTTTTTTTTAATCTCTAATCATCGGTGCTGGGTGTCAGTATCTCTTATTTCTTTTCTCTTTTGAGTGACACAGTGTGATATGTCTAATGACAACTAGAACAAATTTCTATAATGAGGTCACCTTGGGCCTGTATTACTGTCTGGCTGCTGTTTTCCATAGAAATTATTTGTGAGAGCAGGCCACATGCTTTGAATAACTTCCTCTGCTTTGCTGGGAGAAACAAAAAAAAAGATGTGTTAAAACTTGCAAGACTGGGAGGCCTCCGCTTTGGTTCGCTCCTAATTTTGAGCTGCAAATGGAACGGTAATGAGAAAACATATATGTGGCTTTGGTCCACGGGAAAGAAAAGGGTGCTTTTGATTTTGACTGAAATGTTTAATTTTGCTTGGCAATTCTGAAATGGAGCAGATGCTGACCAGGGGGTCGATGGATGAAGTGAGAAGCACGATTTGGCCCGGGTCCAGGTTTAATTTAGATTTCATGGAATAGCAGAGGCAGGAAAAACATAAGAGCCAGCCTTCATGGTCTATTCGCAGTTCTCAGATAGATGTTGCCTTTGTTGTAATTGGTGGTGAAGGCTCCTTTGAGTTAGATGTCAGTGCGTCTCTGAACCTTAATTGCATTCAGCGCCTAATTTGTATTTAAAAAAAAAAACGTGCAGGTGCCCAAAGTATTTTTAAGAACCCCAGTGTCAGTGCTACCAAATGCAGAGGTGATCAAATCCGAAGGCTCCCTAGCCCTGATTCCACTTCATGCCTCTTCCTCCCACTTCCCTACACTTTCTGTCTCTTTATGTCACTCTTGAAGGTTAGTTTTCATCCCCGATTTCTTCCTTGTCACTTTTTCCTCATCTAGCTCTTCTTCCTTTCTGCCTCGCACTCTCTTGCTCTTGGTCAAAGTCTGATGATGAAAAATAACTCCCAGTCGCCAAAAATTTGTGCCGAGCCCACCACCTGCAATCACCGGCACAAATTAAGCATGGATTAAGTTCGTTTTTGTGTGCACTATGTATTTCTGTTATGTGTTTTTTATCAACCCGATTGTACTCTCTGATCCTTCCTGTCATGAGCATCCTTGCTTATTGGTCATTCGTTCTCTATTGACTGTCAGTTCTTTGCATTATGCTTGTCGCTTTTGTGCATGTTGCGAATTTGGCCATTCTCCTACCTGAGCTCCTTCCCCGATGAACACTACCCAATGGATGGCAGTTCCCAGCACAGACACACTGCGAAGCACAGAGATTGTAGGGACTAATTAACCATGCCACTATTTCATGGTACATACTGAGCCAAGCAGACGTTTTGGAATTTTAACCGATTTTCAGGGGTTATGCATGGACCTATGAATTCAATACCACTTCTTGTGGCTCTATACAGGTTAATGTACATCCTTTGTTCAGTAAAGGTGTCTCCCTGTGACATAAAGACTCGTAGCCTGTGCCACTTATGGTACATAGGAATACTTTTGCACTATGGCATAAATAGGAGTATTCGCAGCATGCAGGTTAATGTGGGCTATCTTTTTGAAGATGTGGATAGGAAAGAAAGCGTTAAAACAGCATGCTGCCATTGCTTGGTATATAAACCTGTTTCACAGTAGATGACAGACACACTTTCCCCAGGGCACATGGTTGCCATAGTGTGACTGTGTAGGTATGCCGACGGCTTTAAGATCCTTTTTAAAGCAACATGAAATGTGGCTGATTGCCTTTCTAAAAAGATATTGTGGATGATGTCAGTGGGTCAGATCAGACACACAGGACCACTCCTCACTGGGTGCACCTGGTGCTGGCTAGACCTGTGTACTCAAATGCACAAAAAATAAGGATCTCTGGAGTGCATGAACTGACTCTCTGAGTTATGGCATCACCTGGAAAGATAGCAACAGCAACAAATTGAGGGCCTTATTTACAGCAAAATGGCGCAGCATGGCGCCACAAGCCATTTCGCTGCACCGAGCTGTGTCATTTTAAAAGCACAGGGATGCGCCATATTTACAACAATATGACACATCCCT
The DNA here is from genome assembly GCA_963921515.1 of Calotriton arnoldi. Classification (NCBI taxonomy): domain Eukaryota; kingdom Metazoa; phylum Chordata; class Amphibia; order Caudata; family Salamandridae; genus Calotriton; species Calotriton arnoldi. The sequence goes on from CAWUFW010000567.1 coordinate 1,981,461, forward strand.
GTGCTTTCCCTTCCGCTGGCGCACAGTTGGGTGCCATGCACCAATGCAGGCACCCTTGCACCCAGGGGCGTAACACAGGCCCCCGCATCCCCCGCAGTGCGGGGGGGCCCCCGAGCTGCAGGGGGCCCCCTCATCACTGTACTCACGCTGGAGAGCTCCGGATTAAATCCGGAGCGGGGGCCCCTCTGTGTACCTTGCAGGGGGGCCCCTTCAACTTTCGTTACACCACTGCTTGCACCATGGTGCAAGGGTGCTGCATTGCAGGGATGATTGTTTTTATGCAAGAAGGGACACCTTTCCGCACAATGCTGCAGAATTTGTGCTGCAGAATGTGTGCTGCAGAATGCAGCATGATTGAAAAAAAGAGGAAAAAACGAGGAGAAATGAAAGTATTTCTCCTCGTTGCACCTCCTGGAGGCGTAGGATTCTGATGCATTTCCAGGTTTATGTATTGTTAATCTGGGAATGCAGCAGAATCCATGGGTGTTGCACAGGAACACCCACAGCAACACCCATGGCACGCCCCTTTCACGCAAAGTCATGCATGAAAAGGGGCCGTATTTACATGGCCATGAAAAGCCATGAAGAGTGGCTTTGCATGGCCTTGTAAATATGGGCCAGAACACTGTGCCGCCAGTGCATCAAAAAAAGTAGTGCACCGGCCGAGCAAGAGGGTTGTAAAAAAGCAACTGAATAATTTATTCAAAGTACCAGCAGGAAGCAAGGTTCCCTGCAAACTAGGGAGCACTCCCTGGGACACTGTGTCACCTCCAAAAGGATCCCTGTGGGGGCCACATCCTAGATAGTGACCAGTCTGTGCTATCTTGACAGCCTCTTTCTCCATGATCCCACCGTAATATGGAAAAGGTGCATTAGAAAGGGCAATGTCTCATTTACATGGGCCATACTCAGTGGCGGCTCCTCCGCTATGGCGGGGGAGCTTCGCCCCACTGCTTTCTCGCAGTGCGAGAGGCAAAAACAAAAAAATGGTAATAACTTTTTTTTATTACCATTTTATGTTTCCTTTGCGGGCGGGCGGGCTGTTGGGCGGGGCTGCTAAGCTTACGGAGCAGGGGAGGAGTGGTTTGCCCACTGCTGATTGTGCAATGACTGTTTGGTCGGCTCTCTCAGGCAGCCTGCATGGAGAACATGCCCACCCCTCCAGCCCCTGGATGAGCTCCGTGTCACGGCACTCAGACCAATCACAATGCTGCATTGCAACGTTGTGATTGGCTTAGGGGAGGGAGCCTGGCTGCCTGCTTCCTGTTCCCATCGGAGGCAGGAGAGCAGGAGCAGAGAAGGCGCGGGACCCGGCCTCAAGGTAAGTTTAAATTTTTTTATTTTTTTATTATGACCCCAACGAGCAACCCGTCCCTCCCCCCCCCCCCTCCCAGCCATGTCGGCAGCAACTGGCCATACTGCTGAGCAAAAGAGGGCGCACCGCTTTACATTGAATGGCCACAAAATACGTGCCCGACAATGAGCATTACAGAAGTGGCTGCCCAGGTGTCTGCAGCCATTTCTGTATCATGGAAGTACCCCGTAAAACTAGGGCGCAAATACCGGCAGCAGCCCTGAGGCACTTATTAACCCTGCCCCAAGTGTCCTATTGAAGAGAGTAGGCACCTATTTTTGAATGATGTACAGTAGTCTTTCAGTACAACTGAATTTTATTTAATTTTAAAAAGTAGTGTTAAAAAAACACACATCACAAAAGTTGAAAACTACAGTTATTCTACTCAGATGATCACAGTCTTTACATAAATTTCTATCATGCATTTATGCTTGGAGAAGTATTATATGGCTGGAGCACATGTTTACACGTCACATGCAAATGGATCTCCAGCCTTTTGTATGAAACACCTGTATTTTCTGCTCACCAAAAATGTCTTTCAGGTTACTACTTTTAGCTAAAGTCTGACATTTTTATAACATTTAAGAGTTGCATTTTCGCATTAAAATTGCTGATTCTTTTGTCATGCTGAGAGTGACTCTTGTTCAAGTTTTTGGGTGTTAAATACTTAAAATGTCTTTTACTTTGGTGTGCACATTACCAGTAGAAGCCAGAAGTGCACCTGGTTTGCAAAGTGTCTCCTAAAACAGAGAGACGTCAGCTAGAAACAGCACAAATGGCAGCTTCAAGAAGCTTTTTGTGCATATTATATACCGGTGCTACTTAGAGGTTTTTAAGGCAGCCACATTTTGTGTGCCATTTTAATGTGGTGCTAAAGGGAGTGAGAGATCTAACTAAATGCTGTGCAAAGACATTTAAGAACGGCATGTGAGCCAGGCCCCGGTTGTTGTACTTTATTGATCGTATGAGAATTGTGTTGTACTTCAGGGGATCAACAAGTTGCCAACATTAGGGCTTTAGGGAGAGGACTTCATACACTTAGCCTGGGGGTGCCTGGAGGTACACCAGTTCTGGATACGTTTAGCTGAGCGACCAAGGGTGGGAACTGGCCTTCGAGTGGAGGCCACTCCTATGCATTGCCTGTTGGGGCAAGTCCCAAGACCCAAAAAGCGCAAGATAACATATCAATTACTGTAATTAATCCTGGTATTAGCGAGACAAAGTGTTGCCGTAGTATGGATGGGTAGGCGCTACCCCTTAGTGGACGATTGGTTAAAGGACGTGTGTGGGGGGTCGATTGGGGAGGAAGTCCACATGAAAGAGTGCAGGAAGGATGAGAAATTAGATGAGGACCTTAGAATGTGGAGAGAACTCTGCAGGGATCTCTTAACCACTGATGTGGTTGCAAGTGATCACATTGAGTCAGATGCGAATGATAATGGATCAATCAGCGAAGAGAGCGAAAGCTCATAATACTGCTATGTATATGTTCGCTGATATATGTATGATTATTGATATCTGTAATTGGCTGACTCCCTTGTGTCAAAGGTTTCCCTTGTATATTTTGCTCGCAATGGTGCAGGATGGCTGCCCGCACATATTCACCCACCGTGTAGTTATCACAAAATGGAAAAATAAAGAATATTTTTTTTTTTAAACAGCAGGGCTTCAGTTTTTTTGTGAGTGCAGGAAGATCTCTATGATGTGTTCTGTTGATTTTGTGAAGGATGGTTGTCTGAGAAATGAGTTGTTGTTGGGTAGTTTTGCTCTAGCAACTGTTTGTCATTGGTGCATGTTAAATACTCAAAGATGGGCATCTTGCAGCTCTTGTTGCAAAATTCTGCCTGTTGATGTGCCTTGACTTTAGGTCAAATGTATCACAGTGCTATTAAAATCCTGAAACAACAATTTGATCTTACTGCTAGTTTGGAGGCTTCCAGTGACAGACACACTGTATTCAAGCCTGGTTACCACCTTGACCTCGTCTGCCTTGCGTGGATATTGCTCTCAGTATGCGTGGGCATGCTGCTATGCCAGAACAGTGACTAATATGCTTTGGTGTTCAGGGCAGCCTCTGACCGCCTTACATGAAATTCATAATCAGGGAAACCAGAATTATGTGATTCTGCAGTAGCAGCAATTTCTACACAATTATGGATTTGCTGAGGTTGCCACACAACCCTCTATCTTCTGCATAATTGGCAGGATTCAACAACAAACTTTGTGTTTCTAGCTCCAACAGATCAAAAATGTTTTTTACAAAGTGCCACTTGAGTTGCCACTTGGTGGAACACTCTTTGCAAAAGTTACCTGGTCCCCTTTCAGTTACTGATTGCTGTATTTTAGTGTTAAACTGATACCAATTACGTCAAATTGTTACCCAGACAAAAATTTGGTATGCTAAAAGGACAAAATAGCATAATAATAATAATGGCAATATAAGCTACACACTATGGGGCAAATTTATCAAAGGGTTGCGTCACCCTGGCGCCAGGCAAAGGGCTGCAAGAGCAATGCAACTCTTAAATGAAATGTATCAAGCCACGCAAGGCCATCTTGCGTGGTCCTGCGTGGCTTGATAAATTTAGAGTAACACAACACAGCACAAATCACTGAGCTGCATTACTCTACCCCAGGGAGGGTTCCATTGGTGGAGCGTGGGTGTTCCCACTCACCAACCATGGATTTTGGCCCATTCCCAGTTTTACCAGTACTGGGAGACCTGGGAACGTGTCAAAATGCTATGCATCCCCAAGGGAGGCGTAATAAGGACAAATATCTTTATTTCTCCTCGTTTTTTCCTCTTTCTATGTGTGCTGCACTTTGCAGTACACATAGAAAGAGGAAAATGTCTCAGGGGATTGCTTTTGTGCGGGAAGGTGTCTTTTCATGCACAAAAATAATCCTGCTTAGAATGCAGGCACCCTTGCACCATGATGCAAAGATGCCTGTGTTGGCGCTAGGCAGCACATTGTGCACCAGCACTGGGAAATTGCAGTAATGCACCATATAAAGTGAAGTACGGCACATTCCTGCCCTTTCCCTTTCCCTATCACGCAGCACAGCACAACAAGGTGGCTTGCTGCACTGCGTGATTATTTAATAATTATGCCCCTTTGTCTTTTTTGCGCCACATAGTTTAGTAAACCCTGGTACCCAGTGCTTGAAATGGAAAAATAGCAGTGCAGGTACTCTGTACTAGAGTACCTGCTTGTTATTGAGAAGTGCCGGTACTCTCCATTTAAAAGTATTACATTTCTCTTGAGAAGTGCCGGTACTCTCCGTCTCAAAATAAAAAAGTGCCGGTACTCCGTACCGGACAGTACTGGCCCATTAAAGCACTGCTGGTACCCCATTGCCTCATGTTTTCAATGGCTCTGCTGATAACCCTATGCTTCACATGAGGCCCTTCTCATATGTAGTGCCCAGAATTTAGAACACCCTCCCTTCTGTGGTCTGGTGTGCCTTCAGTTCTCAAAATGTTATAGAGCTTTACTAGGCTAATTTTCCATCTATCTGTTCCATTATTTATGAACTTATTTTTCTTATATACCATTTTATACTATTATATTTAAAGCTATATATTTATGGGTTTTTTAAATTCTTTTTCGAAATGAATGTCGCAAATTAAAAGTAAATAAAAATGACTGAGGACAAATGTCTTCATATTGCTCTTTGTAGCATGGGACAGGGTTTAGACCAGTCATCTTTGTTTTGCTTGGAAATTGACTTCTCAGAGATTTCCACCTTGACCCATAACATGTTCATCTAGAGAATAACCGTGACAGCTAAAAAGATGCTATGGGACTTTCCTGCCTCCACTGAGCGGTATGTGCTCCTCAAGGTGCCGTCTCAGGTTTCCTACTCAAGTGCCAAACAATAAAATATTCTTATTTATTTGTATTTAAAGAGTTTAATATAGCGCGAAGAAGACTCTTTCAGGTGGCAGAGCTCTTTACAACTCTTGAAACTGTATCAATCGGAAATGTGGTTCATCGATCTTCACTAGCGTGTTCCATTTTATTTATTCAAGTCATTTTTTAGGACGCTCTTCTCAAAGTACAAAGCAATAAAGAAAAGAGATAGAGATGGCAGGGGGTGGGCCAGACATCGCAGAAAAAGGCTAGAAACAAACGGAGTGTGTCCTGCATAAGGATAGTTATTGGAATGCAATCGCGTACCTGACTGAATAAGAAATGTTATTGGTTTGCAAAGCTTTACCTGACTAACTACAATGTCAGCTTGATAGGGAGGAACAGGTTTGCTTGATAAGTATGGAGCAGATTAAATTAAAGGTAAATGCATAAATGATCAGGGGGTGCTGTGTGTGGTAAAAGCATGGCGGCAACACATTTGTGATCCACTTTATCACTGCAGTCAATCTGCGATATGCTTTCCATAAGGATCCAACAATTCTAAGAAATGTAATCAACATCTCTGCATGCTAAATAAGCATTATTGCTATCTGAGTCAGCCAGGCTGATCAGGCCAATCAGCTTCCAGGGGTGTTTGCTTTTCTGAAGCCGAATGCTATTTCGTGCTGAATTCTGTGGTGGCTCAACACTTTCTCTAGGTTCAACCTTTCTGATACCAACCTCATTTTTTTTTACTTTGCCCAGCAGAGACATACACTTTCTTAAAATGGCCGCCCCAAGCAGCGCCACTGCATGCCACCCAATGCCACCTGTCCTTCTGCCATAGTTTCTGATGTAAACTTGTTCCTCAAGTTTGACTGTACAAGCACGGGCCAGCATTCCAATGCGACATACCACCTCCTGTCAGACAGTGTATCACTAGTTCAAGCAAAGGTGTTACACCTACAGCGGCGGCTCCTCCGCTATGGCAGAGGAGCCTCGCCCCACTGCTTTTCAGCAGTGCAAAAAAGGAAAAATGCAATGATAATAACACAATGTCAATATCATTTTATTTTTCTGTGCTGAAGCCAGCTTTAGGGCAGGCGGGGCTTGGCTGTCATCACAGACAGCAGGGGGAGGAGTGGTTGGGGCACTTGAGTGCGCATGACGGTTTGGCCGGTCATCTTGGGCTGGCCAAACAGTCATGCATAGCCTGGGTGTGGAAATCATGCACAGGCTTGCGGTCCCCGTCTGAGCACCGAACTACGGCGCTCAGACCAATCACAATGTTGCCGTCATGGTGACAGCAGTGTTGTGATTGGCTTAGAGGAGCCTGTGTGCTTCTGGGAAGAGAAGCGTGGACTGACAACGGAGGAAGATGGCGGCCGTGGAGAGGTAAGTTAATTTTTATTTTTTAACTCCACCACCCCTGCTTTGTATCAGCCTCCACTGTACACCTAATAGAATTAAAGTATTTAAGGCATTTATCCACAAAAGCATTTTGGAGCATTTAAAGTAGTATGCCTATAGTACTCTGTTATTACTCTTGCATGCCTTCGTGAATTGCCCCCAAAACATCTAAAATGAGGATAAAGTGTGAAAATGCAAGAGGTATTCATATGCAATTAGTACAAATAGAAAGAACTGTGCCTTCTTTGCACTTTTACCAATTAGGAGTTAGATGTTTTGCGGCTGATTCACAAAGGCATGTAAGAGTACATAAAATTGTACTTCTGTTGTAGTACTTCCAATACACTTAAATGTTTTTGTGATTCTTACTCATTGCGTTTTGGTAAGAACAACTTATGCCCCTATGCTATTTGACATCAAAGGAAATACACTTTTAAAGGAGTGACAGCAGGCTAGTGGGTTTACAGCCAGTTCTTAACAATCTTGTGAAAATGTAAATAGTGGGTTTGGTTCCATATCTCTGTAGGCAATTAGTTCAGGTGGTTGCACTACTGAATATCGACACTGACAATATCATGGTATAAGAATATCAAGGACTGAATATCGAGGGAGAAAATATCAAAAAGTAAGTGCATAGAGGGAAGTATAGATTTACTATTCCTAACTCCACATCTATGTACCATGAAGATATATGTACCACATAGGTGTGGAGTTAGGTATAGAAAATCTAGACTTACTTACTATATTTTTTTCAATATGGAAAAGATGGACACACTTTATATAATGCCACATGCATTGATGAATGAATGGTGCTTTATGTGTGGGGTACACCTGAACTTGGAGCCAATGCACAGCTGTGAATGGTGGACTCACATGATATCTGTGTCTCAACTGCAGTAGGACGTGAGAAGCATTGTTCTGGATCATTAGATGATGTGACATAATGATGTTTGGAAATCCCAAATCAACTGTATTATAGTAATCTAAACGGCAGGCTATACAGGCATTCATGATTTATTTTAATTTCACTGATTTAAAAAGTGCATGCCATGTACAAAATTGTCTCTATGTGCTAGAGACATAGAATATATGAGATACATGCCTGCTAGAGCAAAGTGAATTGAGGGGCATATTTACAATATTTTGGCATAGGGCAGCACCGCAAGCCTTCTAGATGTGCTGCCCTACATCAAAAGAAAAGGGCAGGAATGTGCCTTATCTACAAGATACAGTGCTTTCCTGTCTTTTCTGCCAGCGCCGGTGCACAAACTGCAGCCGAGCGCCAAAACAGACACCCTTGCACCATGGTGCAAGGGTGTCTGTGCTGTTGCCATGATTGTTTGTGTGCAGGAAGGGACACCTTCTTACACAACAACAATCAAAGGAGGCGTTTTCCTCATTCTGTGTGCTGCAGAGGAAAAAACGAGGAGAAATGCAAACATTTATCCTCATTAGGCCTGCTTTGGGAAGGCGTTAGTTTTGGTGCTGCCCCAGATTTACGCTATGTTGTTAATCTGGGGTAGTGTCAAATAGCATGGGTGTTGTGTGGGAACACCCACTGTAACACCCATAGAACGCCCCTTCCAAGCAAAGTAAGACATTGCCTTACTTCATATTCACAAGGCCATGAAAAGCCACACAGGGTGGCTTTGCGTGAGCTTCTAAATATGGGCCAGCACACTGCGCCTCTGTAGTGTCACAAAAGTGATGCTCCGGTAGCGTAAAAGTGACACAGGGACATTGTAAATATGCCCCTTGGTTTGTAAAAAGAAATGGTTTGCCCGCTTTTCTAAAGCCCAACTATACAGATGTATTTCTTCTTACTGGTCATTACAATGCTTTGAATAATCACATGATGGCGACAACTTATGAGAAATTGAAGAAATGTAGCATGTGTTTTGGGCTGCCCTGCAGAAAAAAGCATTTTTAGACACACTCTTAAATTGGGGCACCATAATACTCCAAAGCTTCACTGTGACCCCCAAATGTTTCTCAGAGAGACAGGCATGGGTGAGGTACACAACACAAAAGGGCTGGTAAGAATGTATTAAACTTTGAGTTTTTAATATGAAAGCAAATTGCTTAGTCTTCTTTGTTAACTTTAAACAGTGTTAACCCATCTAAGCATTATTAGCGACTAGGTAAACCTGAAAGTTATCAATTCCTTTAATACCCAGTGTGATGGGAACACAATAGATTTAAGTGAAAGAAAAGTTCATAAACATTTTTAGATTCACATAGTTGACTTCATATTCATTTGATGAGCCCACTTCAGTTTGTGTCACAATTGAATTTTTATTGCATCAAACAAAACAAGAAGCAGCCGACACAGGTTTCATCATTTGAGCTTCCTGAAGGCTCTGCGAGAATAGTGTGATGAAAAGGCAACAGATAGTTGACATAAGGGACTGGATCAGTGATTCAAGGCTATTGTGCTGGAATGTGTAGCTGCAAAGAAGGCTGGATATGTCGGTATCAGCCCAAAAGGGTTGATGTTGAAAATGTGTACAAGAGCTCCTTACAATGAATATTAGTAGCATCCTTTGAGTTGCAGAATGTCAGTGCAGAAAAAGTGAACCGAACTAGGAAAGGTATGGTAGCCTGTAGAAGGTAGTCTGAACAGAACCAGATTGTCTCTTATCAATGCCACCCTTGTTGTTGTTTCCAACTCAATGCTTGTTCCTCCAAAATTATTGACCAGTCTAAGTCATTTGATCACATTACATCTCAGCTGCGCTCTCTACATTGACTACCTCTCACTGCTCACATTAAATTCAACATTTAACGTGTCATTTATAAAGCAATTCACCATTCACAGATTTTTTAATGTTTGATACATTATTAAAGTAATTCTCATATGAGCAAGTGCCATTCCGAAATTGGCAATATATATATATATATGTTTTTATCATATTTCTCTTTAAACACATTGTTTATTCCACACATCAAATAAACGTGATTGTTTAATAAAATATAATCTCTCAGCACAGATCTTCCTTCAGGCTCACCAGACCTATTTAAATTTGTAAAGGTTGTAAAGGATGGAGAGACAGTGACAGCCAAAGCAGGGTCGGTTTTAGGGTAAGGCAATTCTAGTCAACATCTATCAAGGGCTCTGCCAATAAGGGTGCCAGATTGCTTCTCCAATCATTAATGGTGTTCCCATTTCCAGGGGAGAGGGATTGCAAAATGTAATTTTTCCTAGGTCAGCAAAAAATATTGTGTCACTCCTACCCGAAGGAAATAAATGACCTAGCATGGGCTATTTCGATATGTGGCGTAGTCCAGGAGAATACGCTTAGAAGATTTGAGAAACATGCACTCGTTTTCCAGAAAAAAGCAAAGGCTGCGTTCTGTGTTTTCTTTCTGTTTAATTATGTTTCTTAAAATACATTCCTGTCAAACCCCTGCATTAGTCTAACTTAACAGCCAAAGCAAAATCAATAGTATCAAATCTAAGGATTAGTGATGGAAAACATATTTATCTCTGGATATCAAACATTGATACCAGCAGGTTTAAGAACAGAAATTGTTTCATTCTCATTTGAGAAATCTCAAGGAAAACAGGAAACTAATATTGATTGTGAAGTCAATACGAATATAAACTCAATTCAGCTGTTCTTAATTTTAATAACACATGCACTGGTTTTACGCTAACTTTTAATAATCTCAGTCTCATCATTTATGAAAACAATATTATATAATGAAACCCTGCAAAACTTGAACAATCTTAATATTACTGAACAATCAATTAAAACCTATTATTAATGAGTCTTGCAACTGTCACTATAAGATACATCCTTTTACACCATGGGTGCCCTAGGCAATTCCACGAGGGACGGATCCAAGCCCTATTTACAAGATAACCAGTGCCAATCTAAATGCGTTTCACTGAGTTTCAATATATGTGGATGTATTTTATGTGGATGAGGTAAAAATCTGGCATGGAATTGGCCCTCCTGGTCGTACTTGGGGCAACTTTGCTTTATATTTTCACCTATAATATGTGCATCAGAAAAGAGAAACTACGCAGACTTGGTGGCATAATAGAAGGGCCTCCATTCAAATACCTATATTTCTCCAGACACAAACCTGCGCCTTGGCATGGCCCACACTTGGTACAGACAACTGGATTTTATAAATCAGGGTGGTATGTTCGAAAAGGTTTCTACATGAGGAAAGTCATCTGAAAATAACTTTGTATCAATATGTTTACTTGAAGCCCAGTGGCCTAAGGCTAATGCAGAATCAAGATGTAATTAATCAATGAATACATATCCACGTGTTCTTTCTTTAAGTATCAAAGCTTAGTACTGGAGAAATTGTGTTCGTTTAGCTGCTCAGAACAAAACACGTGTCTCAGGTCTTTTTTTAATGCTTAATTACCTGGCTTCTTTTAATGCATGGCACTCCATAATGGCCTCCTTTCTAATGAGATTTCAGACTCTGAAGAAAAGACAAAAAAGAGGTCTTTGTGCCTGACAGTTTAATGTCAGACTGTGTGGCTTGGCAAAAACATGAAAGTGCTCTGTTTGAAATTGAAAGATTTTGTGCAATTAACAAGCAAAGTATTTTTGGCCTCAAAATGTGTAGTTCCTTTATGGTTAAGACGACAGCACATGAGGCTTCGGGTTACAAAAACAGGAATTTTCATGGCCTTGAAAACTGCATTTCAGTTTTGCGTGTGATGATACTATTCATTGATACATTTGTGACACTAATTAATACGTAGCAATTAAAAAATGGGGAAAACGTCTAATAAACTGCATTTTTAAATAAAATAACTCTGCAACGTGTAGATTGCACACTTCAGCAAGATAGTCAATGCGAAGCTTAGTAAGCTGACTGAAATGTAAGCCAGTGTTACTGTACAGAGCATACACCAGGGTGGTTTCCTGGTAGTTTATTTGCATCATATTGTGATAATATCCCGGTGCTATGGCAGCAATACCTTCCTTTTCAATTTAATGTGAACGATGAAGGTCTTACAGAACACAATTTCACCTTTTGTTGCATTCTCTTCTCACAGTGATTACATACTGTATCGAGAGGCCAGTGGCTAGAATAATTTTTGAATGACTTCAGGGTTTTCATTAAGACCTTCTGGAGGCAGTCCCTAACTTTATGATTTGTGAAGGTGTTGTTGAGCAACCTTCAAATCTGAATTAGTATTTTGATATCTTTTTCCTTAATTAGTTTTTGTAACAATAGAAAAAGGCTACTTTAGCCCAGTCAACTGGTCAACATATATTTCTCTAACTAAGACAGCTATTGGAGAGTCTAATCTAAATGCTCATTGAGATCTGTGAGACTCTCCATGTTTGGTGTTTCACCCAGAAAGACTCATTAAGGTGCTATTCAGTCAAAATGTCTGAGGTGTTGTCTGAGCTGATCCGTTGCCCCAAGCAAAGTGAATGGTACCTTTCCTTGCCTCTCGTTGACAGTTGACACCTCTGACATAACCGAGCAGAAGGACAAGCAGTAGTGGCTGGTGTTATGGAAATGTGGGGGGGGGGGAGCGCAAGGGGGGAGGCTGAAACATTAAAACAAACAAATTTGCCTGCCGGTCTCCTGCTTGCCGCTCTGCTTGCCGGTCTTCTCCTCCTCTGGGCACAGGCTGAAGCCCCCAGCTTCCCCTGCGGCCAATCCCGACAGTGCTCTCACCATGAAAGCAGTGTCAGGATTGGGCGGAGCGGGCTTGTTTTGCACTCCATCCGGAGCTGGGAGCCTGTGCCTGCGGGTCTTTTCACCCAGCAGTACAGCTGGGTTGGAGAGATGTCAGTGCGCATGATGGTTTGGCTGTCCTAAGACGGCCGGCCAAACCATCATGGGCACTGACATTGGGCCCACCACTCCCCCTCTCCCTGCTGCAGTGCTGTGGCCCTGCCCCAAGACTCAGCTAAAGATTGAAAAATAAAATTACTGCATTTGGATCATTGTATTTTTTGTTTGCCTCTGCGGGCAGTGGGGCGACACTCCTCTGCCATAGCGGAGAAGCCGCCGCCGAGAACAAGGCTCTTTGCAGAGTGGCACTATGAGTTGTCTTGGTAAACGTATATAGCAATTTCTTTAAACTATTCTTTCAAAATGTAGAAGTGCTATACTGCTGAAAAAGGTGATTTTGACCAGACTGGAGTAAATATATGGCTAATACATTAAATGCATGAGAATTGTACCAATAGGATTAGGTCTTCTCTCTACAAGAATGTTAAATTGCTGCCCTGATCTGGTATCAGTTTGGGATCAAGACATAATTCCTTCTGATGTGACAAAGAAGTAGTAGATTTCGTTTCATGTACACTGGAGTACTGTCTGGACTGAACAAGTCCACCAAAGATTCCCCTTTAAAGCTAGGGATGGAGGGGCACTCTGCTCTATGTGGGTGTCTTGCTTGCCTACTGTTGAGCCACGTGTCAAGAAGACTTCCGACCGGGCAGCTACAAAGCCCAAGAGAACAGAGGCAGCCAGAAAGATAATGGAGAAGGCTTGTCGAAACCATGGACCTGCCATCTCGAAGTCTGTGTAAGCCTTGTACAGAAAGAATAGAGAACATTCTACGCACACTAACCAGGTGCTGTACTTTGGCTTGTTCATAGGCAAAGAACTTGAACATTTGCGGGATCCTACAAACATAAATTGCTATTATGTGAGCAGTATATCAAGTCCATTAGACAACATCAACTTCAAAATATTTCGGAAAACTCATTGGATGACCAAAATGAGGATCCTCTAGCAATTCTGCAAAAATGCTGCCTTCCCAAAACCTTTGTTTTGCTTGGTCTTTCCCACTTTCACTAATCTTGTCCATCACATACTCCTGCAAAACAGAGCCAAGGTAGTGGGATTCTGTTTCACTTCAGCCTGCAAAAGATGTCGGCTGATGAGAAGAAGGTCTGTAAAAGGTGCAACTGACATTTTGGTCCCTTTTGTTGGGGGTCATACCCAGACACTCTCAGCAGTAGATTTGTTTACACGGAAATGCCTCCATATTGGTGAAATTTGCATGTGAGAAGAGTCCTATTTGCACAGACACAATCAAGCCATTCCTCATGCTGTGTATCAGGAATGGGATTTTGCCCTGGCAAATGGCACTTTATGTGGCTCCTAAGGTCAACGCAGATGCAAAAACTTTGTGAATTGTGCCACAAAGACAGAAACAGAGACAGTGAGAGTGGCTGAGAACTCTCCTTACAACCTTCTGAATAGATAATCCCAACTTCAAAACCAAGAAGACTTTCTCCTCTGTTTTAGGTTTTATTTGACTACCATTTTCAAACCAAAACTTTGCAGGGTGATGAAGAACAATACCATATCTGCAACTGAAGAAAGCAAAAAAGGTTAAGTGAGTTGAGGTCACTTCAGATTAGGAGTTCACACAGTCATAATGATCCACTAGAATATTGCCAGCATTTCTGGCACTCAATTTAAAGAAAGCTCTTGTGTGAATTTGTCAGGTGCACTTTTGTATCCCATGCAGCCTTTGAGCAGCACTAACTATAATTCATAAGATTTCAAAAACCTTCATTAGCTTCTATTTTTTTCATAACTGATGCCAACTTTTGTCACTGTTTCCGCTTCTCACAGGGGTGAGGTCATGGAGGTTTTTGTTAGCCCAGAAGAATGAAACATCTTTGGGTCACCACACCCACAATATATGATCTCTAACATTGAAACATCTAGAAGAAAACAAATCCAGCAATTGTTTTCTAAACATTTCCAATAAAATATATTTTTCTCAATGGAATTTGTTTTCATATCCTTATCAAATTTAATGCACCAATATAATACTAAGACAATCTTTAGTGGTAAATGATACTGTCAGTTTCAGTATTAACGGGGTGTGCAATTACCGAACTCTCCCAAGTTTCAGACCTCAGAATGGGGAATAATGTCATAATATTTTTCCGCCTTCTGAGGTGCGCAAATTCGGAAGGTGTTGTGTTTGCCCACACAGTTGGCATTACCTTTTTCCAGGTGAAAAAAGTGGGCAAAAACACATGTGGTGCAGTGTTAACAAACCAGCCACAATCCCAATCTGAGCACAAATTCCTATGTGCGTCCAAACAGAATTTGAGCTTGGTGAATTATTTCTACACACCTTGTAGACTGGACAGTCTATTAGGCTTTGCCTCTTACACATTTTAATACTTAGTTGCATGCATTGTTTGTGTATGAAAAAGTTTGTTTCTGCGTTTTCAGGTTGAGCATTTGATACACCAGACTAGAACACAGCCAGCCAGCCATCAACTAAGTAATAGGAAGGCACATTCCCTGCCACCAATAAAGCCAATTTTGCTAAAACAATACGATATCTGGGTTACGTTAGATAAAATAATGCAAGTTATAATTGTGTGTAGGTGATATTACAAAATGATACAAGCACACTGGTTTTAGTGGTACATTCCCTTGTTAATAGTTTATTCAATGCAGATATGGTAAGAGTTTCAGGGGAACCCACACACATAGAGTGGGAGGTCCGAGACGTGAGCGTGAGACGTGAGCCGTGAACGCGGTGAGCAGGGGAGCCGCGAGTGCAGCGGGAGAGCCGTAAGCCGCGAGCGGCGCGCCCAGCTTTCAAATGGATCACCGCCATCGCTGCCGCCACTGCCGCGAAATATAGCAAACCGAAGAGCGAGCAACCGGGCAAGCGGGAGCGGCAGGAGCTGTGAGTGGCGTGTCTCGGAGTCAGCGACCTTCGCCTCGGGTCTTGCTGGAGAAATTGAGAAGCTATTGAGGCCAGCGTGGCTGGAGGTGGCACTGAGTAGTCATCATTAAGCGCCATTAAGCACCAAGTGCGGAGCGAGGTAAGGAAGGGATGAGGAGCAGGGGGTGCTGGGCTTCTGTAGTATCCCCACCTGTCTCCCCTCGTTCCCCCTCGTTCTATTTGGTGTGCCTGCTGCCGTGCGCTACAAGTTTGCTGCCTGAGTGGAGAGAGGCGTGAGGAGAGCCCGGCCGCTGACGATAACATCGCCACCCCCTCTTGAATGGACAGGAGAACCATATGTAGAGCAGAGGCAGTGTACAGGCAGTGTAGAGGCAGTGCTTAAGTGGAGTAGAGCACTGTGCTGATCCTCGCTGTTCCTTGCCTTCCCGCAGCTGCACCCTGTAGCAGAAACAAGGGTAGCTGAAAGCAGCAAGCAAGCAGTGAGTCCCACCGGTCAGCGGGGTCAGGTTGACAACTGAATCACTGAGTCATTGAACAAACAATTGAGTGGAGGTGGAGGTGGGAGTTTCTTTCCTTTGATAGTCAAGTAAGCTGGTGCGAGATGTCTTCCAAAAAATTACGTTCTGGGAGTGTACTTTCCTCGTCACCAAGCCGTACAAGTAAATTAAGGAGATCATACAGTGGGACTAGACATCTACAGCATCTTTGCTAAAAATCCCACCCAGCCATTACTGGCTTTTTTCGAAAAATTCCCCGGACGGCTCCTGAGGCAATATTGGGTCAAGAAGGTTTGTTTTCCAAGTCCCTCTTAGTAACCCCTCCCCCCCTGTCTATGGGGGAAGCACGGGGAAACTCTTGTGGTCTTGCGGGGAGCCAGATAAAGTCCTGTGAGGGGGCCGGGGCGAAGACAAAATTAGGTGCGGAGGACGGAGGCCTAAGCGGGCAGTCATCTGACACCTTCCTACGCGCAAACCTGGGTCCTGGTTCTCCTGCTAACCATCCGATCCAACAGAGCCAGCAGAGCCAACAACATATTCCCTTGAACCAATTAAAACTAGAGCGCCCACCTGTTGGTACACCCGCCGCATCGGTCGCTGCCTTGTATGTAAAGTTGGGTCCGGAACATCTGCTTAACCAGCAGAGTCAGCAAATCACTTCCTTGAATAGGGAAAAATCGAACTGTATGACTGTGGCTGCATCTGTCGTCTCTCCGGAGGAGAGGGCGCTGACAAGGGAACAAGTGATGATGGTGCGCCAGGGTGTGCCAGTGGATTCCGGGAGGATGCTGGGAGGGGTGTTTTTGCGATGGCTGAGACGGCAACGGTATGTGAAAATTTCATCCAAGGGAAGACTTTACACTCCCAGACATTGACATTGAAGCTCAAACAAGGGGCTAGGGAGCCCCTCGCGATCATGCTGATAAGGACGTTTTCCAACGAGTAGATTCAGGGAGAAGAACACTCCAATTGTAAGCTCCTCCCCTAGGCGTCTCTCTTTGCCTCTCTTATACTGTAGTACAAGTCACTTGATTGGTACTTCTTTGGAGTCTGCCTATGATGCTCATGATGCTCATGGTGTATTCCTGCCCTGTTCACAACCGAAGTTGGGAAATGAGAGAGATGGTGTGCCTTCGGAATATTTTGTTTGTATCGAAAGAATATTAAGTTCCATTTTGTCTTTACTGGAGAAATCTGTTTTAAGTTCAGATCATATGCTGGAAATGATCTCTGTAATGTTGTTTGAAGTGCAAAAGGTAACAAAATTTGACACCATCAATCCCTTGCTTAAGATACCTACACAAATGGAAGAACAGACAGATGTCAGGCCTGTTTCACCCGTTTTCCGGGGAGAGCAGAGAGATGTGTCTGTGCAAGCAGGAATACCTCTTTTCTTATTGCCCCCCCATTGAGCCTTTGTGTAATCTTGAAAAGGAAGAGCTTTGCCTATGCCTTTTTGGGGAGGCTGATGTAGGTCCCCCTTCGGGAAATGTCATATGGTAAGATGAAAAATGCTGACATAGGTAATGAAACCAATTTTCAACTGACAAAGGAAATTTGCAAGAGGTTCATTACCAGACATAAACTACAGCAAATCCTATGCATACAGGATTAATCTACAGGCCCCAAAAATCAATAGCAACTGAAATTTTTATTTTTTTCAAAAACACTTATCAAAGCAGCCCAGATTGCCCTCAGTTGACAAGGGCTACTCCATATCTGCAGCCTCTCCACAGTTTGGAGACACCATCAGTAGGCTGGAAGTCACTGTCATTAAATCGGGGGGCCGGCAGTAGGCCAGAACTACTATGCTATTAAAATGAGCATTTTTTGAAGGTGACAGGAACGAGGGCAGCCCACATGTGCTTGGACTACTGCAATGTTGGTGCTACTAAACTCAATAAATTATTGATATATTTTTCACGGAGTTGACCAATACAGGGTTTGCCATTAGAATATTGAAAACTTTCTGGTTAGTTGTTTTTAGGAAAAAGTGTAAGCTCACTTTTAATGTCTATATAAAACATATCGTTGACATGCATACCTCTTCCAAAATCGAAGACGTGTATCTATGTATGTATGTGGTATTTCTATTGCACAAAGCTAGTCAAAAGGCAGCTGAGTACTGCACAGGGTGAAAGACAAGCATAAGTTGGTGGACTTTTAATGCATTGCGATGTAGTGTTCTTTAAAGAGGCGCGTCTTCAGCTCATTCCTAAACTGGAGAAAAGTAGGTGCCCCATGGCCGCCATTTTGGAAACCGCTGTACTGTGTATCTCATACCCTCATGGAAATTATGTGAATTAATCTCCAAACTTTACTTAGGCTGCCTCAAGCGCACTGCTTGTTTTCTGAGTAAATGGGAGGATACCTGACCCGGAAGTGAATGGAGACAATATCTGTCCTTAGCTTCAGGCAGTTAAGAATAGGGAAGGCTCCCACTCTGGTGTGCATTTTCACATGTGCTGCAGAGGTGCTTGAGATATTCAGTGAACCAATGAGTCTCTGTTTAAAATGTAGGATTAGTTTGAGACATTAAAAAACTGTACTTCCCACAGCTGCTGAAAGCATCCCATCTCTGCTTGTGCAAGGAATGTCTAATTGCCGCCGCCAATTGGGAGCGAGCAGTACCCGCGGTATATTTCGTATCAATTGTTCCTCAATTCCCTAATAAAATGTGAAAGAGCAAAGCAGCTTAGCACACTGATCAGAAGTCAGGCCCGCACGACATGTCCGCATTTCACATCCTCCGAGCCCAAGACTCAGTGGTCAGGGAGATCTAATTATAAGCGCGTCATTCAGAATTTACTCAAAAGAAAAGCTCATTCGAAGGCCCCTTAATGCGGATGACAAGTGAACAAACTGAAATGTACCCCACGCTGATTGCTAACAGAGAGATTATAGGATTACCCGTCGCCTATTGTTTCGTGGATAAAAATCTCGCACAAAAAAATCATCCCTGAAATGTATTTCCTTAACCTCTCACATTGTATTGCTGTTAAAAGCAGATCGTTTCATATTTAGGCAGGGTTTTGGTTTTGGTCAAGCCACCAAATGGGCAATTTCGCATATGTTCTTCGTTCTGTGTGTTGTAGTCACTCAGGTGTTTTGTGGCTATGTTGTGTGTGGGAACGGATTGCTCGGTGCATGCGCGTCATTCTAGGCACCTGCATTAAAATAAAGTCTGAATAACATTCTGTGTGTCAACCGCACATATATTTTTTAAAAAAATGTTTATCCATGCTCGAATTTATAGTGGCCATCATAAACATTTGTTTTTAGAAAAATTAGTGATCGAACATGTGACAAAGTTAATTTTGTGAGACCCACTGTAACAAAAAATATGTTGGCTCATGTCATTGATATAAAACACACGTTAAATGCTGAAATTTATTATGGTTTCCCCCCCCCATATGATGAACATGTCTCATTGTATATATGAGAATGCCTTTGGAAATGACAAGCCGTTCGAGTAGTTTTTGAAAATCAGGGAATCAAAACACTTGCAATCTAGGAGTAAATATTTTCCGAGGTGTGCTAGATTTGTGGTTCAGATGCACCTTTAACAATTCTCGGTTGTCAATAAATTGTTTGTAATCACAAGGGACTGGTTTGACATTGCCTTTCCTTTGGCATATAGCCATCATCAGTGTACACGAAACCACTATGTGGTCGATATCCTGTCAAAATTGTAGCCAATCATAACCTGTCAATCACAGAACTTCAGAGGGATGTCTCTAGAAACTGAAAACAGGCAATTATGTATGCATAATTTATTAGGATAAACTAAAGCACTAGGACTGAGAGGAGTTAATCTTTCAATTCCAGTGGGAGTCAGTAGCAGAATGTGGTTTAGAAATATTTTTCTTGACACCGATTCTTGTACTTGCAGACCTGTATCAACGTTTTTAATAAAATAGAACTTTTACAAAACTATTCAGTCATCTTGACAGTCGGGTATGACAGAGAATACTTGCTTTATACTGAAAGCAGGGAGCAATATTCTTACTGAACTGCATTTAAAATGTTGTTAAAGTTGATCCAACTTAGGGTGGAATTCGAAAAATTGACATTAAGCAAAATTTTCAGTGTTATGTCCAACCACCAATTTATTGAAGAGAGCACTGTAGCACTTGTAACAGATGGTTTAACTATATAAATATATAATATGGAAACCAACTGCATGATTATGCAGCAAGACCAATTTTGTTTTTACCTTTTTATATTTCAATTCGAGCATCCAAATAAATGATTTTGCGTTCATTTGTTAAGAGATGCTAAATAAAATCAGCAGGGTCGCTGGTGCTATAACGAAAACATGACAGACTAATGGCGCCTAGGCTAGACCTTCTGATGAACAACTTTATGCTGTTCAAGAAGGTTGTGTAATGTGTGCCGGCACTGCTGAAATCACTAACAACAAAAAGAGCAGTGTGCGGTAGTGGACAGTAGGTACAAGTTCGATCTTCACCCTGGCCCCCCACCAAATCAGTAAAGCTGGTGCATGAAGTGACTGCTGTGGTCCTCATCATAGTAGGCTCCTGTTTTTCAGTATGATGCAGGTGAAGGCAAGCAGTGGCGGCTTGCTCGGAACGGGGTGGTGGGGCCGGGGGATAAAAAAAAAAGTACAAAAAGGAACATACCTTGTCCGCCGCGCCGCTGCTTGCCTCTCCCGCCACCGTACGCCTCTCCTCTGTATGCTGGAAGTATCGGAAGCACCCAGGCTTCCAGACTTTCCCAGCCAATTATGGTGCTGCATGAGCAATGTCCTGATTGGTCTGAGCGTCCTGTTTGGACACTCAGGAAGTGCCTGGGGAGGCTGGGGATGTTCTCCACGGGGCTGTGCAACACAGCCCAATGGAGAACATGCCAAGTGCACATGACTGTTTGGACAGCCCTCAGGGTGAGCCAAAGCGTTATGTGCACTTAGAGGAGTGCAAACCACTCCTCCTCTGCTCTGGTGTCAGAACACCAGCCCCGCCCCGACTCCTGCATAGAAAAAGAAAATGATAATGTAATGTTATTATCATTTTCTTTTTCCTTTTTGCACTGAGGAAATAGCAGTGGGTCGATGCTCCTCCGCCTTAGCGGAGGAGCTGCCACTGATGGCAAGAGTGTGGTAGACATTTAGAAGCTATTCGCAAAAGCATTTTGAAGTTCATAAAGTAGCACTCCTGTAGGACTCTTTAACATACTTTTACATGCCTTTGCGAATTGCTGCAGAACATCTAAAACTGGACTCAAATCCTAAGGATTGGGCCAAATATGTATGTTCAATCAGGTAGTGTTAGTTGGAAGTGGCTATTCCCTTTCTTAATAGAAATTTAGATGTACAAATGGAGTTCTCCCAGGTAGTTCAAACCCCAGAGGAGTTCTTCTAGTTTTGAAATGGTCATTACGGAAGACAGTACTAAATGACAACAAAGAAAAGCGTATTTAATGGGTGTAAGGGGTGCTACAGCAAAACCCCTTGGCCATACCTCTTCCAAACTGCATCGCATCTGGCCTTAAAGGTCCTAGCACTCCCAGCAGTGAGAGTCGTTTTTAGGTCTCGCGCCTAGCGTTGCAGTGCGTAGGACTGCTCGCGCAGCGCGAGACCTCTTGTATGGGGTTTTGAAACTGACCTAGGAATC
Source organism: Calotriton arnoldi (assembly GCA_963921515.1). NCBI lineage: Eukaryota > Metazoa > Chordata > Amphibia > Caudata > Salamandridae > Calotriton > Calotriton arnoldi. Next base: position 2,002,874 of record CAWUFW010000567.1, read on the forward strand.
GCACATGCTCGTTCGTGTGCGATTCGTTTTCCCCCCGGCTATTGGGCTTTGCGTGCGTCTTTATAAGAAAGACAGCACGCAATTGGGCAAAGGCGGGCGCATGTCCCGCCTTTGCCGCGCCCATTCCCACCGGTGTCTAGCACGCGCAGCAGCGCGCGTTCGCCTCGCTGCCGTGCTCCCTTTCCCCCCCGCTCCTCTGTGGTGCGCGCGCACCACTGGTTTTTTAAGGTGCCGCTTTCAGTGCAGGACACGCTGATTTCAATGGCCGCAGCGCTCCGCTCACCCGACATCTATTGAAGGTGAAGAACCTGGAATAGGGGCGAAGCTAGATGAAAAGATTATTTAATACCTGAGTTGCTTGCCTCCATTATAATGACTTACTCTCGATTTGCTAGAAAGGTGTAGAGGGTATTTCTTTGGACATCCTCTGTAATTCTCTGCTACCCTGTTATCTGGAACGCGTGTCCACATATCAGCTACTCTCTAATATTTTACAGAGCACAGTACCTCAACTTCTAATCTGTACTGGAATGCTTTATTACTACAGCACTTTAGCACATATGTGCAGCTGCTCTGCGACAATTTTTTGGGAGCAGAAGAACAAGCAAGCACCTTCCCGAGGGCAGACGGCGCTGGACGTGCCCGCATTCTTTTCGCCAGTCTCTGGACGGAACATCGCACTTTCTGTGTGGTGCGCCTGCTGAGTCTGGCCTGTAGGTGGTGGGCTGCATGTAAGTGGTGCACATATGAAAGCCAGAGCTCTGTGATGTTCTCCTGAAAGAATTCCGAAGCTGGAAAGCCCCTTGTGCGGCCAGCTCTGGGGAGGCGCTGGGAGTGAGTGATTGCATCTCTCCATCAGAAGACTTTCAATCATTAACTCTCCCGGTCTCTGGGGACAGGGTGCGGGTCACCTGCCAGATCAAGTCACTAATAAACCGGGGCTCCTGTCAGCCGCAGCCCTACCATGTGATCTGCAGGAAAAAGCAATGCTCGGTCCGTTGGCCACCGGCCCCGGCACGCATTTTTCATGCCCTGAGCTGCTACTTTAATTTCACTTGCTTGACTCATCTGATGTGTTTAAACCACACACAAAAGTCTCCTGCCAGGGATCTCAATTGCGGCTGCAGAGGAACGGCCCCACCCTGCCCCCTCTGCTGGCTTCCTGTGTTCTCTCCCGCAGCTGGGTGGGTCTTTGAGGCAGAACCACTTTCAGTTTCTAGTAGCTACATGAACTGGCTGAGTGTCTAAAATAACAGCATCAGTCGGGCAGGAATGCACCGCACCTGCGCTGTCAACAGGAGGTTCTTGCTATGCGGGTCATATATGGGCTTTTCCGCTTTGCCACACTGTGTGACCCTTGACAAAAAAATTAAAAGAACACTAACTGTACGAAAAAGTGAATAATAGAGGAAATTAATCTAACAACTAAATATGCACATAAGTTAGCACGTGCCTATTTTTGCACCGATTCTTCCGCTTGTTAAATCATCTATGAAAAGTAATTATCAGTATTATCTAATTTATAGGGGTTTCCTACCCACATCTGTGTCATATTTCTAAGTCTCAACCTAAAGTCAGTCTGTTTTACAATAGTACTACTTCAGATAGTAAGGCTTGTTTGGTTTTAATTTGCATTTTGTCTAGCGATGACAGCCAGATGCATCTAAGCGCAGCATTTACAAATATAAAATCGTACTGCACTACACTCGCCGCCCTCCCCAACCTTCCCCCGCTAATATTACAACAACTATAAAAACCCATTCTTTCAGCCTGCTTCTGTAATAAGCTATTTCTGGCATGCACGAGCCTTGGATTCTGAGGGATGTAAGCTCTGCAGCCAAAGTTGTGCCTTGTACTATGAAGGAGGCAGTGATGGACCACCGTCATAAGCACATAATGGCAACAGCCACTTCCTGCTTCCTGGTTTTGAAAATGAGCATGTCTCATCGCTTATGAGTGCACTCAAATCCCAGGTCTACCGGTGACAGTAGACACATATTTGGTTCGTATGTCATTTGTATAATGGAAGCCTGACCGAAGTATTGCCTCAGTGCTTGTCCCACGACCCTCCAATGTTTCAATGTTTTCATTGCACACCGGAGACACATTTCGGTTTGAGAATACCTTTCGTTTTGTGTTAAGGTGTCTTTTGATTTCTTTTATTCATTAAGGTGTAGGGTGCATATTTTGATACTTTGCAGATTGACCTAGTGGGCGATACAATTTGTTTACACATCAAATGTAGAAAATATGGCTGATGTCCGGTGGGCTCAAATAGTCGGATCATATTGGTAATGGTGTATTTGACATGTCTAACCTATATTAAGTGTGTGTATAATATTCTAACTCGTTTTCGATACTTGTGATGCTATTGTGTGTTTGTGGCATTTCTTAGCAAGTGTTTCTGAGGATCATACTACTAGACCATGTGAAATATCTGAGTTGTATTCTGTGCAGTTTACATATGTTTAATGTGTTCCTGTGGATTGTTTGTTTGTGGCATTTCATGACGGAACTGACCGCTGGGATTTGGGTATGGCCAACTTCATGGTATGTCGGAGCTGTATTGGATGTATGACAGTTGTTTGTGTTCTGTCAGATATTTGGGTGACATATAATAATCAAAAGTACTGTTGTGTGCCACGAGATAGCTCGTTGCACAGTGTACTTTGGGTGTGTTTGGTGTATGTCATGTGCTGTGTTTAATTTGTGTGTTGGCAAAGGGGGCTGGATGATTTCTCTGCGTGCCACAAAGGTTTGCAACAAATCTTGGGTCAACTAAATCAGTGAGAAGCGTTCGAGTCTATGCTCTCGACGAGAGGGTGGACAAAGAGAATTATTGTGGGAACATGGTAGTAGCTTCTGTTAGTAGTTCATTAGAAGAGAAAGAGGCATGAGACGTGAGAGAGTATAGGCCTCCAATGTAAAGGGCAGTCACAGACATTAGTGCGACTTTGTAATCCCAGGTCATATGAAGGAATGTTGGTGGTTTGGTTTGGTACAGCTGGAGTGTTTTTTATTACGCCAAAGATAGCAATGACATTATGCAATGCCACACTGCACACTCAAATCACAAGGAGGGGGCAGGAAATAGCCCCCTCCCTCTTCCTCCTGAGCCGCAACAGTGTAATCAGAGACCGAAAGGTGTTGGAGCACTTTGTTAGTGTTTATAGCTTGGATCATATGTAACTTTACTTCACACTTTGTGTCTGTGTAATTTACACTTACACATCTTCTTCACTGCACTATTTATCACTACTTTGAAGACCTCGCAGGCCGGTCTCTTGGTCTGATATTTACAGTCTAACAAGTGGTCGAGAAGGCCCCTTATTGCAATGCAATAGGTCTTGCATTTGCGAGAATTTAAGCTATTAGTATCGTATATGACAATGCCTTTTATTTGTTTTAAAACTCAAAACATAAATAAAAGGCATTGTCACTTACAATGCCAATAGCTCAAACTCGTGTGAATGCGAGACCTATTGCATTGCAAATGCTTGTTCAAATAGGAACAGGTAACATGCTCAAGGAAGATGTGCCTCAGTAGAAGAAGAAAGAGGGCATCTGAGTTGAATGAGTGGCAGCCTCAAACAGCAAAAGTAATTCGAGTCACAGGTGCTGTAACAAACATAAGATATCCAGCAACCACTGTTCCTAAACAGAGAAACAAATCCTATAATAGAATGCAGAAATTTCAAGCAACACAAAATTCTTTTCCACGAAACTATGGGGAATTAACAAGATTTGGTACTATGTTAAAACAAAAGCATCCCATTGTGTTAATTGTAATGTGCCTCAATGTAGAATCTAAATTGTTTTGGATCCTGAAAAGCAGTTTTACTCTCCCTTACAAGATATTCTCACCTTTCCTCCATCGATTAGGTGAAGATGGTAAGACAAAATCCAGGGTCACAAGACATTGCCACATTGAATGTGGAATGTGTTTACTGCCTTAAGCCTATGATTAATTGATTCTTTTTACTGTCTGTCACTCCTTCAGTGCACACATAAACATTACAGAAAACCCTAAAACAAAAAAAGTATTTTTCAAGGTTCCATGACGGACATCCATGTTAGGAGACATCTAGAAATACATTACAGAATCAGCAGACTAGACAATGCCTCATTTTGATTTTTTCCACAAATTGACTAGCCATTTCCAGTGTTAGAAATTCCAGATCGTGTCACCAAATACCACTGAGAACGTAGCTGGAAAGTCACATAGATGTAGTAATAAGCACAACTCTCTGCTCAGGCGTTACCCCTGAAAGTGCCAATCTCTAGAAGTCAGTATAGGTTTCATAAATTTGTAGTAGTAGATATCCAACTGTGCATCATGTAAACTCTTTGGCAATTGTATATTAAGTAGCCAAGATTTTGCAATTAACATCGTCTGAACTTCAGCATACATCCATGACTGTAGTCCTGTGTACCAGTGATGATCATGCTGCAAATTATGGTGAAGCATGACTGGTCAAGGAAATGGCAAATTAGTGTATAAAGAATATTGTAATAGTGAGTGGAAGGATCTTCACTGTTGACTTGATGATTCATAGATCACTTAAGGTAAAGGGCCCAACAAACTAATGTTTTGAAGCAAAGTTAAAGGTCAGTCATAAAATTCGAAAGAAAGTGAAGCACTCCCTAACGCCTCCTAAAACCCTTCCCTTTTGCAAATTTGTTGCCACCCTGAGAGTCTGTGCCTTTTCAATGTTTTTGCCACTGAATTTCAGTCACAAAACATTGATACCATAATGAATCACAATTTGGAACAAGGGCTCTAAACACACCCTTTCAAAGTAGTGATTTGTTATGCCTTTCTAAGCCCATTATGTGATTTGGCAAACTGTTAATCAATTGTAAAGTGGATTTAGAACATATAAAATTTGTTTTGCTTAACACTGATTTGTACATCCGACTCTTCATGGTTTCCTGTGCCAAAATATTACTATTTGCGAGGGGTAACCACATTTGCATTCAGTTTCTGAGGTCCTTCCTCTGACAGTCCCCTTTGTACTGAAAATTCTCAAAAACAAGTTACTCATATAAGATCTAAAGTAAAATTGGAGCCAGATTGTAAAAAATACTGACTTTTTACTAAAGAAGCAAAAATAAAATTGTGATTTTGCTTCTGAAAATCCTTGAGCTACATATGATGGCTCCATTACGCTCATGATTTTACATATTTAAGTACCTTACACATTGATTCACTTCTGTGAAAATCTTTAAAGTATGGACTTACAGACATTTTCAGGAATACAAAGGCTTATTTCTTGAAAGAAGATTTGTGAATCAGCATTAATATCCAACAGGTGCATTTGAGCAGTTGAGTGATATGCAATCTTTTTAGGTCAATTCTTCAAAAAAGGAGAAAAAGAAGTACTGATAGAGAGTATCAGTCCCCATCAGTTATCGGGTTTCATGTGTTTTTGTTGATTTGCCATTGCCTGGACTGACTGTCCATCAAGGCCATTGCATTTTCGTGGAGTATTACATTGTCCCAATAACTATCCCATTAGCTTTTGCTGAAAGGGCTCAAGTACATTTGTTTTAAAGTTAAGGGTCAGTGTGCTCGTTGATGCATTTACTTGCCAGGCACAGTGGCATTTTAATTGCTAGTTTATGAAATACTTGCTGTATGGATGCCTTAGTCTGTCATAAAGGCATCATGCTGTTCACTAATAACCCTTGCATGATTGTTTCTTTTGCTTTACAGCCATAAATTCATGTTTTTGGATTTACACACTGTTTGTTCAAAAACGACTGGAGCTTTACTCTGCAATATTTTGCTATGCACACCTTTTGCATTCACCGGTTACAACACGTACATCACTTTCTTGTATTTTGATGAAATTTTCCTTTGAAGGTACAGCTTAACACTGCCTATATGTTCTGTTCAGCAAAGAGACACTAATCCCAGTTCCATTTTGTTGTAGCCTAAGATGTTGCGCCATAGTTTGCTTTTTAGGACAGCTGAAGACACACACCCAAAGTCGCCCTCCTATTACCAACCCTGTGCCCTAACAAAAATCAGACATACTGGCTTTCCCAGTGCTTTTTCTGTCTTGGATTTTTCCATGTTGTATTCTCCGAAATGGAAAGCCATTCTAGTGAATGTATTTCAGTCCTCAGGGTTATGCCCCTTAGCAAACAAGATGGATAGCTCCTTGCCTCTGATGTCCTGCTGTCAAACACGGACAAAGGAATATGTTAGCAAGGCAAAAAGAAAGGCCTTTTTCCTTTTGAAATTATCCACTGTTTTGTAGGTTATAAGAGTGGTCTTCTTTTATTCATACATCATTTTCAGTTCTCTCTGAGGTAGCTGACATCTTGACTACATACATGTGCATTGACAGACATTTATCATCCTTTTCATGATGGGCCTGAGAATTAATAATTGAATCTATTAAGTATATGTAATGTGGTCCTACATTTCTATCACATGGGTCTGGTGACATTTTTAAACCTCTCAAGCCCCTGCCCCAATGTTTATGATATCACCAGAGCCCTTCGATGGAAACGTGACAATATTTGGCTGTATTACATAGTTGATTGCATACATATATTTGATCATTATTATGATATGTCATGTTTGTTCATGTAATATTGATGTTTGACGATGCCAAGATATGTCATGTGAATGGGTATATAAATGAAATGCACCAAGAAAGCCAGTTGATGGTCAGTTGATGGTCAATATATTTTTTGGGCACTCTATTAAAAGGTTTTGAGATCTTTCTTGACAGTTCTTTAAGTATACATCCACAAAATATTTATGATGAAAATGGAAGGGCTGATTCACAAAAGCATTTAGGAGTTTGCAAAGTACTACAGTAGTACTCTTTTACATACTCTTACGTTTTTGTGATCGTTCCTAAAACTTCGAAATCTCTATTAGCAAAAGTGCAAAGAAAGCACAGTTCTTTCTACTCATATTAATTGTCTGTGAACATGACCTGAATATTCCTACTTAGTTCCATTTTTAGATGCTTTTGACCCAAATCAGAAAGACTTGTGAGAGTAATTAAAAAGAGTACTCCAGGAGTACTCTTTTACATACAGTGCTCTTTTGTGTACTCTTATATGCCTTTCAGGCCACAAAGGCATTTGTGAACACTTAAAAAGAATACTATAGGAGTGCTCTTTTACATACTCTTACATGCCTTTGTGGAATCACAAAGGCATGTAAGAGTATGTAAAGACTACTATCAGAGTAGTCTTTTACTTACTTTCACATGTCTTTGTGAATCACCCCAAAATGCAAAAGGTTATTTCAAATTAAAAAAAATCAAGGCCAACATCTATGTGCTACCTTAAGGATTTCTGTAAATAAATCCAAGTGCACTGAAGTGGGCAGATACAGGCGGTAGATACTTTTATCCGATCACCGATCACCACCAGGCCGCTAAATCCAAAGACAGTTCAACTTGTCTACTGAGGTATGCATCTGTGTTAGAAATGGGGTTTCTGGTTGGCTAGGGTATGCACCTAAGCCAGGCCGAATCCACCACTTTAGTCAGGCTAAGGGAGTCACACACCAAAGATCAGTAGCAGCTGGCACGGATCAAGGGTGGCGGGGAGGGCAGGGGTAAAGATAAAAAAAAAAAAACTTACTTCCTTGCGTCTCTCTGCTTTGTCCCTCATCGTCCTTGTCCCTCTGCTCCAGCCGGAAGGGGAAGCAGCCAGGCTCCCCTGACCAATCACAACGATGCAATGCAGCATTGTGATTGGTCAGCGCCGTGGTTTGGCGCTCAAATGGGGAATGGGGGCCTGGGCATGTTCTCCATGCAGGCTATAATGCAAACATGCAAAGTGCGCATGACTGTTTGGCCAGCCCGAGAGGGCCGGTCAGACATTCATGCGCACTTAACAGAGTGCCACCACTCCTTCCCCTGCTCTGAGATCAGAGCAGCCCCACCAGCAAAGATGCAGGAACAAATAAAATGATAATAATGTCCAGTTATTATCATTTTATTTTTCCTTCATTTCCACTGCTAAAAGCAGTGGTGCAACACTCCTCCACCTCAGCAGAGGAGCTGCCAGATAACCCCTGCTCACCCCCTTGGTAGCTTGGCAGAGCAGTCAGGCTTATGCCAGAGGCAATGTGTAAAGCGTTTGCGCAACACACACTCACACCAGTGACACACAACATACACTACAAAAGAGACTCCACACAAGGTTATATACGAATATCTCACAGATTGTATATAAAAACACATACACCACAATCACAAGTTCCTGCACCTAACCTTTAGGGCACAACAGTAACCATGTTTCTAGGTTGCATTGCTCATGAATTGCTCCTGGTACCGGGAACCATGTTCTATTGGGTTCTTCAAAAGCAGTCAAATGGTATCAATCGCAATGAGCTATGCATTGTGGGGAAGGAAGTTGCTAGGATCTTCGCCTTTGAATTAGCACCTCGGTGCCACTCGCCCCTGAGCACACCATCCTGGTGCGCGGGCGTAGGCTGTAAGGTTTGGGCTGACTGCCCGTATCTCGCAGAGAAATGTGGCTGGAGCACAATGCCTCTGACTGAGCATCACAGCCGTACTTGGAACCCTCCTCGGTCCTCTGTGGCGCGAGGCGCCACTCCTGCCAGCGGGTGCGCCGGTCGGACCGGTGCGGATGGTGCAGAGGGCGGGGATCCTGCTCCAGACTGTCTTGTGGTTTGTTGCCTGCCTTGTTATGTTGGCCTAGGCCTAGCTGCCATGCTGCTTTTCTTTGCGCACGTTACACTGAGCCAGGGCTCCCTCGCCCTTTGCTCTTGCCAAGTTCTTTTGCGCTGTCTGCATTTTCTGTCTTTCACCTTTTCTCTTGTTCGATTTGGGCTCAGACTGCACAACATGTACAAGGTCGCATAACAATGTATTTCGGTTCTTCCTGATATGGCCAGTCTCGCGCACCCAGACATAACATTAGGCGCAAATGCCATGAAACTTTGTGTGCCTTTAATACTGCAGTTTTTACTGGCGCTTAACACACTTGGAGGAATCCTTTCCAGGGAGAAGAGCTGTGATTGTCTGCTGATGTAGTTCTGCATCTAGAGACCGAGGTATGAGGGTTCGCTAGTCAAAGCCCAGAGGTCTTCTATTTTTATAATAAACTATCTGACTGCACGGGGAGGGTGGTAATGTTATTTAGACATTTATCCACTGAGTTATGAAATGCTTTCCCCGTTTGTATTCTATCGAATTGTAACCATGCTGCTTATATTATTCATATGCATTATGCTATTAGTGCTGACACGTGTACTGTACCTTAGAGCACGTAAGTTGAAATAAATATTTTAATCTACCCTGTGTCTCTTCATACGCGCATTGTGGACAAGTACGAGTGAGTGACGAAAGAGTGTTCTTGCTTCTGCGAGTCCTGAGATAAAGATACCGTGTTCTGGGTTGTCCAATCATTGGTGCTTTGGTACTAATGGGATGCTAAGCTAGTTGGGTTGGGGTTTTGGGTGCTACGGTATATGGTAGGCAAACCACTGTATTCCGGGGTCCTATTATCCTGAGCATAGCTCTGTGTATGTGCAGAAACCCTATGACATGGCGCGGCCAACGTGGGGCAGCTTATCTGCGAGATGCTTGAGTAGTACTTGTGCTTGTCCACAAAACCCTCACGTACGCTTCCGGAGGCGTAAGTGACGGTGATACCTCCTATATTGAACGTTTTATAGGTTCTTTCAAGCTTGAAGTTATTAAAAAGGTTACATAAATAACCCATTTTGTGCTCCCTGTTAGGTTGTCGAATACAATTGTTTAGTTATGGCTGGTGTGGCGATAGCTGCACATAGCCGAGGACCACTCCGAGAACACCTAGGTGTATACGGAGTGCCCGATGCTGGGGTCGAGTTGGTCTTTGTGGTTCAAGCCGATCCGGCTTATCATTTTGAAGTGTTTTACACTTGGATCACTTTTGAGGCGGTGGATGCAGGTGATAAGCTGTTTCATGAATATAAACCCACCGCTATTCCTGCTGCCTATCGACCCTATACTAATCTTGAAGTGCCTCTCACGGCTTGGCAGCACCGTATTTGGTTTAATGGCGCCCTCCCACAACCAACTACCGCAGTTCGTTTAGGCCCCTTATCTATTGAGGGGGCCACTTGGCCTGTATTGGCCGGGTATACCCCGCATCCAAATTATCTGGCATTACCGATTGCGGAACTGCGCACTATGCATACCGAACTGGTGCGAGTGCATAGAGCCTTAGTGACATACGTTACAGGTAGTCTCCATGGAGCTGCTCCTGTAGTCGCTGGCCAACCAGCTGTTGCAGCTGGAGTGACCATAAGTCCTGTCATGGTCAATTCTGTGATGGGCAAACGTCCACAAAATAAGGACGATTATCCTTACTGGCTTGCAGAAAAGTTCGATCAGATAGAAGCGGTGTTTCCACATACATCCCCAGTGGATAAACACCGCATCCTTACGATAAGTTTGCCAAAAGACTTAATCCCCGATTTGACATCATGTGAAAACTGGGGTAAGGTATTCGCAGCAGTTTATTCAAAATGTTTTGGTACTCCTTCCATGACGGTTCTACCTTCTGTAATTAAAAAGTACAGGACGAACATGGCCCTGAAGCGGCTGTGGAATTAGGGATGAGACTAGTGGGAGTGTTTGATGTAGTAGCTGAACTGATCCTTGGAAATGTCAAGGGCGATGCAATGAACTTTCAAGTAGCGAATGCTTTGGCTTTGGTCCCAGAGTTGGACAGGCCTCGCGAATTACCGAAAATTATTGCCCGGGCTTATAAAACAATTGGAAGAAATAGCCTAGGCAACAAGCCTTTTGTAAAAATGCAAACTCAATCGCAACCACAAATTACACAAACAAAAAGTACATCTGAGAAAGATGATAGACCAGTCTTCACTAAAAAGAGTTGGAGACAGAAAAAACAGGGTAAGCAACAAAAGAAGCCGGGGTCGAGAGGCGCTTCCCCAGTTTCGGTTTCTTCTGAACGTACTTATGATTTACGTGATAGGTCGAGAATTAAATCACCAGAAAGGTTTCAGAGCTCTGATACGCGTTCTCCTCGTTCTTCACAGGCCCAGACGTCGTCACAGGCTGGTGGAGGAGGACGGCAAGATAGAGGAAGGGGCCGAGAGGCTCCCCAGGAGCGAGACCAACCTCGACAACAAGTCAGAGGGAAAGCAGAAGACTTTCACCTTTCTCGACCGCAATTTCAGAAGAAAAAAGTTGCCGCTGTAACAGCGAAATATGCCACAGACCGTGAGAACGAGACTCCTGAATTGGACGTGGGCAGTGACCCTCCTAGACAGCGCCGCGGAAGTTACCATAGTGCGGGAGGCGCTACGTCCTCATATGGAGGCGACAGCAACTGAAACATTCGTTACTGTAGAGACAGCTGACACCAGAGTGGCACCCCCTGACAGACTTTACAACATAGTCATCCAAATTGAAGGTGATATACCGCGTGAAATAAAAGGGATTTTTTGGGAAAATCTAACCTCTTCATATGACATTTTGTTAGCAGAGGTGGATTGGCCACCCCCATTCGTTCTCGCTGCACATGAAGGAGAGGAGGTAATCCTTCCAAGCTTTTCAAGGCATGTCCCAAAAGACAAAGCTGAAGCACTTGCAGCTGAGTGGGCTGTGTACCTGGCTCCAGCGTTATACCGCAACCATGTGGGATGGGATGTAGAATCACCTCCCCATGCAATACCTTTGCGGTCACTACCGCAGCCACAACCCCAATATCCCATCAAACGGCAGGCAAAAGGCCCCGTCTCCGAAATTCTGACACAGTTGGAATATCAGGGAGTAATCGAACCATGCGTATCACCTATGAACAATCCCCTATTCGTGGTTTCTAAACCCGATGGATCGTACCGCTTAGTTTTGGATTACCGGCATTTAAATTCTCATTGTCGGAACTTTGCGGTGCAGAATACACACAGTTCTGCGCTTGTAGACAGTCTTGTTCGTAAAAAATACAAAACGACACTTGACCTTTCAAACGGTTTCTACACGCACAACCTAGCCCCGGAGAGTGGTCAATGGACCGCATTCACATCCGGTGGTAAATTATTCCAGTTCCGGCGTTTACCCATGGGCTACAAAAATAGTCCGGGTGTATTCGCCGCCCGTGTTGTCTCTTTGCTAGACAGCATAGACCAAGATGCATGTTCGTACGTTGATGACATTTATCTGACGGACGACGAATTATTTCCGCATCTGTCCCGTGTGGACCGCATTATTCTTGAATTTGCGGAGCAGGGTTACAAATTTAACTTTGCTAAGTCACACATTGCTGAATTTACCGTTCTGTTCTTGGGCTATGAGCTCAACAACGAAGGTAAGGGCTTAGCCCCCATTTCTTGGAAAAATGTGCACATTTGTGCCCCCAAATACTCTGAAGAAACTTCAGTCTTTGCTGGGTTTCCTGAATTTCGGGCGTACTTACATTCCCGAATATGCCCAGCGTATCAAGCCTTTGTATGCTTTGATACAACCTACTTATTCAAGGTCTTGCTGGCTGCCTGAGCATACCTTGATTCTGCAGTCTTTGCAGACAGACCTATTGGAGTCTAAATATCTTTTGACTCGTGATAACCACACAAACCTGGTGATTAGAATAATTCCGGGGGCGGTGGGATTTACGTACTTAACCTTTAATGAAGGTGATACAGTACCCATCGCATACAAGTCGCATCTGTACACTTCCGCTGAATTGCGCTTTACATCTGTCGAAAAAGTTCTAACTGCAGTGCAAATGGCGATTCTAAAAGAACGCGCACTGGCACAGGGAAAGCGAATTCTGGTGGTAACACCCTGTCCTGCCCTAGAGGCAGTAACAAAGGCAAGTGTACCGAACTCAAAAGCAATGCATCCCCGTTGGATACAATGGGCTACATCCTTGACGTCTTCGGACGTCACTTTTATTTTCGATTCTTCTCTCTAGACTCAGGAGTTCTTGCAGTATGAATTCGTTCATCCTCCTCCTTTGTTTTTACTGCCGCTTGAGGATTACAAATGTGTGATCTACACAGATGGTTCGGCGCAACCGGCCACTGGGTCCAAGCACGCTTATTCAGCTGCATGTGCTATTGTTGCGGGTTCCTTTGTAAATGGAACGTTCAAATCCTCTGTAGTGCACACTCGCACACTTGGAGATAGTACCGCACAATTGGCCGAGCTGCATGCATTGCTACTTGCGCTTGAGTTCGCTTCTCAGGATGAGACCACTCTTATTGTATGTGATTCCTTCTACTGTGTACAATCTTACAATGACAATCTGTTTTTCTGGTCGAAAAATGACTACAAGGACGCAAAAGGGAGCACAATTAAGCATAAAATGCTTTGGGTTCGAGTGGCAGAATTGCAACAACGTCTGCCCCTCACACAGGTGGTTCACACCTTAGGCCATCAGCGGGTGGGCGCACACGCTATTGGTAACGATCTGGCAGATGAAGCTGCCCGTTCGGCAGTAGTCACGTGTTCAGTAGCAGCGGTTACCAGGTCCATGTCTAAAATTGACTCTGTTATTCTAGCAGCTATTGCTGCAACAAAGGAAGGTGTTAATTACCCTACAGGTTTTCCTTCCAAGTATTCTTACAAGTTAAGTCCCGAACAGGTTCCTTATGTAACAATACCTGACGTTGGAGATCGGCTGATCCCCAACCCGGACCGCAGGAGTGCCTTGATATCAGCTGCACACGAAGGCATGGCTTCTGCTCATGCAGGTGTGTCAGCTACAGTTTCCATCTTGCAGCAGCGTTATTGGTGGCGTGGATTGTATAAAGACACCCGTGCTTTTGTGCTTTCCTGCGACGTTTGTCAACAGATTAAGCCTTCCACGGTAACACGCCCTCCACAGACCCCGCTCTGCATTGCTAACAGACCCTTTGGGTGTGTTTACTTGGATCACTGCGGTCCATTCTCATCAGACACTGCCTATAAATACATCTTAGTAGCAGTGGACTCGTGCACACGGTTCCTCTGGGTCTGGCCACAACGTAGTGCTGACGCTCGAAATGTAATCAGGGATTTGCGTGTCTTTGTGGGAATTTTCGCATTCGGCACCTTCCATTCGGACCAAGGTCCGGCGTTTGCCTCTAGGGCTTACAAGGATGCAATGGCTTCGCTTGGGGTGCGGGTGAAATTTTCGTCTCCGTATAGGCCTGAGGGCAACTCTATCGTTGAACGAATGAACCGTGACTTAAAGCAATCCTTAACAGCTAGAGTTATAGGTACTGGCAGGAACTGGCTGGCCCACTTGTATACCGTTCAGCGTGCACTTAATAATCTCCCTAGAAGACCTCTGGGTGGGCGGACCCCATACGAAATGCTCTTTGGCATAAGAATGTTTGTGCCTGACCTTGAGGGTCCAGACATCACGGCGCAATCCGCCAAGTTTGATGTAGATAATCATTCTGCTATGTTACAGGACTTACAAGAAGCCCGAGACAAACTTGCAACTACACATTTGCCTTCAGCCACAGATCCTGCGTTGCAGATTCCGGTAGCCGGCTGGCTTCCAAAGGTTGGAGAACTGGTTCGAGAGAAGGTTGAAAACAAGAAAGAATTCGGCCCCTCTTTTCGTGCACCGGTTCCAGTTCTGGGCTTGAAGGGAACACGTACAGTCATTTTACCACCGCTTCCTGGTCGCAAGGAGAACAGATACATCTCAGTGGAAAATGTCAAGCTACAGCGCCTGGCCGATCCTGAATAGTGTCACACCAGCGGTCTCTTGTCCTGCCATTTATCGGACATATGTTCGTGGCCCATCTACACGAACGGTCGCTGATGCTGTAATTGAGATGGTTGATTTGCCTGAATCCTCTCCTTTGCCTGAAACTATAATTGATCCCCAACTCTCCACCAACATCGACGAGGACGAGTATACCTATCCTACATCTGAATCGGTGGCGCATCAACCAACAACGCCACTTGGCCCGACTCGTTATTCCTTTGATTCGGATTCCACCTCTTCAAAAGTCCCATCCAAGTTCAGTATTTTTGTATCCTGGTTTAGAGACAATTTTTTGATTCCACCCTGGACATACATCTGGTTGGTACTTTTCTTGATTTTTTTGTTCATGTCCATTGGCTTTGTCACGGTGTTTTTTCTACTAATCAATGGTCACTATTTACCTGAACGCTCTGCTGTGAACTATGTTTCTGGAACTTTGGCTCCTCATTCCTCGTCTCACATCATGAAGCGTGACCACACATTTGTGAACATTTCAGCTTTTCCAGTTGCTGATGGCATCGTATGGGATGCAGTGAACTATCAAATCCATGGTCCGACGGAAATTATTAATGTACCTAATGTCCTTCGTGTTTCAATGGGTGATGTAGTAAAAAATAACATTCATTCTGATGATTGGGATGTGCATGCCGTTGAAGCATTGTTTGCCGATTTAAAATATTATGCATCTTTTAATGCTGAAGATTTATATATGAATTCTGCGAATTATGCCGATTTGTATTGTTACCAACATTGGGGTAATCATTTTCTCCATAAGCCAAGTGCCCTGCGTAGTTCTGTTAACTACACCCAATGGGAACATTGTCCAAACCCCTTGCCAGGTAGCTCACAAACTCTTCGAAATAAGTTTACCTATTTTACTGATTTTAATCGATCAAACCCTGCATCCTATTATTTTAGACTTAATACCACATCAACTCAGAAAATTATGTTGACACACACCAAATTGCTTTATTCGGGTTCCTTTTTAAGTGCCCTAGCTGTGGGTGGTTATGAGTACTGGGTGAATACAGTAGATTTGAAATCTATTTGGGGCTCCAAGCCATGGCAGGTACAAGGAACCGAGGCATTGCACCGTGCTTGCCTTATCCCTACCCAAATTATGTTCCTAAATGATTCTATTTATCAGACTACGTGTTGGGGCTTAGCTACCACTAAACAATTAAACACGCCCTCTATTCCATCCCTGTCGGGTTTTCCCAATGATAGCTCACGTCTTAACTTGTCCCTGGCGACCCTACAGGCTCTGTTACAGAATAATTCGTTTAATGTTTCCGAAATCGACCTGTCACCCTGGTTGGTATGGCCTATATCATCTAATGCATGTCAAATGCGTTTTCACGACTCAGGTACTAGCTACACACATGATAGGCCTGATCCGAGATTTACTGCTTCCCGTACTGTCACTACATATTCTGTTGGTAAATTATGCAAACAATGGCTGCAACATTCGTCCCTTGATTCTGTTAAACAACATTTGTCCCTCCTTTCAGGCAATATTGATCTGTCCGACTTTGTTTTGGGACCTCGTGGTCCCCGACCTAAGAGATTCATTTATGAAACGTATAATGAACTCTGGAAGCTGTCACAAATTGAAGCTGCTTCCCGTCTTCGGGAAATAGATCAAGCAAATTTGGAAAAGGTGCTTGCTGTTGTTGACAATAGTATTAATACCCTGTCTTCTCGCATTTACACTTTAGAGAATATTGTGTCCTCTGTTGTTGATATTGTACAAGATGATGTTTCTGTGTTATATCATGGTCAGAATCAATTGCGCTCAGTTATGCAGTTTGCATGGACTTTACAAACGCTCAAGTTAGGTAAAGTTCCTTGGCATTTTTTGAACACCTCTGCCTTGTTTCTGCCTTTTAATTTAACTGACAAACAGCAATTTATGTCCATGAAAGATGCAACTTACACACTATTACATATCGAAAAGATGGATCCTTTACCGTTCTCTGTTGCGGAACTCGATTCTGCTGTGTGGCTAGTTCATGGGGTTATCGCTTTACCTTTTTCCTTGTTTGAATTTGACTCGTGCATGAAACATTATCCTGTGGGCCGTTACCGGCCCTTGGGCAGTGCTTTCCTGCATGAACTCTGGTCCTTGCCTTTCATGTATAAATGCCTTCGGGACGGCAAGGAAGTTTTTCTCACGGGGGAGTCCTGCGACTCGACTATGGGTCATTCGCTTATTTGTAAACACATTAAATTGCATGGCTCATGTAGCGTTTCCGCTCCTAATCTTGCTTGTGTGCTGAAAGGTATTCCTGCTCCTGTTATTTCTCCTACTTTCACTCTCCTTTCCAATGGTAGTTATTTACTTTTAAATAACGAAAACTGTTGTGGCCTGCAGGCTGGCATTCCTTACATTGTAACAGTTTCGCACAGGGTTGTCTGCTGCAAAAATGTGCTTTTTCCTCCCCCTCATGGCAAGGTTGATATCTCTATTTGGCCTTCCATCCCTACCATGGAGGCAGATTTCAATAGACTGAGCAGAATAAAGGCACTATTATTGAACGAGGAAGTTATGCTCACGTCCGCCCGGGAGACATTCATTCTCCAGGTGGCGAGTACCCACAGTGAAATACAGGCCCTTTTGAACACTAATCTCCCCCAACATTTTGGGGAGTTAATTCATCGTATTTTTAACGCATCTAACACTGAGGGTCTGGTACACTTTTTTAAGGTCGTGGGGTCTGGTTTGGTGTCCTCCTTCCAAACTATTTTTGGTGTCATCCCGGCATTTATTCATTCTATTTTTTCCAGCGTCTTTGGCGGTTTCCCGTTGATCATCGCTTTGGCGGCTGGTGTCCTGCCAATAATTTGTTTTCTGCGCAATGGCTGCTCCCCGATGGGACCTGCTCGATCCAGCCCGCCTCCAGCTGCTCCGTGAGCGCCTTTTGGCTGGTTTTGGTGTCTTGCCATTGGCGACACTGAGTGTGTCATATACTCTTTCTTTTCGCTTTGCGTATTTCACTTGCGTGCAACCTGTAATGACTTGTATCCGCTGTCCGTTCACCTGGACTTTGGATTATTGCCTCTCCAATTCGTCATTGTCTGTTCCGGATTTTGTTCAGTTGATGGGTCCCTTAGAGGCCCATGAGCAGGACTGTTCCGTTGCCGGCTGTATGGCGCGTGCGGCTGCACTGGGGATTTTGGCGCAATGGGATATCTGGGCAGCTGCCCAGGATCTCCTACAACAAAGCTGTTTCGATTATCACGCAAGTTGTCCCGCATTGCTTTTGGATGCTCCCTATGCTGAGGAGCATTCCTGCTCTTTGATCTCATGGATTGGATGGCATCTATGTTTTTTGACGATTCCAATGATGTCCTCTTGGAGGGTATGGCTTTCTTCTGCACTTACACTTTCATGGATTGACTTGTCCCTCGCCGTTTGGGCGCTCCCTGTGCTCTACTGGATGTGTTTTTCTATTGGACCTCTGTCTTGGCCGCCGGACTGACCAGGGGAGGGTGTCTTGTGGTTTGTTGCCTGCCTTGTTATGTTGGCCTAGGCCTAGCTGCCATGCTGCTTTTCTTTGCGCACGTTACACTGAGCCAGGGCTCCCTCGCCCTTTGCTCTTGCCAAGTTCTTTTGCGCTGTCTGCATTTTCTGTCTTTCACCTTTTCTCTTGTTCGATTTGGGCTCAGACTGCACAACATGTACAAGGTCGCATAACAATGTATTTCGGTTCTTCCTGATATGGCCAGTCTCGCGCACCCAGACATAACATTAGGCGCAAATGCCATGAAACTTTGTGTGCCTTTAATACTGCAGTTTTTACTGGCGCTTAACACACTTGGAGGAATCCTTTCCAGGGAGAAGAGCTGTGATTGTCTGCTGATGTAGTTCTGCATCTAGAGACCGAGGTATGAGGGTTCGCTAGTCAAAGCCCAGAGGTCTTCTATTTTTATAATAAACTATCTGACTGCACGGGGAGGGTGGTAATGTTATTTAGACATTTATCCACTGAGTTATGAAATGCTTTCCCCGTTTGTATTCTATGGAATTGTAACCATGCTGCTTATATTATTCATATGCATTATGCTATTAGTGCTGACACGTGTACTGTACCTTAGAGCACGTAAGTTGAAATAAATATTTTAATCTACCCTGTGTCTCTTCATACGCGCATTGTGGACAAGTACGAGTGAGTGACGAAAGAGTGTTCTTGCTTCTGCGAGTCCTGAGATAAAGATACCGTGTTCTGGGTTGTCCAATCATTGGTGCTTTGGTACTAATGGGATGCTAAGCTAGTTGGGTTGGGGTTTTGGGTGCTACGGTATATGGTAGGCAAACCACTGTATTCCGGGGTCCTATTATCCTGTGCATAGCTCTGTGTATGTGCAGAAACCCTATGACAAGACCTGAGGGGAATACCCTGCTCCGGCTTTCCTCGGTGATGCTCACCTTCTCCACTTGGAACGCGGGACAATGGCAGAGTTCCTCTGCTTCTTCTTTCCAGGTGGGAAGCGGCTGATTGGAGCCTGCGAGGCTCCAATTCCTTCTGGGTGTGGCTTTGGTTGCCGGGCAATGCCGGGAGTCGGAGATCCGAGCTCACGATCTTCTGTTTTGTAGCCACGGTCGGTCTCGCAGCTGGCCCCGCTCTCCAGGGTGTGGCTTCAGCGGAGTCACCTCCCACAGGGAAGCTCCGGTTGCTATGGCACAGTGACTCGTGGGCTTTGGTTAGGACAAAATCAGCCCAAGGGCAGGTCAGCTGGCTCGAGCATTCGGGGGGCTGGTCTTCCTGGATGCAGCCACCCCACACGCTGGTCTGCACCCAGCCCCCACGATGCACGGTAGGGGAAATCCCCGGGGCAGCCAGCAGCACTCAGTGGCTGCAATAAGAATGCCCATAAAGTGCTCAACATGCACTTGCTGAATAACAGGGGTGAAGGACACAGCGCTCACCATGAGCTGTGGGCTCAATCGGTCAAAGAACAGTCCATCCTTTTTCTGCTCCGGGCAGGAGCAGCCACTGCAGGCTGTCTTACCCCACACACAGCAGGGGCAGCGCTCCTCACACAGCTTCTCCAGCTCTCCTCCCAGGCAGGTTATTTGAGAACCAGCAAGGATCTTTCCTGAAATCTTTGGTTTCCCTGAGACTTCCAACAGAAGGCAAGCACACACAAGCCCTTGGAGATTCTTTACAAGCAGGATACCAAAGCAGGACAAAAAGTCAGTCCTTTTCCTCCACCACAGACAGAAGCAGCAACTGCAGGCCAACCCACCCCTCACACAGAAAAGGCAGCACTCCTCACACAGTCCTTCCGTTCTTCTTCTTGGCAGGGTCCCCTTGTTTCTTGTAGTAATCTGAAATCTTGGGGTTTTAGGTCCAAAACTTATACACCATTTTGTCATTGTTCTCTTTGTGGCAAGGGTATCTGAGCCCAGTCCAAACCAGTCCTGTTCTCAATGGTCCAACATGACCACAGGGGATGGAGACAGCATTTTACAAAGGAGACACAGCCTATTCAGATGCAATTGAAACTCCTTCCACCACTCTAAATGCAGACCAGGTCTATTCAGCCCAGTGATGAGTCACCCAGGCAAGTCAGGACACTCCTCAACCCCCCTAGTGACTGTCTAGATTGAAAGCACATCCCCAGCTCCTGTCACTCCAAAACCAGACTCTAAATACACAAACAGTCAAAGGCACACAGAATGGTCAAGTAAGAAAATGCCCACTTTCTAAAAGTGACATTTACAAACACACAATTTATAAACCACCTTTCCTCAATCTTTGAGCTTGTCCCTATTGAAAGTTACATATGTAAAATTGTTACAGTACAGCCCCAATGATAGCCTATGGGACAGACACCCTTTCAACAGTGAAAAACAAAGTACACAGTATTTTACTATCAGGACATGTCAAACACACCAGCAGGCGTAGCCGGCACAGATAAGAGTGGTGGGGCGGGCGGTGGCGGGGTGGGGGAGGAAGTGATTGGCATATTTGATTTACTTGTAAGTTCAACTCAGTGATGCGGCGAGTGCAAGGTAAGTGTTTTTATAATTCTTTTTATATAATTTTACCTATCCCGTCATCTGTCGAATTCCCCCCCACCCCGCCCACCCCCTCCTTGCCCCACCACTCTTACCTGTGCCGGCTGCGCCTGCACACTAGTACATGTCCTACCTTTCACATACACTGCACCCTGCCCATGGGGGTACCTTGGGCCTACCTTAGGGGTGCCTTACATGTAAGGAAAGGGAAGGTTTTTGCCAGGTTAGCATGGCAGTATACAACTGCGAACACAGACACTGCAGATACACTTACAGGGCTACTCATCTGGGTGGCACAATCAGTGTTGCAGGCCCACTACCAGCATTTGATTTACAGGCCCTGGCACACACAGTGTACTTTACTAGGGACCTGACAGTAAATCAAATATGCCAATCATGGATAAAAAATCATATCACAGTTTACCTAGCGAGCATATGCACTTTAGCACTGATCCGTAGTGGTAAAGTGCCCAGAATCATAAAGCTTAAAAAAAGGGCCAGGTCTAACAATATGAATATTAAAATAGATTTAAGAAATGCTTAGCTGATATTTTATCTTAAAATAATATTGGGTACGGTGTGGGGCGAAACAGAAAATCTGCTCTAAGCCTACTAAAAGAGGAAACATTAGGCAACAAACAAATTAGCGTCCATTGATCTCTTGACACTTTCTTTTAAAACCAGCAAGAAATATATGTCTGTTGTCTTCATGACATATAATACCTTTTCTGACTTTGAAATGCAATGTCTATATTCATTAATCAATTTGAAACATAAAGAGCATTATGTAAGCAATAGAAAGAAAACAAGAAGCACTTTTAAATATTAAAATATTTAAAAAAGTATTTCATGATTGTTTGTGAACCATCCACCATGGAACATCAATATTTATAGTATTTTAAAGTACAATAGTTTTAGTTTAGTGCACAACATAGTACTTTGCACCTCTTTGTAATTCTTAGCTCTCCTACAAGGATTTTCAGAGTTCCAGGAAAATGAATTTTTGTAGTTTGGTTGCTCCCAATCCCGTAGCAACAAGGTAATTTTTAGGGCCATTTGTTGCTATTTTTGCCTTCTTGTTTTCTTTTATTATCGTTCTGCAATGTGATAGAATACTGTGGTCTTAATGTAGCACTAACCATGATTATTCCACCAGAGGTAACATGGATTTTTGCCTTAAACACTGAGAATCCTTGAACTATTTCTGGCTTTTGCAGATCATTTGAAAATGAGTTCTAAAATGGTTGATGATTCTGAAAATTCAATGCTAGAAATTATAGGCATTATTAAATGAAGAAAGTACCTGAAAAATGACTGATTAGAGCTCTAATATAAAAATGCCTGTTGCTGTCGAGGGAAATAAAATAATTTAGTTTGAAAAGATGTATATTGGTATTAAATGAAAGTATTTTTTGAATTTGTAAAAATGTCAGACAAAAAGGATCAAATTATTTTTTCCAACATTTGGTCATGCAAATAGGGATTTGATTAAATTAATCTCATATAAAGGTAAAGCCAACACTAATCTTCAAGATGCTTTTTTTTACCTGTACCAATATAATTTACTTACACCCAGTTCACCGCAGTACCACAAAAAAAGAATTAAACGATAACTATACTGCAGAATGACATGCAACCTACAGAAGCAATTTAATTAATAACTGTGCTAAATCTGGGACCCTCTGGATCATAAACAGTTGTTTTTTTCTTTTATTAGTTTTTAATTGTTTATGTAAAAGTATGTTACAAAAGTGTTGAATTTTCTCGTCTTAAATTTACTTGAGCCTATAATGTACCTTTCTGGATTGTTAGCATCTGCTAAAGAATAGAGAGTCTCAACCTCTAGGGTATTGAGCAAATTTGAAGGGCAGTGAATTCTGGAAATTTAAATGTCTGCACATCATATCTGATAATTGAATGAAAGGATAGAGAAATGAAACTATAGCTTTAAATTAGGCCAGGAGAAATTATAATTACTCCAGAGTAATGTAGTAATTTTGGCAAATTCGTTTTACGCTTGTGGTGTGAATTTACTAAAAATTATGCAATTATTCCCGCTCACGTAAGTTAGAGTAATTTAGGCAAAGGCCTACTGCAAGAACAGAGCCAGGTGGCTGCTGCTGTTTGTTTTCTATTGCATATAGTGCTATTGTCTTAGTGCAAAATGCATCCTCAGGTCCATTTGCTCTAAGAAAATAGTTCTAAAGGCAGGGTTACGCACTTCGCAGATTCCGCATAATTTTGCCATAATATTGCATCATTATGCTACAGTAAATTACACAAGCTACACCCACCCCCACTTTAAATGACACCAGTTAGAGAGGAGGTGTGCCGCCACAACATTGAGTGCAGAATATTAGCTTACCATTGCATTCAGTCCTCTACATCATCAAGACTGCTACATTGATGTGCACTATTTGAGCTAAAATAAGTAATACATTAAAAGTCACAGTAATGGTAAAATAAATATAACTACATGGTACAAGAAGAATAGAGATAAATTATTAAATAGGAACATATATACAAAGGGGCTCAAAAGAATCACCCACCCTGAGATATATTATTCCTCATACAGATCTTTAAGAAAAGTTATTAACTATAAAATACATTCACACATATAACAATAAGGATTTTGGTTGGACCAAAAATTAAACTAAGAATTTTAATGAAATTTAACTAAATTGCATTTAAATTAAATAACAGTTAAGCTTATTATTAGATATATCTTAAGAATGATAAATTCATAAAAATGCAAAGGTTGGGGGAAGTATCAGGGGTATGTTAAGAATAGTGAGTAAATCATTTTTAAGGTTATCACTAGAATTATAGTTAGGATGAAAACAAAATACACATGAACATTAATGCAGTTATAACTAATAAAAATGTTAGTGTTAGGCTTCAGGTTAGGATAAGGAGAATAAACTAAAAGTATAGAGGTTACATAATGGGTAAATCTAATCTGGCATTTAACTTATCAACAATAATATGAAAAAATAAAGTCAATATAAATGTAGGGTTAGGACTTGATTGATGTACTGGGTTAAACAAGTTGTATAATATATCATAAACTTACCTTGACAATGTAGTTGAAGATGATGTTGCACCAAGGATGTAGTTGGAGGTTGATATAGTTGAAGTTTACCCACGAAATAAAGGAAAGTGATTAGTGTGAAAATGAGTTACAGGTTTAAGAAGTCTAAAGAAAGAAATCTGTCAATCAGAGGAAAACACCGAGGGCTTGATTCACAAAGTTATTTGTATGTGCGCAGGGAGGGCATTGCCCTGAAAGTTTATGCAAACCAACAAATTGTACCTGCTTATATGGGCCTTTACAAACGTTTTCTTGAATCCTTGCCAGTGTCAGGGATTTACTTGTGTTACAAGCAAGAGTAAATCCTTTTCAAGGGTAGCAACAGGCAGCGTAGCAACAGCCTCACAATTGGTGGATGAGAAGGAGTTTCACGATGGGGAAATATATTTTTCCCTGTGGTGAAATCAGAAAAAAAGAAGAAACACAAATTAGCAAGCGCATATGTAAATAGAATTCAAGAAAGGATTTCAGGAGGATGTCTGGAAACTGTTGGAGCTCTCCTTGATATCTTGTTAATTCCCCCAAAAAATCATAAACGTGCCTCAAATAAAGATATAATCAGGCCCTGAAGGTTCTGAGGTTGGTGTACAGATCTGGGTCATGTTAAATGGCATGCCTTTTTGTGCACATCTCTTTTCTGACCCTGTGGTAAACCAACAGTAATTTTCACATTCAACTAATAAATATGGTGTCATTGACAAATTACAATATTGTGCTCTTACCACTAAATGGATCTACAGAAATTTTGAATACCAACTCTTCCTAGCTGCCACCTTTTTATCTTTTTGTGAACATTTTTCTTACTTAGTCTCAAATTCATTTTGTGAAGTACCTTCAACCTCTGGAACAGGAATTGACTGCCACAGAGGACTGGAAGTGCATTCCTGGGCAAGTAATGCAGCAGAGGTGCAAAGTAAAAGGCTGTTGGTAAAAAGCAAAAGAAAATGCAGCTTTTTATTTGCATCAGTTCACCAATGGCATGCAGACTAATAGGAAAGAAGGTAACAAAGCTTAAAAACAGCGTTTAAGAAAAAATGTGTATGTTAAAAGTAAGGACATCATATGTTATTTTTATAAGTAACTAACCCACCTTCAACAATAAACAGCTATAAATTTATAATGTAATGTGAAATTTAGTTGACGTTCTCTGGTTTGTTCATTAACTTTAAGGCTTACATCACTCTTTATTTGTATTTGTTTTTAGTTTAACTGTGGTAAAAGGGTAACAACAGCTGATATGAGCTGCTCCCATATATATAATAAAAAATAAATTAAGACACACTGTAGTCTTTTGAGACCCACAGCTCCTTTTTAACCAGTTAGTTCTCGAGAGGAGCTTAAGGGCCTGGTGTAATGTGAATGGTATTTATTGGCATGTGCCCAAAATTATACTTTTAATAATAAGTAGTAGCAATTACCTTGAAGTTCATAAACTCCAAAGGAGCAAAGGAATTGTATTATGCAAAGCCATTTAGTATTTTGAGAGAGTAAAATAAGCCATGGCATAGCCAATAGGGATGGCCTTAGCAAGGATGCAATGGTTTGTGCAAGCATATGCAATAGCAATTGAAAGTAAAAAAATAATGTGCAAAATGCTACCATTTAACAGTGGTGGGCACATGCTTTCAAAGATAAAAAAGGAATGACTAAATCATTACATTGCTTAGTTCACCTGCTTAACCCACCTCCCCTGGCGCTCAAAGGCACAATTTTCTATGTAGATGTGCAAATGTTATCAGGTAAAACTTCATAATTCAAACTGCAATTGAGTCAATTGCTGGAGTGGGTGGGCCCATTGGCCCATGCTGTATGTCTTTGTAGTATAAAACAAAATGGAAATGACTCCGGAACAGACCAGTAGATGGGGCAAGGGGTGACACAAAGCTCCTTATTGTAATTAGAAGTGTTTATTTTTGTGGATTTGTTTTCATTACGCGAGTGGCAAGACAGATAAAGCTGTCCACTAAGACAGACCTAAAATGCCATGTGACAGATTATAAATTACTTCAGCCAGACTTATGCATACAAATTTACAATGCAAATGTACAGATGTATAAGTGTGTAGCAAAAGTGCATTTGCGCATAAAAATTTATTTTTAGCTTCATCTCCATTTGCGAAATATGTTGCCTTTGAGAACAACCTCCTTCTCTGATAACACTTCCAATTTTTGGGGTGGGGATGTTCCCTCCCCATTTCAATCCCTCATACTGATTTATTACTACTCTTAGGGGGACCAAATTTCTGACCAAATCCAGTGGGGAAATTGGCCAGTGAAAATTTTGTGAATACCCTTGTAATAGTAAACCACTATGGGGTCACCTCATGGTCAACCTTCTTCTACTGTTCCTCCTAGCATGGCTCTCTATACACTTCTTCACAAAAGGTTAGAAGCAAGGTGATTATCTTTGATGCAGATCTTAATTTCATCCCACAAGTGAATGCAATGGTCCAGGGAACTAATTTCCAGCTCTGCCTCCTTTAGAAAATCTTTCCAACTCTTTCAAACTGATGATTGCATTCAACTTACTGATATTTTGGTTATTACTTGACTAGATTACCACAACTTTGTATCCACTGGCCTCTTAATAGAAACGAATTGCCAAACTTCAAATAGCGCAAAATCAACTAGCCAGAAATAACATGAATTTAAGAAAATGGGACCATATCAAGCCAGCACCGAAATCATTCAACTGGTTCCAGTTTGGTTGAAGCTCAAGTTCAAAACACTATGCTTTGTGCACAGAGCATGTGGCGGAAAGGTCCTGGCTAACTTCAGAAACTATTTCCATACAGGAGATCTATTGGGATAGGCTCAACCAGAAGCGTACTAATCCCTAATCATCATGAAACTCACAACATGTACGCCTGGTTTTCAAATGAAACAGGACTGGCTGATCTCATACAGCCAAGTCGTGTCCTGTGTACTCAGTAGTGTATGTGTGATGGAGCTGCCAGGAAAGAGATCCTTTTAGGACAAGAACCCTCACTCACCCGAAGGGGACATGTTTCATCATTGGGTTCCCTCCTCACACCCGGACTGCAAGGTCCATGGTGTGGGCTAGAACTTCCCAAAATTGAGGAGCTGAGGTGTTAGACCTAGACATGGTAACAATGGAGAAAATTAAAACTTTTACGGGTGGGAAGGAAGGCTGCATCTTAGCCTCTAAATTATTTAATTTATACTTACCCAACTTAGGAGTAGCTCTTCATGCAGTACCTTCCTTCCCCACCCCCAAAATAATTTGGGCAACCACTCAACATTCTACAGGATACGTATGAAATAGTAAAAGGCCTTCAAAATGAGTTAAATAAATTAAAAGAATACTGCACACCTTAACATGGAAAATAATAATGACAAGTCTAAAGTGGTTGTTTTTGGACATATGATATATAAGAAAGGATGCTAGCATCTAAATCAAAATATGTTGTAATGCACTAACATATATAAAATTCAGGTATATGGCTCAATGAGTGGGGTGGCACAAAGAGGCAATTGGCAGCCATAAAAACAACATCCATATCACTAACTCCCCTTTCCTATGACTAACTGTAACGTTATCTGACCCATCCTTGAGCCCACTCATGTGAGTAACCAGAGGGAAACCCATCTCTACACTCATCTTTGGGCAGGTCATTTTCACTGGGAAATATGCAAATGACTAGACACTTCTCAATGTCATCTTTATAGACTCTTGCTTGGTCTTGTGGATTGCTCTGACAAGCTCAAGTTTGACTGGAGTTTGATTAATATAAGCACACATTTTAAAGGCGCTTGGTACTGCTTGTTGTGCCAAACTTAGATTGGTCCCAGAAGCGTCCTTAAAGTATCTATTGTGGCAGGTCATAAATAACTCTGAAAGTAAGAACCCATGGGGATTATTCCTTGAGGCCTCACTAGAAACTTTACCAATCAATACTACCTGAGCTTTGAATCTCCCACCTCTACCAACTAAAAAGCTAGCATTAAGGCAAACAAAACAAATATCTTTTGCTGAAAATCGTCTAACCTGCCAAAAAAGAAACATTGCTGGATAGTCTTAAACTCATATAAAAACTATTTTTCACAAAGATATTGGGACGCTTAAATACAGAAAGATTTCGCTTGCTGCCTTTCAGGGACTTTGGGTATAGCCGACTCAGGGGCGAGACATATAGGGTATGCAGATGGTGTAAAGTTGATAAGAAGACATTGCTCCAAGTAGTCTTAATTTGTCATGAACTCACAGCACTAAGGTGGACATGTTTACTGTTCCTGAGGTTAAATATTAGAAATTGCACTGAAGCAATAAAAGCATGCTTAAGAGATGCAGACCCACAGTTAACTTTTTTTTGTTTTTTTTAATGACTGGGTATTGTTCAGCATATGATCAAGTCACTTGAGCACCATAAGCCTGCTGCGATTGGACCTTCCCAAGACTAGGAACTTCATTTGTGTCGTACGAATTTACCCATATTATAACCAATGGCTATGTCACTTTGCAATAACATTATAGATCAATATTGAGGATTTCTTTTATAGTCTTGTGGTAACCTTATATTACCACATTGGCAGTAGTGTTTATTTGTGTATTTATTTGCAATGTTCTTAAATACTTGTGCAATAAAATATGACTTGTATACATGGTGTAATTGTAGTAAATCAAATTCTGAGTGTAAATGACATTTGTGCAAATTGAAAATTTGAATTTGAAATGTAGGAAAAATAGGCCTTTATGAAAAAAAGATTTTGTCGACGCCAACTTCTGAGGGGGTTTCCAACACTAGCCCTCGAAGTTGGTGGCCATTATAGCCCCATTGAATGACTATGCAAAATGGCTCCTCTAAAGTAATATTTCTGTAGGCTGGAAAGCCAGAGCAAAGCAACTGGGTCTGGAAATCACCTATCAAGAATGACTGCCAGATGTGGAGTAGTGACTGTGTAAGTTATCAATTGGCTCATGGTAAATTTTGTTGAGAAAGAAATGTCTAGCTTTAAGTGATGCATCTCAGGTACTAACACTGTTGCACCTGTAAACTCGATAAAATGTGACACAAAAAAAAATGAGCAGCAGGCCCAAAGACAGCTGGCAGTATGAGAAATATGATAATAATCACTCTGAGGCTGCAATGTGATGCTGGACCTGAACTCTAGGTGATATGACATATTACCCTATCCACAGAGATATTGAATGACATTGAGGTACACAAAAGATGCAGACTCTTTGCCTTAGCAAGGAGGATGCTCTGACAACTGGAGTGAACAATGAAGAAATGTAATCAGACAGAAACCAAGACTTATATTTGTGGCATTATTACATTTTCATGTACTGCTCCACGTTTGCTGCATTAAGGTGTAAGTGGTAGTAGTAGACTTTTTTGTATAAAAATAGTAAAATATTCCTTACAATAAAAAACTTAACACATAGTACATAATTTATTGAAACATCCTACTAAAAGATTCTTAAAAGGTTTTTACTGAATCACATTTCCTTAAGGCTGCAATATGTGAGATCTAAACATTTGGTCAGTTTTTCAATGAATTGATAATCTTTCACTGAACAACAGTAAAAATTAGCATCCCTAATAGATCCACAGTTAGGGGTGATAAATACAGTTTTCAAATATTTTTTCCTTAGATCAAGTACAGCAGGACGTAAACAAATAATATGTTCAATTTATTCTTCCTTATAGCCACACAAACAACAGTACTTTGAGGGGAATAATCCAGATTCCAAGAACCCTCAAATTGACAAAGGAGAAAAAGCATGAGACAGAAGCTTATATACTTCATTTTACATCCAGGCTCGAGATTATAGTTTAGGTATTTCGGTTTTGTGCTGGAGTCCTAGTCTCTTGTATAATGAACATGACTGTATTTCCCTGACGTTAACAGGTCCTCAAATTGTCCTTTATTAATCTCTGGTGCTCGAGACAAGACAGGTTTATAAGGTCTGCTAATGGTGGTATGTTGTTTTCCATAATTATCGTGTTACACTCAGCTAGGTTCAGATCAGAGGTACTATCACACCTAATTGTTAGTTCTTTATATATCATGAATCTCAAGGAGTCCTCATCTGCCCTCATACAGTCACAAGCATAATTTATTATGAGGGCAAAATATCTCAAATGTATCTATGTCGAGGTCAATTCCAGTCTTAATTTGCTCTGTGGAGTGGAAGAACGTAAATTAAATAAAAATCCTAATTATTTTACGTATATTCTGTTTAGCGCCTTGATAACTTTTTCAAAGAAAATCATTGAGCCATGTTGTAAGAATGCACTAATTTCAATTCTATTACCTTTATCACTTGACATATTGCATGCCCCCGTAGACATTTGAAAATATTTTGATTGCCAGCACAATAACATGGGCTTTAGTTTTCTGGTTTGAAATTTGATTAATCCAATTTAGCTTATTGTCCACAATTAAACCCCCAAAATTATGGGGCCAGTTAGGATGTCGGTCGATAAGCCTCCGACCGCTCGTCGGAGGCTTACCGTCCAACACCCTTGGTTTAAACACCGACCGCCTTATTACAAAGAGGGTGGTCGGAATTTAAACCGGCTGGTCAATCCAACTGGCTTCCGACGGGCTCAAGGAGCCGTTCGGCCAGTCAGAACCACCACATAATCCCTTACGGATGGCGTTTCCCCCGTCTGGATTATGATGTCAGTTTCCGACAGGCTTTCCATGTTGGGCTTTCTGACATGGAAAGCCTGTCAGAAAGTGACTTTGGGGGCCCCTAGCAGGATGCCCTTTCCTCAGCGGCCTCCGGGTGGAGGCCGGTGGGGCACCTATGGTGCCCCCCTGTAAATCGCTGCACCGTGTGGCAAGCACCCTGAGATCCAAAAATAGTTTCTATATATGATAACGTTTTCTATTAATATTATCCCACCAGTTGGCTGTAAGATACATCAGGGGAATGATCTGCTGCGTGATTCGACCAGTGGTTGTATAAAAAGTTATTATTAAAGTCTCCTGTAATTATAATTGAACTAGAAGGATTATGATCAAAAATAAATTCCACTTCATGGAGTACCACTCAAATACATAACTTGTTCTTCACTAATAATGGAGGAAAATAAACATTTAATATTAAAGGTTGCCTTTGATGACCTAATGCGGTTATTAAATATATTTTGATTTAGACTTAATTAAGGAGCTTGTTATAGTTATAAGGGAAAACATAATTTCCTTGGACCCAGGTGGAGAAGCCCTATTTATTTTGCTGCGCAACCTCTCCCATTCATCCAGCAGAGTGTTGGCTAGGTACTTGCTAAAAGGCTGGGCAGAGAGAGAGAGACTTATGCTCCTAGGCGAGTATAGAGGCAAAGAAAGATAGCAGACATTGAAGGCCAACCAATAGGATGTATTGTGCCAGACCACATGCACAGGAACATATAAATATCACTGGGACAACACAAAAGCACTTTAAACAGTGACAAGAAGGGCAGTTACCTCAGAGTTTAAATGTGATCTTAGAGGACTATGCAAGTCAAAAACTCAATGCAATCTTACTATTTTAACTAACACCGCTTACTATCAGTACTTCACCAAAGCCCCAGTCCTAGGCTCTGTGATGCAGGTTTTTGTACTCATGATTGTTGTTTATTTTACAGATATGTGTTGTATCAAAATACTTTTTAGAAATATATATTCATTATTGTATTTTTGTTAGGAAAAAAACTAGGCAGAAAGCTTTAATAATAAAAGTGTGTAAAAGGTTTTCTATCAAAGTGTACTCTTGTATAACCTTGAAATGTAAAGTGCTTTGACACCAGATGGATCTGGTTCGTGCTATAAAACAGCGAATATATAAAAAATGCATTTAATTTTTAAATTACCCCTAAATTATTTAGGTTCATCCTACCATCTACCGCCCTTCAATCTTTTTCTTTACTTTCTTATCTATTGGGTATTCGGAGTGTCAAGCAAACATAGGACCTTATTTAGAGTTTGGTGGACCTTATACTTCATCAAAATATGGTGGATATTCCATCCCCCTTATAAAAAGTACCATACACTATAATGCACTTGCAATACATCAGGTGGAAAAGCTGCCACGTTTGTGACAGACAATCCTTATCTGCCAAAATCTATATAAGGCCCATAGTTTTGATGTATAATATAGGTATGCTTGTATGTATGTGTTAGTATTATTATTATTATTATTGTTATTATTGTTATTATTAGTAATAATAATAATAATAATAATAAGAAGAAGAAGAAGAAGAAGAAGGAGATATTTAAATGGTACCTAGATAAATTAAATTGTGTCTCAGTGCCAGTCATTAACAACCTTGCAAGGAAAACATAGGGGACTTAGAAAGATGGAGTTTACTCCCTGCTTTTAAGTCATTTTCGTTCTCACTTAAAATTTTCCATGAAACTAGCGCCCAACACACTCCCAGATGCTAATATTTTCTGTCTCATAGTGGAAAGCTTGCAAATTGCTTGGGTTACATTTAATCTAGGTCCTTCATTGCATTGGCAAAGAATAAAGAACCATGTTGGCTGAGGATACATGATCTTACCTGCGGCAGCCACCTCGACAGCCGCTATGTTAAAATCTCCTAACGAAAGGTTAGAATCACACTCATAACTCAGAACAAAACAAATCCAGGACAGTTTCCACTTAGAATGCATCCATGGCATGCAACCATCAACTGGACTGGCCATATTTTCAAAATATTTAGGAATTGATTTCAGTAGCAAATTATACACAAAAAAAGCATATGGCTGTAGGTCACAAATACACCTTTTTTAACATAAAATCATCAAGATAATGTCCTATTTCTTCATTCATAGTGACATGAAATCCTTGATATCTGAGACTCTGCTCATTCTAATATCATAAGGTATGTGGTTACTTGTGTTATCAACCTCTCCCTCTATTTGATTCCTACTGCACAGATAATATTTTGAAACAGAATATGTTTGTCCGTTATGTGGTTGTTGACCTTGCACCCAAGTGCCTAAATTAAAAATATTTACAATTTAATCAACCTTTAGGATTAAATAACTAGATGGCCGCTTCCAGATGCACCCTCAGTAGAAACCTAGGGCACTCTCATTAAGGTGTTGGTGTCAAACTGAACAAAATCTGAAATTACAGCTAGACATTTAGCTGCAGATCTCTAATTCCATTTTAAAAGTGTATGGGCCTAATTCACAAAGGTAAATTTACAGGCTAAGATCTCTGTGCATGTAGATTTTCACCTATGCCTAGACATAAATCTCTACCTGGATGCAATTCATCTCCTGGGAGAGATGTATGCCTAGTAGTAGGTGGACATGTCCTCATACATAATCGGGGAAGGCAGATAAGACTGAAAATATGACGGAAAAGTTACCATTAATAATTGGACAAGAATATTGTAAGTGTAATTGTAGATCTACATAGCACAGGCATAGATCTCTGCTATGTTATGTAGAACTATAAAATTAAAATAATAGGAAAGCAGGCATCACCTGGGGAAAATATTACACGCCTGTCAACTATTACTAGTGGAAGCATATAATTGGCAGAGCACACCTTGGGCTCTGCCAAACACTGTGGAGATAAATGGCAGGTACATTTGTGTTTGTGTCTGTATTTGTTTTGTTTTCTTTTAATTATTTTTTTAACATTTCCACAATGTGATTTATATTGTTATCTGCAATATCTAAGGTTATATGCTTTTCCTCTAATGTATTTTTTAGGTGTAGGTTTTTGTGCTTTTGGGGTAACTCCTTTCCTCGATTGATTTCTATGTGATTCCCTTACAGTAATTTTATTGAGTGTGAGATATTCCTAAGTTTGACTGAAGTCACTTTGAGCTTGTCTGGGCTGTAATAATACTGAAGTAGATGTCAGTGTAACTTTTGCAAATTGCAAATTTGCCTTTTGTGGATGTGTTTTGTATTTACGCCCCCCCCCCATTTACCACTCGTTAATATTCCCTTCCTCCTCTCCCCTTTGTAGTGAATATTCCTAATTTCCCAGCCACTCCGCATAGGAAAGCTCACATTTACACCTAAAACTTAGGGCCATATGTGCAGTCTCAGTGGAGAAGTTCACACATAAGAGATAGGACTGGAGTAGAAGTGAATCTCTGCCTATTTCTTTGTGAATTCTATTTATGAGTACTTGAAGTGGTACTACAGGAATAATAAAACACATTCTCGTCAATGCATTTGTCAATAGTTCACTCTATGCATACATCCTATTTTGAACAAATTGTTTAATGGTATGCCTTTGAAGTAAAATTTCATGGGGATTTCTCAGGATTGTATAAAAGTGCATGTGCATTATCTACAATACGAACAGTGACTTTAAGTACTTTACAGGCGGTGTGTGAAGAGCGGGGCAAACAAAAATTACATGATCAAAACCTTGTAGTCCCTGAGTACAAAAATTGCATGTTTGCTCCTGTCTACTAATTCTGTCCCACGTTTCTGTAGTATTCCTTAATGGTAACATATGAAGTCTAACAAGGAACATCAAGCATCGAACATTATGCTCTATGTTCCTTTTCAGATATGGTTGCATTCTCTTCATATTGCAGGAAACACATACTATATCATATCTGTCTGTGATAGGAAACCATATCTAGTTCCATGCTCTATACTGGACATGAGTTTTTTAGAAAAGGTTTAAGCTCCGACATGGACATAAATCCTAGACTCTCTTGTTTTAATTTAAAATAATCTAAGCCACATACAAATTTCTCCTAAAAATACTGTCTTGCCATTGCTCAATAAGAATGTCCCTCCAGTGACCTCTATAGGGAATTGGCATGATTGAATCAATCTGAGGCCCCAATGCAAAACTGCCACCAGGCCCAGGACAAAAGTACTTATGAGACCTAGTTCTAAAGCAAAGAGGGGCAGTGGAAGCTAAGTTATTCAAACTAATCATTGTAGGTTTTACTCCCCACGGAGTCCATAAAGAGACAGTTATCAATTGGCAAGACCTTCGCCACAGATAACAGGGCCAGTGAGATTTTTAAACAATATATCTGAATTAAAAAGCAAAAACGTCTATGACCATGGGCGTTACTTCCTGCCTTGGGGGGGATCTCCCCTGTGTGAAGAGAGCACTTTGCGTAAGTTTACTACATATAGTGAGGACAACAAGAACGCTAAAAGGCAAAGCTGTTTCAACCCATTACTTGTTAATATCTTTCTTGACAGGCTCTACTTTACTTTCAAGAGCACTTGACACCACGTGGTGGAATGCAAGGCCACTATTAAATGGAGTAGAGAACAGGGAATTCCTGGTGTTGAGGATTTCTTCCACAGGGTGGGTCTATCAACCCAATCAAAAGTGGTTGAGAAGAAAATAAACACTGCATAAACGTAGTGACCTTTTGTTTTTATGTACATTTCAGTGATAGCCTGGGAAATTGAAATATTATCCAGGGGAGCACAGATGCACCTAAAACCTGCTTGTTCCCTAGGGCGAACACCTGTATCAGCCACCCATATTTGCAAGTAGTCCAATAAACCTTTAGCAAAAACCTTCCCCGTGGCATCTAAAAGTTCTCTTTGACAGTAACTACTGGGGGGCGCTCTATCACCTTTTGTATATGGGATACAATATTATTGTCTTTCCAAGAAAGGGCACCCTGCTCAGAACAGAATTTAAAGATTAAAGCAAGAAAAAGGGACTAGAGCGAGGCCTCTTTTTTTTTTTACTGAGATTGGAATATCATCTGGCCCCATTGCACTTGAATAATGGAATTTCAGGATAAATGTTTTTATCAAGGCTGCAGAAGAGGGACCATATTTGCAGGAATAATTGCCCTACTAGGCATTCAACAAGGCAACTGTATAGGCGGTGTTGTCATTGGCTGTGTACAGTTCATTTAAATACTGCGCACAAGTTGAACTGCAGATAGATGACAAATTAGATGCTTTCCTATTTTCACGTGCATCCCTTGTTTATATACCATAATAATCAATGTACTCTGATAAAAGTTGAAAATGGCAATAAAATGTTTAGAAAAAAACATTTTGGCCATAAGACAATTCCAGCTATGTTATGATTTTACTGCTGGCACCCTACACAAGAAGCAGTCAAGGTTTATTGAGAGATAATTGAAAATTATCAATAATCGTATAAAAAGATAAATTACTTTCTCTGACCAGCCATTCTTTGCAATATACAAGTGAAAAAAATTAATTATCCTGACTTTCAATGAAGAAATGATTGATACAGAGATTACATTGATTTGCACCTTCAAATACAGCTAATAATAATCTGGCTCTCATTAAACAATAAACTGATACATATATTACACTGTTTTACGACAATAAGGGTAGCTAAAAATACATGGGAATTCTTGTGACTATCTACACATTGAGATTAGTGAGGACTTCACCTCCCTACTAAATCTAACCAAGAATTGTCACCCTCTATCGAAGCTCGATTGCACAGTTACAAAGTTCCACCTTCTTAGAGGTCTTACTTATGTGCTTATAGTTTGTCAGTGATTCAAAAAAGAATCCTAATCTAGTCAACACTTATATTGTGTTTTTGGATAAAGAGCTATTTTGATATGGCTGAGGCTGAACCTCTGTATATGTCAACATACACAAAGAGTGCATTTAATGAGAACACTGCCTGTATCGTAGGTAATGGCACGCAAAATGTGTATACTTTTTTAAAAGAATAAAATTATAGGAGTAAACACAAGAGAAGCAAACAGAATAGTGAACACAGCATGGCTGATTTGGCCTTGATAATTTCTCATTGAGGAAATTCTTGGTTTGTTTCAATTTGTTTACTTATATTTGTTTTTTTAGATCAACTGAGTCTGTTTTTAGTGCAAATAGGACATAACCTATGCGTGAGAAGCAATTTTGGCTCTTGGTGTAGTATTTTACCTTGAATTTTAAAGCCAGCACCTTGTAGAAACAGCACTACACAGTAAGGCTATTTGATAAATTAAGTAGGTGCTTATAAAAACATATATATTTGTGTTTTTATTAGGCTTTTAGTAAATATCAAATGTAAATATTAAAACAGACCAGAAGCAGTTCATAGATTTCATCAGAATCCCCCAATTTAATTATCAGAGTTCAAGCCCACCACAGTTTTGTAAATTTATAAATTTCAATCATCATACATTATCCAATGCCATTTCAGTTTCATTCACTACATTTATCTGGGCTAGCA
The DNA here is from genome assembly GCA_963921515.1 of Calotriton arnoldi. Lineage (NCBI taxonomy): Eukaryota > Metazoa > Chordata > Amphibia > Caudata > Salamandridae > Calotriton > Calotriton arnoldi. The sequence goes on from CAWUFW010000567.1 coordinate 2,039,854, forward strand.
GGGCATATTCAGAGCGAACCAGTATATGGTGTATCTGTAATGAATCTCAGCATTCCTGCCCATTCCAATGTATCTTCTGCCTCTTTTTCTATCCGTGTGTGGTTCTGATGTGGATCTCATCTGCAACTGCCCATTCCAATAAGTCTCTTTTCAAGCCAGTGTATGTAGGTGGCCGATCACTTTTTCAATGAAATTAAGTTAGTGTATTTGATTTCAAACAGATACTTTTAGGATCAGTGATAATGTAATAAATTTCAGATTAACTATTGAAAAAGACCTGTTAGAGAAACTATTACTCACCATTCTTCGTTCTTGATTGTCTTGCCCTGATTACATCTCCACTGCTTTATTTTTCTTTCCACCCCAGCTACATCTAGCCTATAACAAATATATACAGTAATTCAGTTTATTAGCTACTAGTTTGCCTTGTCTATGCTTCAGAACAATCTTCCCGGTGCACAGCGGTCTGCATCCATTTTAAGGATGTTTTTCTAAAAGGTGCTAAGTTCAGCAATGTAGTTAATGCGTCTTGAATCATACCCACCATTTCCTCAATTAGGACGGTAGCTGTCAGAGTCCTGTTTACAGCCCCTTTGGGCGTTTTTTATTTGTATGCTGTTACTGCCAAATACGGTTTTATTACTGAGCAAAATGGGCTCTATCCGTTTAGGGGCTTTTTATTTTCATTTTGTAATGGAAAGCAGGTTTTACAGAGTACCTGTTAGCAATTTTATTCAAGCTTTTTCTATCACATCAGCTTCACCGCCCTTCCTGCTGAACTCTTTGTATAGCTGATTATCTCTGTTGTGACAGGGAACAGAAGAAGCTGAGCCTTCATTTGTACTTGTTTTCAAATAAAATTATACATTTTTTTCTTTGATCTCTTTAAAGGCTTACCTGGCATGGCTGAACTGTTTCATCCTTGCATCAAATATCAAAGCACAGCACTGTCCATGATAAAAATAATTAAGATCGAATCCTATGTATGTTATCTCAGTTTGATGACTTTAAGATAGCGGTGCCAGAAATTCTAAGAGAGAGTCTTTTTATAGAGGGAATGAATTTACTAAATTTGAGAAATAAAAGTTTGCAGGTAGTCCTTCAAAGGTCCTCCTCCCTCCTGTTTTTGTCTTCTGTTATCCCCAATATGCTTAAAATTGTGTACTATCTCTTCATCTTAACACTCTTTGCACCAGACACTTAAAAAGTCTGAAATGACTACAGACATAGACGTACATTTATAATTTACAGCGATTAGCGACTTTTGTGAATTTTGTAATATTCCCAGGCAAATATGAGGACAACTAGTATATTCATACTCTTCTCTAACATAGGCTTACTCAGGCGTGGCCCGTACAGGTAAGAGTGGTAGGGCGGGGTTGGAGCGGGGTAGGGGGGGCGTCGACATATGACAGGACAGGGAAAAATAAAATAAATAAATAAATAAAACCACTTACCTTGCGCTCGCCGCATCGCTGACTCGGTGATGCGGCGAGCGCAAGGTAAGTGGTTTTATTTATTTTGCCTATCCCATTGTATGTCGACTTCCCCTCACCCCACCGCCGTTACCTGTACCGGCCGCACCTGGGCTTACTGGCCCTAATCCTCAATGTACGCATGGTCCAAATGATGAAAATCTTGCAAGTGTAGCGTTAGGCAACTGTGAAATTCCACAGTTAATTCTTTTACTTTTTCACTACATGGGATATGTATTTCAAAGTGAAGAAAAGTGAAGACTGTGGACAACATTCTTCCTGAACACTCCCTGCAAACATTACTGTTGCATGCCCTTCCAACAGTTATCCTTCACTTACGCATGACTCATTTAGTAAACATGGAAGCTCATACAAGTTTGGAAGAATATTGCAAATATTTGCAAATATCCACAAATGTACAACTTTGTGGGTGCTTACAGAGTTTCCGCCATGGCCCACTCCTGGAAATACCCAATTTCTTAACAGGAGTGTCAAGTTAGAAACATCTGTTGGCGCTCTGTATGTGAAATCTCCTGCATGAAATTCCCAAGTCCTAACTTTATACATCAGTATCTGGAGTCAAATTGTACAAAAGTTACTTTTTCTGCACATAATTTACTTTTATTTGTGGGAAATATTTTGAGAGTTAGGACTGTTGCAGTTCGGCCACTTAGCAGTGTAAACAAAAACATGCTTTTATTAATTTCAATTTGTTTAAAAGGTTGTTTTTGGAAGATGCCATTTCTCAGACTAACTTCAATATATTTGTATGGTAACTGAGAGTGGTGCAAAATGCAGATGTGCATCATTGTTTCTTCAGTTCTGTTGAGCCCCTTGCAAGAAGTTGTCACACAGTTCCTACAGCTGTAGCAGATTTAATTACCACATTATTTTGCTAAGATGCCCCTTTTCAAAATCTCGTCACAGTAATATCATCAAATAAAGTGTAAATGCGTCAGATGTGCACAAATAATGACCACGGAGAAGGCACTTAAACAAACAAGGTCGTTGTAAAAAGTTTATGCCACATATTAGAATCCCTTACAATGTTAATAGTAAGGAAACAAATCAGTTTCAAACATATTTTTTTCAAAGAAAAATCTAAAGATATAATTACAGGGGTAGTACTGCTTTAAACAGCATATCTACTGCTATTTATAACTATTCATGGCATATGCTATCCACAAAAGCATTTGTTATATGCTTCTAAAACTGTTTCTAGGACCTGGGAATGCCGTGGTAGCTCCAATGAATACCGGTAGCATGAATTCATGTTTAGAACTTAGGTCAATTTTGTAGGTGGGTTTTGGGGATCTTGCATGGGTGTGCATATAGAACAAATAACATAATTGACAGAGATGCATCGATTTAAGGGTTCTGTCATGCAAGAATTTATCACACGTCATGAGTTAGGATGGTAGCAGGTCAAATCAGGAAATATCTATGTGTAGGCGTTGACATAGCAGCTTTTTGATGTGTGGAAGACTTTCTAGAAACTGACGAGTAGAGGAGACTCCTGGAGTGCAGCCAGTACACAGAAAATGCACTCTGCCCATATCAAGCTGTGCTGAATATTGGGCTGTGAGGTTTCAGTTAAATTGAGGTTTCTTCTGAAGAGGGGATACATCCAGTTGCCAGATGATCGTGAGTGACGAGTGTTGTACTTTTCCACCGTTAGATTGGATGAGTTTCTGCAAGGCTCCTGTACAAAGGTTAATCCATTGGAGGACATCAAAGATCGCATCCCTCTAAGCCAGTGGTTCCCAACCTTTTGACTCCTGAGGACGTCCACTGAATCACTACTGGAAGCCGGGGACCCCCAAGCAATCTCTACGATTTAAATTTCAAACATTAAAACAGTAATTTGCAAAAAAATACTCCAACAAATGCACACCAAAGAAATACTCGAATTACTAAAGATTTTCTTATTTTATATTGAAAAAAATATGCAAAAATCTAAAAATTTTAATAGGAAAGTTTGTACTGCATCTCGGTGACTAACTTTTCAATGTTTGCTTTTCTTTCGGAATGTTGAATCCTCAGCTCCTTTTCTACATTTCCTAAGCAATTTCTGTATTTATTTTTTGGGTACATAAGGCTTGAGAAAGCTTTTTTACATAAATGCATATACATACATGCCAACGTTTTGGGGAGAGGATGTGGCCTAGTGGCTAGAGTGGTCGACCTCGAAGCTGGGGTACCAGGTTCGAATCTTGGCAGGGACGCTCAGCATCCTGTGATTCTGGGCAAATCACTTAATCTCCCAGTGTCTACCAAAAATGAATATGTCTGTAACATAACTGGTGCTCAGGTAAAGCGCTCTGATGCCTTCGGGTGGAGTTCGCGCTATATAAAACTTAAAAAAAACATTTTAGGAGAGGACAGTGAGAGATGTAACAAAAAATATGCAGGAGAATATATTTCCCCCATTCACGTCTATTAAAGCTGAGGCAATTTCAGGTGGGAGTCAGCCTGAATCTGGTCTATTGACATGTATGCATATAGTTGTCTATTTAGCCGTACGAGGCTCCTGCCACGGCTGTACTGGGAACCCAAAGCAGCCCTGACAAATTTTGTCAGACCAGCCCCCATACGGTGCATAGCGAGTGCAGCGAGAACGGGCCTGACCACTGCAAAGGGGGTTCTCTCCCAAGAAGATTTGGGAAGAAATGGTGCATTCTACAACACTTTTGTCATTATATATTCAATTGTATTAGCTTTGAAAGCATAGTAAATGATGACCTTACTGTGCAGCAGGATGCGACAATCTTTGTTGGGCTCTTCAATGATTCCCTCACTATCACCCTCTAACAGTGACTCTCATCTCTCTCCATAACCCCTCTGTGACATGTATTTCATTTGTTTTATAGCACCTCTCATACCAGTAGGTAGGGTGTTGGAGCACTTTACATCACACACATACAGTGTGCAAATGTTACATAAGGCAAAGGGGACTGCAAGGTGTAGAATTCACATGTCATCAATGTTGGTAGGCATTTGTTAAGAGTGCTTGGTCTGGAGAAGCACAAACTCAGGATTGAAAACATATTACAGTGGTTAGCATTGATTTAAATAATAAGAATTTATTTCTACCCAAACAAAACTTTTTTAGCAGCATCAAGATAATGAAAGACTGGGAAAAAAACGAACTTTCTAACTTGTTCCATGCAGTATGCATGAAGCTCTTTGATGGCAGTTCATAGCTCACTGTGCTAGATTATGATTTTAACTTATGAACTGCACAGTAACAAAAGAATCTCTGTGACAAAAGCAGTAGCCCACTGAGCTATGTAGAAAAAAATACTGTTCTTTGACATGCATTGTACACGTTATTTGCAGCAGGCATATTATCCATCTGCGCTACCTTAGATGAGTCAAAATTGCCACTAGAGAAAACTCCCAACTCTCCCCAGCAGGTACATTAATAACCAGAGTTATCTTGAAACTTTTATTGCTGCCGGAAAGGTTCAGAATATACAAGGAACTTTGCAGTGCTTTTAAACCTGCTGCACAAATGAAGTAACAAATATAAAAACACTCACCTGTTTGTGTCGAGAGGCCCCAGCTGGAGAAGTGTCTTCCTGTTGGCCCTGGCCTTGTGCTGCCCGGATGCCGTTCAGCCTCAAAACAACTGAAGGCACAGCTCTTCTGCAGACGGCTTGGGTAGGCGCTCGAGACCTGCGGATACCCTAGGAATGTGTCACGGACCTCCTAGGGGTCCGCGAACCACAGGTTGGGAGCCCCTGCTCTAAGCATTCTCAACTCCACAAACCAGGAGCTCACCACTATGCTAACCTGTTTTGTGTGGAAGAGGGAGGATCAATGGTGAATACCAGAGGACTTAGGCAGCTACGCTTGTTGGTTATCAGGTTCATATAAGGTGGATCATCTTTTGTCCCAAGTGTTGAATCGATGAGCTTTTGATGGCCAGGTCCTATGAGAGTATAGTAAAAGTAAGACATGAGCTCATATTTAACTTCCTTCAAAGAATGAAAGATAAGGCAACAAATGCCTTATCTTTGTGTTTCAAAGAATTATCATCCAATATTGAAGCGTGAGAGGTAATATTATTAAGTCCTGTAGACCATCCTCCCTATCAATATACATAACCCACAATGAGGTGGCTCTATATTAATTGCATGTTTAGAGAGGTAGACTAGCAATTTGACCCTACTGACTTTATCTACGGGATTATTGTCTTAAAAGTAGGCCTGGGTGGAATTTTCATTATGCCGGAGTAATCATAGTAATTTTGGTAATTCTACTTTACTCTTTGATGCAGAATTACCTATAATTACACATTTACTTCTGCTATTTTAATTTGGGGGAAAAATTCTACTGCAAGAGCACATTTACCAAGCACGACTGCTTGCTCGTGCTCGATAATAGTGTTCTGCTGCACTTATCGCTATTTCTTAGTGCAAAAATGCATATTCACATCCATTTTGTATGTGAGTGTGCATTTTGTGCTGAGAAAGTAGCGCTAAACGCAGAAATACTCTTCTAGCATAGTTCTGCATAATCTTGCAGAATTCTGAGGTAATTTCGCATTATTGCGCTACACAGAATTACCTGAGTCACATCCAACCCTACTTAAAAGGACACAAAACCCTCACTTACATTTGTGGCATGCATCCTCATCTGGTTCTCGCTTCTCACCCCAGACCGAAATGGTGTCTGAGGCATGCTCCCTGTACCCAGGGTTTCTTAGTGTGTTCTTTTTATGAAGCACCATGCATAGGGGGTAATGATTACTGTTACTCTATGGTTTCTAGTGCGACTTATTGGGTTAAAATTGCTTAGAGGTAGATTGCAAGGAACATTCTCCATAAATGGTAGAAAATACTGATGCAATAATACACATTCATTTATGGTTAACTTATTAATGAGTATGATGTGCCCACATTAGCAACTGTTAAACATTGCTAACATTTATTGATTTATGACATGTTGCCTTTGCAAGGAGGACCTAAGCGGCATATTTGCCAATATGTCAATGCAAGATGGCAGGCCTCAAATGTGGAATAACATAAGACATTTTGACCAATTGTGAATGCTACATACTTCTAATCAATGAATGAAAAAACTGCCTTCATTCAAGATGGCGGCTTTTGGTTACTAAATTATTTGGGAGGGGCAGCTGATGCAGATGAATTCCGTAGCACTCTAGCTGAGTGGCAAAGGCTTTTGGTGCATTTTCTCAGGATCCAATTTGACCAGCCATAGCAGAAGTTTTTTTACATTTAACAAATTACTATGATATATTTAAAAAAATCATAGAAAAGCAGACATATAGTTCATTAGTATACAAAAAATGTTAACTGATGATTTTTTTGTTCAAGATATTTTATTGTTTTTTGCAGACAAAAGACAATACAAAGAAAGATACAATGTTGGTATATAGAACAAATCGATACATAACTTTAAAATACTCGTAATGGTTTATATATATACCAAATATTTGCAATTGTCGTAAAGACAAGAGAAATTAAATAGTGAATACAGAATAAACAAAAGCTACTCCCCAAAGCATTGGGTGTGCAACAACATCTATACAATTATAAATAGAATTATTAAATACTTTACATGTAGGTCTTTATATAATCATCAATTGATCTCCATAACTGTTGAAATGAAAATTTATTTTTACACGTTCCCTTAAAGGATAATTGGGCACCAGGTCAAACAGGATTAACATATGACCATCAAGCCTTGCCTGATACTGCATCAGCTGACTTCCAATTAGAGGTAATGGATTTGATGGCGATAGAAACAAGAAGATCAAAAAGTTTCGAATAGGGCTATGATAAGGTAGAAGATAATACATGAGATTTACAAATAAGCATGCTATATGTGAGGGCATCAGTGATAGGAAGTATTCTAACAATAATATCCCAAACATTTTTCCAAAACTGAAATATTGCTGCACACTCAAAAAGAGCATGCTTTAAGGGTCCCTCATAACGTTTGCAGTGCCAGCAAGGAGGTGAATCAACAAGTTTAGCCTTAAATAATTTATATGGAGTCCATAAACAATTAAATAAAATAAAGGTTAGTGATAAAGATGCAGGAAACCACCCAGAAATATTAGTAGTCCATATTCGTCTCCAGTCATTAAAGGAAAGTTTCATAGAGAGCTCTGCATCCCTAAGGGTGGCTAAAAAGTTAAGTTAGTTGCACTCGTATAGTTTATCTGTCTGTAAAATTTGTAGACAGTATGCTAGGAAGCTGAGAAGACCATAACAGAGATTACCGAATCAGGGGTAATAGTATGGGGTAACACATTTGGAAAAGAATTAAGTAAGACTCTACAAAGAATTTCATACTTAGGAGCTTCAGTTTCCGGTAAAATGAATTTAGTTTGCAGTTCCGAAAATGATAACAAAACCCTCTTATCATAAATATCCTGAAGGAAGAAAATACCAGCATTTATCCATAAATTCCAAAATGTGATAGTAAGATTGAACTATAGTGTAGGATTGTGTCAAATAGATATCATAGTTGAATCTGAAATATGTTAAGAAAATGAAGCATCAAAGTCAGTAATAATCAATTTAGTAGAGGCTATAATGGAGGAGGACTTAATAAGTTTATTTGAATTGGACATAGACAATAGTCACGGAGGAGGGAATGGCAAAACTAAATTTTGTTCTATCAATAGCCATTTAGGGGAATAACTAGGATCAATACAAGTAAACCAAAGTGAACATTGTTTTAAGATAAATGCTTTGTGATCTTTGAAAAATCAGGCAAACCAAATCCTCCATTAGGTTTGGAAAGTTTAAGCTTAATATAACAAATACGAGGTGGTTTATGATTCCAAAGAAATCTGCCAATAACTTTATCTATTTTGTTTTATAAAATAAGAGAGGTAACTGTAATGGGATCATAGACAAAGTGTAAAAAATAATAGGGGCAAGTACTATTTTGACTGCCTCAAGTTTCCCCTACCATGATAAGTGTAGTGGGGACCATTGGTGAATTTTATCTCTGATTTTAGTGATTAAAATATCACAATTAAGTGTAATGGAATGTTTTAAAGATTTCCTAAATATTTTAATTTCTCCTCTTGCCAGATAATATCAATATTATCTAGTATTGAAGGTGTACAATGGAGATTTAGGGGAAAGAATTCTGTTTAATGAGTATTGAAAGTATAACCAGAGACAATAGAATATTCATGTCTAATAGTTAAAACTGCAGGTATAGTAGTGGATGGATTGCTGAGGTGTAGTAGAACATCATCTGCATAAGCTGACATTTTAAGTGTAATATTAGTTAAATCTAATCCTGCGATATCATTAGAGTTATGAATATGAGAGAAAAAAGGCTCAACTGCTAATAAAAAAAGAAGAGGTGATAATGGGCAACCTTGTTGGGTTCCTCTATAAAGACAGAAGAATTTAGAGAACTGACCATTAATCAAAAGGTGCGCCGAAGGGGAACCATATAATGTTGAAACCATTTTTATAAAATTATTTTCAAAATTAAATGAGGATAGTGCTTGAAACTAAAATTGCCAGTGAACTTTATCGAAAGCTTTCTCAGAATCTAAAGCAAGAAGACCAATGGGTGAAGTATAGGTAGAAATTTTATCAATGACATTAAAAAAAAGGAGTAGAGTGTTATTGACAGAGAATCTTTATTTCATAAAGCCAAATTGATGTATGTGAATAAGGGACAATGAAACGCGAGCTAACCTAGTAGGTAAAATGTTTGCAAAAATTTTACAATCCCGATTTATGAGGGAGATAAAGCGATAATTGGAAACCTTAGTCTGATCTTTATCTGGTTTAGGCAAAACTGTAATTAAAGCTTCCGTAAAGGAACCTTGAAGTAGATCAGATTGGATCAATGTGGTAAATAAATGATGTAAATGAAGGGAAGAACATTAGCAAAGGTTTTATAAAATTCTGCAGGAATGCCGTCAGGTTCAGGAGACTTTTGGAACTTGAGTGAAGGAATAGCAATTAAAAGTTCTTCTTCAGAGATAGGACTATCTATTTTGGATTTATCAGACTGGGAAAGTTGTGGTAGATTAGGAGAAACTAAAAAAGTGTCTATAACTTGAGGATTTGGTTTGTCATATAATGAGGAATAAAATGTAAGGAATTCTTCTAGAATTTCCGGGGTAGACACAGCAATTGCACCATTGTCCCTAGGTATAGCAAGAATTATATTTCTATCTTTTTTGATGCGAAGATAGTTAGCTAAAAGTTTCCCCCACCTATTTGCATTAAAAACAAGTTTAGCTTTCTGATTAGCAAGCTGAATTCCAGCTCTTTTGCTTAGCATTAAATTATAATCATATCAAAGTTTTTGCAACATGATTTTAAAAGTAATATTTTGGGAAGAAATAAATAATCTTTCAAATTTAGCTTCTCTAAATGTAATAATTTGGTGTTAAATGTTTTATTTTCATGGGGCATTATAGAAATGATCACCGCTCATAAATATGTTTTAAAAGCATCCCATTTTATGGTAGGGGATGTTACACCATAAGGATTACGGGAAAAATACTCTTGAATGGCTGCTAAAATTGTGTCCTTATGAACATCTTGAAGGACAATATCTACATTCATGCGCCAACGAGAGTGAGAAACAGAAAAATTTGTAACTTGTAGATAAAGTGGAATACTTGCATGGTCAGAAACTTCAATGTTTCCAATAGAGGGTTGAGTTACAGATTTTACCAAATCTCTAGACACTAACAAACAATTTAAGCGTAAGTGAGAATTATGGGGATTGGAAAAAAAGGTGAAGTCTTTCTGAGTGGGTAAATGCAGTCCAAATGTCAACAAGTTTAGAGTTTTTAAGCAAGATTTGGAGTGAGTGAAATGCTTTTGGAGGTGAAAATTTCGTAGAAGAGAGCCTATCTAAAAGGGAGTCACTTATCAAATTAAAATCTCCACACAATGAGGGAAACATTTCCAAGTTGAAGAATTTCAGTAGTAATACGATTCCAAAAATTAAGGTCATCCGCTGTTGGACCATAAATATTAATTAAATGTAAAATAGTATTACTTTAACGATTAGGAATCCTACAACTGAATCATATTGTTTATCTAAAATTTGTAATTGAAGATTTTTGGAAAAGAGAATAGCCACACCATTTTTTTACCCAGTGCTGGAGATGAGAGAATCTGACCCACCCATTTCTTTTGCATATAGGCTAAGTGTTAGACCTGGCATTTCTTGGCGTGGTTACCCCTGACTTTTTGCCTCTACCTCCTCTATTTTTGATGCTGTGATGGATCTCGTTTTGCTGGCTTAGATGCTTTGGGCACTTTGCCACTGCGGACCAGTGTCAAAGTGCAAGTGCTCCCTGTATAAAGTGTTATGGTAATTGGTTGTCCCTAATTGGTATGTTTGTCTTACCAGTAAAGTCCCTAGTAAAGTGCACTATGTGTGCCAGGGCTGGTAATGCAAATGCTACTGGTGGGCCTGCAGCACTAATTATGCCACCCACATAAGTAGCCCTAAAGAGAGATCTCAGGCCTGCCACTGCAGTGCCTGCGCGCAGTTTTTTAACTGCCTGGTTGTCCTGACAAGTGCACCCACTTGCCAGGCCTTACCCTTCCTTTTTTTATGCACATCAGACACCCCTATAGTAGGCCCAAGGTACCCCCTGGGCAGGGTGCAGTGTATGTGAAAGGTAGGACATGTACTGAGGTGTGTACCATGTCCTGACAGTGAAATACTGCCAATTTCGTTTTTCACTGTTGCAAGGCCATCTTGCCCATAGGACAAAATGGGGAATGCTGTGTCACATGTTTCCAGCATATCTTCCTATCAGCATAAGATGGAGAGATGGAGTTTAGTGTGCCTGTACTCAGAATTTAATAACACATCTTTTTATGAAGATGGTTTTTAAATTGTGTGTTTAGAAACCACGCTTTTAGAAGTGGCTGGTTTCTTATCCTAACCATCCTGCGTGCCTCTGCCTGGTTGTGTATTGTGATGGGAGGAGTAGCCCCCTGGATGTGAGGGGGGCTGTGCTGCTGCCACAAAGGGATGGCTCCACCTCCTGCGGAGCGTCTGAGGCCCAGACCCTCACTATCAAAGGAAGAGGGTGTGCACTGGCAGGAAGACACCCAGAACTGGTTTGGACCAGGCTCAGAGCCCCCTGAACACAAAGACTTCAAAGGCATTTAGGGGTATAAATGTGAGAGCTGAAACCCCTGAACTCAAGACTGAACTCAAGACTGAAAAAGATTGAAACTACTTTCTGATCAAGAGGAAACTCTGCCAAATAAGAACAGCTGGAGAGAATGAAGAGAAGGACTGCCCTTGCTGTGTGTTCTGGGGCTGGCCTGCAGTTTGCTGCTTTGACTAAGGAGAGGACAAGGGACTTTGCTGTGTGCTGTGTCCCCCTGCTTGAAAGGACTTTGCTGTGTGCTGTGTCCGGAAGTAACTTGTCTCCAAGGGCCCGAGGAGAGCTGGTCCCCTGTTGTGGAAACTCAGGAACATCAAAGTTTCCAACTGTGTCTCAGCGACGCTTGGTGCGTGTGCTTTTGCACGCCTGAGACTGCCGTGCGGTCTGTGGTGCCGTTTACGAGGTGCCCCGTGACCGCATTGCCCCCGCAACGTGAAACATCGTCCACCCTGCTGCATTGCCGTTTGTGGCCCGAGCCGTCATCGTAACTGAGGCTGTGAGTAAGGATCGCCGCTGCCGGCCCGAGCCGCAACGTGCTAAAGGATTTCTTGAAGCTAAGGAAGCTGCAAGGTGAAAGGGATCGTGATCGTTGTTCGCCAAGAGGAATCTACCCAAGATCGTCAACGAAGGAGAAGGCAGTGCCATAACCCGTCCGGCTACAGCGTCGCCTAGCCACGGAGCTGCAACGTTATCAGGGCAGCCCAGCAGGACGTCCGACGAGCGGAGAGAGAGAGAGAGAGCGAAGCAGCGCACCCCCCAGGTAAGGCTTGGACTCCGGTCGGGAGCCGCAAGCGTGTGTGGCCTGGGGAGGCATACAGGAGTGCTCCGATCTGTCTCCTGCTGCACCGCATTAGACACGCTGAGTCCCCGAGCGGCCCATACCTGCCCAGCAGTACCGGGGCCGCCCCTTTAAGCTTACGACCGTTGTCTCTGTTGTTGGGGCCTAGTGGTGCCCGAGCTGATCGCGCAGATTGGCTTATTGCATTATTATTGCATTACGAAGTGCATTATTCTTGCATTACGAACTGCATTATTCCTTGCATTACGAACTGCATTATCCTTGCATTGCGAACTGCCTTATTCTTGCATTACGAACTGTATTATTCTTGCATTACGAACTGCATTATTCCTTGCACTACGAACTGCATTATTCTTGCATTACGAACTGCATTATTCTTGCATTACGAACTGCATTATTCTTGCATTACGAACTGCATTATTCCTTGCATTACGAACTGCATTATCCTTGCATTACGAACTGCATTATTCTTGCATTACGAACTGCATTATTCCTGCGTTACGAACTGCATTAGTACTTGCCTTATGGACTGTCTTATTTCTACATTACGAACTGCATTACGAACTTCATAGCATTGCATTAGCACTGCATTAGATCATCGTGAACTGCTCATTAATACCGCAAGAACCTACAAGTGATTGTTGGCCTAATAACCGGCAAAGTGAAATATTACGAATACGCATATGTTGGATTTCTATCGTTTGGTCTCATCGTATTTCTTTTGATAAAGATACCGCTATTTTTACAAAATCAGTGTGGTGTCCATTTGTGGTGTTATCACTGTGTTACTGGGAGTGTGGTTGCAAATACTTTACACATTGCCTTGGAGATAAGCCTGGCTGCTCGTGCCAAGCTACCAGAGGGTGGGCAGGGGTTATCTAAGAGTGTGTCCCTCCTTTCCCTGACTAGAAGCAAGGGCCCCTATTTGGACTAAGGTACCTACCTCAGCCAACTAGAGACCCCCAGTTCTAACACTAAGAGGGTCATTACGATGGCGGGCGGACAAAGTCCGCCCGCAACGGCCAAAGCGACCGCCCGCTATAGGTGCGGCGGTCCCGCACCTGCAATTATGATGCCACCGCCACCGTGGCGGTGGCATCCCCTATTCCCAGCATTGTGATGGGCGGTGCTCACAGCACCGCCAGCCACAATGCTGGGAATGCACGTTGTGCATTGACATGCACAAGGTGACAGGCACCGCGCGGTGCCTGCCACCTTGTCCATGCCAATGCAGGGGGGTACCATAGGTATCCCCCATGTGCACCCCCCACCCCCCCAACATCCTGGGGGCCTGCTACGGGCCCCCAACAGCGAAAACCACATGCCTTTCCATGGCGGCAATGCCGCCATGGAAGGGCTGCTTTCCGCCATCATCATAATATGGATGGCGGTGTCTTGCAGACACCGCCACCATATTATGCATGTTTTCCACCCGGTCGACCGTCCGCCGCGGACCCCCCAGCCATCATAATATGGCGGGGGGGTCTTTCTGGTGTGGATGGCGGGCGGTTCGTCCCCGCCGGGCCGGCGGTGGCTACCGCCGGCCCGGCGGGGGCGAACCGCCCGCCATCCTAATGGGCCCCTTAGATATTGTCATCAACATGTGTTTCATGCAATAAATAAATGACAGCTTTTTCTCTAAATAGGTAATCTAAAATCTTCAAACGCTTAACCGGATGTTGTAATCCCTTAACATTCAAGGAAACAATTTTAATTCTGTGAGCAGTATCCATGGGTTAAGAAATGAAGCAGAGAGGATAGGTAGAAAACAATATGAATAAATATATAAGATATGAAATAAGAAGCAGTGGAGACCATTGAAGTAGCTGTAGAACAAAGAAAAATATAAAACAAAGACGACAGACATAAACATACAGATAAAATAATGAAGAACATACAGAAACATTGATGAGACACGTGCATGTGGGAAGAAGCTAAAGGAGAGAATGAAAAGCCCGTAATAAGAAGAATATCAAATAGAATAACAGGATTAATAAAAACCTACAATCCGTTTCAGACATGAACTCTAATTTGAACAATCTGTATAGTAAACAGTAATACGGTCAAAACATTTTCAAATTGGAGGGTCGTGCATGTCCATTGAGAGAGGGAAGTGGTTATTTGGAAATGCTTGAAGATCTTCCCGACGATGAAAGGACTTGGAAATGTCATCTTTCCAAATACGCATGAAAGAGCCCATATTTAAAGCCGGAATTTTTCAGTTATGGTCTCAAAGCTGCAAAATCTCTTCGAATGGTGACAGTCTCCTTAGCAAAATCCTGATGAATGAAGATTTTAGTGCCATTAACCAGGAGAGAAGGAATTTCTCGTGCTGCTTTCTGAATAAGGATGAGATGGTGGTGACGAAGAACCTTGAAGATGACTTGTCATGGTTTGGTTTACAATGAGACAGAATTCGATGTGCTTTATCCATCTGCTATTTTTCTGGAAATGTTAGGATTAATAGACTAGGCAATAGGTTCTCAAGGTAGCATCTACAGTCATTCCCCTCTATATCTTCAGGAAAATTTAAAAAGCGCAAGTTATACTGTCTGTTTCTTTTTTCTAACTCAAGCAATCTAGTACTGAAAGAGGAACTTTTGTGACAAGCGGCATTAGCTGATCTGTTTTTGTTTTAATGTCATTTATTTTAATCTCATTATCAACAACCTTCATTGAAAGACCTGCCATATCCTTACGTATATTTTTAATTTTCCATGACAATACTGTCTGTATTCTACCTGACAGCCTGCAGTTCCTCCAAAATGGTAGTGAGGGTTCCGATTAATCTACTATTTTAGATTTAACAGGTGGAGGAGATGCTGCTTGTTTACGCTTATGCACTGACAACGTTGAAGCTTTGCTTTCCATTGTAATAACATTGTATAAATATATATATTAGAAATAGCAGAAAAAAGGTACGTAAATATGCCAAACCAGTGTAGAAATGAAGTAAAGATCCAGGTGCAGCAGCTAAAACCAACAGTGGGAGGATTTCCAGGCTGAAGGCACACCCTTTCCAGAAGAAAACCCTGCCTTCCTGACAGGATCTCCAAGGGCAGAGCTGGGAGAAGCCTTGGTGCAGGAGGAGATGAGCGTCAAGGAAACCTAGAAACAACCAAGGCCACCAGACCAAACCAACAAGCTCCTCACCACAAGAAAGTAAGGAAAACACTTTACAGGAGCAAAATTGCCCTGTTATACTGGCAGAAAGAACCTGTCTTCAATACGGGTGCGCCAAAGCTCAGCTGCGAGCTGCCATGTTGAATCGCACGCTCACGCGTCGTCTTAACTATGATTTTACTCCATCTTCATCTAGGCCATAGTCTTACCACACTCGTAAGTATGGAACAGTAATGTTCTAGCCTTTTTTTCATCGCAATCTATTTTTGGGGCCTGCTTTCTTTTAATAGGTGAAATGCTGCTGTAAAGGTACCCAAAACTCTAATGGTTCACTGAGAGGCAACTGCAATAATCGCAATGTTCATTAAATAATAAATCACTCCCTGTTTCCGAAGTAAATGCTTTGAGTTCATGCAGCTGTGCACTATGAGTTAAAGGGACAGTTCCTGGAGAGAGTAGAGAATTCTCTTTACCCAGTTCTGCATTTTCTGCATATCTAACAATCACCAACAATTAACATGCTAGAACATTGCTTTGCTTGTTGATGTCAGCTGGGGTGTTGAGCTCTACTGTGACATCATTCACTGAATGGCCCCTTTAAGAGAAGTATTTACGACTAGGGTGGGCTATCCCTAATTCACTTTAGCAGAGCTCCATTGAAATATTTTAAAAAGGGAAAAATGTGTTTTTTAGTCTAAAATTCCTTTATAGGCGTAATTGCCCGAGGTCAACGGGGCCTTTGTACTGTATCAGGTTCAGAAAAGTACTGCATGCTGTGGGTGCGGTTCCGTGCCTGACATGTGAGTTGAGGACTGAATCAGTCCTTCATTTCAATGGATTTCCCACATTCGATGCCTACTGCGGGGAGCTATTGTTCTGACTTTACCTTTTATGCTCGTGCTTTTCTGAATGTGGCACTGCTTTTCCAACAGAAATCATTATCAGTTTTTTCTTAAACATTCTCGAGTTCTCCGAAAGCAGTCCTTTCCCCCCCAAATGCTGCAGTACTTGTGTGTTCCCTGCAATTTTGGAAGAGAAATTTCAAAACCTAATTAAATCTCAGCTACATCTGCTCTGTGGAGCGTGAGTGGACAGATGGAGAGCGTCAAAAGTGCCCATGTCTGGTTAGAAGAACATGCAATCCCACAATTCATGATGGCACAGAGATTGTGATATCACAACCTGCAACATGGTTGTTAACTGGCGGTAATACCACGGAAGTTGGGTGCAAAAAACTTGTAAAGAATGTAAAGCCTAAATTACCTTTACTCATACGCTTTTATTGGCAGTTCATGAGAATGCTTTGGGATTTGAGAGTAATGTATTTATGTCACACACTTCATGCCTAAATATGTGGCATTTATAAAGGGTTAGGACCAATTCTCATCTGTGTGCCCAATTTAAATTAGGCATGTAATGTGTAATAATAGTACTGCAGTTCTCAAATTTCTTTATTATTTGCCTTTACTATTTTTTTTGGGGTGGGGGGGAGTCATTTTTCACAAACATTGGACCTGTTCAAACACTCATGTTGCAAACAGCGGTCAAAACGCATAAAAGAAAAGTATGGGCTTTAAAGGGAAATGTCAAAGTGCTGGTACCTGTTTGCTCCTGAAAAGTGCTGGCACTCTCCCATCAAATGTATTGCAGCAGCGCTCTCTCCCTTTTCAACTTTGAAGAAGTGCAGGAATTATGTACCGGACAGTACCAGCCCATTTAAAGCACTTGGCTCTATGATCCCGAGTGCAGTGGGTTGAGGTCAGTGAGAATGGGACAAGGTCAGAAAGATGGCTAAAGAAAACAAAGTATTGGGTAGCTATATTGTTGGACTTTGAGTTACAGGTAACTGCATTAAAGTAATAATACACATGCCTTCATTGACAAATAAATGCATGTTAAATATAACCGGGGAAAAAGCATTTTTCTGGTAGGAAAGCTATTGCTTGATGCGATCACTTCAGATGTCATATATACTCGGAGGGTCACCGATTTTGATCCTAGTTGGTGGACTGGGAAATAGTGACTTGTTTTCATAGTGCTTTGAGACTCCACTTATGGCAAAAAGCACTATAAAAATGTCAGACAGTGCCAGAAAGTTCTGTAAGTTACTTTAAAATATGTATTGCACTCAGTATAAGATAGGCTGCCATAGTTTAAAAAAAATACATTACACAAAGTATAATAACGACTGTGCAAAGTACAAATAGGCTGCTGTGAAATATGCATAAAGCATCAGTGTTTTAATGGCCTCAAAATGTGCTTTTAGTAATAGGAAGACTATACTTAGTGCAAACCTTTTTTTAATAGTTTTCCATTAAAAAGACACACTTAAGAAATGGTAATACCCTAACAGTACGTTTCAAAAAATAACTCTGTCATCACAAAGCTTCAAATGATTCCATCAATTAAAATATATTGGTACCCAAGCAGCCTGTAGATTTGCTGATAAACCAACTTCACAAGTTTTCCTTTTTTTCAGGTAGAAGGTGCCCTCGAATGAAGGCTTGTTTTTCTTTTATCTGTCTCTCTATTCTTTCACTTCACAGTAGAGGAGACCCCCTTCTACCCTCACCCAGCAGCAACTCAACCATTCAGGAACGGCTGTTTTTCTTAATAAAATTCTATGAGGGCTGTTTGGTCTAAAAAGCTTAGGAACGCCGTTCTCCCATTCCCCAACCATATCCACCACTGGTTGCAAATATCATACTGACTCGCACTTCCCTTTACTCTCTGTACAACTTCTGCCAGGACCTTTTGAGTATAAAGTTGGTGTTTTGTTAGGTGTAGTCAGTGCAGTCCTAACTAAATGTTTGAAAAATTGAAGGAAACCAAGTCATGATTTATAAGATTTTATGCATTGTAGAACAGTAAAAACCAGAACAGAGCAGCATATATACAAAAATTGTCCGATTGCCGACATTATCCCCAGCAGTGATGCACAAAGATGGTGGCCTTTTGCGCCAAACAGCCTCACACCAACAGATAGAGGCAAGTTTGCACTGTCTAGCCTTCGATTAGTACTGAAAGTATATTCTTCCAGTTCACATTTCTATACGTGGACAAACACAGAAGGTTCTGATGCATTGGATGTGCACTGTGCACTGCAGCACACACGCAGTGTGTTGGTATCTGGGACAAACATTCCTCCCGTTTTGAGTCTGCTCCAGTATCTGTAGTTTTTAGTTTGTTGCAAAGCCTGGTATTGCTATCTTAGTAGATCTGGATCGGTGTCAGAACCAGTGGGTGTTTGTGTTGATCCTCCCCCAGTAACTTCTGCTTGACATAAAAAAGTGCAAAGCAGTACTTTCTTTGTTGAAAAGTGTCCAAGCGCAAAACACCTTTTGAGCTGGATAATAAATTGCAGCCGCCAATTTGAACAACTTTATGTCGTACTAGCGCTTTTGTTAAGCCTACGCAAATCTGGGCCGAAATTTGCCACGTCTACACTCTGCCTCTCCTTTGGCACTCCTCTCTGGCACTCCTCTCAATGTGCCAACATTTCCAAAACCAATCACTGTTCGTGTGTGTGTGTATGTGTGTGTGTGTGTGTGTGAGTGTGTGTGTGCGCGTGCATATGTGTGTGTGTGTGTGTGTAAAGTAAGCATGCGTTATACATACACATAGCACAGACTTGTGCATGCTCTTCCATCCATGTTATGGAATTTACATAAGCTTTCATTTTGTGCCTGATTGTGAGTGGTCTGATAATTTCGTTTTCAGCAGAAAACATCTGTTTCCTACTGAAATGGGAGTATGAGTATCCCAGTATTTTCGAGCATTTCTACCTGCTTATGTCCAGAAAAATGGGCCAGACATAAGGGAAAAACAAGTTGAAAACAGTACATTTAATCAATTTTCCCCATGTGATTTTCCTATTCTGCATGCCAAAACACCCAGTGCAGGTGTGGTAATATCTCCTTGTATTGGTAATAGCAGGTGTGGTAATACCTCACCTTGTTACCTGGCCAGTAAGAGTGGGATGTGTTCTCCCAGCAAAGAGTTTAGTGAATCCACCTCATAATCTGTGATGTGTATTGGTGTGTGGTATCTAGTAAATGTCTCTGTTCGGATGATTTATTGACAAGTCTACTCTACTGTCTCTCAGGCAATTACAGTAAACTAATGTTAATCCAATGCTAAGCCAATTTAAAATACCACCCCACATGCCACAGGTGATTAATCACTGTGTGTCAATAGCTCTGCAGGGAGTTTCTCCCCGAACCAATTAGGACGAGGCACAAATGAAAGGGACAATGTGCACATACCACACTATTTGACATACTTCTTGTGCTGCTCAGTGGTTTTAAGTCTTCAAAAATACATTCTTTCTTTAATTGTCCTTGTTGGTCTGGCTCGCTAGAAGGGATTATAATTAGATATCTGTTCTTGCGCAAGTACAGTGTGTTCTTCAGTTGCAGGAGATTGTTTCAGGTAAGCTTGGCTGGTTGTAAATACAGGTTTGATTTTCTTTTCTTCCATCCTTGCTTTATTACATAACTTTGGTAATAAATAATAGCACAAGTGAAAATTTCCATTCCTAGTATCAGTCGCTTTATACTATCTCATACAGTGAAATAGAGACCTATTGTTGATAATGATACAGAATCATTTAGTACCATACACTATACAAAATTGTCTGTCACAGATTACATGAATAACAAAATTGACAAATTTAAATCCTGTTTACTTTTCATTCTTTTGTCTTGCCCACACAATATTTCATTTTATTATTCATATTTTTCCGAGTAACAGCCCTATATGTTCTTGAATACATCTTCGTTGTTTCTTGTTTTGTGAGATACACTTTCAGTTGTTGCTCATCTTGCCAATCATAAATGACTAATTGAAAACTGTGTGCTCCATAAGAGGCAAAGGAAGACAATCAGGCCCTTACTGTAAGTAAAAGACACACAGATGATGGACAGAATACATTCATCCCTAGTCAATAAATCTAGGTTAAATCCATTGTTCTTTTGCTCACCATGCCACCCAAGTTTAGACCCAGCCATATGCAAATCAGTCTTGATCCTATGCCTCATGGGAACAGTTCAGACCGAACTGCCAAGCCAGGTCCTCCATGGACCAGAAACAAGCATACTGGGACCGGTTTCGGGGCATCACCCCACATCAGCCAAGCTAGCTTGAATCCAGTAGCACAATGAGCCCGAGACCCATGTCTGGGCATACCCGGCACACTTAGGGTGAGAAAGCAAAAGACACACAGATGATGGACGGAATGCAGAGCAAATCAAACATCCACCCCCAGTCAATAGATCTGGGTTAAATCCATCGTTCTTTTGCTCACCATGCCACCCCAGTTTAGACCCAGCCATATGCAAATCAGTCTTTACCCTGTGCCTCATGGGAACAGTCCAGACCGAACTGCCAAGCCTGTAAGTAAAGCGGAAAAGAAAAGCATCCCTATTAACACATCCAGAATTACCACTATCTGAAGGTACTGCAATCCCGGGGTGTGGAATTACTTCAGTAGTCTGAGTTTTTCCCTTGGGAATTGGAATAACCATGGGAATCAATGTTTGTGCACCGAGGCCCGCAGGTTTTTCTCCCATTACAGTCCCTTTCCCCCACAGATATTTTACCAGGCTTTTCATGGCAAAATGTACGTATGCGAAACCCAATGGTGGGACTCTCTGGTACCACCTGTAAAGCAGATTCCAGCGAAACCACTCTTTGCCACCCAAGTCGGAATGACAGTGGTACTCATAATGATCGCCTTAACAGTTAAAAGGAGAAATCCTAAAAGATCCCAACCTGTATAGAAAAAAAAACACCAATGCCAAAGCATACAACACTGAAAGAAAAAACATGCAGAGCATTTTTCCATGCATTTCAATATTGCGTAAATAATGAGTAAAAAAATGTTCATCAGCTTATACCAGCACTTATCGAACTTTCAAATACTTTGGGGACATAGAGCTAAGCTTTCCTCGATTGTCTTGTTTATTTTTGCTCCATCAAGGTGTGCTATTCTTTCTTATGTTATTGGCAATCTTATATGGGGTAGGCAGGGCCGGACTGGCCGCAGCGGGCACCGGGCATTTCCCTGGTGGGCCGCCAGAGTGGGGGTTGGTTTTTAGATCCCTGGAGGGCCGTTTTTGTTACCGGGGGCCGGTTTTGCAGCATAGCTGCAATATTGGCCCCCTGCAAAAAAAGCGTCACAAAGCTTTCCGCTAGCACCCATTCCTTCCCTCCGGGGTCGGCCGAGCTCTTTGCCAGGGCTGGTTTTGGTTCCCAGTCCGGCCCTGGGTGCAGGGTCCACTTTCTTAGACTGTGATATAGAAAACGTGGACATTTTTGCAAAGAATAGTTAATTGGACATATTGAGCAAGGTCATTCATTATTTCTGATTGCTGCTATTTCATGTCTGTTGTGGTAATATAAGGCAGTGTTTGGTGCAAACACATTTTACCACCATTATATGATGACATGATTCTGAAGGTGGTAATATGTGCACATTTGCTCTGTGGAATTCTGTTGTGATGTTGATGTGTTCTGTTGTTTTTGTGTTGTGATGGTGCTGTATTTTTGTCCTGAATTATTGCAATATGACTGTTGTGTTTTACTGCAGTTGTGTTGCGTCAAGTTTGGACTATTTTAGTGTGATATGCTGTGCTATGTTTTAATTGTGTTATAATGTTGCTTTGCATATGGTATTGCGTTATTTTATGTTGCTTACTTTAGGAAAGTCAACAAATGCTGCTATATTTCTAGTCAAAAGCAGCACATGCCTGGAACGTTCCTGTGACATACACTCATTTACCACTTTCTAAGGTAGTAAGTAAGATAGTGCTGCTCCAAATCTTTAATTATTTAAGACATCAGTCAGCCCAAAAACTATGACAGAGGCTGGGTCTTAAATTAGCGCTCTCTGTGCTAATTTTATGTGATATGGGCCACATTGTCTGATAATGTAATGAGTTAAGGCTTCATGTTTTTGTTGATGTGATTTTTTTCAATGAATTTCAGTGTGGGTTAATTAAAAGGAAAACAGTTCATTATGAAGTAGCCAGCATAGAATGTAGTTGTTGAACTTCTTCATAGTGGAGTTGAACGTCTCAGGAAAAGCAATATTCAAAATGAGATAATGCAAAAATAGGAGTTAAATACAGGATGGGGCTGTTATTCACCTCTGTATGTTTAGTAAATTTCATACTTTTTGGAAGATAAACTAGGATTTTTTTTGTATGCAAGACTGGAGAAATATTATAGAATTCAATTTATGAGATCAGACTTACTGTGACTACAGTGTAACTCATGCCATTTTTCCAAATCATGTACATTAAGTATAGCACCAGCCTCACCTCGCAAGTAATTGCTCCATGGCAATTAGTCCATGAATAGTGAAGATGATAGCGCCACCTTCAAGTGTTCTGGAGTATTGCTTGGGCATTGGGGTCTTAAATAGCTTAGGGGATCAGTTTGACTTTTGCAGATATGTGGCATTTGGCATACTCATGGTTCACCCACCCCATTAAGGCGTTGGCATCAGGTTTCAAGCAGCAGACCCTTAGCTAGCTCTGGTACTGTAAGCCATGTAAGCCTTTGACCAATGGCTTGTCCAAGACAAAGGTTTCGTTAAATGTACATCAGAGTGTGTCTGCCCTATTTATGACAGTCCTTCTAAATAAATTTCTTCTGTTCAGGACCACAAGGAAAAGCTTGTAGGGCATGAACAGTAAAAATCACTTGTAAACTCAGGCAGTGGGAGAAAACTCCAAGTGCCTTAGGGCCATTGATTTGTTGTTTTTCACTTACAAACTCCCCACTTTGGGAGTTTGTTATTAATAAAACAAAAAACTTGGCTGAGCATGTGAAAATTGGCAAATACTCTTTCTTTAGTGCAGTGCCTGCACTGGCAACTGCATTAAAGTTAAAAATAATCCCTGCCAAGCAAGCAGGCATCTGTAACTGTGGTGGGCGGATCCCCCACCATAGGAATTGTGGCCATATACTCTGGTGACCTGGCACTCCAGTGAGCCATCCTCCATTCTCTAATTATGGTTTATTTTTGGAAACACAAGACCTTCGTCAGTGGTTTAAATAAAGAATTTGGACCTCACTCTTCTGGTCAATTAACAAAGTTAACACCAAATGTTATAAGGATCATAGAACAAACATGAAAAGAAGCAATTGAAAAATAATGCCTGATAACACTAGAATAAAAGGGAATACTTCTCTCTGACATACACATGTTGTTCTATACTGTGACTGTATCGTTCTCTGAGAGGCAATTCCTTTAATTTACTATTTATTTTTGCAGTTATAGAATTGACTAATTTTTAACCTTTGGGCTCCAGAATTTTTTCTCTTCACTATCAGAAACAGTTGCAGGCATTATCATTACTTTTTATATTACAATAACATTAGTATTTTTCTCATAATAATAGCTAGCTAGCCTTGAAAAAGTCTTTCTTTGATGAAACACGTCAGCTGCTTAAATATTCTTGTATAAACATCAGAGTGTATAGAGAACATTGTTTGCTTCATGATCCTTATATCTGCTGATAACCTTGTTAATTGACCAGAAACATTCATTCTAAATTCATAATTTAAGCTGGTGATTCTTAGGTGTCCCACAACTTTTTTTGGGGCAACTGAAGTTTGCAAACCCACAAGGAGTGAGTGCTCCTTGAATTCAGCACCTTTATGATTTGAACAGTGTCTGAATGCACTACGAATATAAGGCAGATGTCCGATACCTTATTAATTAGTTTTTTCTTTGTAACAGTCGTTATCTTTGTCAGTGGTGATGGAACATGTATTCAAAGAAATGTCAGATATACTGCATTGCTAATGATTACAAGCTAAACAATTTTTAAAAAACGTCATTGTTACAATGTTTGACTTCACAACTGTTTATCTATTCTTGAAGCAGTTATCCCAGATTGCAATGTTTATCTTTGTTGTTCAGATTGGCCCATCAAAACATGCATTATAAAAAGAAAAGAAATTAAGTGACATAAATGTTTTTAATCTAATAGTGATTTGGGAGGTGAAGTATTTAAAATGAAGCGCAAACATAGACTTGACAGCTAGTAAAACACGAACGAGTCCGGGTGGTAGGACGAACGAGGTGGAGACGTAAGGGGGTCTCCGGGACGATATACGGCCTGTTTCTTGCGCCCAACCTTCCTATCATAGATGGTTCACGGAGACAACTTGATGAGGCAAACTTGCCAAAGCCTTTAGACTGAGTCACAGAAACTGGCAACGCACTCACTTAGTTTAGCACCGGGACGCGAGGTGTGGCTATTCGAATTCAAAGGACCCTGTATGGATGACTTCGTAACATTTAGAGGTACAGCTTAATAGGATCTCAGTGGTGAAACCCGTCTGGTAGCTCATAGCCCTGATGAAGCCTTTTTGAAGGTGAAACGCGTTGGCTGCACTTGCATGAACTGAAACAATAAAGCAAGATTCGACTTCAAGATTGAAGGCCCAAGAACCATTCTTTGTATACTCTGTTCAAATATTGCTGCCTCTCTATTTATGTGCGTATCATTGCTTTGTATGGTCTATAAGCAACGTACCTTTGATGCGGGCAACATGGTCTGTAATATTTAACAAAAACAACTGTGACTTCACCAGGCAGTGGAACTACAAACCCATTGGCTGCTTCTTAATTTGTGTTTAATGATTTGGGAGGTGCTGCATGCTGCTAGTTGGCCATTGGAGCATATGTCTTCTAACCCTTTATGCATGCCATGCAAAAGGTCTAACTACAACGATTGATTTCCAGTCTAGTTCACCTAATGAGGTCGCTAGTTCTAGAAACCTTTTTACCGTTAAGTCAAGCATGCTGATGGTTTTTTTCGTTCTGGTAGAAGCTCTGTATTTTCCTCGACATTCTTGTGTGCTGGCGCAAATCAATATGTACTTTGGCTTTGTTGTTCAATCCGTATTTTGCTGTATCTTGTCCGTTATGTCCCTTTGCTACACTTGTTTAGTTGCATATGGAGAGCCCTGTCTGTTGCACTATTTACCTGCCTGTTCTAGTCACTCACTTTGGACATAACAGGGTTCTTCAGGTGGGAGTGGTCCTAGTTGTAATCAAGAGTTGACAGCATGCGTTGTCTGATCCCAGAGAGCTGGAAGAAGCAAGAGTATGGGGTGACTGTAACAAGTGAATGAGGTCAAAACAGTGGAGGGTCAGGTCGTCAGCGCAATATAATAAATGTACAATTACAATTTATAATGAAGTTATTCAACTGGCACAATCAACGTCCTTGACACAACTTCATTCATAAAAGACGCAGGACACATAAGAGTTTACATTTAGAAGAAATCAATTAACATATGCAGGTACCTACATGGCAACAGTTTTCATTCCAATCAAACAAAGAACTTTGTGACCTTCAGCCAGGCTGTAGGCTACCACAATTTAAATCTGCCACCTGAATATCAAAAGTAAACTTGCTTAGATATAAGAACACTTCACTCAGTCAAAACAGAACTGCATACAGACAGGCACCCAACTTCTCAAACTTTTGAAGTACAGACCTTGCATATATTTGCATTACCAAACATCTACAAAAGAAACTGAAAATGTAACTGTCTCAAATAGTTTTTGCAAGTCCAAAACGCTGCCTGCCTCCAGTGCAAAAAAGGCCCTTCAGGAAAATATGCTGGCAAGCCCAAATAAACTTCACAAATAATGATGAATGGACACCATTTCATAATAATTCACCCCACTGTACAACAGTTGATAGCAATTGCCCTGCTGGTTGATGTATCATTCTGAATCACAAGTTACAATTTCAAAAGCATAATGGAACAGCAAACCTGCAGATTGATTATTAGTAACTATTTCAGCTCCAAAAGAGCAGGCCTTAAAGGATCATGGCTTCATGACCCATAATGCTCACACATGAGAATCATTCATTTTTAACCTGCATTTATTTAATCATTTCCTAAGGACTATGATGATTCAACAAGGATCCGGCAACGGATCAAGCCACAGTAATCAATTCCCTTTCACATAACCACTAAACCCAAATATAGAAAGCAAATGAGGCTACAGTCATTCTTCACAGTGTTAAAACATTTGTGGGCAGCCACTTCCCAGGAAGTTCCCTCTCTACCCTCGGGTGAAAAGTTGAGCAGTACAGTCCTTTGACAAACACTTTTAGATTTCTTAATGTCTGTAAATTTACAAATGGCAAGCCACATTCCCTTTCAAATTCCACACCCACATCCCCTGATGGTATAAACTGGATGCAATTTGCTTACTTGGCTCACTTATATCTGAGGACGTGTCCTGTGAGGTCCAAAATCTTTTTCACATGTCCGTAAAATGTATATATTTGTAGCATAGGTACAATGCATCATCATTGGTACAATAAAAATTATCATCACCTCCAGAAAGCCATCAACTTTTTTCCAGTGTTATGTGTGAAATCACTAGGTTGAATTTAGTTCCCACCATTGCCACCCTTACAGTCATTGAAGTGGCCAGAATTTGCAGCTTCCTTCAAGGAGAGTTAAAAATGGGAAGCACTTCCTTCAATTTTTAGGCAAGCACAATATATCCCTGTTGGATTTTACTGGAATCTGTTCTAAACCAGTATGCCTAATGTGCACTTATGTTTATGAAAAGAGTCTGACCTCTATTTTCAGGCGTTTTGCAAAAGACTTAAGGCTCTGTACAAAATGTATCAACCTAACAAAATTCAATATATACATATTTTAAAATCCATGTTTCAAACCGTTAATGAACGTGACTTAATGTAGGCACAGAAACATTGCTTTTTACAGACAAAAAATCTAAGTCAGCAGGATAACAAGTAAAACAAATGGGGTAGAGGAAAATCATTGTTACTCACTGCAAGAGTTATTCCAATCACAGCATAAAGCCCGTTGGCCTAGCAAAATAGAAGATCATAGCCAAACATATAATCAATCGACCAAATGTGCAGGTGAGTTTAAAGTAAAAATCATTTACAATTTTTATTTTCAGGATAGATCTAATAATTTCATTCAAAACCAGCTGTGTTTCACACCACCTTAGCATTATTATTATATTGCAGTTAACTTGAAAAAGCTGGATTACCTTTCATGGATAATAGGGATGGCTTGTGGAGTTATTCCATTCTTTGACTGCAGCATTTAGAACATAATAATAGTTGTTAATCTACTGTATTTGCCACATAAATTGCCAGATAGTTTGCAAATTTCACAAAAAATGTTGCTTCTATCTAAGCCTAGGTGGTGAACTCCGCTCCACTCGCGGAGTTTGCAAAGTTTTCTGCAATCCGCGCTCGCGGAGTTCCCAAAAACTCTGCTACGTGGAGTGGAGTGGAGTTTTTTCCTTGTTCATGCTCGTCAACATCAAGTTGGCGAGCGCAAGCGAGGAAAATCCACCTCACAGCGAAATTTTTCCTCGTTCGCAATTGTCAATGTCAAGTTGGCGAGCGTGGAAAATCAATCTCCTGGCGAGAATTCTCAACGCAGGCGATCAGATTTCTCATTGCGAGTGGTTGCGTATGCTCGTGACCGCTCGCATTGAGAAACCGTCCGTTTGCGATGAGAAAGCTGCCGCTCGAGTAAAAAATCTACTCGAGCGGCATTAAGGAAGCAGCGCCCGCCCTGTGCATGGAGCTGTTCATGATGATTACACAGTGCGGACAAACCCCCAGTGTTGAAAATCACTGCGAACGGCATTTATCTATTGCACTCCGCTGCTTGCAGAGCTCCGCGTAGCGCGTCAGAGGTTTTTTTGCAGAGCTCCGCCCAGGCTTACTTCTATCTCAAATTGATTAAAATAACACTGCAAGAAAATGAGCCACACAATTTGCCTTTTTGTAGCACAATTTAGGTAACCTTGCTGAATAATTTACCTAGCCTTGAAGCATAATCCTAGTGACCCTCACAATAATAACATCACATTTCACTTCATCTATGACAATGCTCAGTGCCAGACACATTGTGGATGTAACTGAATGTGCATGATTTTCTGCCGATCACAGCAAGAGTTGAATTCAGAGCCTGTTTTTTTGCCTCTCCCTCAGCCAAACCCATGCCAGTGCATATTGCGTTTGGTATTTGACTGTGCGAAGCAGGTGTTGAGTGCATAGTTTGGACTTCATCCCTGTGTTCAACTCCTGTGTGGAAAAAACTAAGTCATCATAGTCTTTAACAGTGTGGATCAACGTTGAGCTCCATACTATGCCCTTGTGAAAGCTGAGCACAAGGCCTAGACTTTGGCAAGGTTCTGCCTTCATCCTTTTGCACTGAGGTTTGCACATAGGGTCTGGCTCTTGACCAGTCATTGCACCAAGCCGCTGTGTAAACCACAGCCCCATTTACCATGACCAAGTTAGATTTTCCCATCTGCATCAATTTCCTCTGGTGAAGTTGCTGATAGAAAAGCAGATATTGCATTCTTAATCCATTTGGTACAGAAATAATGGCCTTTAACCATGTGCAACATATTCTGGGCACAGGGCCTAGCCTATATTCATGCCCAAGGCTTATCCCCATTCCAGAGAAATCCCCACACATGGCCAAAAGCCATTCACAGTAAAGTTCCCCATCAAACCTATGCCATCAACAAGCAGGCTTTGTCTGTGTTTAGTGACATTGTAGGCACAGTTAAAGAGAGTGTTCAAAAGATTTTCATTTGCTAATAGGTTTCCCAAAATTTGCTAATTCTGCAGTGCAGCCTGTTAGCACAATAAGCCCATTTCTGAGACCTCAGGTTTTGTGCGGATCTATCAAACAGCACAAACGTTATTAGCAAATCAGAACTTTTTTAACCAATCTAACTTTGAACCACCATTTGGTGAAGCTTTACAAAACTTGATATTCATCCAAAGACATATAACTTATTAGGAAATTAATAGATTTTCACCCTCGAATGTTGTTGTTTTTTGCAGAATATCCTTGAAATTTGACAATCAGCACAATAAGTTCATTGCAGTACTAATGTCTGAATTTTCCTGCTGATCTGTAAAACAGTACCAAAGTTGATTGCAAATTAAAGCTTTTTTGATCCATCTATTTTAAGTTTCTCCTCCTAACGGACCTGTACAAATCTCAAGAAAGCATCACCTTATTTAACATTGCATCTACCAAAGTTGTTTCAGATTAGACAAATGGTGCCAAATCTATTAGGAAACTAACAGTTTTTTGCTACACCCCATTTAATGTTTTATCATTATCTTAGCTACATGAAATTTGGCAGACATATAGCATGTTAGGCAAGTGTTCTGGTTTGTCAAGTTGTGTTAGTTGTGTCAAACGGTAATAAAACCTAAGAGCAAATCAAATTATTTTTAACCTCCCTTTTGACTTTGCCCTCCAGTGGACAGATCTGTGTGAAACACGAGGTGGCAGAACTTGTCTAAAGCAGTAATAGGTTTCATGCAGATTCGTCAAATACACCAAATTTATTTGCAAATGAACATGTTTTTAACTTTAACCTTGCCTCTGCTGGAAAAGTCATCAGATCATGCTCAGTCGTAGTGTATAAAATCTCATGCAGATTCATCAAATCTCACCAAAGTGATTAACAAATTAAATCTTTTTAAATACCACATTTATCTTTGGTCTGCCTTGATAAATATGCATGAAAC